>CM030898.1:1353554-1953554 GCA_018136845.1 Heterotis niloticus
AGCCCATAGACCATAAGTCAGTGTTTTTATGTCGTAACATATAATCTGTTCAATAGTAAAGGTGACTTGTAGAGTAGCAGTTTTGATATTTTGAGCTTTTTTTGCAGTTATGTGGCTAGCTATAGTGCAGCGGGTGGTGTTACGGCTACTGATGTATACTTTTAGTATGAAGATTGGTGCTTCGAGTCTGGTAGTGTCTCTGGAGAAGCAAGCTCCTCTTATGCAATGTTTTAGATGAAGTTTACTTAATTTTCAAGGTGTAAATGGTTGTTGGTGTTTTACTTGCAACTGATTTCTGGACAAAGAGGAGCAGGTTGCATTTACTATGCAGCATCCAGAAATAAAAAAAAATTGTTGAAGAAAACAATTATAAATAGTTAAATAAGTTGGAAAATGCATGTATTTACAATAATTCTAACTCAACTGTCATGCGCAGGCAGCCATTGCATACAGTAGTGCTAAGTCACAGTGCTAGTCACAGCTATTTGCTTATGTTCGTATGCACAGAGCAACTAGACAAGTTATCCTACTGTGCAATGTGGTACTGTGAAGCCTGACAAAATGCTTCTGTTTGCAGGTTTGTGGCCATCAGTGACCTGTATGAGCCCACAGAGGATGGCACAGAGAGTCAGGTTAGTTCTTCCAGCACGAAAACACAGAAATGCAATGAATTTTGTCTGCCAGCAACGGAACAGAGTGGTTTGCGTAGATTTAATGGTGATACAGTATTATTACTGTTATTTTACAGATTTTTGCCTCTCGATCATATGATGCGACCACCCACTTTGAGACAACCTGCAACGACATCAAGGACATCTACAAACGGATGACAGGCAGCGACTTTGACTTTGAAAACATGAAACGCAAACAGAATGATGTCTTTGGGGAGGAAGAACAGTGAGGGAGCAGCGAGGGCAGTGTGGGAGGTTGGAGGCAGACAGAATTATTATTGAGGAAGGCCATGGAGCTTGAGGAGTGAATGGAGAAGGAAGGACTAGGGGTGCTGAGCCAGTTTCACATGAAATATCCTTCTGGTTTCTCTGATGTCTCCCTCTTCCTCCACTTTCTCCAGCTCCACTGCCTTGGATGCGCACACACACACACACACACACACACACCCTTTCTATCGCTCTCTTACTCTCTCTGTTATCACCCAGTGGCACAAAAAAGCAGGGTTGACAATTTTAAACAGTACTACCTTGTTTTTGTTACTCCATAGTTTATTTCTGCTGGCTAACAAGTTAATATGCTTGTGAACTTTGAGGCTTTTAGCAGAAAAATGTTTGCATTGATTCTGATGGCTTTTTGCAAGGATTTTCAAAGGTGACTAATGCCAGTCATTATGGTTAAACTAGTGGCACAGTGGTTTCTCTGTCAGTGTTATTGAAGCTTCTTTGCATTGCAGTGTGTATGCACACAAACACATGTACATGTCTGAATGCTGAAACACATTCCAGCAGGTATTAAATGTCACTACACTGGGTAGCTGCTTTACTCTACAAAAGGACAAGCAAACTGGAGTGCTCACGTTTGCCTTTATTGTACATTTAGAATTGCACAAGAAACCTGAGGGAGGGGGTCTTATTTAGCAGGAGTCTAAATGCCTTTGCTGTGAACAGCATTGACACACACATCTCACACAAGATAACTGTGACCCTCTCCCGTTCTAGTGCAGGGTTGCAGTAACAAAAAGAGCAAAAGCAGGTTTTTCAAGAGGGATCTGCAGTAGTTTTGTCGAGGTGGGCAAACTTTTTAGTGTCTTGTTAAAATGCCTGCTACTGTCCATTCCAGTCAACCCTGCTTAAACACACTGTGTTTCCCAGTCCCGTGGATGTGATGTTTTGAGACAATAGAGACAGGAAGTATGACCGGACTGCTAGTCCCATACTTTGCAACACTTCCCTGTTCCCTGCACTAACCAACAAACGGTTTGGCTACTAACTGTTCTCCCTGCTGCGTTCATGTTCCTCTTTATGTCAGTTACTGAAGACTACTTTCAGTGTCTAGCTTTCTTTATAACTATTAAACAGAGAGGGGTTGATTACATTTTTGAATATTTTAGGTGTTTAAATTCAAATGATTTGAGCTGGTGCAGATGAATTTTACTTGCTGAGGTTATGACGTTCGTGTGAAAAATAACGTGTAAAAGTGAGACTTGCAGGACAGGTGGCTGCATGTAATGGGGGAATGAAGAGTGAGCGGGACGGGTTAGAAGCCGAAGGGACGGGTCCTTCCGCTTGTTTGAGGTTGCGGAGGGCAGGAAGACGGGAAATGGGGAAGAGCGGAAAGGATGCTGGGATGTATTGCGCGAGTTTCAGCTGTGAAAAGCGTGGCAGAGAAAATGAAAGTCTGAAGAAAAAACTCAATTGTCAGTAGACAGTGTGAAAAATGCAGACTGAAGTCTCAGCTTGTATGGAAAGCACTAGATCAAATCATATCTCGTGTACAAGTAGTTCTGATGGAGACAACTACAGTTCCAAAAATACGAGTTTAATTTATTAACTTTAATGAGTATTTAGACTTTTTTTAATAGAGTGATGGCAGTAGATTTGTTTGGTAAAGATGGAAACCATTACTGGTGAATAAAGAAACATGAAAAATGATGACAGTGGCATCCTGTTGAAATGTGACCACTGGTCTTCATTCAAGTTTGTGGCATGGTTTCTCCACCCAGTTACAAAAAGGACCTTTAAAACTGAAGGGTGCAAGTATTTAAGTGTTGTTTTTTTTTTGCTAATGAGAGTTGAATAAAGTCACTGAACATAGTTGGCTTTGCATGTCCCCTTAATATGGTTTATATTTTTGTAGATTGGCAGGATTCAACAACTCCTCGGAATTTTCAAGACACTTTGAGCTACAGATGGTACTTGTGCAATATTTTGGGGGATCTTGTTAGTATAGTGTATGGTGTCTCACCTGGTCATGTGACACATGTCAGGCCCCTCGCGAGATACGAAGCCCTGATTTGTACCGTCAGTCTAAAGAGAGGATGGTGTTGACCATTTTCTGACAAGTGCATGGTTACGGCACTCGGCCTGTAACCTTCCTGTTATTTTGGCCATTCCGTTATTTTACAACCTTCCCTTTTTCCGTTACCTCAAAACTATGCTGAACTGCTGAACCAGTGAGCCCTACTGGAACAGAAGGACGACAAGGTAGACAAGACAAAAATATGTGGTCGGGGACTTAAAAATGAAAATAGAAAAGTTGTGCTTAAGGTGCACACACAAGATATTACTCAGTAACGTGCGGTCAGGTTTGGCCAAGCTAGCCGCGGTGGACTCAGTCTTATCTCAGAAATCTGGGTTACATCACGCAGGCTTCTCATGCAGTTCTGTTGCAAAGCCGAACGAGTCGGAACAGAAGCGGAGCATCGTTTTAGGCTCTGCCGAAAATAATCGCAATCCTTGGGCTTCACCTCTCAGACAGGATCTGTTTGTGTGCAGGATGTCTAGGTTCAGGTTTGCCACTGTACTTCACACAGGGGAAGGAAGTGCCAACAGCCGAATCACAGCAACATGACCAGGGGACCTGCTGTTGCCCACTTGAAAAACACCCAAATGTATGCTTCAGGCAAGTTAATGGAGTGAGCTTGTCAAGTCCGTTCCAAAACACGGTAGCATGCCTTTGAATTCCAACTATATGTTATTTATTTGTTGCTCTTTTTGGAACTTGAAATGGCAATTGGTACTGTATTGTTTATTGTTAATGTTTTCAGTCACTTGCACTCTGCAAGACTGGAATAATATGGTTTTACTTAAATGCTCTGCTATTTTGGGAATTTTTTTGCTCTCCTCAGACAAATCTTAACTTCTATTTATTTAATTAACAACAATTTAGTATTTTATTCAACGTTGGATTTGTTTGGCTCTTGAAGGACAATGGCAAAAACAGTACAAACCTCTAATCTGTTGTAACTCAGACTGGCGAATAGGTGACTTGTGGTCTTCATTTGAACACTAGTATGTGAACCGTACATAATGTCTTGTGCGACAAATAAATATTGGAAAAATGTGAATAAAAATATGAAAATAAAAAGGCACATGACAAACTATACAAATGATTAAACCGTGAGTCTGTAAGCTGTAAATGCAAAAAAAAAAAAAAAAAAAAAAAAAAGTCATTATTTTCGCATTACTACCAATCCCAGTGGAAAGAATTTTAAAGCCAGGATTCTTTGATTATTTCTCCTTTTAATAAAGGGTATAAGAGTGTACATTTTAAATATATACACATATATGTAGTTTACAGTATAATTAAGAAAAAAGTCTTAAGGTTGGATAGATTTTGGATGAGTAGATAATATATTTTTACACTAAATACATACGCCTTTCAGATATGTACAAAATGGCTATAAAACAAATAGACAAGAATGTCTGACAAGCTCTGATTATAATCCTGTTAAGATCTGAAATGCAGAAAATATTTTGTGATGTTTCATTTTGAAGACTGGTTGGGTTTATAACACATTACAGGCTGACTTTTGGAGATCCTGGTCTTTAAGATATTTACTAATTCAAAGCCACAACTTAAAGGAGCTGTTTTACAGGCACTGTGCCATGGCCACGTTTTGGCCTAATATGAACCTCTTGCTGCGTGAATATTTTTTTTTTAACTGTCTAAAAAAATTCTCCTCATCTCTTTCTGTGATGTGCATGAGGTTATGGGGCTAGGTGAAGAGGTTCAAAGATGGTTCACCACGTAGCTCTGATAAGGATGGCCGAGAAGCTTCTCCACATCCATCCTGGCAACAACCCAACACATGTCCACGTGTCGGCCCCCAGGTGTGTCTCTTATATTCTTCTCCTGGAGGGTGACGTGCACATGCGATGCCCCCTTCCTTAGCACCGCCTCAGTGAGATGCCCTGTGTTGATGCCCCGGGGATCCTTGGCCCTGATCAGCTCCATGTCTGCATGGTGGAACTGGCCTACAGCAAAGGCAGAAGAAAAAGTGCAGTTACACCCCCCACGGCCAAAGGTAATGCTGCCAAAAACTGCGCAGACTTGTATTTAGCAAACATCTCAATAAGAATCCAGTATTTGCAATAGTTATGAAGAATGTATTCAGTCATTTGAACAAAAGCTATTCTGTCAAGTAAATAAAAAGTGTAAGAGAATGTACTGCCTGGGACACTTGAGCACCTGAGCAACCTCCAACAAGCAGATGTGTGCCAAGGAAAGACACGTGTAGACGTACCAAGTAGGCCTTGCGTCTGGGCGGAAAGGCCCTCGCCGTCTGCGATATAGAGTCCCAGGTGTGGTCTCTGCAAGTATGTGGGGTGCTTGAGGCGGTGGAAAAGTACCAGGAAGCGTAGACCCCATCCCAGCTCCACCCAGCAGCGCAGCTGTTTGTCGACAGTCACGTTCACGCCTTGTATCACCACTGAACCCGGTCGGTTGGTGTGGAGTGTCTCCCGCCCCTCTCCCTCCAGCACCACCACCTCCATCGTAACCATAGCAACTAAACCTCCCGGTGTGGAAAAGGTGAGCTGGTCAATGTAGGTCCGAGTCCTGTCCTCGAAGCCCTGCTTGTAGGGGGCCCACATCAAATGTCCATCCACTACAATGCCTGTTAAAAGGAGCAGGCAAAAACATTCAGTACAGCCCAAACTCTACTCTACATATTTGTTACACACAGTGCCTGAAGGGGAAAACACGTGACTACTCTTACTGGCATGATGCCATCCATTTCATCAGGCTCAGCAAACTATTAAGTAGTCAAATTTAAATTTTGGCAGGGAATAAAAGGTATTAGGAGACATTGGTCATGTTCACAATCCAACTTCTTCAGTAAAGTGGACGCAATTGTTTAAGGAATAGCAAGAAAACTTGCAGTGTAGCCTAGTGCACCCTGGGTGATGAAATGTAACTGCAGGTTACTGTGAAGAATGAGTGCGTGCATTGCCATGAGAGCAGCGCAGCGAGCAAATTTGGTTGCTTGAGGGCAGAAAATGGAACCGAGAGTTTACGAGAAGTGTCAGTACGCAGAAAAAGTCCCAGTACTCCAAGCAGCAAAATGCAGAAGTGCCGCTGCTCCATACTGTGGAGTACCAGCCCACTTCGTGGGTAACAGACATTGGTTATACATTTGTCTGCTGATATTCTGTAGAGGCCTGCACTACATTTAACTTTAGAAACATTAGAAAATAAAGGAGAAATTATTTTCAGGGCCACGGGACAGCACGGAATCCATAGTACAATACCTTTGGTTGGGTCCTCGAGCAACCTCAGCACATCGCTGGCATGGCCATCGACAGTGAAACAGAGGTTCTGCCTGAGCTTGGGGAGCCAAACCACAAAGTGGGGATCTCCGTCCACTATCACCAGGATCAACAAGAGATTGTGGTTAACTACGCTCATATACATTACCATTTCAACTTTTGGCTCAGAAGTAAGTCGGTGGATCCTTGCCAAGCTTACCAGAGGATGAGATGACTCTCGGAGAGGTCTGGATAGAGGCCCCTGCTGAAAGCAGAAGTAGGAATGACTGTAGAGCTAACAGAGGCTCAGCGATCGCTCACCTCCCACTCAAACCCGCTATGAAGCCATTGTTTGGCCATAGTTCACATCTGTGTGGGTTAGCACAAAAGAACTTCTGTATCAAGAAAGACCAACTCTGATTTTTGTGGGCAACAGGCATGTTAGGTTCTTCCCTTGTATACAAACCTCTAACAACCTAATTAATGAGAAAGGATGACAGCTATTGAATTAGGACCAAGATAGGTTTGGTTCAGAGTTTAACTTTTTCAGACAGACCGAATAAAATCAGTTTTCCAGGTCAGAATCAGCTGGACCAATATTAAAAACAAAGATGAGAGAAAGAGAGTTCTGTACCGAACAGAAAAATGCAGCTTCGCTTAAACAAGTGCAACAAAACGGGTCTTCTTCACTCTAGAACACCAGGTTGCACCCTGACACAAGTGTTTGAAAAAGCAAGTACGACGATTCCTCCATGTGGGCATGGAGCACTGATCCCCATGCACATCACTGCAGTTGAGTGAATTGTTTTGTTTTTGTTGTCATGAGTGCTGCATAAAATGTTTTTAAAAAATCATCAAAATCCTGGTGCAGCAAAGTTTATATTCCGTTCAGAAATTTAATTTATGTTTCTGTAAACTGTTGTTGGGCCATCTGTGAAGACAAACAAGGAAACAGCACATTCTTGACTGTGAGCAAGATATCAAGAATGCGGTCTGTGAGCCATCTTTGCTGCGAGTGGAGGGAACAACCCATTAAGTTGTGGTATTTAATAGAGTTGTGGTTAGACTTTATTACTTCTAAGAATGGTAACTGAGGTCACAGACCTTCTGCATCATTGGTTTTCCTCCAATACAGTCCTGGCCACACCATCGCATTGTCATTGGCACATTCTTTCTCTTTCAGTTGCAAGTTTTTTTGTGGATTATAATACTCACCTTGTGCAGTATTTTTCAATATATGCTGTATAGTTGGATAGCCTGAGGATAAATCAATTAAGATACATTAGTAAATAATCAAAATAATAAACTATTCACATTAACATTCATATTGCATCATCCCCATAATCCACCTGCAGTGTAGAGAATATTACAATAAACATTAAAATTTGCTATTAATGCTGTGCAATATCCTTTCCACATTTTGTCACAGAGCATTAATGTATCCAAAGAATATGTACAGTATAAAGAAAGAAATTTTTTTTTTTTTTCCTATAAAGTCAAAAAACTGCGATTAAGGCAACCAGAGCAGAGCATATTAAAGAATGTATTGTTTGGCATGTTAGGTATCAAAGGTATCACAAGGATTACAACAAAGCTGTTGGGAGTTTACATAGATTTCAGATTCTTGTTTTACTTAAAATATCTGTAAACAACTTATTTTGGCTCTCACAATTTAGTGTCAGAGCACACAGATTCACATAAAAAAAATGATTGGAAAAATATATTGAAGTTTAACTTGTAACCCAGGCAATGCTGATAAGTTTCAAAGGTGTTGAATACTTTTGCAACACTCTGTACGTTTAAGGTTAACAGAAATTAAATTTTAAACTGCCCAAAGATGGACTGGCATCACACCCGCAGGTTACTTTATAGCCTGGCACCCAATCATTCCCAGGCAGGCTTCTGTTTACCGCAACCCCGACCAAGATAAAGCAGTTTTTGACAATGTGGGGGTGAATAGATCGCTATATCCACTTTGAAGCAAAAACAGAGATGCACAAAACATCTCAAAAGTTAAGAAGAATGTGATGCAGTATTTTTTTTTCTATCAGCAGCAATAATGGTCTTATAAGAAGATAACAATGCTTTGCTACCACTACAAAAAGAAATACATTTAATTTTCCCATTATGAATGGCAGTTAGCCCAGGAATTGCAGTTGAGGGAGATCTTTGCAAAGATTAAAAGTCATCACCAAAGGGACACCCCACCCCCCCACGAGAGAGAACATGTTTGACAACACAGCATAAACTGGGGCCTCAAATCTTCATCAGGCCCAAAACAAGCAATTACCTACTCATATGTAAAACATGCAGTGTTCTTGAGCACTGCTTGTAGATTTATTTTATGTAAACCAGGGCCTAAATTATTACATTAAAAATAATCTTGTGGTCCTCAGCTCAAAAATTCCTAACTGTCACCCAAACTGTCAAATAATTACACAAACTAAGGACCAGTGTACTTTAGTACAAGATATTCTACTGTAAATTTCACCTTTTGTAAAAATGAATTTTCCTGTACATGAGGCTGCAAATGAAGATAACCGGTGGTGTGTTGTTGGTGTTGTTGTAGGTTTGGTTGCTGTGTGCTGTTGGTTTGGCTGCTGTGTCCCCCCCCTATGTATATCCTTATACCTATTCGTATTTATTTACTCTCCTTATTTATTATTATTTATTTGTTTTCCTTTTCTCGATTGTAGTATTTGTTTAACTATCCTGTACCTTATTTATTTATACTTTTACATATTTATGTCCATATTTCTATTACTGAGGATGCCCGGAAACAAAACTTTTCATGGTGACAACACTGCTATGCTGTGTTGTTCACCCATGACAAATAAACCTTGACCTGACTTGAACAGGAACATCAAACATTATGGCTTCCTTAAAAATGCTTTTGAAAGCCAGACCAATATAAACCCTGGATTTGATGATACCAAGTGGGCCATCGTGTCCATGCCAGTAGGAGCAATTCCCCATCTAAAGAATATTAATGGACACAGCAGTTCGATGTCAAGCCTGGTAATGTCACTCGTGTCATGGACGACAGGCACTGGATTGCATCAGTCAAGCATTTTAGGATATTCCAAAAAAAGTCCCAGGGACAATTTTTTTTTCACCTCCAACAAATGAGCAGAAGCTGAGCAACCTTCACACAGAAGAAGTGTTGTCTTAGTTCAGAAGACTGACTGTGTAATTGGGTATTATGGCCATGAACACGGTTGCCCATTATATCATTAACTGATTTTATATTGGTGTTTATATTTTTTTCTCCATGGTCCTTGTCAGGACAAGTCGAGATAAAGGGATCAGCCACCACCATATTTACAGCTACAAGAACCTTATCATATGAGGTATCTGTAAAGGGAATACAGACGTTTCTCAGTTACAGTTCATGCCTCAAGCTTCAGCTTCTGACATCAAAAGTGGCCATGAATTACAATTATAAACTCAAACATGGAGCAAACCCAAACAACAGAAAAAGGAAAGCATCACCTTAATTGCTCAACCAGCCAGACATTATGCATTTAAAATTTTGGAACTAGCCTCAAAGAGGGAATCTAATATGACCAGGACATGGAACAGTGTCATGCTAAGCAAAGGGATTGAGCTTTGAACTTACCCAACAACCTCAAGGTTTCCCGCGGCATCGGATCATCGGTGACCCATGGCATGAGTGCAGCAATAGCAGGAACCATGGTAGCAACTTCAATGTCGACAGCAGAGTCAGTAGAAACCACTTGTGGTGTGGAGGAAGGTGCAGACAGCAGCCAACTGAGCAGAGTAGTGAGTTGTCGGTGATTAGTGGAATGGGTGGTGACGTTTTCGGTTTCAGAGGAAAAGTCTGAGACCTTGGCAGGCTGAGCTGTGAACAGTGTCTTAGCAGAGGAGGGAGCTGTGGTGGAGGTTTTTCCAGAGTACGGTGTGGTTGCAGTTTTAACAGAACCCGGTTGTTGGATAGCAGCTTTCCTAGACGGTGGTGTAGTAGCTGTTCTAAAGGGACTGGATGCAACCGAAGGCTTTCCAGAAGGAGTGATCTGAATGGTATAGCTTGTATTGTGCAGTTCAGAAGAATGAATTACGGTGGCAGAGTCTGGTTTTGGTTTATTTGTCCTTGGGCTGGAGCTCAAGCTGGGTTTTTTAGTGCCAGAAACACTGGAAGAGGACGTCTTGGAGCCCATGATTGGCGTATGAGGATGTGGTGCCATGCGTGAAACTGTACTGAGTGCACTGGCGGTGGAAGTTGCAGCGGTGCTGGTGGTAGCTGTAGATGTAGGGGTTGAGTCGCTTGTAGAATTAGAGGCTGTTTCATCTATATCTGGCTTGACTACAACCAAGGAGGTAACAGGGGTGACAAACTTGTACTTCAAAGAAAGATTGGTTGCCTTCTCAGCCAAAAGGCGCTGAGTGACTGGGTCGCTGCTATTCAGTTTCGCCTGCAATAGCTCTTTGATGGTAAAATAGGCCCAGAGACGATGCACAAAATTTGAAATACCCTGCACTTCACCCACACAGCCCAAAGATGAAGTGGTTCCATTGACTTCAGCAACAGAAACGGGCACATCGTTCTCTAGCTTCAGCTTCTGTTTTGAGTCAGTGGCGGTCAAGGAGACTTTGAGGTCCTTCACCCCAGACATGACTCGTCCAGTCACCACAAGCTCAGAGCCCTGAAAGTAGTTGGGGAAGAGTGCACGTGTAACATCGAAGACCTGGTCATCGAGATATGACAGCTGAATATCAGACAACAGCGGACTGGCCACCTCATCATAGAAGCCCTTGAGCTGCAAGGCAGCATCGGCATCCTCGTAAACCTTTCTGGCTACCCCACGGTTCTCCAGAGACAATCGCCGCAGCAAAGGAAAATCGGCATCATCCCCAAAAGCTAAGCCAAACAGCGATGCCGAACCCAAGGCATTTCGAGCATTTCGAAGTATCGCTTCCCCTGAGGTCACACCAGTGGTAGCCTCGCCATCAGTGAGGAAAATCACCAGAGGGATACGGTGACCTCCTGAAGTTTGATTTGAACTTGACGTGGCAGGGTTTGCTAACTGAGCAGCTGAAAGCAGGGCAGAATTGATGTTTGTCCCTGAGGAGACGAAAGAGTTTATGATATAAATGTGTTAATGGAACAAAACCGTTGACAAAAAGTATGAGTTTCACAAAACTGAAGTGGATGCGTCTACACGCCTAATGTTTAGGTTAAGAGACAGGGTTTTGTTGGAGTAATGGCACTTACATCCATCGGCAGTAATCTTCTTAACAAAGTCCTGTGCCTCTCGCACGTTCTGTCGAGTTGCCCTCACAGTTCTACCCTTCTTCCAGATGTGAATCTTATCAGAGAATGTGATGATGTTGAAGTGATCACCCTCCCGTAAGTCGCCAAGGATAGTTGCCATTGCCTGTTTTGTCTACACCAAAGAAAATGATCATTGCAGATCAAATTTCATCAAAGTCAAATTTCCTACAAAACAATATGTTTTGATTACAACACTACAAATACCGGTATTTTTGAAAGAAATTTATAAAGCACAACACTGACTAACAGAAATTTTCTTCTTAACACCCCAAAGCAGTTAGTATAGTGTAGCAAGCAGTGTCCCTCCTGCTCGCACTTCCCCCACTTGGTCCTTGTTTACATGAAGAAGTGGAAATGTTTTGTGAAAAAAAAAAAAACACACAAAGAAAAGCAAAAGAAAGTTTCCAAAAGAAATGGCAAGTGGCTTTTGACTTTAAACGGGACATTTGGTTTCATTTAAAGCAAGTAAAAGGGGCTGCACCGCAATCTGCACGAGGACACCTTTAGTCCAAACTACTACATTTTCCTAACAACTGCAAAAAAGGTTAGCAGATTAAGGATTTGTGATGTTCAGAATAGAAAGGTTACTGAGCATCTGTAGTTTTACCTGTTTCATTTTGGTGCCTATCATGGAGCCACTAATGTCAATGACAAAAATGACATCTTTTGGGACAATGGGAAGTCCCCTGGGTGCAAAGTAATGCACAAAGTAGCCATCATAAATCTAAAGGCAAGAAAATATAATAATTATTGTGAAAGAGGCAGACACACATTTGATGGCATGAACAATGAAGAAATCAGCCTGAGTTCAGTCTCCTCTAGATAAGCTACAACCTGGACATCTCCCATGAGGTCAGTAAGTTCCACATCATATTGAAGGATGAAGTCTGCGTTGAGCCCCTTGGGAGAGAAGCTGGTTTGTTGCTCCCAGGTTGGAGCATAGTGTATGTGAGCACAGTTCGGGGTCTGGTGAATGACTGTAGAAGGAGGAGGTTCTGCATCACCTGCACCACAGAGAAAAATGAATCTGCATTTGAGCTGCATGGTTCTTCTCTTCAGTGAGTACTCCCTGTCCTTCTCTCTCAAGAGAAAAACATGGGCAGGTACCTCGGACAATGTTGGAAAGCAGTCGGCTGGTCCTCAGGGGGAGCACTTGGACAAAGCTGAGGCCTGTCCTCTCAGCCACTGTGACCTCCAGCGTGAGGTTCTGGACAGGCTGCCCAGGACGTAGCCCCAGCGCCAGCTCATAATGCCCCAAACGTCGCTGCAGGAGTTCCTCGTAGGATAGGGAGAAGGACATGCGAGACCCTGAAGGAACACTTACTGACACCCGGAACTTCTCCACTTCTCGTTCCCTAAGAAACACAATTCCGGGTCAGTATTCTATTGCTTTGTAAGCCATTTAGCAAGCAATTTAAGAGCAACAAGCTCTTAAAATGTAATGGAAAATGGAAAAAATGCTATATGCTGGTATTTTTAAAAATGCTGTTCCTAAAATAGAAAAAATTCCATTCCATGCATCAAAAAGATGCCAGATCTAAGAAGATGGAAGTATGGAATTCATCTTGACTGACTTGGTGGCCACAAGGCCCGCTGTCTTGCCCTTGCGTCTGGCTTCATCATAGATCCTTTTGGCTGTGGCCCTTTCCTTCACTTGGGCAACGTATACCTTAGAATTGGAGGTGCTGGAAAGAGCAGGAAATACAGATCAAAAATCGCATTAAAAAGCACTGCTTGTGTGAGTCAGTGATCACCAGAATGTTATTTATAGTGGTCTGCCTGAGTAACTTTATGATATTTTGATCACAATGGCTCACAAAGAGAGCGGAAGAGAGAACGGCAGTATTAAAGAGTAACTTTAAATTTTCAGCTTAGAGATAACAGAAGGAAATTTCACAATTGAAGTTACTGCATCTGCCCCATAATAACACAGTTTTCTCCTTCATCCTTCTGCATCATGCAGCCAAGTTATTATCTCTGCCTCAGGGCTGTGTAAGAAACTGCAGAGGAAAGGATGTGGTGTTTAACAAAAACACCTTTAACTGACAACACCGAAGCAAAAATAAACTTTTTGGGCTAGAAGGAGTTCTTGTGCTAGACACAGAGTACAATAAATGATTATTTGCACTGCTGGTGAAAACAGAGCGGTCTGTATATGTGTGGCAGAGGGAGAACAGGAATGTGTGTGTCTATACAGGTCTGCACAGTGAACACTGGGCCCTCACACGCCTTCCAAGAAATTAAACTTATCTAATGAAACCGGACTGCCACTCGTATTTTCCTGGCACTCTTCAGACAGGACTACGGATGTGTGTGCGCACATGTGTGTTTCTGTATCTTGGCTATCTGCCTTGGTAAACTACACAGTAGGCAGTGCTGTCATTTTCTCAATGAATTTTCGGACTGCATACAAAGGCTTGTATTCATTGCCCAAGAGCGTTCTCCACTACTTGACCTGCAGCCGCTCCCAAATGCAACCCCAGGCTCCTTTGAGAGTGCGTAGTGTGTATGTGTGCGCAAGGTGAGGTTTTTATTTGTATTAGGCATCAGTTTAACGGCAGCGTAGGTTCCAGGACCATTGCTAATAAACTCATGCTTGTACGTTCCTCCCTGGCGGATCCTTTCTGGGAAAGTGAGGGTTGGCATTTTAATACTTCCTACACTGCCAGCCTACCTACCTTATTTGTGTTTTTGTTATTTTATTTTCCCTTTAAACCGTTTTTGGGATCTGTATTATATAAACTACTCCTGCTTCAAAAAATCAATTGAGTAGTAGTTTATATAATACAGAATCAAAAAAAGGTTTACAGGGAAAAATAAAATAACAAATATAGCATAAAAATGTCTATTAGTAATTATTGTCAGTGCAGAAAATATTTAATTCAGTGTAATTTATAAATATAAATTCAAACTATAACTGCTATGCAAAATGCATGCTGGATCAAACTGGGGTGGCCAATTAGCCCACCAACAGGACCATTTGCCAACATCATCACAGTGGGAAAACAATTTAAAGCACAGAGTCCCTGTGAGATTTTGGGGCATGGGCCCATGAGTCAGTTAGGAGCAAAAATTTATAAAGTATATCAAAAAAGACACAATGTGTTTTGAAATGGTCTGTTTATGGCTCCGGATGACATTGGTGTTGTCTAAATTTAATTTTTCCAACAGCCCCCTGTATTGTCTGCTGAGTTTTTCCAGCCACAGTTCAAGTACTGTATGTTTGTCTGAGGCCAAATGTTTTAGGCCGGCTGAACAGTCCACAAAGTACCATCACCGTGTGCAAAAGGCAAAAGTAGAGATGGAGAATAAATGACAGTGAGGGAAAGGACAGCACGACCAAGACGAAGAGAGGGACAGGCAGTAAACTCACATGGAGAAGTTGGAAATGAAGGCCGTTGACGGCAGGTCCACCTCAAAGATGGCCTCCTTGGTCACGGGTAGCTGGTTCCACACAGTACTGTACACGGTGGTGCGGGCATAGCGAGACACCACTGAGCACTGTACGTGGAATTCGGTCACCTTCAGCTGGACAACACACAAATAACCAACAAAAAATGACTTAGCCAACTGTCCCCTCATTTCTTGTGTACAAGCCATCAGATGCACATAGTGGCCTTCATTTTTTCATCACCTATTCATTCATTTGAAGTTTCCCTCTTCCTCTCCTCATAATGAAACAAACATGTATGCCTGTTGTCTTCATGATGCTTTGGTAAGTGCTTTGCACATTTAGAACCAACAGTAACAACCAACTGCCTAAATAACCTGTTTACAGTAATGTGTTTCTGAAAAAGATTTTTTAAGGTGAATTCGTAGCTCAAAGATGTAATAACCATTACTTTTAAATATAAACGTTTTTCAAAGGTAAACATTTCTATACATTCTTGAGCCCCAAACATGACACCCATATTTACTCAATGTCACCAAATTCCATAAAAATGAACACAACTACTTAAGGAGCTATCATGAGACAATATGAGAAGATATTTTTTCCTTAATTGTTAAACATGGGTGTCTGTGTTCACCCATTCTGCTCTTTCGCTGCTATCATGTACTGTACGCCTAAAAATGTCATCGTACAGCAGATGGAGCAGTTGTAGACATTATGACCAAACATCAACGCTTAAAATTAATATAATGAGGTTAATAGGACAGCTTTCATAAGTCCAGGTCGTTGCAAGTCATATACTCTTAAGATAAGAACTACTTTTGCTAAAAGGTGTGATTAAAATTAATTTCATAAAGCTGGAGAAACAGAAAAAATAAAGAAAGTATGTGTGTGGGGGGCATTTTTTCATATCGTTTTTAAATGCGTTTTTGATCACACTTGTTCTATGACTCTAACTGCAAAAAATCAGTACATAAATCGAATTTCAGCAGACCCTAATGTTTCAAGTAAGTTTCCCCTGACACTTTCGTAGCTGGCATATTAGGAGGCCATTTTTACTGATTTGGCACAATGCAGAGCACTGTGTCTTCAGAGGGCTCCTAACTGCCTCCTGTCAGCAGTGGGAGACTTTCGATGAAACCCAGGCTCTGTGAGGAAAAACATGAGCTAGCATGCAAACCTCTGCACTTGCATGCAGGAGGCACAAGGGGGGACCAAGGGATGGGAAGGCCATGGGATTGTGGACACAGACTCAAGTAGTGATGCAGTGGAGCTGCTCTTCTCCTTCTTCCTTCTTCTTCTTTCGGCCGCTCCCGTTAGGGGTCGCCACAGCGGATCAATTGTTTCCATTTCTTCCAGTCCTCTGTATCTTTTTCTGTCACACCCACTACCTGCATGTCCTCCTTCACCACATCCATAAATCTCCTCTTAGGCCTTCCTCTCTTCCTCTTGCCTGGCAGCTCCATCCCTAGCATCCTTCTCCCGATATATCCCGAATCTCTCCTCTGCACATGTCCAAACCAACGCAATCTCGCCTCTCTGACTTTGTCTCCAAACCGTCTAACCTGTGCTGACCCTCTAATATACTCATTCCTAATCCTGTCCATCCTCGTCACACCCAACGCAAATCTTAACATTTTTAACTCTGCCTCCTGTCTTTTGCTCAGTGCCACCGTTTCCAACCCATAAAGCATAGCTGGTCTCACTACCATCTTGTAGACCTTTCCTTTCACTCTTGCTGGTACCCTTCTGTCACAAGTCACTCCTGACACTCTTCTCCACCCACTCCACCCTGCCGGCACTCTGTTCTTCACCTCTCTTCCACACTCCCCATTACTCTGGACTGTTGATCCCAAGTATTTAAATTCATCCACCTTCGCCAACTCTACTCCCTGCATCCTCACCACTCCTCTGCCCTCTCTCTCATTTATGCACATGTATTCTGTCTTGGTCCTACTGATGCAGTGGAGCTGGTGACTGGCATTAATGTTCTCCACATATATGCAGTGTAATACGCTTATCAATGACATAATTACTAACATAGTGACAAAAAATGTTTGTCAGTTTGTTCCCCAACGCACAAGGAAATTCCTCAGGGACCCTTTTTCCATTTTCCAGCTTTTTCCAAGTGAACTGGGACATAATAAGAAGTCAAGAATTCACCTCTGGCCTAGCAGATGTGCTCTGACGTTTCAGCCTCTGCAAAGAAAGGGAAATGTGCAGAGGGTCACTCTCTGGAAGTTTTGCAGTGACATACAAACAGTACAGACATTTCATAGGACAAAAAAAATGTATACTGTAAACACAGTAACATCATGTTTAGTGATAGGTCCTATAAGCCCTGTTTCAGGATATCACTCTTTCATTTCAGCCCTTTGATGTTTGATCTATCAAAACATAAAATTTTTTTTAAAAATACAAAAAAAATCTAAGCTACTATTTTTGAATGTTATATTTATTATCCACAAGACCAACTGTTTTCTGTATTTATTCCCAATTATTAAAGGTATAACCAGGTATTATGAACCATATGGACAAGGCATTAAAAAGCCCTTAAGTTGCTCCCCTTACATGGGGGAATTTTTGGGTTTAGGAATCTGAATGCCACTGTGGATTCCTGGGTTTACTGGGGACACAAGTGGTTGCTGGCCCAAAGAACACCTATGGCCATTTTTCCACAAAGCCCCCCACACACACAAACATACTTTGTTTGTGTTAATAACCAGGTATTATTAAAGGTATTTTGTAGTATGCTGGAAATGGCCAGTTCTCAAGCTCCATTTATTGAGTTCTGCAGGTATTGGAGCTCTTGAAGCTGTAAAAAGGATTGTTACACAGAATATCCCACTTAACCTGGATATTTAACTTTTTTCATGTTCAAATTTTTCTGGATTTTCTTTTCCCAGAAAGAGCATGCACATTCCAGACATTTTGGTCCAAAAAAAAGCCAGGATGGTGCCAAACGGTGTCTGAGAACAGATATCGTACCGGAAGGAGGCCAACTAATACAAATGGAGAGGTATAATTTTGTATCTGGCAACTCCTATGATCTACTTTGGGATGCCCCCTCTGTGAAGGTAGACCTGGATGTGGCTGTCACAAGAGGCTCAAACACACCTATTCATGCACTGCAGAGAAGTGGGAAGAAATGCAAGCGCTGTCTGAGGCCCAGTGGTGTGTGGGCTCCTTAGATCTGAAAATAGATGCTTTGCTCCCAAACCACCGCTGGGTTAGTAGCACATTGGCGGCAAAAAGGGAGGAAACAGAGCGCAGGGTAAACAGCCAGCAGGGCAGGGGATGACCCCCGCCTCCTGGTGACACGCTCGCCTCTATCTGCCCTCATTCCTTTTGCGGTCACAAGTATTTTGCCTCGTGTAAACCTTTTTTTTTTCTCTTCAATAAATACACATTCATATTCAGACGTTTATAACAGGACTTAGCTGACTACGAACCTCAAGTGGTAACTTGTACTTCAGTAGAGGCAAACAAGTTGAAGGTCTAGTGTTATATTTCGAAAACGTCAAAAATAACTCATTTCTCATACAGGACAAAAACGGCAGTGTTTCTATATTCTGAATGTGACTGCAATAATAACTCTAAGGTGCGGAAAGGCCAAAACTGGCCGTAAGCAAGATGCACCCAGGGGCTGGAACGAGTGATGCTGGGCGCCTGCTGAAAACACAGACTAACGGCACATTAATACAGTCGCACTGCAACTTTTGTTTCGTTAATAATCGATCATTTATTGCTTAATAATCGAAGGATCTGCTTAATGGTGAAATGAGGCGTCCGCGGTGGCGAAGGGCGCCGGAACACCGCTGTACTCACTGTGTTTGCGCGGTAACGGCGCAGCAGCAACCCGGCAGCTCTACTGCGCCGGACCGGACCGGACCGAACGGAACCGAACACCGGGGCCGCGGCGCGCTCACCTGCAGGGCGGCTCCGTGCTCCGCTCGAGGTGCGGCGCGCGCCAACGCGAGCGCGGCCAAGGTGGCGCACAGCAGCGCGCGGCCGCGCCAGCCCGGTCCTTCCCGCGCCTCCATGCGCGCCAACAGTCGCGTGGAGCGCGCGCGAGAGCGCGGCCCGTTAAAGTGGAGGGCGGGGGGGGCAAAGGGGGCGTCACTCGCCTCCCCGCACTTAAGCTGGAAACGTTTTGAAAACAAAACGAGCTGTGGAATTTTGGTCTACACAAATGAAACATTTAATGCTCACTGAACAAAATGTGTTTGTACTTCGTGGAAAAAAAAATGCATTGGGTGTTCTTTGGGCCAACAACCATTTGTGTCCCCGCTAAACACAGGAACCCACAATGGCAGTCGGATTCCCAAACCCCAAAATTCCCCCACACAAGGGCAGCAGCTTAAGGACTTTTTAATGCCCTGTTCATAGGGTTCATAGAAAAAAGAAAAAAAAAGATTAAAAAATACACCCACCCACTGCTCCTGGCAGAAGAGTCCTGGAAATTCCGCACTCGTGTGCCACGTCCATGTGCCCAGGTTGGAGAAGCGGGCTTAACCCCTGCAGTCGCATCTGCGGGCGGCGCTGAACTACACGGAGTCCGGCCACACGGTTCGAGTTGCCGTGAGAAAACACGCCGAAATAATAATAATGTTGTCATGAATGCAGGTGCGGCCACTGCACTCTTTTTCCATACCTGCAGGCAAGCGTCGTGCTGCAGTGTCCCAAGCAGTTGGCGGCCTCCCCAATGAGCAGATATCACCTCTGACCTCTACTTTGTGTTTGCAACGGACAGTTGGTGAGGAAGCTTAAGCAGGTGCTATGGTTTAACACTCATATTGCAGTTAACTGCCATGCAGCACCCATTCTGGGTCGTACCTCTAAACATCGTACCTCTGCCTCTCTAAACATTGTATTATGAAAATGTGTGTTTATTCTATGCGCTGAAACTGCAGCTGCACTTTCTATTGTTCGCTGTGAGGGATGCTGCTGTGGGCACCCATGAGGCAAATAAAAAGGGGCTGCCATCAAGCTGCTTTTATACCAGAACATGGCAGCCACAGCAAGGAAAAATAGATGTAAATTACTCTTTCGGCCCAAAGAAGGTTGTCTGCCCTAACAGCACCGTCACGGTCCCCTCCGGCGTTCGAACTCAACTGACACGTGCGCACCAACACGCTACCGTGTGCAAGTCCTAGCCGCACCCTTGAGCAGGGGATGCTACTGGGTGTCAATCACAGCTTTGCAGTAACGTAATTGTAAATTCAATTATTTTCTTTAGATTATGCTTTAGGAAGGTAGAACCAACCATTCAGGATAACTTTTTAACAAAATGAATATTTAATTAAAAAAAACTTAAGACATCAATGTTGTTTTTTTCAGCCATTAGTCAAGTAGGTTTAAGACCCGAGGAGAACCGCACCCCTGTTATTCAATACCTCCAGTGGTTACAACATCTCCACAGTTCTGCTCAACTGGACTTTTAGGAAAAGGACAAAACTCTCCTCTGAGTGGTGCACCAGTGATAAAGATTTTCCTTTATTAAACTTCAATAAAATGTCAGCAGCAGCAAGGAGAGATCTCAGCGAGACCGAGAACGTTCTGGAGAAAAAATCGGTCATGCTTGCTATCCTCAGCAGTCAAAAAATTGCTATTAGTATTGAGTTGGTCGTGTTCAAGTGTGTTATGCGCTTTCTTGTTTTTGTGATGAAGTCCACACAGCAATATTCTACGGGGGGGGGGGCGGTTGTACAGTCAGTTCTGTGTCCGATCTGAGTGCATAAAAATGACAGGACTGCTTTTTAGATTGGAAAAGTCTGGTTGCACAATCTGTGATCCTCTGGATGAAACAAGCTTCAGCCTCTCTGCACTAACCATGTACAGAAAGGTTGTTTCAAGTTGCAACACACCATCTGGCTTCTCTTATGCTCACCAGTTGAATGTCTAACTCAGCCAGCCAATACACTTGAGAGAAGTGGACAAATTTGTTGGTATCCTTCCACAAAAAAAGAACCCACAATTTTCTCTGAAATAACTTGAAACTGACAAAAGTAACTGACATCCATCATTGTTTATACCATATTTAATAAAAATTAGCCTTTGCTTTTGATTTTTGATTCAACACAATATTTTAAATAGTAAAAGAAATGAAAATGACATGAACAAAAATGATGCGATCCTTACCCTAATATTTTGTTGCACAACCTTTAGAGGCAATAACTGCAAACAAGTAATTTCTGTAGCGCTCAGTGAGACTTCTGCACCTGTCAACAGGTAGTTTGGCCCACTCTTCCTGAGCAAACTGCTCCAACTGTGTCAGGATTGAAGGGTGCCTTCTCCAGACTGCATGTTTCAGTTCTTTCCATAGATGTTTGATGGGATTCAGATCAAGGCTCATAGAAGGCCCCTTCAGAATACCCTTCAGAAGAAAATGTTTTGTTCTTAGCCATTCTTGGGTACTTTTAGCTGTATTTTGTGTCATTAACCTGTTGGAGGAGCCATGACCTGCAGCTGAGACAGACCTTTCTGAACCTGGGCAGTACATTTCACTCCAGAATGCCTTGATAGTGTTTAGATTTCACTGTGCCATGCACAAACTCAAGTCACTCAGTATCAGAGGCAGCAAAGCAGCCCCAAAACATAACCAAGCCGCCTCCATGTTGCACAGTAGGTATGATGTTCTTTTCTTTGAAAGCTTCTTTTCTTCATCTGTGAACATAGGCCAGTTTGGTCTCATCTAACCAAAGAACATTCTCCCAGAAGCATTGTTGTCAGGCGCGTCGGGACGCTGACAGGACGGGATGCTGACAGGACGCTACGCAACATAAAAGCGGCCGAGCCGACCAGCATGGTTGCGGGACCTGACAACTACTGCCTGTGATGTTAGCCTGGCGTGTACCATGAGTTGTTGTTGTACCATGGAGTTGTATCCAGATTAAACTACTGAGCTTTCGCACCGCCTGTGCCGTGTCTCCCTTCCGTACATGGGTCCTACGCCTCGCTGCCGATCGAGATCGTGACAATTGTGGCTTGTCAATATGCATTTTAGCAAATTCCAGTCCGGCTTTTTTATGCTTTTCTTTCAGCAGTGGAGTCCTCCACTGAGCACACTGTCACTCAAAAAGTGACAGATAGTGTGATCAGACACTGATCTACCTTGACCTTGGAGTTCAACTTGTATCTCTTTGGAAGTTGTCCTTGGCTTTTTGCCTACCATCACACTATCCTTCTGGGGTCAATTTTCCTCTTGCGGCCACGACCAGGGAGGTTGGCTACAGTCCCATGGACCTTAAACTTATTAATAATATTTGCAACTGTAGTCACAGGAACATCAAGTTGCTTCAAGATGGTCTTATAGCCTTTGCCTTTAACATGCTTGTCTAAAATTTTCTTTCTGATGTCCTCAGATAACTCTCTCCTTTGAAAAATCACTAGAATTCAAATATTTATTATCTTTTCTAGGGGTACCAACAAATCTATTCAGACCATTTTAGAATATCTTTGTAGAATAAGCAATAATTTATGTCTTTCCACACTTGCTTTACTTTACTTAATGACATATCAGAGGCATGCAGGTATACATAATTGCTTTTAATTTTATTCCTTTTCGGGAGGAATAACCCAACCTTCCAATGAGTTATTAGGGTACCAACAAATTTGTCCACATCTGTATAATAGACCTACTCTTCTAAGAAGGCTTTCCACCAAATTTTTGAGTGCGGCTGTGGGAATTTGCACCCATTCAGCCACAAGAGCATCAGTGAGGTTGGGCAGCAATGTCAGGCGAGAAGGCCTGGCTCGCAGTCAGCGTTCCAGTTGATCCCAAAGATGTCCAGTGGAGTTGAGGTCAGGGCTCTGTGCAGCTACTCAAGTTCTTCCACACCAGCCTGGGCAAACTGTGTGTTTATGAAGCTTGCTTTGTGCAAAGGGGGGGCACAGTCATGCTGGGGTAGGAAAGGAGTTTCCCCAAACTGTGTCCACAGAGCTGGAAGCACGCAATTGTCTAGAACGTGTTTGTGTACCATGTGGGTACGGCTGAAGCAGCTCAGCTTGGTCATTAGAAGCATGTATTGTATGCTGCAAAGATTATGGTGTGGGCAGCCAACCATCTGGGTGATGGGAGTGTGGCAAAGGCACCTATCTTGGGTCTTCGGAAGGCCATAGCAATGGGTCCCCTCTAGGAACGGCAGTAACAGAGGGTGGCAGTGAAAATGCAAGCCTCACAAGTTTCTCTAACCATGCTGTATATACGCAAAGCCAGTTTTGTCACAAATTTCCACAGCCTGGTTGTGTGGTCTCCCCCAGGTATCAACACATACTGTGATACACTGATGTGGGAAGTGACAAAGCAGAGGGGTAATGGAGTGCATCATTTTTCTTTATCATAATTACAAAACAACATACAGACCACCCTTATCAAACAAAGATGACAACACAAGCCTTCCACAAGGAAAGTGAAAGGAATGAAAATTTGGCTGCATACCAACAGACCTGAAAATTAAAGCTCAATACAAAACTCATTGTCAGGAAAAAGCTAAACAAGGAAAACTGCTCTTATTGCTAAAAGCTGTAATTTTTTAAACTTTAATACTGACACACAAAGCCACTTATTTCATTGGAGTTGGTTCCAGGAGTGAGACGGGGTGTTGGTTTAGACAACTGCCTGCTGCAAAAGCACAGTATTAAGTTTGTTTGGTAGCTGTCCATATACAGTACACAGTTCAACAAAATGAGTTTTAAAAATGTTGCTGTCAAAATGTAATGTTAATATTCTAAGCTCTGACAGTATTGTTTCTTGTTAATTCAAATTCATATGATAAAAACTGATGTTCAGAACAGTTCCTTTATTGATAGTCAAAGTATTATTATTATCATCATCATCATCATCATCAATAATAATAATAATAATAATATGCAGCATACATCGTATGGCCAAAAGTATGTGGACCCCCCCTCCTTCCAATAACTGAGCTGAGCTGTTTGAGTCGCACCCACGCAACATAAAAACACATTCTAGAAAATTTTGTGCTTCTATCTTTGTGGCCACAGTTTATTATAGATAGGACCTATTAAAATAGGTTTTTTCTCATAATTTGTTTTAGCAACAATTTTTCCTTTAGTTGTCCACAACAGAGATACAGTACAGTAGTGACCTTTTGCTCATGCTTTCTGCCTCAAGTGCAGTGGACGTTGCTCTGTTTTTAGGCTTAATTCTGCACATTCGCTTGCTGGCTCAGTTTTCTTTACACCAATTTCTCTCCCATCTGTGATTGCCTTCGGATGAAAAATTTGTGCACTATTTTTAATTTTAGCAGTTTGGAGACACCAAACCGAGGGGAACAGTTAGGGCAACTGTGGAAAAGAAATGAACATTCAAAGTACTGTGAAATCCAAATAGTAACACTTGTTTGTTATGCTGTTAATGTTCACAAGTAAACACCCTCATCACAGAAATGGTTCTAGAATTACAAATAATCGTGGTTTCCAATGGGTCTTGACCATAGAACAGAAATAATAATGTTCTGTAATGTATAAAAAAAAGTCCTAAAAGTATTTTTCAAAGCTATAATGAACAGACAAAATACCATTGGATTTAATATGTACTTTATTTTATTTTTAGGTATCTTAATGCCATCTTTAGACTCCTCTGTTCAATGGAAACAGAACAAATCCTTGGTTTGCCTAAAAGCTATCTAGAACCATTTTTGTAAAAAAATTTTGTTTTTCTTCAGAACCTTTTCAAACATCAGTAATTCGTCTTTTAATAAGTATTCTCTCCCGAACCCATTGTATTTTGAAAGTGGCTTTCTAGAGGATGTGGAAAAAATACTTGAAAATTCAAACGAAAAAAGAATCTGATTTTATAGTTGTTTTTTTTTTTAATTACAGATACAAAGAAAGCTATAAAAAATTGTGATATTACAGTATATTGAATACCAATTACAAATCTGTTTCACATACAGATGTGACCTGAAAGACAGCATTTTAAATATGTAAACTTCTAAAGCACAACTAATCGGGCTCAGAAAGGGACACGTTTTCAGTGCTTAAATGGCATGTAATTTGATCACAAATGCTTAAAAATGATAAAACTCACAACAACAGCATTTCACAGCTGGCCTGAAATGGTACACCCTGTTGTCTTAAGGTAGGCACATTCTCATATGCTTAGGGCTACATTCAAAAATATGCTCAGTGTCATTAGTTTTTGTCTTTTTTCTAGTGTAACATGTCAGGTTGCTTTATTTGATTCATGAACAAATAAACACAAACCTGTAAAATAGTGAGATAGCATTCAAAGTTCCCTCTGTTCCTTCTCTGAACTGTGCTTTATGTTGCTTTATGTTATGAAAGATTTTTCAGGTAACCACCTAAAGCTACATTTCAAAAGCTCACATGGGTATCAGATGAAAAAAACAATCATTTCAAACCTTGGTAAAAAAGTGGCCACCTGTGAGCCAAATAAGAAATAAGTGTTCTTAATAAATAACTTTTATCATCATGACTCCTTTCACAAGACCAGCTGTGCTGGCATGGTTTGATCGCAGCGTGTACTGTAGAAATACCCCTACATCACATGGCGATAGTATCACATGTGACAGTGCATGGCCGTGGTTTCACACACATCTGGAAACAGACACTGAAATCCTGAGTTTTTGCTGACTTGAGTGCAACTCTGAAGTCAAATGGGTGAAGGAGGGGAATGAAACACAAATGCTCACCTTACGGCCTGAAGGTTGCTGGTTCATAAAAGTACATTTTATTTCTGTGGTGTCCCCTAGCAAGCCAGTGAACCTGAATCGCTGTATTAAAACACTGCTGTACAAATGGGTTTCAGTCACTTTGTATAAACGCATCAACTGAACAAAATAAAAACACTAATAAAAATGACCTCCTGTGGTGCTTTACTTAGCAGCTGGTTATGTTATGAGGAAGAGGGCAGTAGAACCTTTTTTTGGTTCAGTCAAGTATGTTTCTTTCCCCCGGGTGTCTGGATGTTCACACAGGGAATGAAATTTCTTCATATGCCATAATTCCCTTTACAGACACCTGTACGAAACACACGGGCTCACAAGTAATTATGACAAACCAGAACCCAGTGCACTCACGCAGATATGAAAGGCAGTTTCAGCAAAGGCAGCAGCTTTTCAGCCATGAGACAGTTTAACAAAATTATACCAAAAAGGTATAACCTAGGAGAGCGGTAGGAGCCTCCTGAGCCTGTCTATCCCATTGGCTTTCCTCTTCATATGTGTTCAGGGACTGTCTGAAGAGCATCCTGTGGATCCCTGGTGACATCTACATTCTACAAGAGTAATAGGGACGGGAAAAACCAGGAAGCACCGTGAAGGACATCACGATGCAGGATCACTGTGGCAACATTGCTGCTAGAAAATGAGTGGATGACAACCTGACCTGGAGCGTGTAGGTTGATTCCAAGACATTGAATTAAGGTGACAGCATTACACTGAGTTACTGTGGTGCAAAGCTCCAAGGTTTATATCAATGCACTAAGTTATAGTGTGTTCAAGGCTCGATACAGTACTACAATGTCCTCTTACGCAGCCAGAGATGCTTGGTAAACAAAAATATCCTCAAAAATGTATGCAGTCTATCCCCGGTTTTCTGGACCACAGCCAGAGAACAGTGTCTGGAAATGGCGAAAGTCCAGAAACTCAAAAGTGTAGTTTTTTGCTGCAGTACTGCATACTGCATTATGCACTACAGCAACGCTTTTACAGCCTATCGTACTGTGTAACCAATATGCAATGTGCCTAATAATAATTATATGACAAAAGCAGTGAAGAAGTTGCTGATACAGCTTGATGACAGCGGTGCTACAGGGGGAACCTCTGTGTCACCTTCATAACATCAGCAATGAAAATGCTTGGCTATTTTTTGTGACACAGTATCAACATTTTTTACAGCATTGATTTATGCATTAACAAAGTCACTTAATCTAAAAAAATTGAAATTTCTTAAGTATGAGGATGGACTGAATCATGAATTCTAGTTCCTCCTCCAGTGTCACCCTCACTAATGGAGTGTACTTCCAACTAGAAATAATAATGTAAAGAACTTTAGAAAATGCCCAAGATACTGAGACTAAATGCTGGTTTAAGGTGTTTTGCGATGTACTGTAGATACATTGCATTTAACACAGTACATTCCCTTCACCACAGCTCTCTCTGTACGCTGATCCCCCTCAAAATCATTCAGTACACATCGCTTACCATAGGCCTGTCTCTGTGCGTGTTGACCGCTTCCACATTCAAGAAGATAGACTCCACTTTACAACCTGCAAACATGGAAGACCTTACCATTAGAAAACTATGTGTCACAGTGTATAGTCTAGGAAGGGGGCAGAGGAGACCGGGACTCACCATATGCCACAGGAGTGAGTTTAAGCACCGTGTGGAGAGGGCACTTGAGGTAAGGAAGCTCCTCTGCATAGATGGAACAGAGGAAAGGATGTGGGGTGGTTTCTATGTCATTCACATTGTTAGTTACTAAACAGGACCAAGCAACTAGTAGAATTAATGCAGGTGGCCATATGTTTCAGTGTTTCCCCTTGATATAACAAATGAATAAATCTGTCAGTTCTTTCCAACAACTGACAGTAGCAACAGTGAAACCAAAAACAACAGAAGTATGAATATTTGTAGGCTTTACAGGCATCGGCATTTCCCTGAACCCCCAATTCATGAACCTCTTCCCTTTATGCCACAGAGTTGCACAGCTTGCCTGCACTCTTGTCCAGGAAGTAAGCAAGCAGACAGCGCATCACAGCCTGGTGGCAAACCACCAGCACGTTCTCCTGCCGCTCGAGTTCCATTATAACTGGCTCCAGGCGGTGCACCAGGTCCTCATAGGACTGCGAATGCCAACAGTATTAAGGTGACGGTACTGGGAGCAAAGGGTGAGGTACAGAGCATTCAATACACACAGGATGTAAAGCTGAGCTTGTCAGGCATGAAGGCAAGGAAATGGGAATAAGGATCAATCACAGAGACATCAGCCAGAACAGACATGGACTAGAAGCAGTGACCAGCGATGGAGTTAAAGAGATGGCACCAAAATCACTCATTTTGGGAGTGAAAACTTTACCTGTGAGTATGCCAGGCTTTGCAACCAGGTGCTCATTAAGACTGGAACTACAGGATCAGAATAAACATGGAAAGCCAGTTTCCTACCTCACCCTTGGGGTAGCGGTAGCGGTACTTGTCCTGGTCTCTCAGCGCGAATTCCTCTGGGAAGTGCTCCTGTATCTCCTCATAGGTCAACTCCTCACACACTCCCTGAGCACAGAGAGGTGGTTCAGTGTTGGAGTGCTGCCTACCTGCCTGACTCTAGCACATATAAAACACCAACAAACAAGCGTGCAGAAACTCACTGCATCGATCTCGTTCAGGGCCTTCCACTGCTCGTACGGCACACCTAGCGCTTCGGCTGTCTGGATGGTCCTCTTCGTATGGCTTGTCCATACTTTAAGGTCTCGGATGGACTGACTCCGCATGAATGCTGCCAAGATGCAGGCAAACTGGAGGGCAGTGGAACAACAAGTAAGTGGTGCTTAAAACATCTAACATTCATCTACACCTCAGTTAAAGACCGTCTGTGATGCAGACGCGTTATTTTCTAAGCAGTTACTTCATCCAGTACAACTTTTTTGCCAGCACATTGTACAAGAGAAGCTGTCTGTAGAATTCAGTCTGATACAAAGTAAAAAGCTGACTGTGACACAAATTAGTTGCGCTGCTAGGAAATCAGGGTAGAAGTGGAATGAAACAGATGGGTTTTTCACCCCCTATTGGATGCTGGAAGGGATTCAGTAGCTCTGAGGCAGACAAAGAGCTTATTCCACTACCTTAGAGCCAAAACCAAGAGGTGTTTTGGCACTTCTCATGCTAGGGATGCCACTGGGAGGAGGAAGGAGCTCTTTGAGCAACTTATGTAAAGAGAAGGTGCACCCTCCTTCCCGAAAGCTGCATTTCAAACCTTTGCAAAATCAGAACGATCTACTGGGCCAAAGTTACCGTGGATGTCGGATAAATCCACAGTGGCAGGGCTGCAGAGGTGGATATTGTTGGGGATTGTTGGCTAACAAACCTCTCATGTCATGCTTTAATGGCACATATTGAAGGACAGTTGTGCATATATAATTTAAACACTGCTTCCGCTAAAAATTGAACAGTGCGACTGTTATAAAACATTTTCTCCTCACGTGATATATTCATGTACTTTACATTCATCACTTTTCATCTGAACACAGGGACAGCAGAACATATTGGCTGGCTGTCACACACTGTGCCCCACCTCCCTCTGATCACCACCATCCACTGTACCTTGTTGCCACGGGGGGAGAGACCTGAGTCCCCTCCAATGCGCCCCAGAAGGTTGAGCTCACTCTCGCCATGCCGACACAGGTAAATGGAGCGGGGCGTCACGTGGATGTTCATTAGGTAGTAGACGATGCGGCTTTGGATGTGATCCTGCACACGATTGACCAGGTATCGAGAGCCCACGTTAAAAATCTTAATGTAGGGGAGATTCCTGTAGACGGATGTTAGAGTCAAAAATTGCCTGTCCATTCAGTTTCCATTTGCCAGAAAATAAAAAACATATCTGTAATTCTGCTTTGATCATCCTGTCTATACCTGTAATTCAGTTACATGTCTGAGACACCTAATAAGACACCAAATGATGCAGCACTGTGATCATCTCCTTCTCTGGGTCACCTGTCCATCTCATCGTCCAAAGGCACGTAGGTCATCTTGTAGCACTCAATGCGTTTGAGGAAGTCCATGAGTGCCTCCTCCTTGTCACAGTCTCTGTAGTCTGGGCTGCTGAGCTTCACTTCCTTGCACATCCAGACAACATACAACCATCTTTGCTTCCATCTGTTCATCTCTTGCTCAAGAAGATGGGCAGAACACTCAACAACTATGACAGCAACATTTACTGTCATATGGCCCACAGGCACCACACGTATCCTGTCTATAACAGAAACTCAACACAAAACTGAACAGCCCTTTTGATTTAAGAAAAGAAATGGTCAGGTGGAACTACAGAACAGATACTCAACTTATGACTGAGTTAGGAATCAACAGCTAAGTCTTAAGTTGCATCAGACACAAGTCGTACTCATGACCGAATGATTATTTCTAAGTATGTAGTTACCATACAGTAACTTCTTTTCATACATCCTTCACTGTTTTTCATCTATTTTGTGTTATTTCTGGCCATAGTTTGGCACACAGTCTCGCATGTTAATCACTTTACGCTGTCACTTTGCTAGGATTCCACACGGTGTGTGTGTGTGTGTATGTGTGTGTGTGTGTGTGTGTGTGTGTGTGTTTCAATTAGCTATAAGATGCTCATTTGCTTAGCAGAATTCCTGGAAGTCATTCAACATAAATTTTTTGACAATTTCTGTATGTTAAATTGTTTTATTATTATTATTATTATTATTATTATTATTATTATTATTATTATTATTCATCACAAGTGTTAAACAACAAGCTGTACTAGGAAAAATACTTTGAATAATAGAACACATCTAATAAATTCAAATGCTTTCAGGTCAGTTTAAGCAGCAGAATAAAATCTGATTAATCACTTGGGTCAGTGAAGAGATTTCCCTGCTATGGAAACAAAATGCTGCTGTCTGGTTCAAAAGGGCTGCATGCAGGGTAGGTGAGTGCTTATGATCTATATGCAGAAAACAATGTGCTCAACTCTAAAATGTAACAGCAGAAAGAGGCATTTACAGATGCTGAGTTTTCAAAGTATGAATAAAGACAAACAGCTACACGCTCGATCACTACAAACATGGTAAAATTACAGTGCATAGATCAATATATATTTGGAATACAGGTTGTTCCCCAATTTTAAACAGAATTCCAACTGTAAAAATGAACACAAATTGATTGCACATAATAGCACAACTATAGGTCTTTGCCCTCAAAATTAATGAAATGAGATGAATTTTCTTACCAGTATATTCGCCTCTATGATGTCAGGATCATCACAAACTGATTCGACAAAGAAGACCTAGAGAAGTAATGGTTAAGAGTTGGCACTTAAGAGGGTAAATCAGAAAAGGTGACATCATTTCTATGATCATTTTCTTATTAATCTTTCATATTGTGAGTTCAACGTGCTGCTTCCCTATCACATCCTATTGTTTTATCAATAAATCTGCTCAGTGTACTGAAAAATTCCCACTCCCAGTATTACTTCAGCGTAAAATGCACAGGGTGTTAGATGGAAATCAAATGCAGTGACTATAAAAAGGTTTTAAGTATCGGAAAGAAGGTGTGGTGCCATGAGGATGTGTATGCCTTGTCCACCTTGTAACCATTCTCCTTAGCAAAGCACAGGACGTCTTCACGTCGATCCCGTGTGGTGTTGGTGGCATCAAAGACCTGGAAAATATCTAAATCATTAGTATGATTTTGTGCTGCTTGGAGCACCACTGTATTTATACTGCATATGTATGCACTTCCAAGCAAAATGAGATATAAACAGCTTTGCATCTGCAGCTGAAATGTTGACTTGGCCAGTGGAGAAAAGTCAATACTGACCAGAATACCACTCACTAAACAAACAGAAAAAGGCTGACATTCGTCCACTAAATGGTCCTGCAAGAAAATAACTTCTTGAATTTGCAGAACACAAGATATGGGCAACATTGTCTACTGACCGCCACTTGTCCCTGGCTCTGACTGAAGTAGTTGTGGATGTCTTTCAGAGCTGTAATGGCACAGGCCCTGTACACAAAGAAGCTCACCTTACAATAACATAGTTTTGGCAAATATCTTATTGCTGGACATCAGCATACCATAGAGCAAAACACTGACTGAGTATGAATTCATATGGGAATATACAGGTAAGTATGGAAATGACAGTAAAGCATCTCCAAAGGGTTAAAAGATGCTGTTTGTCTTACTTGCGTATCTTCATGGCCTCTTCATTGTCAGGAAGAAAGAACTCATAGGTCTTGTAAGTCTGGACTGCCTCCCTTCGGTACTGACCCAGGTTAAACACTGAGAAAGCAGCGGGCCAAACAGAGCCAAATCAGTGGGGACCGGCAAAAATGGACTCAATCTCAGTTTGCACCCTGACTTCCTTCAAGGTGACCTAAAAATCTTTTCTGTCTGTCCTACACGCTGACCAAGATACAGTTGGCTGGCTCACCTTTTGTGGGGACCCCAATCCAGTTGAGGTAACGAGTGAGTTTCTTAGAGATGTAGGTCTTTCCTCGCGCTGGTAGCCCCACCATTACGATCAGAGTTGGGGAATTGGTGAACTGCGGCACTGAGGCTGTAAAATAGTAAAGGCCCTTGTCAGCATATGCAGGGGCAGAGTGGCAAAGGGAAAAAAAACTCTGTTTCTCTCAGTCAACACCCATAACTCACTGCATAAACACACCCGCATTGCAAACTGATAGAAAAGTCACACGTGGATTCAAAAAATATAGAGTATTTCACAGGTTCACAATATGCATTTCTCTCAAGGCCAGGTCCTGTGGAGAGATTTAGGAATAATACAACTAGGGTCCAGTACCAGCAAATATTTGCTGCCAAAAGTGGGAAAAGGTAGGAGGATACTTGCCCGGACCTGCACACATCTGCATATGAGGGCATGCCAAGCAAAGGCTGCAAAACACTGTTTTTCACAGCTAAAATCAGTGGCAGAGGTGTTTATGGAGGGGGGTGGGCGGTCAGACAGAAACAGAGGACTTGTATAACAACAATTGTTTCCAGGAAATTAATAAAACAAAATGAACTACGTGGGAGGTTACTTGGGTGACTAAAACAGGTGAAAACAATTAAAATGATGTTCCCAGAGGCCCATCCGCAGGCCCAGGTACATAGCAATCCTTCCTGTCAGCAGTGTTTAATCTAAATCCCAAAACTGTAATGTCTTGCCTTGGCTGTGCTGCTGGCTACATTACTAACAGAGGGCCTGGGAGACAGGGAAATGAGAACATGAGTTTTATTCCCCCGCACCATGTTGAACCACCAGCACTCACAGGGTACAAGGACGCACCCCTCAAAGCTCTCTAAAACATTAAAAACACAAAGTACCCCCTTATAACCCCTCACAGTGGACAGTACACAACTATTTCACACAGACAGTGGCAGTGCATTATGGGAGAGCCAGCGCTGATCATACAAAAGATACAATAAAGGAATATCATATCTGATTCGGTCACTGACTCTTCTTTCTTTTTGGCCTAAAAATAACATTGTTCAGATTAGGTGGTACACATGGCAGTTGCTATGAATAATTTTCTCATGTATTTTAGGTGCCAAAATTTATCTGCACCAGGCTCCAAAGCAGAGACTCTTACTGGATAATTCTATGACTTTCATTTCATTTTAAAATCAATGTTATGTTTCTACATCCAATGTGCACAGCAGTTCTATGCCTATATAAAGGAAAATAGAAGAAAGTGATAATGATCACATACCAGAGGGTTTTAAATAATACATTTCTGAAGTGGCACTTTGGAAAATATCCTCCAGTACAAAGGTATAGGATTTAAACCTTGACCAAAAGTAACCTATCCCCTACCATCTCCATTACTGTTGCAACCTTCCCAGAATTCTATGCCTTTGGCAGGTCTCCCTCTGTTTCCACCGGGCATAATGAGGTAATCCACTGCCAGGTCGGTGGCCTTGGGCAGCAAGTGAGCAGGCTGTGTCCCCACATAGCTCACCACAAAACGCAAGTATGCTCAGGCTGTACTCCTACATTCTCTGTATGGTAAAGGACACTGCAGCAGCTGGGCCTTCATGCAGATTAAAGGCAACTGAACATAAAAAACAGGTTAATCTGGAATATTGTAACCCATTACTTGGCCTATGAGAATATTATCAATTTAATGAAAGGGTTGACAAAAAATAGGCATGGGAGTAAACCACTGTAAATTGGCAGTCAAAGCTGTGAGTCAGCCTTGCATAAACAGGTTCTCACTGGCCTATTTGCTACAGCACAGTGGGTGCCAGTAAAGCCTGCCTGCCAGCTGGACAGGTCTTCAGGCAGCAGGAAGTCAATTTATCATGCAGCTTGAGTAACACTTCATCTTTACTCTGTTGTCAAACTGTCCTTGGTACAGGTGGCAGATTGCCACTGTCAGCCTTTTCACAAATCTGGGTAAGGATGCTATGATATTCTAGGAATGGAAAACTATGGTGGGATACACTGAGGAGAGGAGAGGAGAGGAGAGGAGAGGAGAAAGAAACGGTGTCATAGCTAGGGCAGCTCTACCGGAAAGGGGTCGACTCGGGGTCCCAGTCTGTTACAGCACTGCTCCAAATACACCCCCTCAACAATCACAAGTGTCCCCCAGTCACTGTAGGTGTCCCACCTCCCCAAGTAATATCATCATCTCTCCATGCCTGTGGTAGGGGAGCAGCCAAAGAGAGGAATGGGGCAGTCAAAGAACTGCAGTAAAGTATCAGCACCACTTCCATACACTTCCTAAAAATGACACCATGTCAACAATAACTTTCCTATGATCAGCTGTCCTTCAGTCCCAGCACTGACTTGAAATGCTGTCTATTCTAGTGCAAGTGATGGGAAAGAGGAGAGCAGTGAGAACAGACACAGACAGGAAAATGAGCACACTTACAACCCCTTCTCCGACTTAGAGGGCTACTGATCCATGGCACCCAGATCTTCAGCAGGGGAGTCTGGGTCAACTCTGCCTGATCTTTAGACATCTTCTATCCAACAGCTATGACCAAGCATACAGCAGTACTAGCTGAACACATGTGAGGGACTGAGATAAAACTGGGATCCTCTGGCAAACCTGACTGAGTGAATTTTGATTGGATCACCTGATGGTTGCTATGGAGAAGGAGGCGGGAACAGGAAAGCAGGGTTGGCATGACAACATGGGATGGGGTGAGGGACATAGACTATACCTTTCAAAGGAAAGGGGGCTTAAGGCCCTAGGTCCCTAGTAAAGGGGAGATTATGTTTAGGCAGGGGTCACTTTAGCTGTGGTTTTGTTTTTTTTTTTTTGTTGCAAAACATAGCAACATAGGTTGGGGTTTAGTCAGCAGAAAGTTGTTAGTTTCATGAGCCTGGTTGATACCTATAATTAGGCATATAACTAGTTTGTAATATATATTAACATTATTATTAGTAGTAATAATATTGATTATTACCTTACCTGAGATGTTATCCAAAGAAAATTACAACATTTACTGGAGCAAATAAAGACATGCAGCTTGATAAAGGATACTACAAAAGGAGGACGGAGCTCTATTGACAACATCGTATGAGAAGTGCATGTCCTTGGCTGTTATTCTAGATGCTGCCCCTCTACTTAAATATGCTAAAAATAGGAAAAAATACAGAATAATAATGCTGCTTTAATGATCACAGTAGTGCACTGATCCCTCACATAACAAGGTCCCATACAATGAAAAACTGATATATATCAGTGTAATATCACAAGTGGAGAAGCATATAATAATAATAATAATAATAATAATAATAATAATAATAATAATAATAATAATAATAATAATTGTTAGCAGTTTGCTAGTAATCGTGGTACCTCTAACAGCAGAATGCCTGTATGCATTAACAACCATGAACAAAATTATCAAAATGTCTCTAGTCACTGTATTACCCCTGTTTAGTGAGGGATGGGTATACAGTTGAGTCCACTTAAGTGGATACCAGATAAGTGGATGATGTCTCCATGGTCACATTTTGGTCCCATTCATTCAAACTGACAACTTCAGTTAAGTGGATACCTGCTAAGTGGATAACTCACTTTAGTGGGTACACATTTTCTAGTCCCGTAGTGCATATTCCTATGTCAGTGACATTAGTTAAGTGGATTCGCAGTATGTACAAGCAATCGTTTCTTTACAGCCTAGGTATTCTCTTTCTCGCTGTGCTCCCTGATGCAGATACATTAATAGCAAATGTATATGCTAGTGTTCAAAATCTGGAATCAAGAAATTACTTTGTTTTTCGAAAGAATTGTTACTTTTTTGTCATGGTGCCATTAAATAGATGTAAAAATATAGCCAAGATATAACTAAGGTTGCAAATGACATTTATTATTTTCACAAATGACTGCAGAGCCCAATTCTCAGCAGCCTTTTCTTCAGCATCTTAATGCTAAACTGTCTTGACTCATCCTTAAATAACTGTGTTTAAATGATAATCGGGTACTCAGAAACCACTGTAATTGTGTTAGCACAGCTGAAACCCGTTATTCTGTTCAAAAAAGAAAGTAAACTTACTTTCCTTGGATTGCAAGGTATTGGCCTTTCCAAAGTTCATTTCTGCATTAAAAAAGTGGGCAAAACGAAACGGCTTTCTCAAGAAACACGTCAGTCTATTGCTGCTTTGCAAAATGAAGGTTATTGTACTCATCAGATTGGCAAGAAAGTGAAGATTTCATACAGAGGGGTCCACTGCTATCTTGAGAGAAGAGGGCAAAGTGGGTCTAACCAGGGTAGAAAAGAAGCCGAAGGCCCAGATGCACAGCTGCACAGAGGATAAGAACATCAGAGTCTGCAGTTTGAGAAACGGAAGCCTTACAGATCCTTACCTCGGTTTGCCGCTTCCTTAAATGGAACACGTGGCCAAATGCCAGCGTCCAACTCATTCCTCCATAATAGTCTTTTCCAGTCTTTCACTGCCAAATGTCTGTGTTCTTCTTTCCATTTTAACCTTTTCTTAAGACTCCACCTCTACAGCCAGCATACTGGAGTCGTCTTTTCGCTGTTGCAGATGACTGTCACCTTGCTGACACTGTCAAGTCAATTTAATGGCATTTTACCAAAAAAATAGCAATAATTTCAAAAAACAAAAATTTTTCAGTAATTCTAAACTTTTGAACACTGGTGTATCAGTAAAACAGTTCCACCACCAGCGAGGCTTTCACTTTCACTGCTGTTCTGTCCATATTGACAGCCCACATCAATAGCTGCTGCCAATGCACATTGTTGTTGGTAGGAAACTCTAAACACTTTTAAGGACTAGAACATGTGTATAATACAGAACTATATATAAATAAAAAAACTAATCCTAGCTACATAATACTGTAATACTTTATAACGTCACATGTTATATGTATGTATACATGTTGTCCATTTTTGCTGCTCGTTTCTGGCATGTAAACACAACTGCAGCTAAAAGCTCCGCATAACTGAAAACCGTAGGTCCAGTCAAAGTGCTATCGACCAGAGCAAACTCGGCTCCACTTTAAATTGATCCAGATACAGTCACGGTCATATTTCACCACAAGGAGGCACACAGAATCTGCAGTTGCCTGTGTGCATCTCCCTTTTGCCAGCTTCCAAGGGCTGTGTTCTAGGGGCAACCTGAGGGACTACACACCAGTGGTTCCCACATCCCACATCATGAAAACCCTTGGGATCTTGGTGCTGGATTACATTACACCACTGGAAAAATACCACCTGGACCTCCTGCAGTTTGCCTGCAGAGCCCAAATTGTAGTAAATGATGCAGTTATCTACATGCGGCATAAAGCTTATTCCCACCTGGAGAAAGCTGGCAGCACAGTGAGAGTCACGTTTTTTACTTATCTCATCCTTCAGCACGATCAAGTCACTGCAGCTGAGGGATGAGCTCACCAGAATGACTGTGGAAGCACAAACGGTGCTCCTGGATTGTGGATTGTCTAACCCAGTGGTGAGCAACACTGGTGCACCCTAAGGAACGGCACTGTCTCTATTCCTGTTCACCCTCTCCATCTCTGACTTCAAATGCAAGTCTGTGCAGTGTCACCTACAGCAGTTCTCTGGTGACTGCAGTAGTGGAGTGGGAGGAAGGTGGTGAGGTGGAGTACAGGTCCCTGATTGACTTTGTTTCAAGGTGTAAGACAAAGCACTGACAGTTAAATATCAGCAAAACAAAAGAGCTGGTGGTAGATCTTCATTGTGTGAAGAAACCCTTCCATCTGGTTAATATCAAAGGTGCAGATGGTGAGATGGTCCAAACTTAGAAGCAATTGCAGACTGGACTGAACACACAACACAGATCAGTTGTATAAGAAAGGACAGAGAAGACTGTTGCATCTTTAACGTGTGAAGCAACATCCTTCATATATCTGAGGAAAGTGGAAAATATCTTTGGTGTTTGTGGCTGTATCAAGATGAGCCTATATGCATGTTATGCTTATGAACCTTGTTTATGCTATATAAAATATCGTTGGTATGTAACCTTGAATGCTTTACATGCTTGTTAGCCTAGTTTATGTATAAGTAGCGACGTCAGACTCCGTTTGTATAGATGAATAAACGAAACAGGATGGGCAGCGTCTGGGTTTAGGCCCTGCGGAGCCAACCCAAGGACAGTTACACTGTCAACACCTAATAAAAGGGAAACACCCTGGTCAGCAGAGGAGCTGGTCTGCTTTCAGACGCAGCCGAAGGGCTCTGTCTGCGTTGGGGGAAACATGAGTTCTGGGGAGAGACAAGCTCCACAATCTCATGAGGAAAGCAGGTTCTGTTGTGGGTCAGAGCTAGGTGGGGACCACAGCAGAGGCCAGGATGAGGAGGAAGCTACAGTCCATCATGGACAACGAATCACATCCCTAAATCAAATCATTACCATGAGGTCTTTTAACCGCTAGGATATTCAGCTTAGCTACACTAAGAAGCACCTCTGGGGGTCCTCCTTACGACAGCCACCCACCTACATAACACCACTCTAGGACCTGTGAACAATTACACTATCCTATCTATCTATCTATCTATCTATCTATCTAAGAAGAAAGAACACTAAGAAAAGCTCAAGTCCAAAATATACAAAATCAAACATATTACCTGCAGTGTTTGATGACAAATTGTGAACATGGTTAAGGTGTCTGCATTTACGACGAGAAAACTGCGTACAAACATTAATGTATGTACCTCAACATCGGCGTTTTGCCCCTTTTTTGCCCTTTTATAAATGAGCAGCTACTACCCATGATAAAAGGCTCTGAAAGGAGAACAGTTTAAGGTTAAGTCCATTACCAGATTTAGGGCTAAGGAGTTTTGCGAGTCTGGAGTTACTCTGAAGGCAAACTGGCACAGACATAAACAAGGCTTTATCCATTAACAGGTGTAGCGCCAAGGAGGTGTGAGGAAGGCTGCTGCTGGGCACTTCTGTTAGGAAATCAGAAATGCCAAACAGGCCCAACACAAGAAGAACTTCAGTTCTACTCTAAGTAACAGAAGTACAGTTGATTTGTGCCCCACATAATGGGACAGGTTCACTTCAACAGAGGTTCAAAGGACCATTGTTTCTTAGAAAAAAATTTTCCTCGGTGAAAAATATACCAACTCCAGTTCACTGAAATACCACAATGGTATTTGTTGCATGACAAAAGTAGCAGCAATCTATCCTATATCTGTAATTTGTAATATTTGTAACAAACATAGCTCTATTTTGACATCAGTTTCTCATTTATTCATTTATTGTTAAAAATCATTTGAAGAGGCCCAAAAGGGCACAGCGCAGGATGCACCCTGGGATGACACTTTTTCATCATTTGTCTCATAAATGATCGTGGTGCAAAGAAATAAACGTGCATATTATTTACTCAGCAAAGCAAGCAGACACCTTTAGCGATGCTGCGTGGCATTACCAACGCTGCAGGTTTCGTATCATCTTCGGGTGACTGCGACATTAAGGCTTGTGCTTGTAAGAGTTAAACAGTTATGGCGATAGTCACATTTTTTAACAGGCAGCGGGTAGTGCAGTGTTAAAGCCATCGCCTTGCAACTGAAAGACACAGGTTCTGGTTTTTAATCACATTTTGAAAAGCCTCCGCTTCTGGGATATTTTCGGCAGCCTGCACACAGTATACTTTATCGCACACAAAAGTCAAAGTTGTGCTGACCGCAGCCACCTGAATGATAAGTTTTGTTTTCGGCCAAACAAACTCCCAGCATAAACTTGTTATGCATCTGGCAATTTGACATCCTTTCCGCGGCGCGTCAAAAACTCGCACGTCCTGCCGTGATTTGGACGGCAGATCTGAACTTACACAAGGATCCACTGTCAGATTCGCTCAGTTGTCCACAGCCATTCAATATCATTCACAGTCTGTAACAGTCACTCGCAGTCCATCAGTTACTCACTACCACAGCCACTCAGCTCAGTCATCCAGCATCATTCACAGTCACTCACAGTCAGTCATGGTCATGCACATTCCCGCACGGTTACTCACTGCCACCTGCAGTCTAATGTTGTTCACAGTCATTCACGGTTGCTTTTAGTCGCAGCACCCACTTTCACAGTTGGGCCCAGTTATACCCAGCGGTTCACTGCGGTGAAAAGTGCACTCGCCGGGTGATGCCGCTGCTCCAGGCACCATGCTTACAGCCAGCGAGCGCTTCACAGTCTTTGTGAGCCCTCTCACAGTTACCCTTTGTTCCTCGTAGCCACGCATGCAACAGGTCAGCTGCAGCATCCACACGCATTCTGTCCTTCACAGTCTCCTACAGTCATTCACAGCTATGCATCCGCTTCCACGGAAAGGCACGGCGCTTCACAGAGGTGGACAGAGGTACCCGGGCGGGAACCGTGTGGCGGTCGCTCACAGTTATTCCCGCTGGAGGTGCGTGGACCGTGCGTGGACTCACCATGTGGCGGCAGCACCCGGAGCGCCATGCCGGCGGCAACGCGGTCTCACGGCCCCGTTTACGCCGCGCAAACGCGGGGAAGGGCAGTTTCTCGAAAATCCTCCTCCCTTCTTCCTTCGCGGGAGCTCCTGGCCGCGCCTTGCACTCGGTCGTCACGCTGCCCCCCACATGGCCAAGTGTCCCTGTGCCGCTGTTCCAGCCGTCGTTTCCCTGCGCGGCTCTGCAGTTCTTTATTCAGTTTGGCGCTTACGCAGCGGCGGAATTTTGCCGTCAGAAAAAATCGTGCGAATCAAATTAAAACAATTGGGTTTTTTGCTTCGTTCATGACAATAAGTGCAACTTGTACATCCAAAACGTGCTTTTCTAACGTTTGGCCCTCGAAGTGTAAACCCGTGTAAATCACTAGTGCGCGTTTAACAGACAGTTGAGACTAAAAGAGCCTTAAGCGCCTTTAAGAAGAGGTAAGCACAGAAGAAAGAAGAAAGTTCTTCTTTTCCACAGGGAGTCAAAAGAGCTGAAATGCAGAGATGGGAAATGAGTTACCCCATTTTGCCCCCTGGGTTTACTGCCTCAGTGTTGCCGAGAAGCTGTTTCAAGAAGTGACATCCATCCATCAATCCATCCATCCATCATCCATCAATCCATTCATCCATCCGTCCATCCATCCATCCATTTTCATCAGTTGCTTAACCTGAGCAGCAGTCCGGTGTCTAACAACATCAATGTTTCTTTTCAGCACGGACTTCAGCCACAAGGATACCGTGGCTATTCCACGGTATAGATTCCATAGATTCCTATGTCTATTCCAAGGTTCAAAGTTCAAGGTTCACCTTACTGTCATTCTGCCTGATACAGATGTACAGCAGAACAAAATTTAGTTTCTCCTGCATAATGGGCTGCAGCACACTAAACAGACGGCATAACAACAAGGGACAGGGAAGACAAAATTGGGTAGTTGGTAGGGTAGGTAATGAAGATAAATAAGCAAGTACATAGGCAAGTGGTATAAACAAGGTACAAATAAGTGGTATATTTAGAAATGCATTTGGTAAAAGGCCATATATGATGATTTCTAAATTAGATGGTTAAACCTGAAGGGGACGTGGCAGAAAATGGCCGGGGATGGGGAACAGCATTATAAGGCCAAAAAAACAAGGTGAGAAACAATGTTTTGCTGCACACCTCTTCTAGAGGCCTTTCAAACAGCATAGTTAAAAAGGACATGCCCCCAGGGCCCATTCTAGACAATTCTGCTCACCTAAATGCCAAAACAAAGGACAACAAAAGAGCATTGTCAGCATTTTAAAGAAGACAAAGGAATTTCTTCTTTAAAGATCTTGGGGAAAGTGACATGTTAGATGTAAAGATGTCAACCTCATCCATTTATTTCACTACTTGAAAAACCCAAATGTATATTCAAAAGCTTGGCAAAAACAACAATTTGAAAAAGGAGCAAAAAAAAAAAAAACCTGAAATGACTTTTCTGCAACTTATATTTTCAAGTTATGCTGCGAACCTTTATAACTTCCTTGTACACACTTTAATGATCCTCTATGACAGAACCGTAGCTATCTGTTTATGAGGTTCGGCCCACTGTCGCTACAGAAGCGCAGCAAGGAAATCAGTAACAGATCAAATCCTGCACCTCAGGAGATGAAAGTAAACATATTTTTGACGTTAGTTGGTTTTGTCAGCTCCTGCTTTTGGAAAAACTGAAGTGCACCATGAGAAGCGGTGTCTTGCTGGGCCTGGAATTTACAAGCCTCAGATCGAGAAAGAAAGGAGGGTGATGACCCTGAAAGAACCTTAGGTACCAAAAAAAGACCCCTGCAGTGAGCCCAGTAATCCATTGGTCAGCTCAGAAACGGCTGCAGGGCTCTATGGTCACTTGAACTACTGAATATTTTAAGGTTTCAAAGCATACGCATTCACATGTACTGCAAATAAGGTGAGGCCAGCGTAAAGCCATAGACTTTTGTGCATACATTAAACACAAAAGAATTATGTATCGTTCACTACTATAAATATTTTGGATATGTACCTATTCAGAGTAAAAATATTTATAAACATAAAGCCCTGTTTTGTAGAATTTTTTTGTGCAAAAAGCAACTTCTGTTTTGTTCAGTTTCTTATGTATTGTAAAGATATGTATTGTATAACTATTTGCGTGTCCTGTTAACAAAACAAAAGGTGACTGTTAGGACGCATGGGAACGTGAACCTTGGGATCTGCAACGAAGCAACAGTGATAACTGAACCTCCATTCAGTTTGCCCCCTGCTTCACTGGCAGCAGGACAGCAACACACGTTCACCATTTCAGGCCTTTAAAACACGACTTAACGGAGATAGAAATTTGCTTTAATGCCTTACACAAAAGCTGTACAAAATGGTTATGATGTTTGTCAAGCAGTCCAGTATCTATCTCATCCACAGCAGAGCTGATAGGGTCAACACCAACTCCAATAATTAATATAGGGCCTTGCATTTTATTGAAGTCTCTTCTTTTTACAGTCACTGAGAATACAGTTGTTCAGCCAAACTGCAGACTAAACCCGCTGCATGACAGTGCAGGAGAATAAGAATAAAAATTATAAGGGGGTAAAAATATTATAAGGAGGAACAAGTGTTGTAGAGGGAGCACTGCACAGACTAATAAACATTTCAACTGTTGATGGACGTAGCAGCATGGGTGAACTATTCATGTATCTGCTTGTCTTCATGCTCGGTGATCTGTAGTTTCTGCTGGATCGGAGAAATTCAAAAAGGCCGCGGCCCGGCTGAGAGAGGTCTATCAAAATTTTCCCTGCCCATCTCCTAATTCGGGAGGAGTACAGGTCCTGGAGGTAGGGCAGTCTGGCACCGGTGATCTTTTCCACAGACTCGACTATATGGTCCAGCCTACCCTTTTCTTGTTTGGTTGCTGATCCAAACCAGATGATGAGGAGCTGAGTGCAGACAGAAGTAAAAACAGAAGTAAAAAAAAAAAAACCCTAATAAATGCATACATACATATATGACCAGAGTTTCATTCATTTTTCACCAAGATCTTGTACTGATGATGGGAGAGTTGCATAATCTTCTCCAGCACATCCCAAAGATTCTCAACGGGGTTAAGGTCTGGACTCCGTGGTGGCCGATCCATGTGTGAAAACGATGTCTCTCTCGTGCTCCCCGAAGCACTCTTTCACAATTGGAGCCCCATGAATCCTGCCATTGTCGCCTTGGAATATGAAGAAAAAATGCATCAACTGAAAAACCTGCTCATTCAATATGTTCAGGTAGTCAGCTCACCCCATGTTTTGGACACATAACGTTGCTGAACCTAGACCTGAGCAACTGAAGCAACCCCACATCATAACACTAAGTCAAATCCAGGTGGTCGCTTTTTTTGGCTGGGCAGGTGTACATCAGCATTAAATACAGTACTGCCAGGTGCTTATGAGGATTTATGGAAGCGGGTGGCTGCTGATACACACCACTGGCACACCTGTTCCTTCAGTTTGGGATCAACAATGCCTGTTTGACTTAACTCCTGACAACTCAGAGGAGAATAAGCAAAAAGAGCAGAAGAAGTAGAACGAGCATTCCCTCTGTGTCTGCTTCTGCGGCGACAACATTTCTCCTGCTCCTGTATCTGATTTCAAATATTTCCCTTGAGCGTCTATACTTGTTGCCGAATGCAGCTGAGCTTAAAGTTTAGTTATGATCGCATGCATATATGGACCTTGCGCTTCGTAAAACATTTGGAAGCGAAACGCAGTTCTGCGCGCCAACAAGAACTCCGCTGCGCACTTTTAAATTCCACGACCTCGTCAGTTCTCGCGATATCTCAAATGGAACGAAACAGTCGCGAAAACCGTTCTAGTTTTTTCATTTCGTACATTTTCGTGGACATAATTGTCGTTCTAAAGACATTTTATGTCCGCTGCATCTGCCACTTGGTTACAAATTCATTTAAGGTAAACACGATATGAACCCCTCACACGAGCCCGTGGATGTGTTGCCATGGCGATCCAAAACACTCGCCGCTGATGCTGAGCGACCCGCCGTGTGCAGAGGACGGCAAATACAGCGCAGCACCTGTGAATGAATGAGTATAAATTTATTTTTATAGTAAATCTCTGTGCATGAAACGCAGCGTTAAGATGTGGTTCCTTTATACGAGCCACTGTCGAAGATGTTCAGGAGATGCAGCTTAAAGTCGGAGTGTTTTGAATTGAACGCCATACCTGGTCAAGGGACGACAGTGGCTCGGTTTTGACTGCAGCTTATAAACCAGTCATTTTTATTGGCATGATTCTGCTAAACACCATTTTGTGTCTTTGAAATTGCTTGTTTATTTTTCACCACAAATCCGCCAACATCTTTTGCTCATCCTTGTGGTGAGATTGAATTAAAATTGCAGCAGATTACCAGAAAAAAAGTTGGCATGTGGCATTACCACATTTTGGCCAGAATCTTCTCAGTCATAGTGGATGTTTCTCCCACTAGAACACTAAGACACAGCAGCAGACTGACACACAGCTGAACAACTAAACATTAAGATCATTTGAACTCATTTCCTGTACAGGATTGAGGCTGAAGGCAAGAAATTTTTCAGGCTAGGGGGCCCAACCCTGGTCCAGTAGGGCTATAGAATGTGCTGGTCTCAGGGTAGTAAATATTATAATATTTCAATTATTTGATACATAACTCTGCTCCGTCCTGCTGATAGTTATTGTACTTCTTAGCTTACCTCACAAACAGGGTCCTTCCGAAGGATGTTTAAACAGAACTCTCCAGCGGATGCCTCGGAGACGCTGGCGGTGGTGCGTCGGCGGGCTGCAGAGGCCACACGGAAGGCAAGGATTTTTAATGCTCGGAATCGAATAATGGGAGTAGACCTGAAGGGACTGGACCAGCAGGTTTCCGAGAAGCGCAGTCGAGAAGAACTGGAGATGCGGCAGGAGAAAGCCTTCGGTGAGGGCAAGGCAAGGTCACGTTTAAGGGAAATCTCTTTCCAACTGGAATCCTGTGCATGTTTCAGTGTTCTTGTTCTCATTGTGTGTAGATTTACTGCAAATGACACAGGACGCCCTGCTCGTGCAGCAGCATAAAGCCGAGCAGGACAGGAGACTGGAACTGTGTCAGGAACTGCAGGCATTCAGAGCTCTTCAGCAGCCTGCACGACACTCCCGTAATGCTCATCTCCACCAGGCGACATCTATACTTTCCTTCGATGTCCCACAGTCAAAATTAGGACCTGCTAGCATGCAGATTTTCCAGGTACAGTATATTACACACACATACAGTACATTTCAGGAAAACTTATTTAGCTCTGAGGAGAATCCAGTTCACCAGTTCAGTAGAGAAAATAATAGGCAGACAATAATGTGGCAGCTGAAAATGTTTTGTTTCATATGCAGGTATGCGTTCTTCCAATTTTCCCACATTTCCCTAATAACTGGCAATTACTGAACTCAGGAGAATCATTGTTGCACTGCGGAAAATCTAAGATTTTTGTACACAATCCCTCTGCTCTCCTGATACACTGGAGGTGTGTAGGTTTCAGTGTGAAATTTCTGCGAATAATTGTATCCCTCTGGATATGTTAGGGTGAAGATCTTCAGTACAAGGAGAGGAGGGGAGCGCAGATGGAAGCTTGCAAAAAGACCCTGAGGGCACAAGAAGAAGAGAAGGAGAGAGTACGCCATCAGCAGAGACACATGGGTGAGTGCTGTCAACTGTGTGACAATGAGGTGTTCTGGGGCCAATCTTGCGGCCGCAACATTCACCGTCACATGGTGAATGTGTCGCCGGGATTGTGCTGCACAGTAAGACTTCCTGTGAAACACACTTCTCTTTTTCTATTCCTTTTGCGCCAATTCCATAGGTCAAAGCAGAAGTAGAATCAGCGTTGGTAGATACCGATGCCCCTGTGTCAGGCAGATGATCCTGTAAGCATCAGAGTCCAGTTTCTACCAGGGACGTTGCAGGTGACGCAGGTGATGGATCAGGGAGGGTGTTGTGGTGCCCCAGGAAGACACAGAGGAAAAGAAAATGAGACCATTAGAACAACTCTGATACGAATAGAAGGGAATGAAGCAAACTTGTGTGTCCAGCAACACCAAGAGCAAACAGACATTAGGCCACGTAATGCACATGAAACCATAATTTGAAAGGCGAATCTTGATTTTAAAAGCTGTCTGACTTTCACATCTTCTGGCAGACCACTGCACAGTGTAGGGGCTTTGTTGCTAAAGGCCCCAGCACCAGCAGTTTACAACCAGAGTCTGAGAATTGTGTCGGGATGTTGCTATCTTGAGAGCAAAGCCCACGAGTCAGTGTGTTTTTAGCTTGGAGAATTTAGACAGGTCTAATCCCCCAAGTGTGTTATCAGAAGGGTTGTACTTTAAATCACATTTTGGTGATGGATAGTGAGGAGACTGAAGAAGTAATATTAGTTTTTAGTGTCTGATTATAATTGTAGCTGCTACATTATGAACAAGTTGTAGAGAGAAGACAGCTCATGGTGGACTGCTTGACAGCACTGAGTTGTAAAGGCCGGACTGCTGGAAGCAGAGGGGTGAACAAACTTTTTAATGTTTTGTCAAGGAAGAAACTGTTTTACTTTCAAAATGTCTCTGGGGATTAAAAAGCAAGATTTTCAGAATGAGTAACATCTGAAATCCATGAAATCTCCATGATAAATCCTAACACCAACACCAAGATATTTAGCAGATGTTGCACTGGAATTTGGGCTCCCAGCATGAGTTTAGACAATGTTGTTAGGCATTTAACATCACAGAAGCAGATGTCTCTCTTGTCAGCATTTAGGTGAAAATAATTCTTGTTCATTCAGACTTTAATGACATTAAGATTAAGAGCTTGACTGACAAGTACCTCTGTATCTTCAGTGGTGAAGTAAACCTACATTTTAACAGATAATATCCCCCCTACCAGTGATCCATTGGGTGTTCCAAATTTGACTTGGGGTAAGGAAGAGAGGGTGGAGTTGTCATCGCTGAGTACATACAGCAATGTATTTATAAAACAATAACCAAATCATGTACAGTAAGGACAATGGTTAAGGGCCAAGCAAGTTTCCAACCAGTGTCAAAGAATAAGGAGATCGCAGTGCCAAAGGCTGCACTAAGATGTAAGAGGATGCCTTGGTTTTCATATCATGCTGACAAATGGGGACAAAAAAAAACTGCACTGCTATAGATTACACTTCAGCATTTAAGGACAAAGCTGGTCCACAAGCACCGGTTCTGGTGTCTTAGTGCAACTGGATTCTGGGTTTCTTAACTGGCAGACTTCAGCACATGAGCATCAGCAGCATCCCCTCCTCCACACTGATCCTCAACATGGGCAGTGCGATGAGCCCCCTGCTGTGCTCCTTCTTCACATGAAGTTACGTGGTGAGATGCAACACCAACTCCATCTTTACATTTGCTTCTCACACCACCATCACAAGCCTGATGACCAACAGTGATGAGATACAGCATACAAAGGAATGATGTCAGGACAGCAACCTCTCATTTGATGTCAGCAAAACCAAGGAGCAGGTTTTTAGGAAGAATGAGGTAGACCCTACTCTCATCAGCATCAGAGATGATGCCTTATAGAGGGTCAGTAGCTTTAAATTTCTTATAGTGACCATTAGTGAGGACCAACCCATTTGAACCAGGTTTCCTGAGAAGAGATTGCGCTTGAGAAGTCTGAGGTTATTTGCGGTGGGAGTTTGTCATTTGTACTGAGGGTTCTTGGAGTCCTTGTCCTCCACAGCAAAAATGTCTGTGTTCCAGAGCTGTTGAGGGAGAAGGAACAGCTCCAGAATGACTTGAGAGATGTGCAACGTGGTGCTCTGGAGCAAGACAGTAAGAGAGCTGTCCGCACTGCTCTTGACAGCTACAACCGTGCTCAGGTATTCATTGCCATCATAACACTTTGTAGGGCTCTCAAGAAGCGGCTCCAGTACATTCTCTGGTCCTTTTCCACATCTAAGAGCTGAGTGGTACTGAATGAATTTACAAACAGTTCACTGAAAGACCGGACCAAAATTTTCATGAACAAAGTTCAAAATCAGTGTTTTGTTCCACTACACTGATCACATAATGTAAAAATATTTGGATATGTACAGTAACAGGACCCCACGTTTATTCATTTAGCAGACGCTTTTCTCCAAAGTAGCATACAGTGTAGGAGCTTTGTTGCTAAAGGCCCCAGCACCAGAAACAGGAATGTAGATTATTTGATACATAACTTGCTAAAAAAGCAATTTATTTACAGTCAATAACCCATCCATACTCCAGCATAAGACAGGTACACAGCCACACACAACCAAACACACAGAGGGCAAATTACAGTCATCAATTCACCCAAAATACACGTTTTTGGACTGTGGGAGAAAGCCGGAGCCGCTGAAGGAGTTACATGTGCAAGAATAATACGGATAAATCCACCAGCATCTCCCAAACTAACCGGAGCAGAATGTGTGTCACCCTCTTTTACTGATTTACAAAAAGCATTTTTCTGCTCCCATTTGAACAGTAACAACTTGTTTGTAAATATCTTCAGCATAAATAGGTCTGGGATTTTTGTGAGCTTAAATGCATTTTATTGGAGATTTCTTTTATTTTGATTCACATTGACAGCAGTGTGTGCTGGACTTTCCAGCCCCTAAGGAATCTACAGACTGCTTATTCAATATTATTGTCCTCTGCCTTTCTTCAGGCTGAGCAACATGCAAAACACCAGAGGAAGGAGAGGCTGAGGGCAGAAGAAGAGGAGTTCATGGAAATCTGGCACAGTGTGACATCTGACCTTCTCACTGAGAACCCTGAAGCAGCCTTGAGGAAATTGGAGGAGACAGATAGATGCAAGGAGAGGAAGGGAATGAGGGGACGGGTGCTTGTCGATCGATGGAAGGGGATGAGTGCAGAGCAGCTGAGCGCCATCCGCAAAGAGCAACTGGAGCAGCGTTCTGAAAAAGAGGTACCGAAGGAACGAAAGGGGGAGGAATGTTCTTTGTGCACCTATTTTGTAAGAAATAAACTTTTTGCGCTGTCACTGTTTCTTTGTGGTCTCAGCATGTGTCCTTTCATGTTGGAAATTTGCTCTGAAGGCTGTTCCACTCTGTTTCTTTAACTTTTCCATAATCCTCTCCATCCCTCTCCTTCCTCCTCCTTTCCTTCAATGCAACCTGCATCCTTTCTCACTTCCATTTTTCAGAGAATTAGAAATACCGAGAGACAGAGAGGGGCAGTGTGGCACTGCCTGTGGAGGGAGCTGGAAAAAAAGGAGGAGCAGGAGGAAAGGAGGGCACGGGAAGAGGAGAGGGAGAAGAGGATCGAGATGGACCGCTACAATAAGCAGCTGGCAGTGGAGCACAGCGCTCGGTCAGTAGTGCGTATACATGGGCAGGGCTCCCGTGAACCCTCTCTCAGACTCTCAGCATTTTTACTCACATGCACATACAGCCCACAAATGCTCCACCATATACAGTATATTGCAGTTTGGGGAGGTATGAACATAAGCAGGTTAGGGTCAGGCCTGCTAAGTTGTATTAGAGGTATCGCCTGAACCCATGTAACCATGGCTCCAAACATTTGGAAGTGTAAGGAGAGCTGCAAACCTTGCAGGACTCAACACACCTTTACCGTAGTTAAGCAATTGTGCACTGGTGGGCGTACATTAAAGTACCTCTCGTGCCCCACAAACAGCCTACCGTGTCCGTTCCCGGAAGAAATTAAAGTGTAGTTAACTTCCAGAACAAATGAACAAAACCCATTTTTCTCTTGCAGCCAGCAGCATCTGAAGAAGCAGGTTCACACCAACCAGCCTACAGCCCACTACTTTGCACAGTTCAACAGCAGCTCTCGCTAACTGCGCCTGCTCTGGTTTGGGACCGTGTATCTGCAGGAGTGCAGACGCTAACAGAAGCACAGTAATTCTGTTTCATATTGCCCTGTATAAAGAAGAACAATAAGATTGTTCATGGTTTCATTTTGATCCTAAATGTTAAACGTGTATTCTTCATTTGCACATGTGTTTGAGTCACTTGAATTGTAGGCCTAATAACAGCAGTTAATAAGCAGTAGATTAAAAAATGGATTCCGCTACAAAGTGTGAGAACTACCAGAGAACACACTTGTTTCTTTGTTTCTGCTGTTTGGTGCTAACAGTAAGAGAAATGCAGATTCAGTCATGAAACCAGAGGTTGTCATCTCTTGTCATTCTTTTTTATTGGTCATGTACAGTTATTTCAGTTACAGTGGAGGTGGTTGTAAGATTGTACAATTCCACTGATCATGAACACCATTTACCCTGTCCTTGTACTGACATTAAAGATAATCCCATAGTGCACCCTCAACACCCACCCACCACATTGAAGCTGTTACATCTGTCACTTTTTCATCTGCTCTTCATAGGAGTTCTATGCTATATACTTAAAGGATATAACAGTATCAGCATTCACTTAAAAGGGAGGACAGCAGAGTTAGGATAATATATTGTGCTTGGTCCCATTCTGACCCCACATACCCAAAACTGTGATTTTAATCTCCTGTGTCACATTCATTCAGCTCTTCTTTTCCTCAGGAATAGCATGGACATCTCACCATGCTGCCATTCAGTCCTTTGTGTCACACGTGATGTGCTTTACGGTTTCATACTTTCAAACGTTTGCCCTCTATGTGTGTAATGGGACTCAGACAGTTGGGCTGGCACTGCGAGAGGGGCTTCACACTCAAACCAGTGTCCAGGCAAAATCTTCAAATCTACTGAACAATATCATTGTCCCCGGCGGTCTGTCTAGACAGTGAACACTGTGAGAAGTGTTTGCTGTTGGAGGCCCCAGTGGATCATGGGAGCATGCTAGCTGGCCCGGTGTGCCCCTGGCTTCCCTAACTGGGAGCAAATCTCAAATCTGCTCTGCTACTTATCTTCTAGAGATTTCCAGCACATTAATATCTCTGTGTTGTCTCTGTGGTTCATTTGCAATGACAGTGGATGCTAACATTCCAGTATTTTTTTTATTTTCTTTAAAAAAGAATGCATGATATGCAGTAACTACTACTCATGTTTTTGCCAGCTATATGCTAATTTTCCAAGACAGTCAGATTACTAACAACATTAATATATTTATTGAAAAAAGTATTTATGATCATAGTAATAAATTTTAAAAAAAAATTCCACCTTTAGTTTAACAGCATTAAAGTGAACTTAAACTAAAATTACACTGTTTTTTGAACCCTAATAAAAGACACAATCTTGGTGTTTTATTTACATTCATTTTCATTTTAGTTCCTGTATATTTAGTTGAATTGGCTCATGTTCTTGGTTTCTCTCCTCTTTTACTTCTTTAAATACTATCCTAGTTATAACGGTTTCGCCACACACGGAAATTCTCAACTGAGGTCATTGAAAACTGAAATGTGACACATTTAGCATGAGTGTGTATGACATCAGTTTACATGAATTTAGTATGAGTTTATTCAACAGGCAATGTTAATGTTGGTTACTGTAAAAGCAAAATTCATAATAATGCATTATGGGGCTATGACTGTTTTCAAAACCCTTTCACCCCATTTTATACATAAGCCCCCTTAAAAGATGTCCTGCAATTTTGATGCTACAGGTCTAGGAGAGAGGATTTGCCACTTTACACCTAATACAGTCTAATACACGATAAACGGGGACACAGACACAGCGTACAGCACAAAAATAGGTGAAAACAAAGGAAAAAAGTGAGAATAACAGACTCCTGATGTGTCCATATGCTAGTAAAACACCCACAGGCAAACTTCATATCTATAGCCTACAGGAAAATGGATAGATGCCCTTTTTATGTACATTAAAGCTGTGGTGCTCCCCACAGTCATTTTATGTTTTCACCACATTTTTTTTGATCGTCTGATATAAAAGCAAGATTTTCATATGCATCCTATATCTATACAGTATGAAACTTGGCAAGTGTATTATTCAAAATATCTCTCATTTCTTGTTTTGGTAAACAGAAAATTAAATGCTAATATCTATAATAATAACAAAATAAAGGTATTAATCTGAGTTTATACATACAATAAATATATCATGTTAATGAAATAAAGTGAACTAAAATGAGATTTTTACAAAAAAAAAAATCAAGGATACTAAGAAATGTAAATACACGGCTATTGTAAACACATTAACTTTGCTAGTAAGACATACCATGATTTTCAAGACACTTCAATGGCAGATAGTAAGAAAAAGTAATACATCACTTTAAGACATCCAATCTATAACCAACACTCCTTAAACTACATCATTTCTATGCTTACATTGTACATATTTCAGGTGTTTTAGTCTATCTTTCCCTTTGCCTTCTTTCTCAGATTCGATGATATGGCAATGAAGATTTCCTCTTCTCTCCTCTCTCATTCCTGTCCTAAAAATAAATTCCACTGAGTTATGCAATGAAAATTTAACTTCGTAACCTTTCTGCAGTGCTTGTTCTATTTGCTGTAGGTTTGCATTTTGCCGACTAACACACACTAGCATGGATATGAGAAGATGCAGCATAATAGAGTGTAGTGGAGAAAGAAGGAGAAAGAGAGAGACAGACAGAGGGCTCTGAACATCACTACCTGAAGGGGTAAATCAGGGTGTGTGTGTGTGTGTGTGTGTGTGTGTGTGTGTGTGTGTGTGTGTGTGTGTGTGTGTGTGTGTGTGTGTGTGTGTGTGTGTGTGTGTGTGTGTGTGTGTGTGTTTGTTTTCTGTCCATGGTCCAATGGTCTAGGTGGAATAAAGTGTGCAAGGTGTGCTAATGTATCATGATGTGGAATTTTGTCTTAAATGGCAAGGATGAACCAATGCACGATGACGGCACAGTTATAGTCAGGTAGTGGCTGTTTCTTTCAGGTCTAAGGGTGGGATGGTGGGGGGGGTTTGTCAGTGACTTGTGAGCATCAATGCTTGCACATGTCAGACTATCAGTTGGTCTCACTCTCTCAGTCCAGGATTCCAGTGATGGAGCTGGGACTTGTTGGATTGGCCGGAGGCTCTTCAGAGGGATTCACAGGAGAGGTTTCTGCCAAGGCTTCCTGATCCCTGGGACCCGGGCCATCCATTTTACCATCCAGCTGAACTACAAGAAGGGAGTCTTGGTTGCTGTCTACCACTTCAGCTAACCTCGCCAGGCTGCCTTGACTTCCCAGCTTGCTGTCTTCGCACAGCGATGGCTGACTAGTAGTCCCTTTCTCTTCATTGTCACTGAAAGAGGGAGAGAGTGCGAGAGCAAAAGAGAGAGTGCCAGAGAAAGAGAGGCCACAGTGGAATGAGCTCCAGAAATTTGTCAGATTTAAACACGTGATCTACACTACTGAAGACAACATGCACAGATACATCCGCAAAGAAGAGGAGGAAGAAAATTTAGCGCATAACTCAAAAAGGCAGAACGTTCAGTGCTGAAAAAGCTGGCAAGATTATTTTTTAAGCGAATGCCTTGACAATGACACCGATGACAAAGAATAAAAAGTCAAACCGAACTTAAACAGTGAATGACTGCAGTACAAATGATCACGATGGATAAATATGGTCATTCAAAACTGGAAGCAAAAGTGTCAGCTGAAGTGAAACCCGAGCCAAACCCAGTAACCGATTCTGAAAACAGCGCAAATGTATCAGCTTTCCCCGAAAACCAGCCAGTCAGAAACTCCAGGGCACACTGATGAAATTGGGCAGCCTCAGCACATAAGTTGTACCAAGGCAATAAAAAACAATATGAAGAAACACAATGCCCAGAGACTTTGATATCTAACTATGCTAGACCAGGGGACAGTGTTGTTCTTCACACTGGAGGCACTGTCTGGCACAGAGCCATGCATTCCACACACGCGAAAAGGAAGAAGCCCTTGGCAAAGGCAGCCAGATATTTGTCTGAAGGACACTGACAGCAACTGCACCGTGCTAACAAGAATAACAAGAAAAGTGTGAACCGCGGCGACAGTTAAAAATCAACGTGAGCACAGGAAAGCAAAACACCTAGACGCAATAAAAAGTGTGCACATGTAGGCGACCTAAGGCAATGCAACACAGGATGCAGGGATATAACAGTCTGCCAGAGCTGGGGCTCAAAGTCAGACAGACAGGCAACATAAATCAGCTCTATGATCACACAAACAAGGCCTCAAATATAAGAGCTACATATGAAAGAACTGGACAGTGACAACCAGGCAAGAACTATCGGCGTATCTGACAATATGGGACCAGTGGCAAATTCCGTATTGGCCCAAACATAAGATGATCCTGCCTATAGGACAACCCCCACTCTTTAAGGACTCATTTTTGCAACATTATATTTTATCTTTATAAAGAAAACTATATTCAATCATATCTGCGTTTTAAGAGGGTCTTTTTTGGCTCACCAAACACGACATTCTGTAACTTTATATTTCTTGGCCGCTTGACAGTTGACACCTCTGCCTCACTGACCACCACCATCTTAAAACTGGCCTCATAACTCCTCCTTAGTCCTTGGTTAATTTGGCCTAACTTTGAGCTACTTTTTTCCAGATCATCTTGAGGCTTCGCCATCTTTTTTTGCTATCTCTGGTTGATCATTTCTGTGGATAACTGATGCCAGTAGATACGTGACGCCACCTACTGGTGTTATACGGCATATAACCTTTATAGCTCCAGTCCTCGAATATAAGGTAACCCCTATCTTTTTTCAGATGTAATTCACAGAGAAAAAGTCTGTATTATGTTTGGGCCAGTACGGTACTACTACACCATATATAACACACTATATCTTCCACTGCTGGTATGAGTACACATGTTGTCACTGCTAGCAACTCCAAAATGTGCTACAAACTACAGTCAGAGGATAGCCTAAAAGAGACAACAATATCAGAGTTCATGTAGAAACCTGTGGTGCCCAACAGCGGAGGTGCCAGTCCTGCCTTGTAGTGCAGAGTCATTGCAACAGTTAAATAGCACCAAGAATTGAAATTATTAGCATATAGTTATAGTTATATGCAGTATTCAGCAGAGCACAGACACTATAAATAAGAACGTGTCTGTTCAACCTCCGACTGCTTATATTACACAAATGATAGTCACACATTTTCCATTTTTCGTGATTAGATTTAGTGTGTATACGAGTCCTCTGTGCTCAGACAGGCTGAGACATCAGGTTTATGAACCCAGAAAAAGAACGCCATTTATTCATGTGAAAAATCTTAACCTAAAGATAACAAGAGCAGGTAATGGAAATATGTGAATAATTTAACTGAAACGCTGTGAACTGCAGAACCAGACGGGATTCCGTGCAACGGGTCACTTGTGACACGCTGTTAGGTAGAAGTGTCACAGACGCTGAGGTCAGAGACATGAGCCGTTGTACCTATAAATGGATCTGGAGCAGCAGCGCAGAACCGTACATAGCTGGTCGCCCCTAGGCACTCCGATCTGAAGTTAAACTGGAAAATGGATTCCTGAAGGAATTTTTTTGTCAGTCCTGGGCACTAACCCTGGAGGATGAGCACTAAGAGGAAATGAAGCTCTTCCACAAAGTGGTACAACCACGGTAAAACAAGAACTGCTTCATATTATGAGGCCCTGTAACACACCAGCAGACATTATCTGTCAGAAGGTTAAATCCTTACGTGCTACTAGGTTGTAGTCTTCAATGTGATATTTTATGTCGAAGAAGGGAAACATCACTTCTAAACAGGCAACAAACTCATTCAGAAAGCAGGTTCTGTCATGGATCAGAGTCCTGATGCACTGGAGGCCGTGGCAGAGGGCAGGATGAGGAGGAAGCTTCAGTCCATCATGGACAACGGATCACATCTTCTAAATGAAGCGATGGCCATGGCCTCTTTTAGTGACCAGGTTGTTCAACTTAGGTTCAGTATGAAGCACCTCTGGAGGTCCTTCTTACTACAGCAACCCTCTTTCATAACACCACACAAGAACCTGTTAACTGTTATGCATCTTGTTATGCATCTCCTGTGTCCAGATGCTGTACGGGTGAACTTCCCTGGAGGGATCAATAAAGTTCTGTCCGATCTGCAATTCTCCCCTGGTTCTTCATGAAGTTGCTAACTGCAGTTGTATTATCGATAGTAAAAAGATATGCGAAGATACCAACAAAGTCCATGCTTCTGTACGGAAGTGAAGTTTAAGTTTAAAAACTGGACAGGACCAAATGTAGTAACAATTTTGACTGACTTTTTTGGTGAACGTGCCTGGCATCGTAACAGAGCGTAAAAAAGCGTAACAGAGAAATACTTTATTGTACAATTTTGGCTTTGATGTCTGTAGCTGTGCCACAGACGTGAGTGTAGAACAGAATTGGGCCAGTTTCCCTTAAATTTCCTAACAGATAAAGGAACAGGAAACTGGATCTACAACCCTTGAACACAAAATCCTACTGCCAAAAATTCCAACAGACCAGCGCTATAGAAACCTAGACAAGTGAAACACACATTTTCACACTTTAAGGCAAACACAGAAATTATCTGAAAATAAAATTTATTAACTTGGGGAATAATTTCATATTAATATGTTATTGGTTAAAAAAAAATAAAAATCACACAGTTATTGAACATCCACAAACTAATAATAATCTCTTAAGAGATTTTCATGTAATAATGAAAGATCTGAAGGAAAGAATCAGACTGATCGAATGTAACATGAGTTATGAAGGCTGCTCCACTAAAAGAGATAAACATGAGAAGACATGGGGAAAAATATATTCACAACAAACACAAAGTACAAAAAAAATGACCTACGTTCATGATCTACGTTAATGATTGCTTCAAAGGGGATCCAACACCTTGACCTTCATTCCTCTCCTATCCTGAGCTAGAATAGCAGAAAGCTGACAACATGGAACCCATATCCTCTTGACCTGGCTTAAATAGCATTTCTACACTTTTCCCCTAGTTACCCACATCCCATAATGAATATCTATTTGCACCCAGACAGGAAGACAGGAAGATGAATATTTGATTCGGGAAAATGCTAAAATCCGCAACGGAGACAGCAGGTCAGTTTATTCACCGCTGGGTCTGCATGAGAGGAGTCTCTTAAGATGTCCTTTGGGATCACAGCAACAATAACAATAATTCTCGTGGTCCCATAATAATTTATATTATAAAATGGGGGGGTGATTACGTACATCTCTTCTTGGACTTCGTTCCAACCGTATATTTCTTTTAAATGTTTTCCTGCTGCTTTTATAATGATTCATGTGTTTATGTTTATTCATGCATTAAAAAATCTGAATTTGACAGAAGAAGAGAAAGAAGCCAGAAATGTACGACAACATGTGTTATTGATGAAGAAAACAAAGAGTAAAATGGACAAACAGTACACAAGGATGCATGAACAATGTGCCAGTTAAAAACAAGCAGTGATGACCAAGGTAGCGACTGGTGCACAGTAAACACGCAGATGGATACGGCATAAACGGTCCAAATCCATACCTGTCGAGAGATCTGCAAGCAGTGAGAAGAGCATTGAGAGAAAGAGAGCATTTGTGAGATGGTACCAAGAGGCCTGCAGGTCTTTCGGAAAACCCACCTTACGGTTATTTTTCACCTGCAGTACAGCTCAAGCCCAGTAAGTATCTGTGTGTAAGTACATATTGTGAGCCCTACTTTTGTCAGGAAATTAAAGTTATGAGTGGGTTATATGGAGCACTGGTGCACCTGTACTCTCCGAACGTCTCGTCCTTCATTGGGCGGGCTTCGGAGTCCACCTGGCCCTCTTCCTTATCTTTCACTGAAAGAGGGAGAGAAAAGGCGTGTGAGCAACTCCCCCGAGGCGCTCCTATCAGCATATGAAGAAGCCTACTATTCACATTCGGCGCTGTCTTCTACTCTAGCTGTATGACTGGAAATTTGGGCGCACTGCTTGGTGCATCCATCCCCGTCCATACAGCCATGGATATATGGAGCATTTTTACCTGAATACTTGCCCCCCTTGGTCCTTTTGATGATGCAGAGAATGAGCAATACCAACAGAAGAACCATGATAGCACTTATGAGCCCGATAAACCAGCCCTGGGTGACGAAACCATCCTCCAGCTTCAGCACTCCTTCGTGGAGGAACAAAAGAACATAGAGAACAAACAAGCATTGTTAGTTATACTGTAGCTATTATGACAATAAAATACATCATTTTTAGCTAAATTATGCTGTCTATTTTGAAAATGTTGTTTATGTTAGAATTAGACAATCTAGAGCGAGAAGACCAGCCCGAGATGTATAGCAACTAAGGCTTGAACAATGTCATACCTTCTAAACAAACATCTCACAACACATTATGATGAAAAAATACATCAATTTGTCCCTTGCAAGCACACCTAGAGGACAAGAACGCTGCTCCCGAGTTTGCTCTCAGATTAGAGAGGCCCTTACGGTCGACTGCATTCTGAAGGACAGGACGATCCACATTTTGGATTTTAACTATGACACTTTGTCAGTAATGTTCATAAACATTTAGAAAAGCGTCATTTAAAGGTGAGATTTTGTAGAGCACATGCACCCGCAGTAAAGAGAACTGGGTGTGGTCATGTTTAGTGACACAAAAACAAGAGGAACCAACCATTTCGCTTCCAGAAACCGTGTAGTTTTCCTCTAAGGGCTTCCATTTTTCAGTTAAAGAAGATGGAACAGGAAGATGCATTTAAGAACGGTTTGCTACCTTCTCCTTGGGTCTTGATGTCCGTCTCCCAGAAGGTATTGTTGCTGAAAATGAAGTGCAGTCGATACAGAGATCCTGGCTGTAGTCCTTGGAGCTGGTAAAAGGACTGAGTGGAATTCAGCTTCTCCGACTCCTTCCACTGACCTCTTCCTAAGAGGGAAACACAACAAACACAGCAGCTCAGTCTTCATGGGCCAAAAGCAGTGTTAAAAGGTCTGAGCGGATCTTTTTTTCGACAAAACCAGGATATTCTAACACAGTCTGAGCCCCTGCTACAGCACAGCCCATCACACAGAGCATTACAGAGCCACACATTGCTTCCTCGCCACTTTTTCCTTATGACCGTATCTCACCATTTTTGTTGAGGAAACGAATGTTGAAGGCGACGTTTCTGTGTCGGTCCCCAGGCACCCAGCTCAGGTTGAGAGACGTTTCTCCGACAGACAGGCTGATGTTGGAGGGAGGAGCTGAAAAGAATGTTATGAGTGTTTTAATAAGATTTAGTCAAAACCCAGCGAGTGTACAAAAGCTGCGTGGGCATCCGGATGGCTCACCTGATTACATTGCCAGATTTCAGAGGAATAAGCGTCTGAATTTAGAATTATTTTTCATAGACGGTCTCATTTACGATGCAGCCATTCGGTACAAATAGACACCTTTTGTTCCACTTAATAGATTGAATGGGCCGTGTTGTGGCAAAATCTGCAAGGATGCCTGTCACAAGGATCATTTGTTCACGGAGAGAAAATGCTGTCTTCACTTTGCTTTCTTTTGTACAGGCGGAAAGCAAGCGTTCACAAATGCAAGGTCAGCATTGTTTTTAAGCGCAACTGTCGCGGAGCCGGCCCAGTTCCGAGTCTGAATTTTACACAAAATTCCTTTGCTCTTTGTCTTGTTTCGTGTTGTGAAAGGGATCGAGAAAATATCTTGCAGTTTGTTCATTGTGTTATGGATGAGCTGCATCTGTGGTGTCATCATGGCCGCCGATCCTTCCCCTCTCAGCGCGGAGTCTGCATCCTGACCAGAGGTTTGCAGGAGTATAAGATACGGCTGAAAAATTACAGAAAGGCCGACTGAGCGCATTATTTAGGTATATATGCCTGGGGGGGGTTAAAACTCAGAGCAAATTAATTTTGCTCTTTAATATGCAGGCTAACTTATCATTTATGTGGATGCAATGGACCAGTTCAGCGGGCAGCTTCCCCTTTTGGGATGAGCAGGATGGTCTTTGTCCACTGTGTGCTGTGCTCTTTTTTACAACTTTCTGGATAGGTAGAAAAAAATGATAACTCAATGAGTCACTGTTGAACATGCTGTTGTCACGCTCGGTCCTATTACAGGCTGCGGTAGTTCGGGTCCTGCAGCAGAGGCACAGGAGAGGCACCAGGAGGTCCAGTCCAGCTTGGGACACAACAGACCAGTTTCCCAGTACGTCACAGCATAGGTTATTATAGCCACTTATGACTGTTTTGAGAATTCATGATCATTGTAGCTCAATGTGCGCAGTGAATAACCTAAATACATTTAATATTTTTTGCTTCAAAAACCATTTGGCAAAATATATTTCTTCCTCCTGTACTAGCAGTACAGTTTAAAAAGCAAGTGAAAATGCAAAATAATGGGAGCCGTTCCTATCTGTTTTCCTTCCAGTGATCACAGAATCGGATGAAATAAAATTGTTTAGAGTCTTGAGAGGCTTCCCCTAGTTTCACTTGCGAGGCCTAAATAGGCTTCATCCGAAATAATTAGTCCTCTGACAGCGTTCAAGGGTTCTTCAGTCTACGAGAACTACTTAGCAGTTTTTTCCGGGTGCGGAAGAATCCTTTGACTGCGGGAAGCGAATTGGGCAGAAAAGTTCTAATGGGCCATTAATGGTTAGACAGTAGAAGCAAACCGCAAGCTGGATTCCTGTGTAATATTTCATGCTGTCAAGAAGGACAGAGAGGGCTCGCAGTCCTACCTCCATCCAGCATTGTGGCCCCTTCCTTAATGATTGCTTCCCCATCCCCAGCTGAGGTCCGTCCTCGCAGGTAGAACCGGTAGCGGCTCTGGGGATCCAGGTCCTTCAGCGTGAACATGGAGGCAGTGCTGTCGTCGATTGTCTCCACCTGCATGGGGCTGTCTTCGCTGTCTGTAACTAGAAACAGAGGTGGGCAGTACTGGCCATGTCCAAAGAAGAGGAGCACCCGCGCATGTGCACGACCACACTGACAGGCGAAACAGTTTCACAGAGAGGGACAGGCAGGCAGTGAGAAACTCATTCCTATCAACTGTAGCTCATAGTGGCAGGAAGAAGCAGGTGGTTTTAGGATTCAGGTTCGGACACTGTTTCAGGGAACAGACTAGAGGAGGTGGGTCTCACTTTGCTGGTACTGCAGTAAGTACCCAGTCAACACTCCATTGGGCTGTGCGGGCGGGGTCCAGTGCAGGGTCATTTCAGTCTCGGAGGGGCTGTCCAGGCGCAGGGAGGTGGGCTGGCTTGGCACTGCAGGTAAACACCCCCAGTGGTCAGATATACGGAGAACCTTCAGCTGTACTTGCTTCCTTTGTCTCCCCCTCTCTCCCTCCCTCATTCCCTGCCTCGGTTCCCACTCTTACCCCCCTCCGGAGTGTCGAAGGAGATGGGCTCGGAAGGTGGCCCTTCCCCTTTGCTGTTGTAAACCGTCACAGACACAGTGTAGTGGGAGTAAGGCTGCAGGCCTCCCAGCACCTTCCGCTCCTCGTGGGGCCCAGTCTCCACCGTGAACTTGTCGTTCCTCCCTCCCTCCCTTTCAGTTCTGCCCCACTTCTGGAGACCTCGCCTGTTCCTGGGGTCCAACCTCTTCACATGAATCTGCGACACAGTGGAACATGCTATCCAACAGGCAAGGATGAAAGGAGGCAGCTATGGCAGCACTCGTGTGAAGGACCAAAAAGGAGCATGAAGAACAGTGAGAAGAGCAGAAAGCAGCCGTGGTTCTCGCCACCTCCTCAGTACCTTGTACCCCAGCAAATGTCCTTGAACGGTGTCCTTGCTCACTGGCGCCCACTTCACCTTGATGGCAGTACTGTTGATCACCTCCACGCCAACACCCATGGGAGCCTCCAAAGGAACTGAGGTATGGGGACGCATGAGTGAGGAGAGAAGTGTGTGAGAGACTGAAAATGCCAGCAAAAGACAGGAATGAGTGTGGAAGCAAAGCTGCAGCAAGTAAATATGAGACTAATAAACTAATTATTGAGAAAAGGATTCCCAGCAGAGTTCATTATAGCTGCAAGAAAATTTGTTCACAAAAAAAATAAACTTAGAAGTTGAAGCTGTTTAAACAGCAAAAAAAAATATTCTTTAATAATTCAGAGAGTTGCACAAGCAAAGGAAGACTCACTGTCTTCTCCAGAGTAGCCAATCTCAGGCTCAAGTTCAGGACCCTCCCCAAGGTTGTTGACCGCCTGAACTTTGATCTCAAAAGGCGTGAAGGTGCCTGCATCCGTAACAATGAAAGGAGGCGATGACGTGTAGTTATGGTGCCACTGAGGCCCCTGCCCAACTGACTGCCTCCACATCACTTTATACTGGAACCCAGGGCCATTGAAGTTCTGCTGGTCCATCTCCTGCAGGTCCAGGGCACAAAAGACATCGCTGTATGTTTTGAAGAACAGGCACGTGCACACGAAACATAAGGTTTTTCGTTGTCTAATGAGACCTCTGTTGAAATCTGTGAATCTGAAAGTCACATGTGATTGAGGAGAATAAGATGAAAGCTTTAAGCCACGGGACCTGAACCCACCTCCCACATGATCACCAGGGTGCCAGGGGCCGTTGACTCACTCCTCACATCCTCAGGATTCATGTCTGGAGCTACAATGAGGGATTATTTAAGATCAGCTGTGGAGCAGACAGATGCACCCTCGCTGGTGAAACATCATTCCCGTCGCTTTTTAAAGGAATTAATTAAATCGGACTAGCGCTGTGGCTGAACAAACATGGAAGCCCCTTTATTTCACTTGCGCATGGCTTCTCCTCGTGTCTGTGCAAGCAGGGCCATACATTTGAGCACAGTATAGGGACAGGGTAATAAAATGGTAGCAAAGGCCAAAAAACAAACATTTGACACTCAGGGGTGGGTCTCATGTGCGGAAAAGCAACACAGAGCTCCTGCGGCTATGGTCATAATGGTGACGACAGTTCCATTTGCCTTGTAAGAAGAAAAAGCAATAACTGTCTCCATTTCAGTCAGCCTGGAAATGTTCCCAGCGATGTGAAAAACATCTTAATTGGCTCCAGTTCCCAAGAGAAACTCAATGCTGGTTGTATATATTCACATTTATATATCTAGTGGATGCTTTTCCCCACAGTGACTTACAGTGTTTTACCCATTTGCAGAGATGGGCAATTTTTGTGGAACCAGTGCAAGGCGGCTACCTTGTTCCCCTATTACTACAGCAGGAGGGCTTTGAATCTGGGCAGCTCTATCCATTTTAAAATATGCTGTCTTTTGCTCAGACTTCCAGCAACACGAAGATGCTAGAAAAACGGGTCCTTCACGTGTCACGCATCCACTGGTCAGTAGAGCTACGGACCCTCTCCGGTTTGCCGACCAAGGTCACGCTTGAGTGTATGAGGTTGCCATGCTCCAGATGACCGGAGCCTACGTCCATTTGGAAACCAGCGAGAGGGTCACGTGTCAGACGTGGCTACGAGTGGTACAAGTGGAACTGACCAAGTTATAAACTGACCAACTACCTACTTACCGACCCATCCAACTAGCTACCTTGAATTTCTAGTTTGTCATTAGAGTTCAGTGACGAAGGTGCCAGGCTTTACCAGCAGGGGGAGTGCTGTGCGATGCTGAAGAACTGCTGGGTTTGCTTTTTCCCAGCTCATTGATGGCTGTCACTCGAAAGCGGTAGGTGCCGAAGGGCTGGAGGGGGATGGTGGCATGATTTATTTCTCCCGTGACTCGTTCAGTCTCTATCCATTCGCCCTTCCCAAACACCTGCTCTTCGTACTCCACCACGAACTCTGCACAGATAGATGGGGGGGGGGGGGGGGGACTGCTGAGCACCGCTGCAATGGACAGCAAAGTGACAGAGTGACAGTGCCTTTTGGAAATGGATCTATGTGGAGAGAAGAAGATGCCAAGCAGGCTCCGTGCGAGTGCTGTGGAGTAAATACCGAGAATGGGGCTGTTGTGGTCATCTCCAGGGGTCCAGCTGAGCTTCAGGCTGCGGTCGCTGGGGTCTGACATTTGGAGGCGTGTGGGAGGATCTGGTTTGTCTGTAGGAATGCCATGCAGACAAATGGTCGGTTGTAAAGAGACTAAAAATGGCCAGGACAAAACGTATGTCTGAATGTTGAAGCTCATTATGCATTTTTTCTTATTAATTCTTAAAAAGTCATATGAATTAAAAATAGCAGCATCTGCAATTTCTAGTAATGTCTCCAGACTGTTCAGTCGTGGGTCACCCAGGGATGTGACAGGATTAAATATGAGACGATCCAGTTGTTCGGGTTCCACCGTACCTACGATGATGATGTAGCTGCTGGCCTGAGCCATGTCCAGCTGGGTTATGATCTCACAGGTGTACATGCCCTCGTCCTCCGACTGGATGTCAGAGACCATAAGGGTGTCGCCATCCAGCGTGTACCTGAAATCGTCACCCATGTAAATTCGTGTCATTCTAGCTCATAAGGAGATTCCATTTTCTGACAACCCGCGCGCAACACGAGCTGGCGACATATGGGAGCTGCGAAACATTAAATAAGCAAACATCAACAGGAAAAAGTAAACATTTCTGCCAAGTTTATGAAGACAGAGAAGATTACATAAAACTATGCATGGCAAAATCCTTAATGATACATTAAACCGTGATCTCACGCACAAGCCATTGTTTCCTTGTCTTTCAATAATGCACACAACCACAGCGATAAAATGTTGTCTGCACAACATTTAAATCTTTAAATAAAAGGCAACATTTACTGTATGTGCAATTCAGAAAAGCTGAAAATTTTCCGTTGCTCCTCAAACGATGAATAAAACAACACAGAGCGACGCTGATATATGAGAGAACCACAGCACATGAAAGGCAAACGCGAACAACATGTTTGCTGCTCAGGGACAGTTTCAGCCTCTTAGCTCTGCTCAATCCTCTAAGGTCCACGATGAAGCCGGGATACGATCTGATGTGCGAAACTCTCATTCTCAGAGCCCCACACGGGAGTGTTTTCTCCAGCTGTCACTAGAAGCTGTACTGCCTTATTCTCTACGGGCAGGAGACAAGCAGCCAGGCAGCGCTGAGGCTTGTGGGGACATGACTGAGAGCAGCAAGAGCCGCTAAGTAAAACGGTGAAGCAGAAAAAAATATTCTCTGTGATTCTCATGGTTGTCTGTTGCCTGGCACAGATTTGTGGGAGAAGGCTGGACAGAATGGCTGAGTGCATCTTTATATAACAGTTAAAGAAAGCATTTAGAAGGCTGAACATGCAGCAGCGCTCTGCTAAAATGTCTTATAAATTGTGCCATGCGCCTCTCATACAAATAGGCCGGTTTTATCCTACGCTTATGTTGGTCGGTACAGCTCACTGTCAATAGTCAGCGTTTAAGTGGAGTGCAGACCTCATGCAAAGCAAAGAACTGCGCGTCTTACTTATCATTAGAGGAAGATTCAGAGATCTTCTTCCTATTCATCCTCCACTGAATAATGGGTGGGTTCAGTTTGGGGTCCACCTTTGCTTGGCAGGTCAAGTAGGCCGGCTTCCCCTTTTGGACTCGCAGGTATTCAGGAAGAGAGGTGATGACTGTCTTTTCTGATGGAGAAGAGGAGGATGCTGTATTTATTCCCACTTCTGTGGTAAACACATCCCATTTTTCTACTGCCATTTTCACAGCATTGACCGTCACAATCAAACTCAGTCAAAGTGCATAAATTGTGTGTACACTGCATTGCCAAAAGTATGTGGACACCTGAGTATCACAAGTGTATGTGTTTATTGAACCTCTCATTCCAAACCCATGGGCATTCATGTGGAGTTGCCCCCCACCCCTTTGCTACTATAACTCCTGTTGGAAGGCTTGCCACCACATTTTGGGAATTTGTGCCCTTCCGTCCACAAGCGCATCAGTGAAGCTGGGTACCAATGTCAGGCGAAAAGGTCTGGCTTATAGTCAGCGTTCCAGTTCATCCCAAAGGTGTTCAGTGTGGTTCAGGTCAGGACTGTATGTAAACATTCAAGTTCTTCCATACCAACCTGGGGCTCACTTTGTTTACGGGGGGGGAGGAGCTTCTTCCCTAAACTGTGGCCACAAAGTTGGAAGGACACAGTTGTCTAGAATCTGTTTGTATGCTGTGTGGGTGCGGCTGAAACAGCTCAGTCATTAGGAGGAGGTCCGCATTCTTTTGGCCACGTAGTGTATTTCCAACAGGAGGGAAACACGTGATGGTTTCACAATTTTTCATTTCCTTGAGTAATTTAGTAGGTAATGGCACCAAAGCCCATGTATTTTTAAGTTGAAAGTAACAATAACATGAATATGAGTAAAAAAATCAGTGAAGATGGGCAAATGGAGAGGTGCAGAATGCAATACTCACTCAGCACTTCCAGCTGAGCAGTGATGGACAGGTTTGCAGTGAGCACAGAGCAGGAGTACAGGCCTGCATCTTCTTGGATGGTGCCGACGATCTGCAGGGTTCCGTTGGCCAACTGGGACATCCTGAGGTCACTCAGCAGTGTGTCCAAGCTCTCGCTCTCCCTGTACAGCCACACAGTCAGTGGTGACCCCAGACAGGCAGGCAGGGTGGTTCAAACATGCCCTGGCACTGTACCTGCCAGTCAGCTACATGTCCACCTGTGCTCACACCTGCTTTGCATCACACACTTTCTTTCAGCGCACAACTGCTTACAGCCACACACTTCCCACAGTCCTGCCCATCACAGCCTCTTCCTTCGGAGCTTAGCAGAGGTCAGAAAGCCCAGCCTCACTCACCAAGTGACCTTCGGTTTGGGAGAGCCGAACGTCTCACAGTTGAGCAGAGCGGACTGTCCTTCAACCACAGTGTACAACTGGCCGTCCTCCGTCAGAATCTGAGGGGGCAGCTCTGCAAAAGGGAACGGGGGGGAGAGATATTTTCATTCATTTTCTCCAAAGGTACTCTTTCAAAGAAAGGGATCACTTTTTGGCAAAAGGCTGAAAATGGTTTTTAAAACATTTACTCTTCACGACAACACAGCTAAAACAGAAGCAGCCGTGCATAGTCTCACAAGCTTTCTGTTTCATCCCCAGAAATAAATGATCAAGTCAAGAAGAAGAAGGAACATAAATGATTCGAAAACAGGAGACGTGCGTCCTCTGGGGGGACAGCGTCCACTCACCAATGACATACATGTAGCTGTTTTTCAGCACAGTGCCGTGTTTGTTGGAGGCTGAACACTGATACACTGCAGTGTCCCCGGCCTGCACGTCCTCCATTATGAGAGTCCCCCCCTCGACACGGTGCCTGGGTTCTAGGTTAACACCTGCTGGAACAGGACGGGTAGTCTTGGACGACTGCCTAACACTGGTGTTCTAACACCACACTCTTACATTCCTGTCAGTAAGGAGTTTCACACCAGTGTGTGTTCACACGGTGTTGTAGAACAGCGTTATGCGTGTGTATGACTCTGTGTGTGTGTGTGTGTGTGTGTGTGTGTGTGTGTGTGTGTGTGTGTGTGTGTGTGTGTGTGTGTGTATACATGTGTATGTGTGTGTGTATACATGTGTATGAGTGTGTAAAGTCACGCAGGGCTTACTTGGGATGGGTTTGCCATTGAGGCTCCAGGTGATGGTGGGTGTGGGGATGCCATCAGCTTGACAGTCCAGGCGCACCGTCTCTCCTGGGGCGTACAGCTGGCTTTCAGGGCTCTTTGTCCAGTAAGGAGCCGCTGTGTGCCGGACGGTGCGGTGTTATTCATAAAGACATTTTTGTCTTCATTCTCAAAATCATCTATAAAGGTTGTGAAGCAGATGTGTTGTTGGGGCATAATTTTTTCCTTCTCTGGCAGAGGTGACATTTTTGCCTTCTGTAGCTACCCGGCGGTGACGTCTGCCTTACCCCATATATGAGTAATTTATCTTGCACCCCTCAGCATACACCTCCAGGGAGGCTTGCTTTTGCATCTGTATTTTTCAGCAGCCAGAAGGACAAGCCTGGCTGCAATTACAGAGGTCAGTGCACACCGGGAAGCGTGTTGCTGGCATGCTTACCCTCCACAGTGACAGTGTAGGTATGCACCACTGTGCCCTGGGTGTTTGAGGCCTTGCACTGGTATTCCCCACTGTCCGTTTCTGAGATGCTGGTGAAGCGCAGCATTCGGTCAAAGTTCTGAATGGATGTCCGTGACTCAGACATGACCCCATCCCTCCGGACCCACTGGATTGTGGGAGTGGGCCTAAGAAGAAACAGAGGAGGCAGTGTGGGTACAGCAAGGTTGGATGCCAGAGCACACAGAGTGAAAGAGAGGGACTTGATTCCGTCACATGTTGCACCATCCATGAAAGTCATTCCCACAAACAAGCTCTCAGATCAGACACAAAGCCCTACTCACAGGCCCTCAGGGATGCACTCGAGCTCCAGAGTGCTGCCGCGAAGTGCCAGATAGGAGCTGTGAGCACCAGAGGGATGCATCATCTGGGGCCTCCGATTGCGCAGCACCGAGTTTGCTGGCGAGAGAACGGGAGATGGGGGGCAGAGAACGAGTGAGACACAGCAGAAGTTAGGGCACGGCATCTGTCACACAGGAGCACCTGCGATCCGTCACTCATCGCTGCCCCTACCAGGGATGCTGCCACAGTGCCGGTGGAGGAGCTGTGCGAGGAGCGCAAACGGGTACTCACAGGGGGTCACCACGAGCGAGATGGGGTCCTTGGGAAGGATGGTCCTGGCACCAATATACTGGGCATGGCAGGTATAGTCATCCCGGCTGTCGCTGGCAACCACATTGGCAAAGTACAGGTTCCCGTCTCGTCCCTGGGCAACACGTGCGCTCTGCTCAAAGTGGCGCAGCACTGCAAAGAACAAGAACATCGGCGGACTGTGCTGTTTGATGGACATCTGCGCTCCCTTGCAGATTCCAGGCACACTTAGCCCCTTGGCCAAGGAGAGGCAGAGAGACCGATTGTAGGACGGACATGGACCGGCAAGTGCAGGCATTAACAGATAAAATGCCGGCAGTGAAGCTATTTGCAGTCCAACTGCAATGGCTTTCAAAAGGCGTGGTAGACTGTGATGCTGGCGGAGAAACCGAGATGCAGAGACACGAAGGAACGATCACACATGGCCAACAGACGAACTTTAAATACCTGGAGAAACCCACGGGGAGGCTAGCGACTAAAGAAGGACTCACTCCTGTTCATCCAGTGGATGAAGGGGGGCACCATGCTGCTGGGGGGGTTGCAGTTCAAGACCACACTCTCGCCTTCCTCAACCCTCCTCGACACATTCTTCTCCTTCACATATTTCGGGGTGTCTGCCGGGGGAAGAGGAGCAGACAGGAGGGCCACGGTTAGTTAACTGCTCAGACGGCAAGACGTACTGTGTATGGAAAGCAAGACCGGCTGACATCCAGGAGTTCCTGACAGACTTCGCCAACTCTTTTGGCCTGGTTGCTACATTTTCGAGTTTTCACTGAATTGAAACAGGAACTCAGTAAGTTTTTTTAAGTAATTTTTGCGATTGTACAAATTAAAGAGTGATGTGTTGACTGGCTGGAAATCTCTGAGCCCAAAACACCCCCCACCAACACCTTCCTCTCACTTATTGATCCCACTGGAACTTGGCTGCTAAAATGGGAGCATGACATCACCTCAGTTCTGTTTCTGGGGTAACTGTTGTCAGGGAAACAGAAGGAGGTCAAAAAAGAGAAGCGCAGATACAGGTACACCTATAAGCTTAATTAAATAACCGGAATAATGATAGTCGGTGGGTTTGCCTGAGCGTGCTTTAAAAAACATAAAAGTGCAAAAGTTACCTTTTGAGGCTATGTTTTCAGCTCGGTTTCATTCCTAAACTAAGACCGCAACTGACAAATTATTAGATCATGGTTTAGCGCACGCTTTTGCATAACTCCTGTGGAAATTGACAGCCAAGTTCATAAGGAGTTTGCTCCTTGCTGTATAAAAGGAGCTTTAAATGACGCTTTCCCCACATATAAAATATTCTGAATCCTCATATCCAATGCTTTATGAAATCTTAATGGCCCTGAACATCACTGCAACAACGGCACTGTGAAGTGTTTTTCTAATTTGGTTACTGAAAGCTGCAAGACAATGAGCCTCTCAAACCGCGTTGCCATGCCAAAGAGGGCACGAGTGTGCCAGGAGAATACCTGACTCACGCAGAACTGGCATATTTCTCATCAACAATCTGCCACCTACGTTTGCTGCCGGCTTTTTCCGTAAACGGTTTGCTTTTCCCCTCTCCGAACGCTTTCTTTCTCAGCACGCACGCAAAATGCGCTGCAGAGCGCGGCACGCGCGTTCCCTGAGAGCGGGGAATACGCAACGCGCAAACATTAGACGTAAAAAGAACAAATCTCAGAGCTGTTTGTGCCTCAGAGCAATTCGACAGACGTGCCGAAAACCTTGCACATCGCACCAACGCCGAAATAGGTCCGAAATTGCATTTGAAGGGCGCGGTGAGCCAGGTTTTCAGAACGACAGCAAAAGTGAAAACTATTTAGGGCTTCTTTTCCTCGCGTTAACAACAGTTTATATGAATCTATGCAAAATGAAACACGGTCACATGGATTCTGAGTAGAGACCTTACTTATAGACGTGTGGCACTCTTATAAAAAGCGTTATTTTTTTAACTCAGCCCGAATACTTACTTTCTATTATTATCTGAACCTCATTAGAGACAGCGGTGCCAAGGCTGTTGGAGGCATAGCAGCTGTATTTGCCCTGATATTCGCCAGCGGGGTGGCTGCCAGACGCCGTGAAGGATCCAGAACCCAGCGATGCCGTGAACAGGGGATCGCTTGCAGGATCAAACTCCTTTCCATCCTTGACCCAGTGAAAACTGAGAGGACACAAAGGAAATGAAAGAGAGGGAGGCAGAGCGCAAATACATCAGTTACATAATCTCGGTCATGATATTGCGTGTCGCTTTTATCGATCGTGAAGCTCGGTCGTGTTGCCGGCCCTCTGAGGAACTATGAAAACATGACATAAACATGTAAACACACCAGACTGAAGGGGTGGACGCAGGTCTTCTCCCAGGACCCTGACATCTCACCAAAGGCCATTGTGACTGGGACCCTGCACTCAGACTTCTTTTTTTCGACTGGCAGTAATAAAATTCTTTTCAGTTTCCAAAGTGGCTGCTTTCTGGCAGAGCAAGAAACTCTTTGCTCTGAACGGTCAGACCCGCTGTTCTCAATGAATCGGTGCATCAGTCAAGAGCGAAAAGCAGAAGGTTGCCCATAGGGGAAAGTGCGCACTGTGCAGAAGACGGATGTGCACGTGTGTAGGAGGGCATGGCAACAGCATCGTTTTGGAGGGGGCAGAAGCGCACCTGGGAGCAGGGTTCCCAGAGGCTTCGCAGGTGAGGCTGATGTCGTCGGCAGTGAAGGCAGTGATGGACTCGGGTTGCACTGTGATCTCAGGTGGCTGCTTGACTACACAGAGAAAGGAGAAACAGAGGGGCCTTGACCCAGGGCACAGTGACAGGACACAGTATGCTGGCCATCAACCCCCAGTGATCACCAACACTGAGGGCCACTTCATTTGAGCAACGTGACTGCTTTTCACTCAGTGTCTGCTTTGGCAATTGAAGGTTCGTGGATGAATGAGTAACTGAAACCATCGCAGACTCAGTCTCCTGGAGCTGCCGAGATCCTGCGAGCACGAGGCATCCGGCTCAGTCACAAGCACTGGGTTCGGTCTCTCGGCAGCTCCTTTCCGAATACGAGGACCCAAAAGAGCTGAAAATAATGAGGAGTTTGTTTTAAATGGCAAACTGATGGAGAATGTGTCCGTGTGACTCAGAAAGCCTTCGACTGCAGCAGAGGGAGACAAAGAGCCGGGCAGCGAGGACAGACTGAAGGGAGACGGAGTGAATAAATAAATAAATTGTGATGTAGATGTGGAAGAGGTGCGAAGAATAATGCAAGGGAGTGGAAGACCGACAGAGATGAGCACCTGTGCACCGATCCACACCCCACTGCACACATGGGCAAATAGTGCCAGGGTCCCCTCCTACCCCACAGTGGGGCAGAAAACATCATTGCACAAATTGTTCAACCCGGCGCGTTCCTTCAACTGCGTAACAATATTTCCCTCGGCATCCCGGTGTCTTCTCTGCGCACATTCGCGTGGGTGCGTTTGCATTCCAGTTCAGCTCTAGTTTGCGTGCCGGTGTGAGCAGAGTCTGCCGAGGAAGCTGTGCGGAAATATGGAAGGAGGGGGCAACACCGGGCACACATCTGGGGGGAAGCAGACCGGGGTCTGCAGGAACATCTCAATCTGAGCAGAGGCAAAGGGGCCAGAAGACACCAGATGGAGGCGGGCAGCGAGGGAGCCAAGAACGGAGCGACAAGGAGCCCGGGGGAGCAGCGGAGGGAGTGACCGAGAGAGCCGGGCTGATAGAATCGCTCGCCGCACCAGCGTTTGCCGCTGATCAAATTTACTTCTGCGCTGCAGGCGTTCCTGCCTTATTGGAATTGCAGGAGTGTGAATATTTCTTTAATATGTGCTCCCACTGGGATGCTGTGTCTACAGCCTGCTGAAAAACAATTTTTTTCCCATTCTTTGCCCTTTCATCATTATTAAAGAGTGGGACAAAATAATAGAAACGGAACTTCTGACATAAAATGGCCCGATAAGTGACTACTGTGAATTTTAAACACCGGTTGATAACGTCTGTGGGCAATAAATGAGGTCTGAAAATGACAAGTTTAATGTGCAAAATTTCTAAAGCAGGATGTACAAATGTGCCAGGGATGAGAAAAACGCAACAGGTGGTGCCAGCGTTGTAGGTGTGGCACAAAAACGTATTATTAATAATTTAATGTGGGAACTGAACAGCGCTGAAGACGAAGACACGGCATCCCCACCAAGAAAACACTGCGCCATAAAAGAAGCGCAAGAATCACAATTCAAAGCTGCGTGGCTGGGAGAAACGGACAGAAAACCACAGGGAAGACAGAGCTGCGACACCCAGCCACGCAAAAATGATGTGAGCTCCACAAAACTGCTATAAACGGTAGGGCGGCTGTTCAAAAACTGCTCGCATCCAAGGCCAGCGTGCAAATATGCATCATTTCTGTTAATGAGCACGAACCCCTGCTGAGCACTGGTGGAAGTCACGGGGTCTGACAGGATTACGCTTGGGCGAAGCCAAAGGACACCATGAACCCACATCATCTGCTGCAAACTGTGAGACATGGCTTGGATCTGTAATGAAACAAGCAACCGTCACGTAGGGGTCACCGTGTCGAACGCCTGGTCGGAATGCTTGTACAGCCCATCCACCATTTAGCACAGCACCGTTTTATGGACTACAGATTTTACGGACCGTCACAAAATCAGTCCAGAGAAAAAGATTGTAAATGTTGAAAAAAACATCTTTCTAAGTACAGTATAAGGGAAAATATATAAGGACTTTTTTTTTTTTTTACTTTTTAGGCTTTTGGAGAAAATGCCTTCAATTTTATTACATAAAATAATGTTTTAAAAATGTACTGCATCCCACAAAATAACCACGCATCCGTGTCCACTGTCAGTTCCATGAAGGCGGCTATGAGCCAGCTCGCCCCTCCCTTATTCACTTCTGTCTGCATGCAATTCACCAAACTGTAAGTGTGTGCGATTCAGCCACAGTACTGACTATTTAATCTTATTAGGCTCATTACAAGTACATTTCACATCATGTTATGGTATAAAACTGTTACTGTAGTACATAATGCAGTATATAGCACCAAGTTTAAAAAAAAAAAAAAAAAAATTAGACTGAAATGACACTTTCAGTTGTTTTCCTTTTACTTTTGCCAAATCCATAAAATCAGGGCTCGGTTGTGCAACAGCCAAAGGAATATGGAGCCATTGCAGGTAACCAAGTGCAGCCTATAGTAAAAACACCCTTCACCTCATACTCCAACAAGGTAATATCTCTATTCCAAGCGCAAAGGGGATTCAAAAGGATCTGATCCCCAGGGTGCAGTCAAAAGGCTTTCGTTGCCTTTGCAGTCACCAAATTTATTTTCATTCTACTTCACAGAAATATGTAGGAGAACAAAGTGAAGAAACTTCGCAACTCCTTCATCCCTAAATAAACTGAAGGTTCAGTTTATCATCAGCAAAAATGAAAGTGGTCCGGAGTTTCTATTACTCGGTTCTTTTGCGGAAAAAGAAACAATTTGCAGGGTTCCGCTTTGTCAAAATAAGCATGCCAGTGCGTCATCATCATCATCATCATCATCATCATCTTCATTTGGGGCATAGAACCAGGGTGCTGCAAAATATTACGGCAAGCCACGTGTCTGTTGTCAAGGCAATAAAAGGAGGAGCTACTTACATTCACCTTTTTGGTCTGTTAGTTGCATGGCAGCCAGCAGGAAGCCATAATCGGGGGAGAAATCGGTTAGTAAAAAAACAGCAGGCAATACAAACAGGAACAAACAAAACTGACGTAAACACAACGGCTAGAGTCAGATCCATTCAACTTCAGTACTGTTTCACAGCTCCTTCCTGTGTCCAAAGTCTGGCATTTCCTCCTTCTATTTTATGGCATTAAGTGCGCCGATGGAGTTGCACAGTGTACAAAATGTGCAAAATACACTACATAAATGAATATATGTGCAGCAAATCGTATATTCGATCCATGAAAAATAGCGATCCGAGGAAAGACGAGCACGACAGGTGCAGCTAAGGACGCTACGGTTGATATTGCAATTCTCGGAATAAACAGATCGATCCCGTCCATTTCATTCTGCCTGCGTGTACGACACTTCGCCTCGGTCGGTCCATTAGACGCAGACTGCTCTCCGCTTTCTTACAAATTTGCTGGCAGCTTTCTTATTGACGGAGCTCAACTTATGTTTGTCAGAGAAAAGGTCGCAGCATTTTAATCTAGCAGCTGCTTTGGCTGCCACCTCTGACCCCTGACCCCTGACCCCTCCGCCACCGGGGAGCTCAAGGTGCCTGTGTTTTCCTGCTCGCTTCAATGAGCGTGTGTCCGTGTGAGAGATGCGCGTGCCAGGGGAAAACACTCGCGTTCACACACAATTGCGGTTGCGCGCCGTGCACCCGTCAGAGTTCGGGCGGCGCCGCCGAAAGCGCGCCGAAACATTCGATACCTCCGTGCTTTAACAGAGCAGTGCGGCTGTAAAAGTGCTGTCAGCAGCCTCCTACAGTAATTTAGCTACAAAGATGAGAACGCCAGAGAAACCGGCTACTTACACTGAGTCGGAATTTTAATGGCGGCCTGGCCTGTTCCCACGGCGAGCGATAGGAGCAGGAGGGCAAGGTGCGCAGGGAGAGGCCTGCGTTGCACCCCTCTGCTACCCTGCTCACATTGCACAGAAGCCATGGCTCACTGTTCCATCAAACTCGCACCTGCTGAAAAAAACAGGCACTTGAGCGGTTGTCTGGCAGCACCTTGGGTTGGCTCGGGCCTCTGGCCACCAAACACAGCACCTGCCCAGGGCGTCTCTGCCCCGACCACCCTTATAGTCCACAGCGTCAACAGATTCCCGCAAGGACGAGGTGTGTCCGGCATGCAGGGTCCCTCCCTGCCCCCCTCGCTCAGCGTCACTCCGCTCTCGCCGCTCCTCGGATCCACGCCCTCCTGCTGTCTCCGCTCACGCTGAAAGGGAAAAGAAAGAGAGGGAATAAGGGCTGGGTTGGAGGAGGGGAGGGGGCGCTGAAAGATAGGATGGGCGGGAGAGCAGGGTAGAGGGGCGGGGCGCAACATACAGGTCAGAGGAGGAAGCGCAGCGGGGAAACGGGGCTCGGGCTGCACCGGGCTGGTCGACAACCAACGGAGAACAACGGTGGCGTTTAAAGGGCCGTGGGAGAAAAGCCGAACGATCTGTTGCTTCGCTGTAAAAATCCCAGCCGTTCGTTTCCAAATACGATGAGCAATAAAACTCGTGAGCAAGAGCCACTGTACATGAGAGAAGGTGGCAGATTTAGTCGCTAGCTGGACAATGAACACACACGCATGCACACCCGCCATAGGGCCAGGCATCGGAAATGCAGAACAGCAGGAACAAAGGTTGCGACTTGAAAAAAAGGCACAGCAGCGCGACAGCAGAGTACAAGAAGGAGGATGAGTGGTTCGTGGCCAACCGAACGCCGGTCCTGTTAACGTATCTGGCGTGCAGTTAAGGAAGCCGTCAGTGAAAGTGCGGGGACGCTCCGGCAGAAGCCCTCCCAAGGACTGACATTGGAGAGGGTTCATGGGCTGAACCGGTCCATTGTTTCAGCGAGCGACTACAATGCAAAACCGGGGCGTTATCAATAATTTACGGCCGGCCATCGGGGAAGCGGGAAGTCGGAAGACAAATGAAAGAGAGGAGACGTGCGCTGTGCATCGGCGGCAGCCCACGCTACTCGTGAAGAGCCCTGCCCGGAACCCGCAGTGACCTGGCAAGGCCGGCCACGACCTTGAGGACGGACGGGAAGGTTGAAAATGAGAGCCGGTGAGACGCGGGCGCCACCTCCGCCCGTTCGATTTGCACCCGTTTCACTCGTTCGGCCGTCGCCGTTTCGCTCGCCGAAGCTGCGCCAGCGCGTTGTTCGGTGCACGGCAAAGCTTGTGGAGTTTATGAGATTTCAGAAGTGAGTAATAACTCGGAAATCTGTTAAAAAAATCAAAAAGAGAACAGCGGGGGGAAGCATAATTGGAGCCCCAAATAACAGTTGCATCAGCAGGAGCAAACAGCGCAGCAGACCTGTTGGGATGAAGGGAATTTCCAGAGCCAAGCGCTTCTCAGACAGTCGGAGAGGAAGGGAGGGCAGGGAGGCGAGCAGGGGAGGGGGTCATGGGCACAGGAGTGGCTGGAGATGATGGAAGGTGACAGCTGTGTCACCAATACCCTCCTCTGTTTAATGACACTCGTGCTGCCGATCAATTGATTAATTCTGTCCCGTCCTCCTCCCCCGCCGGTTCGCCGCCTCCTCCGACAGACAGACTGCAGCATATTTGCACCGGCTGACAAGCGGATCTCTCGGGAGGGGATCGCTGGCTATTTGCCCACTTGGACCGGCCCGGTCGGCCATCTACGAATGCAGACCGGCAGAGATGAACGGAAGGGCCGAGATGCAGGGGCAGCAGGACCACAACAGGCCGTGGCTTCCCCTGGACTTTGGGCGCGTGACACGGGGAGCGAAGGCTTTAAAGAGAGCGTGAGGACCTAGATTAACTCTCCACAGTCACATGCCAAAGCTGCGGGACTGCCGTCGGCGTCAGCCACCCCACCCCATCCAACCCACAGCCCAGCCGTACCCCCCGCCAAACAAGATCACACACCATTCACTCAGTCTAGCATGTTCCGGCCAAGAGGGGGGCAACTGCGGGGGATTACGTGGAGATGTGGAGATATGCGTCGAGGGAGGGACAGGGGCCAAAGGAGCGCGGAAGAGAAAGTAGCAAAAATAAACACGAGAGTTGAGAGGGAAAAAAAAAAAGAGCGTGGCTGACATGCGCACGTAACCCGGCCCCGGTGCTGAGCAAACCTGCCAAAATACAATGGCAGTGTTGTGGAAACACGATGTGGAGTCTGTGGGTGGTGGTCAGAGAAAACACACAAAGCCTGCATCCGAGACAGGAGGGCAGTGCTAAAGAGACAAAAGTGTCATTTGTTTTATGCCATAGTGTTTTTCGCTATCCTGCGTGTTTGTCCTGTCGTGGTGGCTCCCTGAATAATTTATGTCTCCAGCTGAGAGGATGTGCGAGAGACTGGGGGGGGGGCAGAGGAGTAAATGACCGGAGGCCCCTCCGTCACCCGCAACTTTCCTGAGCTTGGCTCGAGAGAGAGGGCGACCGGAAGAGAGGCAGCGCTTGGTTGAGAAAGAGGAGAAGAGACAAAAATGGGCAGAAGATATTCCAGATGGATGGTGGGAAGTGAGCGGGGAAGAGACGAGCGACAGGGGGTGGTTTGGAGGGAGGGGGCTCTAAATCGCAGACCCCCTGCAGACTTAATTATTTATGGCCATCCTCTCTCTGTCTGTATGGTTTGCCCTAAATTCACCCGGATTCATTATTCATATTTAAAGCGACTCACCACAAACGCGGAGTCGGACCGGCACGGTTCTTTGTGTGTCCTCACCTCCCTCTGCATTCCTTGTTCCTCTCTGACCGGCCCACTTCCCCACTTACTGGGCCCATGTGCTGACATAACTGCTTGCACCGGAGTCTGTAATGGCAGGCAAGGCAAAAGTGCTGGATCACCGTCGACTTGCGGAATAATTCAGGGAGGCGCGCAAGTCACCGGGGGGGTTGCTGGCCTGGGTGAGGTGAACTACGCAGCAGCTGCAAACACCGATACTGTAAGCGACTGCGTTTGAACGTGAGCCTCCTCCTTTCTATTTCAGGAAGGGACCTTCTAAGTCCGGCCATCTTGGAGGATCGAGGAATTCTCAAACAATAAGTGGACCTCGACTGCCTCGACCGAGTGACAGCTACCAGGCTTGTTAGTAAGGGAATAACAGCAAGAAGAGAGTCAGGATCAGGAAACATAGCCGCACCTAGCAGCACCAGGGCCGAGACGCAAAAGGCTTTTTCGGCGGCAACGAACGTCCTCCACAAATACTGCAGCCAATCCTTGAAGAAGCAGGGAGCGAAGGTTAAACCCATTAACAACAGGCTCATTCCGGTGTGTGCTGCTGCGCATTCGGGGTTCGCCGTGGCTTGCAGTCGGTCAGTATTGCGGTTTGTGTGTGAAAGGATTTCACTGCGGTTCATTTTTATCAGAGGAGCCGAAAATGCTACAGCATACCGGGCCTTGCCCTGACCCATTAAAACCCTGCTTCCTGACACCTTCTTTATATCCTTCTGCCCATGATGCATCGCTGCATCTTCCCACTTGAGCTCTTTGCAGCAAACCGGTCATCCCCCATCTTTCCGCCCTCAAGAAGCTCTCTCCATATTGATCAGTTCATTTCTCCTGCTTGCTGTTCTGCCCCTCCTACAGACATCTTCCTCCTTGTTGCATTGTTTATTCCCCCCAACTGCTCATCAGGGATGCTGCAGTCTTCCAGCTGTGTGGAGCCACAGGACTCCATTCCCTGCACCGCAGCTCTATTTGCTTTTCTCAGTCAATGCAAGCTCTTGCTTCACACCTCTCCCGCCCACCGCCAAATCCACCGTTGAGCAGGACCGGCGGTGCCGGACATCTCAATAATTCCAAATATCAGTTGCTGTGCGATAAGGGTTCTTTGCTTCGCTCCTAATAACTTGGGACTCAGCTCTGTGCCAGCCTTTTAAAGGTCACCTGTAACCCTTGTCAGCCTCCTTCAGCTCACACCTCAAATGTGCGCGCACCCATCTTCCGCGCCATCGGTATCAGCACTGTTCCCATAACGCATGCCCTGAATCTTCAGCCTTTCCCCTCCTGAAAACCTTCTTCTCACCATCCCTCACTCAGTGTCATGTGTTAATGTCACAGTGACAAAAAAAAAAAAAAAAAGGGAGGAAGAAAAAAAACAAAGGTGGTCACTGGGGGCAACCACCCAGTCCCCTCTATTCCTCAGTGTTTCCATGACAACAGGGTTTTCTCTGCATCCCCCACGCAGTGCACATAAATTCAGAAATACACACGCACACCTACCATTAATTACCCAGCATGCACAGCGACACAAATTCAGAAACACCTATGCATAAAACACTCGCTTTCATGTGTCAGCGAACTTCACTTTTTTATGTTAAATTGCTGAAAAAAATAATTTGTCTCTGAAGTAAATTTCCATTTGTTCAAAGTCAAAGCTGTGTGTTTCTGGTTCGATTTTAAAGAGGACAAGTGAACCCAGAAGTATTTTGCTGATTTCCATCCACTCTTTATGTGGCCCACCAGAGGAAACAACAGTCAGGTTTATTTATTTATTGATGTTTTTGCCCTGTGGACATAATAAACACTGAGGGAAGAAGAAGTGCTGAATAATTCAAACAGAGGCGGCTCCTTGTTAAAGGGGGGTGGGGGGGACCGGAAAGACTGCTTGGCAACAGCGTGCAGAAAGAAGAAGAGACAGGTCAGGGATCAAACAGGTTTAGCAGGGCGTTCCCAACCGCCCGCATTAGAAGGAAATGAGAAGTAAAATGAGGGCCAAGGCCAGCGAGACGTCTGCGGCATCCGAGCAGGTAGGACGCGCATTAAACGTCACTGCCGGAGCCTCCCGACTGCGTTCGGCCGGCCGCACGCGCAAACCGCACCGTGCGACCGACAGCAGCGTCGCTCTGCCCACTCTCGCGTGGAGGCCGAATTGCGCGCAACAGAAGAAGAGCGCACGCGCGGGCCGTCGATTCTGCTGTCCCCTTTTTACGCTCTTCAGCTTAAAAGTTGAGACTGCAATTTTGGGGAGGGAGATCCCTTAAAAATCGCAATTACTCGATGGCATTTACTTTCGGCCGTAAATATGACTGAAAAAACAAGCTCATAAATGAGAAGTGCGGCACAAACAATACGGGTCGCAATGTAAAAAGTAACCATAAATAATGTTCCACTGCACTTCCGCACCGAAACAGGAAGAAACATCGCCAAATCATCCTCAGCCGCACCCTCATTCATAAATATTTTCAACTTGCGAGCGCGCCCGGCGTTAAGAGAATCGAGAACTCGGATCTGTTTAGAAAAGCCGGGCGTGTTTAAGCGCACGAGATCTAAGCATCTCACCACGACTCAAACAAGGGACATCGGCTCAAGCAAATGAGCGCGATCATAACATCGTGAAATAAAGCATAAAAGCCATCATAGGTGACCTTCTCTTTGCGCCCCACCCAGCCTCCGCTCTCTCTCTGCTGCTTGTCTGCTTTGACCTTCATCCTCCTTTCTCCTGAGAAGGCCCCCACAGTATGTGTTGAAGCCGGCGCAGATCCCACCCACCGCTCAATGTGCGTTCCATGCTTGCTGTCAGGCAGCTGCTTACGTGCGAAGATTTAGGTCCCAGCGGGGTGGCCCTACTCCCTCAGGCAGCAGAGCAACAGCAGAAGCGGGGATGACGGTGCCGGGCCCCGCCCTTCCTGCGGTGTCCCCGGGGCAGGGGCGCCCCGTAGAGGCAGGACCCCACCCGTGCGCCGCTGTTGTCCGCAGACAGAAACCACGTCAGAGACCGAGAAGCGCGGTCCCCTTCCCCTCCAGAGCACCGCGGTAATTGCTCAGTGGTGTCGGAGGCGTCACCCACAGGTGGCGGGGACAGCAGGAGCCCCTGGGGACCCAGACAAGCTTGCGGTGATGTCATTGGCAGAGCCCGACCTTCTCAACCTCTCACCCCGAGGCCATTAAGCCTGTCCGTCACTGTGACGGAAGCCTCGGGAGAGCTCACTGCTGTCACACCGCCATGTAAATACAAGAGTTATGGCCATTACGGCTACAATTACACAGGCACCGATGCGGTTCGGCTGTACGATTCGTGGCTCCGTAGAGCCGTTGCCTTCATTTGTTCATCACCCTCGCAGATACCTTCCTTCAGAGCAACGCGCTGCTGGGTTCGTGCCACGTCCTACAGAACGTGCTGTAGAAACAGGCGAGGACCCCGCAGCTCATTCCATCTGTGATTCTGCTGGCCTCTTACAGATGCAGACAGGAGCGTGTGACCGTCTTTGCCAGCCTCCTTCAGCTCCCTTAAAATCCTCAGTAATATTTGTCTTTTTTTAATATTACTTTTTGTTTTTTCTTTTTTTAATATTCCCCCCCCCCCATTTTCTCCTGACCAGGGAACTGGGGTTTTGGGATTTTCTGCGTGCTGAGAGCACAAGGCCATACGTGAAAGCAGACTACTTTCTGGGCACATGCTAAAGCGTGCGGTGGTCAGTAAGCAGCGGTAGCGGTCATTTTGGGGGCGTTGATCAGTCTGGATGCAGTGTGTCTCCCCCCCCCTTCCCCTCCAAATGGATGACATTTATGTTCTGGTTCAAATGCTGCTTTGTTTAGGCCCCTTTCTACTGGCCAGCCCATCAGAACCATTTTGTCTACCAGTCGGACGGCACTAATGTGCCTTCGCAGGGTCGTTCACCTGGTGTTCCTCAGTGGGGTTCCATACACGATGGGTCCTCTCCAGACCCCCCCCAATTTGGCTGGAGAACAGGAAATCACGTGCACTGCGTGGCCCAAGACCGTCTCAAGATCTTCTCCAGTCTCCCTGCTATCTCGTCCTCCTCTTGTCTTCTTTCACGTTCTAATTTATGTTCAAAGAGCAGAGAAACAGCAAAGCGCAGTGGGAAGGAGGATGAACCCCTCTTCTGGGGTCAGGGAGATAAGGCGGTGCCTGGAGCTCCAGCTAATGAGGGTTGCAGTTCCAGCAGCTCGCAGGGCACCGCGGATCACAGGGAGACACAGACTCCTCCAAAGCGGCCGCGCTTCGACACAGCACACCATCCTCTCGCACAAACAACGGCCGCAGGCCAGCATCAAATGCTCGGATTATCATCCGCAGCAGCGACCGATCACAAGACAGACGCGTGACGCGGTGCCACGCGACAGCCTGACGCCTCGCTCAGATGTTCTCCTTCGTATCGACCTATGATTAACCGCAAGCAACTCAGGTGCGCTTTCTTCTAGCCGTGTTAGCCGTGTCACTTTCAAATGCTCCCAGCCAACGGGGTGGAAATCGCGTGCATCCGAAAGCGTCGCTAATTCACCGATAAGCTTCTTGATCTTAAGTGTCAAACCCACTCTTCCTTTAGCGCACCGAGCGTTTGAGATAATCGGGTGTTTAGTTACTCCGACGCGCTGTCCTTCTTCCCGATTCCAGGGCCCTCTGCGCACAGGATCATTAACGTGGGCAAATCGCAGGGCCACCGCCGCAAAAGCGGGATCGGCGAAGGCCGACGCTCGGCTTCTCCGAGAAACGTTCGCCGATAACCATTTGCGCATCCAAAGGCGCGAGCGCAGAGCTCCCAACACGGGCCGCTCCGTTTCGGCTCAGTCAAGGCGAGCGCAAGCACACATCCTGCCGCAGACACCCAAATACGCACACCCGCTCGCTTCCCCGAGCCCTTGTGGGCCCAAGGTAAATGGCAGTGCGTAAGTAACCGAGTGACAGGCAGAGAGTGTTTAAAGGGATCTGACTGCCATTCAAAGAGGCTTCAGAGGAGAGAGGCGCGCCAGGCTGTGCACGCTGGGAATTGCTGCAGGAAGCCAAAGACGCTTTGAATGCGTACGAGCGCATTGTGGGCATTGAAGACGCGAGAGTCCGTCTGCCAAATATCTATGTGCCTTCATTAACGCGCTGGCGAGCGTGTTGGCTGCCACACGCACCCGCGTGCATTGTGCTTCTGGGTTTGGGCTGTGTACGTTAGCGTGTGCCCCCTGTGTATCGGGGTGCGCACATGCGTGTGCACACCAGTCTGTCTCTTCAGCACGAACGTATATAAGGTGTGCATAACGCCCTCGCCGCTTCCCTTCCTTCCCCATCACCATGGCAACCCCCCGACTCCAGCAGCACGCAGCAATATTTTCCCCTCCCCCCTCACCATCCCCCAAGCCCTCAGCACCTCTCTGTCTCCCTCTTTCCTTTCACACATCTGTCGCTACCACCTTCATCCCCCTTTTCTTTCTCTCCCTCTCCTCCGTCCCTCCAAATGTTATCAGTGGCAAAAATGTTTTTTTTTTTTTCCCACCCTAAGAAAGCGCTGTTGGCTCCCATCTCCATCTCCCTCCTCCTTTCTGTTCCCCTTCTGCTCATTATGATATCTGCACCCCCTCCTCCCTCTGCTCACATGGCTCCACTACCGCCTCCATCTTCCCCTCCTTTCGGCTCACATCCACGCGTCCACATTCCGGCATCCGCCGCTCCGTAAAGCTGGTGCCTTCATTTGTCCCTCTGTACCTTCACAGCGGCCATCCTTTCCAGGCACATGCGTCACGGCTTTTATGTGACGTCCTACACACTCACGTAGAGACAGGAAGAAGGACCCTACAACGCATTCTGTCTCGGGCTTCTCTGCTGTGATGTACCGTGCCTCCAGCAGGATTCATAATGCTGGAAACACAGTGCCGTCACGCAGAGAAGGATGGCAAATAGGTGAAAACAGTTCAATTTAAGAGTGCATTCTCTAAAATTGGGGCCAAGGTGCACCGAGAAACATCTGTTTGAATACAGACTTTGAGGCCTTAAGGAAACCAGACCTGCTAGTTTCTCTCTCGGAGCTGTCACGGGTTGGGTTCCATCGCGTTTCCGCCTCACTGTTGTGCAGCCACGCACTTCACGGCAGATTTATGGTGCTGCAGTTCGCCTGCGCCAGGGCATCTCTGCACCCCAGCACACAATGAAAGCGCCATAAAGAATGGCAATGTGGAGTCTCCAGGGCGCGCGATGCCAGCTCATTGTGATCGGGCAGATGACATCGGATACCCAGTGGCAGCGGGTTTGCCCCGGACCCGTTACCCCACCACACGACCAACGGTGCGCCCGACAAACCAAGAACACCGTTTGCTCAACAATACACGCACGTATCTGTATGCCAGCCGTTTCAACGTTTACTCAGAATTGCTCAGCAGATAAAATTTGCTCTCCACCATCGCGCTCCTTATCTGCAGAGCCGTCCATCTGGAAGGAGGACGCCTTCCAGTCCTGCGTCTTTGCTGGCATCGGCACTCGCTACAGCACGCGCGAGGCCCCTATCCATCTCACGTTGCTGCGCCTCTTTTTCCAGCAGATAAAGACTGCTTGTCTTTGAAATTCTCAGTAATTCCTCATGACATTTTCCACTTTGGCGGGGGGAAAAAAAAACCTGTTTCATCGTTCCCCTCCGTCGGCCTCTCACTCGCAGGCATCGTTCCTCTCATTTGCACCGTCTGGGCTTCCCTTGCCAAAGGCACGAGGGCATCAGCCACTCTGTCCTCTCAGTCCCAGTGCTGAGTGCTGGATTATAGGGTCTGACAGGAAGGACAGGGCTACATGTTCAACCCTGACACCAAGAGGACACAGTGGAGCCCATCCTGACTTCTACCAGCTGTTTGTACAGTGCTCAAGAGCCTAGCTTTGATACAGCACAGAGGACCGGGGACACACACACACACACACACACACACACACACACTCTCAGCAAGGTGGTGGAATATGGAGGCACAGATGGCAGGAGGACTTCCAAAATCACATATCATGCGTCGATTGGCCCAAAATGCCTCTGAGCCTGTAACCTGCCGGTTGGTACCGGTTGGTTTGACAGGACAGAACAATACGGATCAACGGCGGTTTTTTGGGAAAGGCGGTCATTTGGAGCAATTGTGTCAACGACGGGGGAACGAGGCCGAGGATGGACGGGGGAGGGTTTGCGTCAGCAGCCCCCGCCAGCGGGGCTTTGGGTTGTCGCTTGTCGGAAATACGAAGAGGCGTTTCGACAGCCTGGGGATACGGCGCAAAGCTGGAAGTCTGGGAAAGTCAGCAGATGAGTGACCGCGAGCAGCAAAAATAAACTATTTTGAAGCTGGCGAGAAGCCAGGAAACACGGTTGCTAGCAATTGCGCAGACGCGGACACACGCTTGGCGTTTGCTTAGATGGAATAATGTTGCTCCCTGTGTTGGTGGATAAGCATGGAAACTTGACCCTGAGAGCGAGAGAGCGGGGTCAGCTGGTCCTACAGTTCTGCTGATAATTGACCAGATGGCTTGAACTCACTGCAAACTGGTGGTCTAGAATGGGGGCCTGGGGGGTCCACCCTGGCGCCTTCATGGATCGTCCACTGCTCCAGACTGTTTATGCCAGTTACGTTTCATAAATGTTTGGGGTATTGCGCTAAACTGGCATTATGTTCATTACAGTAACTTACTGTATATGTGCGTTTGTCGCATTTGTTTGCTCACCCCCATTACATCCTCCGATATACAGTATTTTGTGTCCCCTGTACATATGTGTGCACCTCGGGGACGGGCGATGCCAAGAGCGTGTTGGTTTGATCTGCCGTTTGCGTCGTCGGCGCCCATTAGCATCATCGTGGCTTTTTCTGTGCTCCAGGCACCACCTCGGTCTCCATGTCTAGATGCACCTCTCCACTGCCACCTCCTTGTCTCCATCGAGCCCTCCATCCGCTCCCTTGTCGCCCATGTCCGGAAGAAGAAAACCAGCCCGGTTCTGCTCAAAGACTGACAGCACCGAGTGGTGACACCTAAATATTCCTCTATACCACATCACCCTTGTAATTTTTTTCCTACCACCATGGTTACCATTTCCCCCTTCCTCATTCACCCTCCTGCCTACGTTCCTTGCTGGTTTTTATCCACCTTGTTCTCAGCCTTTGTCACGCCGTTTCCCTCCCGCCATGTTGCCGCTTCCCTCCTTTCTAAAGAGGTGGCTGAGTGCGGCCGTGGAAACGGCCAGTCGCTCGCGCCCCTCTCTCGTCCTCCTGCGCAAAAGCCCGCATCTCGCTTTATTCCGCCTTGAACCGCGTCGTCTTTCCTCCTCAATCTCTCGCAGGACCAACAATAGAATTGGAGCCAGGAGAGTTTTGCGGAAAGGAACGGACATTGTTGGACGCCGCCAAGGCTTCTGCTATTAACACTTCTGCCAGTTTGTCAGTTTATGTGTCGAAGTGCGATTAAGCCGATTAGAGGCGGTGCGTTTCCTGCGGGCTCGGACCAGGGGGCCGTAAAGTTGCAGGGACAGATGGCAGAGAAAGTGGCGGCACAAGATGGCCTCTCCTGTCCAGTCGCTGAGCCCTGGCTGCTTCAAATAACCCATGTGCTGCACTTGCCGTCTCACTTGAGAGCCCATGCCTCAAGGGGCCTGTACACATGCCACCTTCTGACCCTCAGCCCTCTGTTAACATCAGACCACCACATGAACACACACACACACACAGAGCCCCCCAGCACACCCATATGCCTGCACACAAAGGCTCACATACTAATCCCTTCCAGTGCTGCACCCACACCCACACACGCCCACCCACACACAAATCAAGGACCGCAGCAATGGCAGTGTGACAGAATTGGGGGGGTTCTGAATAAAAGACACCTCCACCTTTCACCCCGCGTCACGCTGGCGGGAGGATGGGTAACCGAGCGAGTTGCGAGCACCGCACTTGTGGATGGGGGGGTTTGTTCTGCCCCGGAGACGACATGGACATGAGTGTTATTAAAGCCTCTTTGAGGAAAAAGCAGCGCTGGGTGGGGCCCGGTGGGATGTTCGCACACGAAGCTGTTAAAGCAATTGTATCATCGGCGGAACGGCTTTAATTCATTCAAATGTATTCGATGGTCTCTTTTAAAAATGACTTATAGTGACTGACAGACAGCCCTTTAATTCAGTCTTATACACAGCTCTCCATCTCCGCATCGTTTCACACGCGCCGCAGTCTTTGTAGCATCCGTTTCGACATACAGCCTTCTAACAAAACTGGTTTGGCCGTGACGCCGTAAACAAAAAGCAGAGTGACGCTGGAAAATGAGTTGTCTTTTTTGTGCGGGTCCGTAGCGGCTCGGGGCGCCCAGAACACGCCGACAGCGTTTCCCCCGCTAGCGCCCACCGATGAGCAGCGGGACCGAAAGGTCTCCCGTTGGAGGTGGGGGCTGACAGGCGACACGTTGCACTCCACCACCCACCCCCACGCCCTCGTGACAGTACTCGGGTGGCGGTGACGGCAGCGGGGCGACAGCCCTCGGAAGGGAAAGCTGCGAAAAGCACTTTAGCAACATTCGGCCCCGCTCCTCCCAACCCCTGCTTCTCAAACGGACCCGAATCTGCCGTGAGCCCTGCCTCCCCCCAACAGCCCACACGTCTTCTTCTCAGCAGGCAAGTGTGTAATAGGATAGGACCACGGGTGAGATTAAATTAGCCGAGCGAACACAGATTAGAGACACGCCGGTGTGCTGATCCCATCCCACACGGTCTAATCCCGCGCTAATGAGAGCTTCGCATCCGACACACTGCAGCGGCAGAGCCCAGGCGCCGCGCCTCGCCGTGGCACGGCCCGAATCCCGCCGAACGCGCCGCGTTAAACCACCCGCGCCGAGCGGCACGCCGCCTGCGGACTGCTCCGATGCCAGGACACCAACTGCACGCAAGATACGCGGTTACATTCACACTCACTTATTTGCGATAACTGCTTGTTGCCCTGGGTCCCAGAATCACGGGCTGCCAGGCCAGGCTACACCTGGACGAGACACCAGTGCGCAGTACTACGTTGCAATAAACGCATCATTGCGGTCTATGGGCCGACGCTGTTGGTAAAGTTTGGTGTCCGGAACGCGGAAGCAGAGGATACCGGTACCTGATGATGGGACACGTGCAGACATAATAATGATTAAAAAGTCACTTGTTACCACATCTGTGAAAAATGTATTAACTCATTATTTTTCTTTATTGTCCTCCAGCACCCATGTCATCACAGATAAGCCAGAACTCATACCCGTCCACTAACCTTAACCGCTTGTCTTGGCCAGTTTTGCAGTGGTCAAGGACCTGTCTTGGAATCCCTGGGTGTTGGAGTCCAAACCCTGGATGGGGTGTCAGTCAGTCCACCGCATGCGGATGGCCACAGCCACAGCCACACCCACACACGCACACAGTAGGCAGCTGAAAGTGAGCAATTAACCCGAAATGCATGCCTTTGGACTGTGGGAGGACACTAGAGCACCCACGGGATTCAGAAGTCATATCAAATGGATTTTTTGCTACACTGTTTGAAGCGCAGACAAAAGAAAGGTTGAACAGCTTGTGTACTGATCTTCTGACAAATTCTGAAAAGACCGAGGAGAAGAGGGACGTTGCCGCTGCTCCTAGGAGACAAAAACGCCATTCTGTTCAAAGAGTGGGAAGGAGTATGAGACAGAAAGTCTGACAAGTGTGTTGACCTTCTTCCTGTGATGTCCTCCACCTGCTTTTTCTTCTAAGACTTCCTCCCAAGGCCCAGAGGATCACGTATTCCCTCTGCACTGCTGACTTGGGCCCAGCTCCTGTATGTGCCACCTGTGGGAATTTTCCCCACACGTAATGAAGTCATGCTAACTCGTGTTGTATAAAACACTACCTAAATGGTGAAGCTGAGGCGGAGGTAACCTGAGCTGCTGATGTTTGCTAAGCGCTTTGTTTCATCACCTCCTCTTGGCAGTTTTTCCACTCATTTCTCTCTGTATCCCAAGCACATTTGCAGTCACGGATCAATTTTTTAATGCAACCAAGATCCATTAAAAAGTTTCCTTTTTACAGAAATTTAAGAGCGGAAACCGACCGCCACTGCCATTATATCCATCAGGCTAATTGATGGCCTTTGTTCAAGGTTAACAAAGTCCCGAATGAAGCGACACGCCCATCCGCACACACTAAGCCACCTTGGGATTAGGCCAACAAGGCTCCTGTTAACTGTTAACACTTGATTCTGCGTGTAACAATAAGACGTTTCACTCACAGCGCACAAAACAAGGTGAAACAGGCAGTGCTCCTTTGTCCAGAGGCCTAGGATGCATCCACTGACCACTGTGACCGCAGCGCTCATACACCTCGGAGACAAAGGAGCGCATTTTCATTTACACTCGGATCAGCGTAATCCTTTCCCTATTGTGATTTCAGCAGCCACGTTCTAAAGGAGACATTAGAACAAGATGTGTCCGCTTTTGCATTCGCTTTATATGAATCTCTGTCTTGTTCAGATTTTCAGGTTCACGCTGTGGACGACACCTAGGCGGCACAAAGAGAGAAATGAGACCCCGTCGCCGACCGTCAGACCGATGCAGGTCACTGCACCGCCCTGTGGCGTGGGGGCATGTATGGGGTGAGGGTGGGGTAGGGTACCGTGGTGTAGAACGAGAGCGCGCAGTGGCCATCGTGGCCGTACAGCTGGGCTCTCGGGTGCCTCGTCACCTTCTCTGCGGTTCACTGCAAAACCGTGTTTGTGAGCGTCACCGACAGCGCAAGGGGTAACCTGGGGCTGAGTGATGTACTACACCACAAAAGGGCCACCAGGTACTACAGTCTGTCAACACACCCACATTCCTAAACAAATGACTCCCGAGCTGCAGACTTATTTGAATACGGCTTCAAACACCAGCCGGGCTTCACTCCATTTCCGCCGTCTGTTCAGAGGACCGACTTCACCTCTCCAGCACATCCACGCTGTGGTTTCGCACGATGGAGAAACGGTCCAGAACATGAATAAAAAGGGAGTCTTTTAATCTCTCTCACACACACACACACACACACACACACACACACTTCCTTCTTGTAGTAGTCGGTCACACACTGCATCACTTGCTTGGCACTTCCACCCTCCAGCCATCAAGCACATCCTCAGAAACATACTTGTGCTTCCAATCACTCTCTTTCCATCTTTCCACAATCAAATGTATGCACTTCATCTCTCACCTTTGCTGCCACACACACACACACACACACACACACACACACACAATGTATGCTTTGTCTCTCTGGAGCTTTTAAAGAGCCATCTGAACCCCTTTGTAGAGAAGCACAATTATGACAAATGCTTTGGAAAATTATGCTCAGTAACAGCAGGGATTTGGGGGAAAGGGGGATGAAAAGTAGCAGTAGCGTCGCTGCCGTAGATGGAAGACGGCAAGATACGAGTACAGGTGTGCATACACCACAGAGCCACACACTGTATTGCACGTAAGCAGCAGTTTTAGCGACAACCTACACCCTAATTTGCAGTACGACCATAGAAACAAAAACACAAACTGCGCTGGCATAAAGCACTTTGTTTCTTGTCACCGAGCCGATTAAAAATGGATAAAACGGTGGAGATAAAGCACTACAAGCCCAAGCATGAGTGTGTTGCAGGGTACAGCAAAGCATTAAATATTAATAGGCGGGGAAGCTGAACATTGCGACTGAATCCTGTTGCATCTGTTGCACTGAATGTGCCCAGAAGAGAGTTTATTTATGTTCAAATACATTAATTTGTGACAAAAAAAACATTAAAAATCGTGACTTGAATTCTCTGCAAGACTAATCTCTGCTTCGCATTTAAACAACCTGTGAATCTACCTATTCCTTTAGAAAACACACAACTTTCAAGGCAAGAATAATATCAATATTTCAATTATTAGTATCATTATTAGAAAAATGTATCAGGCAAGAACATCGAATTCTTTCCCCTCGATTAGTAACCCATCAGCGCAGATAAATGGCAGGATGGCATCCGAGACAGAAATTCATTCCTCGGGTGAAACCCAGGCAGATGAATCCCACTGAACCAACAGGGTCGTCCCTCAGCTACAGATAATCTCAGCCAGTAATGCGCTCATGACCGCTCTCATGCAGTTGCTGCTGGGGAACACATTTCTGCATTAGCGCTGGATGCCTTTTACGACTCTGCTTACCTTTCCAGGTAAGGAAGGACGCCTTCAGTGAGCCTCCTGCTCCCCCGCGGTGGCTTCCTGCCTCCCGTTTCTCTGCCCACTTCTCTCCTCTCTTCCTCTGAGGAAGGGATTGCGCCTTCTGCTCTATTGATGCGGCAATGATAGGAAAGCACACCGTCTCGGTCTCTCCCTCCCTCCCTCCCTCCATCCCACTCCCTCGCACTGATTCGCTGTCAGCTAGAGGTGACATCATTGCTCTCTCCCAGCCCCTCCGTGCACAGCCTCTCCCACCTCCAGCTTCCTCCCCATCCCCTCCTTACCGTCTCCCGACTTGCTGACACTCTGCTGTGGCTGCGTTAGCAAGGCCACACTATGCTCGCTGCGGTGGCCTGGAAGAGTCCAGAAGGTGATGGCTGTAGCGTCTTCTCATGTCCACATACCCTGTACCTGCCCTGACCTACACACCTGTACAACGAGTGCGTGCGTGCATTACACAGTGATGCTCCCATAAATAATGTGGCTCAACAAGCCCCCCCCCCCACCATTATAGTCACAAAACAAATTACAGGCAATTTACTTAAGCGCAACTGATCACCGACGTATGACAAAGTGCACAACTGGCTAATGCTGGACCATCCAAACAACAACAGATAAAAAAAAAAATATATATATATATATGTTTTTTTTTTTCTGGCCATCATCAAGAGGTGCTTTCTGTCAAGCAACATCCAAGCAGGGAACTGCGGAGAAAACAGAGTCAAGCAGAGGCAGGTTATCCTGCTGTGGTAAAGGCCACGGTACTGTGGTAAGGACACCAGCGCTCAAACATCTGGGCGTTCATGTCACTGAGGATTTGACATGGACTGTACACATCCGAGCTCAAGCCAGTAAAGCAAAGCAGCGGCTCTACCACCTCAGACAGCTGTGAAGCTTCGGGTCTCTCCGGCGATTCTTAAAACCTTCTACTCTGGTGCTGTACAAACTGTCCTGACTCAGAACAACACCTCCTGGTTTGGGAATAGCTGTGCTCGCGACACCGAGGCACTGCAGAGAGTGATCCGGGCAGCGGAACGCTGCTCCAGATCTGCCATCCCTACAGGACATCTACACCAGGAGATGCAGGACCAGAGTGACCAGGATCATCGGTGACCTGTCTCACCCCAGCAACCATCTATTCATCTTGCTGAAATCAGGCAAACGTTTCAGAAGTATTGTGGCCAGAACGGAGAGGCTCAGGAGGATCTTCTATCCACAGGCCGTAAGACTTCTGAACCCGGACATGCCATCACAATCCTCGCAAACCAGAGTCCACAATATCCATTGACCGCTCCTCTCACTGTCACTGTCCCCGTAATGCAACTTAAAGTTTTATTTACTTACTTATTTGTTGTTTGTTTGTTGTCTTCTTGATGTTTGGTTGTTTATTTACTCGTGGAATGGAACCACACACAGTCTCCTGAATCAGGGCACATTTTACTACGTGGTATACTTGGTTAACCATGAATGTGACAAATTCTTTTGATCTTGATCGTACTGCAGCTTTTACCTTTACTTGGCAGTGGGGTGGGGTGTGAACTGCCTCAGCTGTTCCTCTGATACCAGTGAAAAACTGGGGGCGCTACGCTCTGGGCCACAGAACAATGGGCACAGTCTCCTTTGGAGGTGGACAGTGGACATTGTGCTCACAAGGCTGGACAGCAGGTTGTAAAGGGACTGCCACTGGGCTTTGTGCAAAGTTCAGGCAACGGCGATTCTGCACGCAAAATGCTCACTTACGATGACAGCAGAGGAGGCGAAGGTGGTTTAGCAACAGACAGCACAAGGGAGGGGTGTGAGGAAGCTGCTTCATGCACTGCAAGGTACCCTGTTTACCAGACTGCATGCTTTAGGTAAGTGGTCATATGGAACAGACTGCAGGTAGCCTGACTGGACAGGTGGACGGACCTCAGCGGTTCTGTCTGGTGGGGGGGGTGTGTGTGTGTGTGTGTGAGCGAGAGCAAGAGAGCCAGGTTGTCTCAGCTTGCCATCTGAACCCTGAATATTCCAGCAACTTTGCACCCATCTGCTGCCCACAGCTACTGTGTGCTCAACTGGTAAACTTCAAAGACATTTTTAATATTCATATGTGAATTCCATTAGGACAAACTCTTTTGTACAAACTGCTTTCCCACTTTCTTCACAGGCATCCCGTGTCCTCCACTGTCCACTATCCTCTGAGCAATTTCATTTCTCCAGTCGCCTTTCGTTTCGCCTTCTTCTACTTTCTTGCCTGCTAGTGCATCTTCCTCCGCTTAGTGCTGCATAATAGGAGGTAATTTGGTTTACAACACGGAGGAATTTGGCACAGACGAATCAATAGCGATGGTATCAGGCCAGCTCCCCAGCAGCACTCAGTATCTCTTTCCTGTTAATCTGGTCGCTGGGCTCTTTACCTCCTTTCTCAGCACCCTTGAGGTCACACGCTGCCCCCGTCTTCTCTGCAGCTCATATTCATACCATCCTGCCTCACATTCCCTCCAACACATTCTTAACTGCATTCACGCACCCCTCTTCCTCTCGCCCTCTTGGCAGTGCTTTTGTTGCTACCGTCACCGTACCACCTTATTTCCTCACCCGTCTCCATTCTCCTTCCTCTCCATTCTATTCTCCTCTCCTGAGAAGAAATTCAACTTCGCAGTGACTCAGCAAGGACTGACGGGAATGTGCATTTCGGACCGATCTGAATAATAAATTCGGACAAGGGATTAAAGAAATGAGGTGGGGATGCAGGAGGCTAGATGAATGATTTCAAAGCAAAGGGAGGAGCAGAGGAGTATGATCAGGAGGAGATGTGGGCTGTGGGAGGAATGATGGAGCAGGACGACGAATGAGTGCCGGACAGCAACGGGCTGTGAAGTGGATGAGCGCCAATGAGCAAGGAAACACAGATACAGGCCAACACCCAGTCAGCCCTACGGAGGTGACCAAGGAAAGGAAACACACTGAGACAGGAGAAGAGGCAGCACAAAAAAAGCAGAGGGACCTTCAGTAAAACATAGAAGACTGAGGATTTCTGAATTTAAATGTATACATTTAGTTGATGCGTTTCTCAGTCATTCCACCACTTACACAGCAGGTTTTTTTTTTTTTTTTGCTAGAGCAGTTTGGTGTGTGAACCTTGCTCAAAGGTTCTAGGGCATAAGGTGGGATTTGAGCTTAGGTCTGTCAAGACCAAAGGAAGCATCTCTTACCATTTGGGCCAGAAACCTCAACCGCAGCCAAATGAGGGGAGGCCAACCCCCAGTGACCCCGCTGGTATGTGTAAGGTAAAGTGGCCCACCTCACTGACTGGTACAACCAAAGTTATTCCTATTGTTAGGAAAGAGTTGTAGGACGTGAAGCACACCTACAAGCTTCTAGATTATGAGTTGTTCCTCATCACAAAGACAGACATGATCATAGCAACATAAAAGTTATGATCATATACTGCACATACCGCTTTAATGCTGAGATAATAGCAATATAACAACACTTTGGTTATTACTCAAGCAAGGGAGGATATGACACTGGAGACTCAGCTAAGGTGAGCACAAAAATCCGTGAAGAGCAAGCACAACCATGCCGGTTGAGACTCACCATTCTCCGCCAGGGCGTGAAGCCTCTGTCAAACCACAAAGCTGTTGCGAGTCCCATCTCCAAACAGGACATTGCTTTTACAGACCTTTCATCCTCCTCAATCACAGACATCATCACCTGTTATGGAGATACGTGCCATCTAAGCTATCTCAGCCCACGATGTCTCTTTGGCTTCCTGTTGATGTGGTTTTATTCAGTGGCACGGCGAGCAGTTTCTCGGTTTCAGCTTTAAGCGCTCTCCTCTGCTGTTGAGTGCAGCCCGTCCGGCCTACTCCTTGCTCTCCTTGTCTCACGGTTGGCTGCCTTCAGTCGCTGAAGGTTTGCTGGGTCACCTACACCTGCTTCTGCGGGGATGTTTAGTTGGCGAGATCCTTGCATGGATTCCACAGCACATTAAACTTTGTGGCACCTTCTATTTTTGAGCAAATAATTGCAACCGCCGCTCGTGTTTACAATACAGCCGACAGGATATTTGCCTGCCGACAGTCAAGCGCGACCTCTGAACTCCCAACCGACAAAGATAACCCACACACAATGCTCTCCATTGACATGCAGATGGTGGACACCGCAGATGTTAGAACCCTTTAGACAGTACAGAAATTGTAAAGACTGAGAAATGAAGAGGGAGAGCTGAATAGAGGTGGAGAGGTCATTTACTTCTATTTTTAACTAACTGACAGCATTCATTACGACGGTGCTCTTACAGATGACGTGAATCGGTTTACATCTGGAAAAAATATGCAAAATGCCTGAGCTCCACATTGAATTTGACATCAGATACTTGTTCCAGACTGTGACTTTCAGCCCCACCGTAATAATGTACTCTGCTGTGCTGTTACCTCCTCCTCCAGGGGCGTCTGACTTCGGCCTCAATGCGTCGGGGCTCAACGGACAGGCAGGTCCAGGGTGATGGAGAGCGGTGAGCCGGGTTGTGAAGGAAGTACCAAAGTGCCCTTGTAGAGCAGCTGAAAGACAGAAAGCTGATTCATGCAAAAACATGAAAATAACAGGGAAGCTGAGCAAAAAAAATAAATAAATAAATTTAAAAAAACTGAAACGTAAAGGTGAAAGGCTTGGGAAATGGGGTTAGCAGTGGGTATAGAATTTTGTTTGACAGTAGACATGCACTGACCTTTACTGCAAACTTTGGGAAGATCTCGCATTAGAGAGTTTTGGGTGGACCGCTGTGGGGCACCTGGTGTGCTTCTGTGCAGTAAACAGCAGCATTCACGGTGCAGGCTTCTTCAAAGATCAAGTCATCAAAAGAATTTATTTGTCACATTCATGGTTAACCAAGTATACCACGTAGTAAAATGTGCCCTGATTCAGGAGACTGTGTGTGGTTCCATTCCACGAGTAAATAAACAACCAAACATCAAGAAGACAACAAACAAACAACAAATAAGTAAGTAAATAAAACTTTAAGTTGCATTACGGGGACAGTGACAGTGAGAGGAGCGGTCAATGGATATTGTGGACTCTGGTTTGCGAGGATTGTGATGGCATGTCCGGGTTCAGAAGTCTGTGGATAGAAGATCCTCCTGAGCCTCTCCGTTCTGGCCACAATACTTCTGAAACGTTTGCCTGATTTCAGCAAGATGAATAGATGGTTGCTGGGATGAGACAGGTCACCGATGATCCTGGTCACTCTGGTTCTGCATCTCCTGGTGTAGATGTCCTGTAGAGATGGAAGATCGGATCTGGTGCAGCCTTCCGCTGCCCAGATCACTCTCTGCAGTGCCTCGGTGTCGCGAGCACAGCTATTCCCAAACCAGGAGGTGTTGTTCTGAGTCAGGACAGTTTGTACAGCACCAGAGTAGAAGGTTTTAAGGACCGCCGGAGAGACCTGTAGCTTCCTCAGCTGTCTGAGGTGGTAGAGCCGCTGCTTTGCTCTACTGGCTTGAGCTCGGATGTGTACAGTCCATGTCAAATCCTTACCGTTAGTGTTTGCAGGTCTTTCTCAAGCTACATTTTAAATATTAAAACAAAATGAACCAGCAAATCATCAATGTTTGGCAGACTTGTTCACATGAAAATGTGTAGCAAAGCAATTAAGTCAAAGGCAATGACAAAAGGAATTATGCTGTCCCATGTGCTTCACTTTTCTCCAAGAAGGATTTGAACCTGCAACACACCCTCCACCTCTGCTGGTTAGTTATCATCTCATCGCTCAACCACACCGTCACGTGTAGTGGATGGCTTTACGGGTGAACGTGCAGCTCCAGAAAGGGGCAACAGCTTTCACCATTTCATTTGCTAACCATTTGTCCTGGTTGGGGTTTTGGTGGTCTGAACACAATCGCAGAATAATGGTAATATTCTACAAGGGTTTCTCTGTGGGCACGACAGGATGGCCTCACGCAGTCATTCATACGATCGCATCACAGCCCATTTATAGTAGCCAGTTAATCTGGAACACATGTCTTTGGACTGTGGCAGAAAACCAGAGTACTCAGAGGAGACACAGGTATACTCAGAGAAAACACAACTGCACACACACCGAGCTGGATTCTTTAACATCTGCTAAACCTCAGAAGCCGCCTTCTTCAGTTAAATTCTCACTGAGAACAGATTCCTTTTTCACCCTTGCTTTCTGTTTGCGCGTGTACAAAAAAGTTAACTCTGAAAGGCAGCTGAGGCTGTTCCATCCATTTCCGTCATCCAACACACAGAAGGACATGCCTATCAGCTGCAGAAAGGGTGTGGAATATTTCACCCGCGCATCTGTAGACATTCAATTTCCATGCTGGCCTTGTAATTTTGCCATCATATCAAAGATGAGCAGCACCCCACACTACCAAACCTGCGCTGCTTTTTGCATCCGCAGCCAGCACAAGCGGTCAGCGCCGTTGTAGCCGCCGTTGCGAGTTCGCAGGGCCAGACGAGAGCGACGGGAACCGAACGCAGGCACGGGGCTTCGCTATGTCGTACCGCGCAGGAAATGGTTAACTACTTTGCCATTTACCGACAAAAATAAATCCGTTCAGCCAATTCAGAGCATTAAAGCAATTAAAATAATGAACTCCTGGCCAGGGCCCCTCCCTCGCTGCGGTGCCAGAAGTGTATTGAACCGTCCTGTTCTCTGTCATCTTCCCCAGCTCTCGCTGAAAGCAGTAATATTCTGATTTACACTGGGAACACAGAAAGGACTCCATGGCGTATTAAGCTAATAGCTCTCTGGCTCCCGTACAACAGCTCGGCAACGTTAAAGAGAAGTGCCATGGGGGTACTTTGTACGCCTGCCTTCCTCCGGTACCTTTCGGCCTTATACCTGCTACAGCGTTCTTTTAACAAGTGTAGCTTCGTACCTTTCGCATACTGCTAATATTATTTAAACATCATCTTTGCTTCTGAAATGTTCACTCATCCACTCAAGTTCACCATCGCACATTAACTAGAGTATTCCTCCAGCAACTACGCGTTTTAAGTTAACGTCACGTATAGGCTTTGCTCAAGTCTCAGTATTTAAAATATCAGACACTGCAAGATGCCGATATGCTGATTTTATCTGTGATACTCCATGAAAAGGACTTCTAATAGATGGTGAGAACTGACTGGCGTATGTTTGTTCATACCCATGATCCAATTATTCCTATATAAAAGAACCTTCACTTTTTTGGTATTATAGAAATTAAAGCAACCTTATGGTCCTGTAATAAGAGCCGCATATTAATACACCATGACAGTAACTGCTTCAACATCAGCAGTGTACACGGTGTATTAAGACCTTACTGGAGGCCAGCTGACCCTGAATGAATGAGGGTGGCACTGTGAACAAAGGTTCATACAAAGTGAAGTGTGGGAGGTTCAAATCCACCCGGGAGGACAAAGGCACATAACAAAGGGACAAAGATGAACTTAGAGCAACAGGTGGAATGGATCAACACAGAAATGCCCAAACACAGCTACTGGCACCTAGAAGACAACTACAGGACAAATACAGCACTGCTGCGCACATACGCACGTACACTCTCTCCACGGACTCACTGCAGTCTGCATTACAGATGCAGTGGCATTTACCATAGAGTATTGCTGCATACTGGCCAAATACTCCATCTGGCTTCATTTATCTGCCATCTGATCATTTTCTACACAAAAAACAAGTATATCTACCCCATAACTGATGCACTGACGTTAATAGATATGAAGCAATGCATGCAACACACACGCAAAACCACAAATTCATAAAAAAAAGGCTCTTTGAAAGGGAAATGCAGAAACTCATTTATATATTCTGTGACAATAGCCAGTGTCATATTTTCCTTTTAAAGCCCTTAAAAGCACTTCATTCAGCATTGGATTTCTATTAATAAATAAATATGCAATAAATCCTCTATTTTCTATTAGTGGAGATCAATTGCATGTCTACACTGAACGCCCACAAAATGCATCCAGTCAGTCTTCGATCACATCAGCTTATTGAGCCATCGTGTGTAGCACCAAAGGAGGGATCTCTATAAACACAAGTGAATCTTTTCAATATTTTCCATTAACAGACTAAAATGCTGTGATTGACTTCCAAAATCAATAGGTTAAAAAAAAAAAAAAAAAAAAAACTAACTTCAGAAACTTTATAATCATCCTATAGAAGCAGAACTTGCTTCAAAAATTCTTTAAAATGCTGTGCAGAAGTTTTAAACTTCTCAGTGTTCAGGAATAAAAATCCCATACATTTGAAAAACAGTGTGACATGACCCCCCCGTCCACTTCCTTTATGACTTGGTTTTACGGGCATTTATCTGAGCAATTTTTTGCCAGCAAAGGCAGTTGTGCTAAATATTTGCCCATCTACATCTAAAGCTCTTTTCCCCACTCATGAAATGCACTTTTGTTTTCCAAGTTGTACAGTCTGTTGCTTGGAGAAGAGCATCTGCCAAATAAAATGTGAATAAGGTCCGCATAATTCCTGTTGGTTTGTGACCTAGAGAACCCCAGTCGACACAAAAAACACACACAACACCACTGTGTATCCCGCTTCTCATCGCTCACTGCTCCAGCGCATTTACGGAACGTCTGCGAACCCTGAGGCTGTGCTGCTTTTTTAAACAGTAACAAACAGTGACACTGAGACCAGAGTCGCACAGTAAAAAACAAAAACACTTTGCAACTAAATGCCGACATTATGCGAGTGCCTTCGTCCGCCACTGGCTTTCAGGACACACGTGGCACCTCAAGCCTTGAGAGCCTCAGGGCCGAGGATCAGTACACAAAGAACAAATTGAGAAGGACTGAGAAGTGCCCCTCTTACAACAAACAGAAACATGGGGCAAAAATTTACTCAGAAAAGGAACTAAAACCAAAAAACCAAAACCAGCTGGAGAAAACATGAGCACAGTGAAGGGAGTACACACACTGCACAAAGTGAATATAATGAAATTATATTGAACAATAATTCTCTACTGAAAGGGGGAGAGTCAGACAGATGCAGTTCTTGATTCTTCTCAATGCTTTAAGGAAAAAGATCCTCCATTTTTGTTAACTGCTTAATCCTAGTCAGGGTCACGGTTGTCCGGAGCCTATTCTGGAGTCACTGGGCGTTAGGTTATGAACACGCATTTTGGACGAGACACCAATCCCTCATGCAGTAGCCACACACGCACCCTGCAGGTAATTTAGAGTGACCAGTGTACCTGCAGCACATCTTTGGACTGAGGGAGAAAGCCAAAGCACCTGGAAGAAACCCATGGAGACATAGGAAGAACACGAGGCCTCCGTTCAGACCGAGCTGGACCCAAACCCACGCCTGAACAGCCCAGCTGCTCCACTTCGAGGTGGCACTGCTCCAGTCTGTTTTGATGAGATCTGCAATACATTCAAGCCTCAGCAGTGAAGACCAACAGTCACCCTTTGAAATACAGGGTGCTTGAAATCTTACGAGTTGTTAACAGGAGGACAAGTGAACGGAGAAGAAATGGGCATGAACAAAATTGTGAAGCCTTCATGACAAGTCATCGCCCACGATGCATCCAAAGCGTAGGTTCCCATTACCTTGTGGCAGCGTTAGTGGAGCACTGGGACATCAGCTCCATCGAGCTCCAACAGCAACATTACATGAGATCTGGTCTTCACTTAGCATCAACAACTGTTCAGTAACTGCACTGAAGATTGACAGCTCAACAGTTGTAGAAATTGTTGAGGATTCTAAAAATAATTCACAAAAAAAAATTGGAAAATACTGTGCACTTATGGAATGCTGTTTTACTACTTTTAAGTTCTGAACAGTGGTCATCTCCATAAGTGTTCTTCACCTTTGTGCCAACACTAACACCGAAGAGAAGAAAAATGTACTTTCCACTGCTGAACCTCATGTAGACACAGAATAAACGTCTTAATGATGTTCATTGTTACTCCTCCATAGAGCAAAAGACCCTAGAGGAATAACCCCATAATCCCAGTGGAACCAGTGAGCAGCGTACCCATCAGCCGCATGGGGACATGGAGGAATGCTGCAGTCAAAACACATTGAGAGTCTCTGGATGGATGGATGAGATCTCGCAACCTGACTTTTAGCATCAAGCAGGCTTTTAGGGCTTCGAGAAATAAACCGAGTCATTAAATTAATTCACCACATGAAAATGAAGTATAAACTACAGCAAATATAAACATCAACAATAACCATTAAATGAGAAATACTGTATCCAAAGGATTTGCAAAAATGTTTGTTTTTTTTCCTTTAATGACAGTATTATTAGAATTAGATTTCATATTGGCCTTCCCATTTCAATATTCAAGTAGAAAGATGGACATCTGACTTATCAGACATTTAATATTAACAAAACTAACATTTGGCACTTCACTTGGCACTTCGGGCACTGCAATATTCTTAATGGTGTTTCTGTCCATTGGCCATTTCAGTCACCTTAAGTATTTTTTTTAATTTGCAAAAGATGAAATAATCTCACAAATCTGAAACTTAGAAGTAACGTTTGTACATAACCACATCCCCGGTTACATGTGACTTGAAAAACCGATTTGAACAATAAGACCTGACATGCAGGATGAACTTATTTTCTCCATTTTATTTATTCTTATAGTAATTGTTCAGTTCAGCCCCTTTTTCCAGAATGCCATGACTCATGACAAACTCCAAAATGAATGCCCCCCCACCCCTTCCATTTGTTACTGTGAGAAGGACTGCAGACTCACTACCATCTGCAACAACCACACATCTTCTGTCTGGGTCTTTGCCATCTTTCTTCTGGATTCTCCTTCGAGTTTCCTCATGTTCCTACCAAAAATGCCTCAAACATTTGCCAGAAAGGTGCAGTTTGAACAGTTTTTCATCTTCCTGAAATTTTTCTTCACTCACTTTTTCCATATTAGATAAAATATTTTCTCCCCAAAAAAAAAAACGTTTCAACAAGGCAATTTAAGTCACTTCAAGATGATTCAAATTTGCAAAAGGGGGAAAAAAAGAAAGAAAAAAAAAGAACTGCAATAAAATTCTTTTTTTTCCCCTTCTTTCTCCAAAAGTTAATAACCATCCCATTCACACATAAACCCCCTTGTTAATTTTATACAGCCACAAGAAAATTTAAACTGCAGTTTACTAAACTTCCCCCAACCTTCCAGAGAAGTTTGGGGGGGGGGGGTGTCTTAACATTATTCCAAGTATTATCGTCTCTCTCATCAGGTTTGCATTTAGTTTAAAAGGAAGAAAGGCAAACGCAAAGACACACGCAAAATTCAGTACTTCCATTTTCAGAATTAATGTGTTTCTGAATAACAAAATACATTGTTAACGCATTGTTCTGAGCCTTTGGTGGCTGGTAACTGTACAGAGGAACCAGTGCATCTTCCTGGCCATTTTGGTGAGCTCTCCAGTAACACTTGCTGCAGCATGTGAATGTGTGTTTGCCTCCCTCCATATTTACGTATTTAAATCAGTCTCTGTACAGTATACATAGAGTCTGAACCAGTTTGAGGCTCACAGAGCACTCCTGTAAATCAGGGTGTCAGTGTTCAAGTTCAGTGTGTCTCAGAATCCAGATCAGTCTGTATATAGGTCTGCACGTATGTGTGTGTGCGCTTGCATGCGCACACTGACAGTCCTGGTGTCTAGGCCAGTCCAAAGCCCTCAGAACACTCTTGAATGGCTAACAGCAGCATGTGTCTCAGCTTCTCGTAGCTCTCGTAGGCTGGCAAGTCCAGCTGGTTAAAGCTGTAGGAAGAAAATATTTTAAAAAATCAGCATTTAGTTTTTTAGCTTACTACTCCTGGTATGGTCTGCCCCCGAAGCATTTCAGGGTACAGCCTTTTGCGGTAACTGACCTGTACAGTACAGGGTACCACGCACCACAAGTGCAGTCAGACTTACCAAGTATGAGCGGAGGGTAAGCGGTCGGTAGAGCGATCATCACGGTGGATCTGGAATTTCTGAATCCCATTCATGCCTTCGAGGGCAGCGAAGCCCTGAAGTGGGACCTTTGATGTTCCGGTCACAAACTGTAGGAACTTGGCGCGGTCTGCTTGGTCAAATGACCGCAAGGCCCTCCAGAACCACTGGATCTGAAAAAGACAGGTTTTAACACTGATGTTACAAGGTAGACAGCTCAGTGAATGTGCTTTACATTACATTAATAATGCTTATACCAAAAGGCGTAAAGACAAAATGTAGGTATAAGTATGCAAAATAATTGCAGGTAATAATTTACACAGCAATTACAAAATGCATTTTGTGGATAAGGTTAAAACTTAAAGAACTGGGAATCTACAGTACAGTCTCTCGGAGGGGCAAACTCTATTACATACTTGTATAGAGCTGGACTGATATTTGTGATATTCTGTGTTAGCCTTGAGGTCATCAATGTCAATAGTTGGCAACCCAGATATAAGCAGCTCCAGTTCCTGCTCAGTAAAGATGGAGATGAGCCGCTTAGGGATGATTTCATAGAAGCCCTCCAGGAAGGCTGCCAGCTGCTTCCGAATGGCCCCTGGGAGGAGAGAACATTCATTCACAGATTAAAAAAGATCCAGTGAGGAGGGGCTTTTTAGCTTGAAAGCATGATCAGTCACTTCTTTCCAGGCCTAAAAAATGCAAACTTAAGTAGAAAGAGAAAAGAGACAATGCTGTAAAATACACACATATGGGTTGCAAAAGTAATGAACATGCTCAAGGATTCTGGCCTCCTGTGGTCCATGGCATTTAGCACTGTAAAGCAGGAAAGCCTCACCTGTCATCTTCATCTGACACACCAGGTGCACATACTCCTTCTTATTCTCTTCTGTCACCAGAATATTGGCCCCATTGGGCTTGAGGTCCCTCACCTCGCACACTCCAAACTCCTGGACCTGACAGGGGGGGGGGATACATGTAACAGCCAATAAGGCATATACCTCTAGAGAAATGTCAGCCAATTAAGTAACACACAGGTCAGGTTCTTAAAGAAAAAACAGTCAAGATGCATGCATGAATGGATGAATAAAATATGAAAAGAAAAAATAAATTATGGGAGATGTTGGGATACCTCTGTACTGAATGTCAGCTCATAGCCCAGTGTAGACACATCATTCTCCAGCAAGTAGACAAGGCCCTGGTAGAAATGATAATCCTCACTCTCCATGTCAGTGTACCTGAGGACAGAGTAGACAGGCATCAGGAAAATATGTTTTGCCTTCAAGTTTCTAATCAAGCTCCTTTTTGTCATTCCCGTTGCTTTGAGTGCCTTGACAAAGAGTATGCAATCATCTTCTCTACAGCTCTACCCTACTCATCTGCTGCCATATGATAAAAAAGGTTCCGGCTCTCATTTGCCCACCAATACAAAGAGGTCTGCACATTCGTGCCAAGATACCTGACACTTTTCCCCAAGATGTGCTTGTAGAAACTCCGTGTGAAGTAGCACTCCAGAAGTCGGTTATCATAGACTGCCTTGGCAACAACACGTCCCACAAACTTGAAGTAGCTGAGGTGGTTGGGGTTGCAGTGGGAAGAGGGGTTGATGGTGTAGGTCACCCGGTCTCCAGGAGAAGTGCGGAACAGGGCGTACATGGGGTTGAACATCTCCCTGGAGATAATCATGTACCACTCACGTAGAAGACCCCCGGCGTCCTGGCCCTCCTCCCCCTCAAACACAATGTACCTAGAGGACAGCAGATTTAAGAGCAGCAATGCTCAGATAGGTTGCAATTACTCAACAGGTGGAGGAGCTACATGGTAGGCAGAGGTGAAACTACATATTTTTAACAAGAAAGGACATACCACAAAGTAGTGCTTAAAACTCAAAATCTTCACACAATCAATAAAATCACTGTCTAACATGTCAGCAGAACTGGCATTTCTGCTAAACCCTATTTCTGATAAAAGAAGAAGCTCACAATCTGTTCTTCATTTCCTCAGGGCTCTTGCGATGCAGCTCTCTGTACGAGTCCTCAAACACATGGTCCCTGCGCACATGCACGGCCATGTCCTCTTTCCTCAGGCCCTCATCCAAACGCTCCAGCTCTTGACGGAAATACCTGAGGCGGACAGACATGAGGTGATCCAGCATGACTTCTCCCACAGGGAGGAACATCAGGAAATCCATGTAGTATTAGTATATACAGGAAGAGGGACCACTGCAGAACAACGCATACTTGCGCTTGACATCAAAGTCAAGAATGCGGATGTAGTCGACCAGTACTGCGAAAGGGCCGTCTGCCAGGTGTGTGGTGGACTGACGCAGGATCTGGTTCAACACCGTGCGGTGAGTCTCTGTCAGTGAGAAGCATGCAGTTAGCACATTTACTGCTTCAATTTTTGAAAACGTTTACACGTGGTAGTTGCCTCACTGCAGCAAGTGTGTGGACTCACCAGCAAAGCGCAGGAATTTCTGCGTGTCAGGGGGCAGGTTGGCAGAGATGTGCATGGAGGAGGGCTCCCGGGAAAAGAAGGGATCCAGAGAAGAGGGAGTTGCAGGGGTGAGGGGTGCCGGTGAAAGGGGAGGGGGTTCATCCTTAATGTGGGACAGCTGACTTTCCCGCGTGTCCCGCACCTGAGGCTTGCTCTCCCGCTCCGTGGCATGGACTAGAAAAAAGGCCTCTACAGCCGGCTGGAGCACTGAGAGGTGCAAAAGTAAAGGACATGTCTAACATCCAGCAAGTTACTGTCATAACAGGATGACAATAAAATGCAAAACATGAACTACTGGGGTGTCATACTCTGATTTTATTGTTAAACTTGAAGGACAGTGACATACCAAGAACTGCATGCTGGTCATGTGACTCCTCTAACTCTTTCAGACATTCTCCCAGCATGTCCCACAGCTCATCCAATAGAAGCTGTTCGCTTAGCAGGGGGAGATCAGGTAGCTTCTCCTCACGCTCCGATTGGCTGCTGGCCTCCGCACCTTTTATAAATAAAAAAAAAAAATAATAATAAAAAAAATAAAAAAATTATTAAACTCTCATATTATTTCTCTAAAAACATTTTACAATGGTGTCTCATTATGCCAAGATGAGTCAAGAGCAATTCATGCAATATCACAAATATAACAGTTCTGGTCAATCAACACAAAGGCATGCTTTCAAGTGTCTCTGTGAGAAGCAAGAACAGTGGAACATAAAAAAAAAAAGTCAACCAAGCTCAGGTAATAATACACAGACTGCGACAACAGTCAGCAGATTCACCTGAGAAAAGGTTACCAAGCTCTGAGTAGCAATCAAGCATAACAGTGTATTCTTAACTGTCTACCTGACATTCAGCTTAACACTGGTGGAGTAACATCCAATGGCAACCTACCCCAACACTCCTCCCACCCACAAGAGCAAACATATGACTGCCTTTGTGTCAGAGCTATAAACCACATTTGCCATTGAGGCTCATTTCACATATTTCTCATGACACACAGTAACTACACAAAAATACCTCCATTTTATTCAGATATCTTGAACAGGAAATATTGAGCTGAATGGTCATGACAGGGCATGGAGCCTTGCTGACTCACCCAGATCCTGCCCCTCCTGTCCAACAGGGGATGGCTGGTCTACATCCATAGGCGAATCGTCACGCTGGGCTGGTGGGGCTTCAGAAGCTGAGTGTACCTCCGTCTGAAAAAGAAAGTCAAAATGTGGGAGAATGAATGGATGGATGGATGGATTGAATGAATGAATGAATGAATGAATGAACAGACAAAAAGATAGAACTGATGATGAAATCAACAGTAATTAAGATAGTAGCATGGGAAAAATGGGGAGAGGAAGTAGTGTTGATACTAGCACATACAGACAAAATATGCATCTGAAAAATGATGCTATTGCTACAAATCCATTAAAAATGACTGACTACCTATGTCTAAGGAAGATAGCAACACAAGGAGAGAATGGAGAAAAGAGGGCAAGGGTACAGCCCAAAGCCACAAAAGCCAGTGTTACGGGCGCAGATAGACACACGTGTATGAAGCCAGTAATATGCGCAGAACACAGGCAGTTAAGCAACATGACATGACGTATGCATCTTTCCCAATGGGGTCTCTGTCTGTCTCAGCAAGCACATGCATATCTGTAACAGCCGCCATCATCAGGGTACCACAGCCAATCAATGAGAGGCAATGTGTGGGTGTGCAGTGTTGGTGCTGTCAGCGTGGCCCATGCTAACCGTGGCAGTGCTGGCTGTGCTGGCAGCAGAGGCGTTGGCTGGGGTCGTGCCAGGGGGATGAGGGGCGGTGGCAGAGGAAGTGGAGGGTGGGGGAGCCTGCTGCTGTAGCCGGCGTGCCCGCTGCCCCTCCCTCACCATCTGAATGATGGCGTCCGCTTCAGCCTCCAGCTGACGTACTGCAGCCTGGATGCTGCTGGCTGATCCCAAGTTAGATGAGCCTACACAGGAGAAAGGGGAAAGTGGGGAGGATGGAACCAACACAGTAATGAAGGGAAGGAGGGAGGGGTTCAGAGAACATCTGTTACCACAGAAGACTAGGTTAAAGGATCAGCCAAAATAAATAAATATTTTTTTTTTTTTTTTTTTTTAAAAAGGAAACTGCAATATACAGTACAAATAAAAGGTCTGAGCACACCTGCACAATCTGGTTAAACCTACATGGGACAAACCAGAGAGGAGAATGAAATCAAAGCAACCCACAAGTGTCATATTTTTGGGAATAGCTGAAGATGAGCTGAGAAAAGATGGCAGCTCATTTCCTGATCTAACTTCTGAATCAAATGCCTTATGAAAAAATTATGTTGACAGCAGTGAGGAACCACCCTTTAACCAGGCCTGGGGGAGAAGGAATGCACTTACCTAGCCGGCCTGTCTGCTTAGCCTTCTTGTTGGCTCGGCGGGTATCTTCCCGCAACTGGATGATCACTTGCAAAACACGCAGGAAAAACTTCTGCATGGACGTCTTTGAGGTCAGTGAGCTCATTGAGGGTAGCTGTAGCTCCCGGCCACCAAGTGTTCGTTTCTGGGCAGCTACAATCACAACACTTTCTGACCCATCAAACCTGTCCCGCCCACCAAGACAAAAATGTGGAGAGAGTTGGGATAACATAAAAATGTTGGGGGGGACATCTTTTTAACATTTTGACTTAGTGTTCATGTACTTAACCAATGCAAAAAAAAAAAAAAAAAAAAAAAAAAAAATCTTTTGTGCAGCTTTTTAATGTGACTAAACATTTATATACGTATGCTTCAAAGTTTCAAATGTACCTTTTTCAGCAGTTTATTTTCTCCTTCAAGAATTTTAAAGCACTTCCTCCAGGTGACAAATAATCATAGCACCACTCAGCAAAAAAAAAAAACATTTCAAGTATGCAGACAATTTTCAGAAATAAACATTTATAATTTAAAAAAATAAATAAATAAATAAATAATAATTAAAAAAATGTTAAGTACTTGTCCAGAACTTGGAAAGCATTCATAAAGATGTATAAATGGTGTGTCCCGTAAGAATACTCCCTGCCTGCTTCTGCTTACCTGCTTGTCATCTTGCCCTTTAGCCGTGACGAATGGCCACTGTCATCAGGAGTGCCCTCAGGGGAATGGGCATCAGCCTGGGCTCTCCTCTGCTGCTCCAGGTTATACTCACGCAGCTCAGCTAACAAGGTGCCTGGCAGCAGGAGGACAGTGGAAAAGTGTAAGACAATAAAGGGACGAAAGAGATCAACACAATGCAAGTTTGTTGTCACAGAAGGGAGTCGACTGATTTAAATTAATTACATATAGAATGCAAGTGAGTTGTCAAGGGGACTGACCGATCTGCTTGCAGAGCGTGTAGCCCAGCTGTCGGGCCCCACTGAGCAGCAGTCTGAGCACAGTGTCCCTTGTGGATGCGTCACCTCTTGACAACTGTAGCAGGATGTTGGCAGCATCCTCCAAACCCTCTTCTGAGCATGAGTGTGACGTTAGAACCTGGACAGAAGGTCAGAGTAGATGAAGCACCAAATCACCTCTTAAATACCCAACAACAACCATGCTGGTCAAAGAGATAAGTTTCAATGTGTAGTTTCAATACAACACAAACATTACAGGGAGTAACCATTGTTTTTCTGTGTAAAGTTTCTACCCAACTGTCTGTATCTGTAATATTAATAGTATTAAATTCATCCAATCAGTCTAATAAGCAGCTAGGGAACATGTTAGAACTAGTGAAAGTATAAATTAAGCTACAACAACAGGCTTGGAAAAACAAGCATGGAGAGCCCCTGCTCACGAACACTTACATTTATCTATTTAGCAGATGGTAAGTTGCCTTTTACAAAACTATGTGAGGTCTGTGCACAAAACCACTTACAATTACTTACACATTTATATAGTGGGATAATTTTCAAGTTATCATTTCAGGATATTTCCTTTGATCAGGGGTACTGCAGTAAAAACAGGAGTTCAATCCTGGCTCCTTTGACTGCACAGTGACAGCTCTAAACACTGCAGGCTTACCTCCACTGAAAGCTGCAGCTGTTTCTCCGTGAGGCCTGTGGAGGCCAGCTTGCTATCACTGTCCGCACTACTGACTGATACCCGCTGCTTGGCTGCTGAGGAAGGCAGAGCTAATTTATTAATGAGGAACCATCAACTTTGATCACACATTCCCTCTTATTTGGGGTGCAGATCACTCACCTACAGATGTGGCTACAATTGAGGTTGAGGTGGACACTGGTGCAGTTGTAGGTTGTACTGGCACAGGGCCAGAACCCGAGGCTGTTCCGTGGGCCCCAACTGCTGCAGGACTACTGCTGGTAGCTCCCTGGCCAGTTGTGGATGTAGCTGCCACCCCTGTGGTAGATGCCGCAGGTGCTGGGTGACTAGCAGGCCCCTCAGTGGCCTTGTTGTCTGGCAGTGCAATAGAGATAAGCGAGAGCAGCCTCAGTAGCTTTTCTGTGAGCAGGGAGCTGCGGCGAATCACTGGGTGGGAGAGCATGTTCATCAGCTGTCCCAGTGGTGATGCCTCTAGACTACCCTGAGTCCCATCCACTTCTGCAGCACCGCCTAGAGGCACAGTCTTCATTGAGGTCTTGCCCTTGCGGCTCACATTCATATTGTCCAGCTTGACCAGCAAGTCCCAGAAGTCCGTGGAAATACCCAGAGACTGGGGGGTCCCCGAGCTTGGGGCAGCATAAGCTCCCATGGAGCTGCTGCTGGAAGAAGGCGTGGCAGAGGCAACTGTGGCAGACGCAGCTTGTGAAGAGTTGAGGGATCTGCTACCCCCACTTCCTGTCCCAGATGCAGTGCCTGCACAAAGGCGGGAGTCAAGCTCCGAAGACGAGGAGGAAGAAGAAGCTGAGGGGTCTTTACAACGCTGCTGGGTGAAGTGGCTAGGGAAGACCTGTAGACACAAGGAAATGAGGTTGGACAAAAAGCATTTGACCAGCAGTGAGACAGTAACAGTGTCTATAACTAACAGTAAAATTTACAGTCACAAAGCCACCTACCTTGGCAAGCTGAATGAGTGTGTCAAGCACATGCCGGCAAACCACTGGGGCAGCCTGAGGGTGGATGTGTACTGTTGATCCACCGCCTCCACACGTTACTCCTCCTCCTCCAGTTCCCGACACATTCCCTCCTGCTCCACCTCCTGCCGAGTGCCGATCTGAGTGCTTGCGACCTGTGGCCCTCTGGATCTGGAAGATGTTGGTGCGACAGCCCAATGCAGCATCCATCGAAACTGACAGCCATGAGAGTTGGCTTGAGCTGCGTGCCTCCACACGATTCAACAGGTCCAGTGAAGCAGAAGAGGAAGCTGGGGTAGTAGAGCAAGAGGAAGATGAGAGGGAGGAGCCCTTAGCTCCTCCCAAAGCCATCCCCCGCTTGCTACGGGAGTCGTCAGTGCGGGCCGTCTCCAGACACAGCTCACTCTCGCTGCTACGCTGCAGGATGGACAGGAGGCTGCGAATAACCCAACCACGCGTCTGTGAGTGGTAGCACAGGTTGCGCAGCACGCGGTGCAGCCGGCTGGTGTTCAACTTTGGCTCGTCCACAAACAGCAGCACCAGCAAGCATGAAAGTGCCTCATGGTCTAGTAAGAGCCGACCACGAAGCCTCAGCAGGGAGTCCACATTAGAGCTGGATGCTCTAGAGGGAACAGAAACAATTTATATCCTTTAAACCAGTCTCTTAACCCATTCCATACTCATTAACAACCCTGAGCACATAATAAATCTTGTGCATAACTGCATAAATTCTTTTAACTCAGTGGTATAAAATTGATAAAAAGTGTAAAAGAAAAGGTCTAGTATGACATTTACATTGCCATGTAGCCAACACTTAATCCCATTCAGTTTAGATTCAGAACTCCTTTTTTGTGCAATGCACACCAATAGCAAGGGACAGGAAACAATTGTGACAATTATTCAAAAATGCATATCACAGTAGTTATACATGGTTCTCCTCACCGACTGTGGTTGGCCCCGCCTCCCATCTGGAAAGCTCCGCCTCTTTGAACAGCCAAACGGGTGTACTGAACGCCCCGGTTACCACCCAGCCGACTGGTGAAAGCCGGGGAGCGTAGAATAGCAGAGAGTGCAGAGGATGAGCTGTGTCCAAAGAGTCTCTCGTGCATCAGCTGGCGTTGGCGGGCTTCTTGCTCACGGCGCAGTGCTGCTGCCTCTGCAGCAATGTCTGGTGGCATGACAGCCAGCACACTGTCTTCCATGTCCTCCAGGACACTGCGCCGAAGCTCAGAAGGCAGAGTTTGGATAAAGGTGACGGGGTCCAGGGGTTGGTCACCCTGTGCTGCCTGCTGGGAAAGCTCCCGCCGCTGCTGCTCAACCCGCTGCTGCGCCAAGACCTGAGGAGGTGCCAGATATGGCCACATTCAAGTCACAACTGCCAGAAAACAAACAATTATATACAGTAACACACAAGTACAAATGGGCAGAGAAGTAAATTTCATCTTTTAATCAAAGACAACAACAAAGTGGGCCAATTTAAGCAACTAAATTGCACCTTCAGATTCAGATTTTACACACAGTTAAGCCAATTTTGTATTGGTCCTGCTCTGATATTGGTCAGAAACTCCCATTAGAACATACCTCTTCCTGAATGGCAGGTGGCAAGGCAGCCAAGAATTCTGGGCTGACTTCTGTGACACCTGGACCACTTCCAAGCACAGGGGTAGTTGAGCTAGGTAGGGTGGGGGCGGCAGGGGGCCTCGAGGGTGGCCGAATACCAAGCTGGTTTTGCAGGACCTCTCGGCGAATGTCCTCAGGGAGAGCAGCTAAGAAAGAGGGGTCTACTCCCTCAGGCAGGCTGATACCTGTGAAATAAAAGACCAAAAGAAACAATCCAGAAAAAGAAAGGAAAAACAGAAGGGGGGGGGGGGGTGTCACGCCCTCAGATCATGCTTTCTCTTGGTCAGGTAAATTAGCCTAAACCATTGCACATTACAAACAAAGGGACAGCAACCTGCAAGAGGGTCATCCTCCTCATTGCTGGTGGATGGGAGGGGTTCCTCCTGGACAGCCTGGGATTGGCTATCACCACTGTCACTTCTTGGCATTGTGTCTCCAGGTGAAGACAAAACTGCAGACCTAAAAATTACGGAAAAAGGTGTTCAGCGACTGGTTTTTCCATGTCAAACTTGACTTAGTTGACTGTGCATAACTTCATCAATCCACACTCACAGCAAACACTTCTTTTCCAAACACATCACCCTGCAGATGAGCTCATTGCCATCTCGAAGAGTAGTGGAAAGTTCATCACTTGCACCTGACATACAGGTGCTGAGATACCAAAATAAACTACTACCTTTGAATCATCACCACACTGCCACAATCAACAAAAGAAACAACACAATCAGAACTATACGGCTGACTTTACAATCCTGAAAAGCATCTTGACATCTAGGATCATCGGTGACCTGTCTCATCCCAGCAACCATCTGTTCGACCTGCTGAAATCAGGCAAATGTTTCAGAAGCATTATGGCCAGCACAGAGAGGCTCAAGAGGAGCTTCAATCCACAGGCCATAAGCCTTCTGAACCCAGACATGCCATCACAATCCTCACAAACCAGGGTTTACAATATCCATTGACTGCTCCCCTCCCTGTCACTATCACTACAATGCACCTTAAGGTTTTATTTGTTTGTTTTATTTATTTACTTACTTATCTATTTGTTGTTTGTTTCTTGTCTTCTTGGTGTTTGGTTGTTTGTTTTTACTCATTGTAAATTTTTTTGGAATGTAACCACGCACAGTCAGGGCACATTTCACCACATGGTATACTTGGTAACCATGTATGTGACGAATAAACTCTTTTGACTTGACAGCCATTAGCCTGTGGCTCAGTCTGATCTTCAGGTTGTATTTTAAATACACCAGGGAGCCTTTAAAAGGTGGCCATAAAGCTTTCATGCTTGCTGGTTTTTAAAAAATAAATTTTACTGTCAGAATTCAAAATTACTCACCCTGTCTCTCCATCAGCCTGTCTCTCAGTCTGGCTACCATCCTGGCAGACAGACACCTCCTGGTCTGTGTGAGCAGTCTGTGCAGAACTAGAGGTGGAGTCTTCCTGAGTAGCAGAAGCAGGACTGCTTGTGTCCATGGGTGATTCCTCCCTATGAGACACACTCACTGCAAGAGGTTCTGAGCTCTCAACTCTCTCTGGGCTGAGAGAGGCTGAAGGACAGACAAGAAGCAGATTTGAGGGGTGACTGGTGGGTATAACAGAAAATGAAAAATGAACTCGTTTACTTAGTCCTCCCTTTACCCCTTCCCATCATCACAGCTTCTCACCAATAGTGGGAGCAGGGGACATTTCCATTTGAGAAGCTTCTGTGTCACAGTTAGGTCTATCAGGTGCTGCCATCTCAGGGAGCTCTGCAGTAGCTAAGGCCACAAGGGAATCAGCATGTGACTCAGCCAGCAGGAGGTCTGCAATAGGCTGGTGCACTTGCTGATTGACCGCAGTCTCCAAGGAGACTAAGGCTGGCTCTTGAGAAGCAGGAAGGGCAGTAGGTGTGGCCTCTCCTGAGGGAGGAGCAGTGAGGAAGCCTTCAGAAACACGTGGGGGGTCCAAGCATGATGAAACACCACACTGGGCCTGTTCACCTTCTGGAAGAAACATATGAGAGAGAGAGAGAGAGAGAGAGAAAGAGAGAGAGAACATGAGTATAAAAAGACAGATAGCCATAGGAGGCAAATGAATCCCAACTGTTCAACAAGCACACTTTTTAAGGGAGACTGATGTTAAAAGACTGCAATGCGGAAGGCAGTAAGTTGTATAGTTATCTCCAGCGAGGGGCAAATATCCCAGTCCCCAACAACACAACTTACTACCTCACCGCAGCACAGACACTGCAGCAACAAACACAGGAAACAAAAATATATTCGACAGTTTATTGAACAGCCAGCCTCAGTGATGGCACCACTTATCATAAAATGTTAACTGTAGCAGCATCAGGTAAATTAGAGGTTTTTAGAACATGAATAAGGTAGACAATGCTATGGAGATGCTGAAGCGGGATGGGGGGAGAAGAGAGGGGGAAAAAAAAAAAAAAACCTCTTTCCACAACCTGCAATTATGCCATCCATCCTATAGTCCTTCAACAGTAAACCACTTGATACTCCCCCTCAGTGACTTCCTTAGTCTTCTGATGACATGCGGTTGTCGTGGGAAAGACAGTAGGCTGTATAGTTATCTCCCAGATCTGGTGTGATCCTAAAACTATACAAACTACTACCTCAGCCCACAACACGCAGTGCACCACAGCAGAACGCAGCAGATCCGGATATGGTCCTTCTGACTGCTGGAACAGTTTCTTGTGCTCTAGAAATGAAAGCCACTGCGTCCAGAGTACAGTTAATGAGGCCCAGTCCAACACGGAATTACTGGATTTTATAAACATTCACTTAACAAATAAAAAATACTTAATGAAGGAAAATGGCTATTATTCTTGTATTTAGTTGGCAGAGCTAAAGTATAAAACTTTAAACAGGACAGTATAAGACTTAAAAAAAACTAAGTAAGCATATAAGAAACCATACCAGTTGTATTTTGTCCCACACCATTCACCACTCTCAACCCTGAGCCCTGCAGAAGAAAGAGGTATTAATGTAGCCGACCAGATGCATAAAACCCTCCCTCCAATAACAGCATACACAAACCTTTGAAAATAATTTCTCTGTGTCATGGGATCTACTATCTTGTCTCCATTCCCTGGTCTTCCTCTTATTTTCCAAAGTTTTTAATTGCTTAACTGACTTATGCAACTATCTAGAGCTCCAGTTACTCAACCCACATGGTACACAATACATGAGTCTGGTGCAAATTACAGTACATTTTCTCAAACTTAAAGATTTCCAGAACTAGGCCTGGCACACACTGTGCAGTCATTGGAGGAGAGGTCACCGAGTGTACATCCTTCCCTCTGTCCTTCATATTACAACACTCTGCATTTAATCTCAACTCTATACTATCCCAAACTTACCTGCAGACTTTGTTCCTGTGCTTCTTCTGCTCCTGTGCTTTTGTCATTCTGCTTTGCTTCTTCCTCCTCCACCAGCTGCCTTCTCCTCTTCTCCCTGCGCTCCTCCAGCTCCTCATCCCGAAGGCTTTCCAAATGCTGCAGGATGGGCACCTTCACCACTGATGGCATGCCAATGGGCAGCAGTGAGGTTTAGAATATGAATGTGAGGTATGGGTAATAGGTACTCTGTATAGTAAAAACTATGTACACATTACCACAGTGCCTTCCATTGCAAAAGAGAACCTTACCTGCCACACAGTCATGCATGCTCTCACCATCCAGCACTTTGCACTCATCTGTCCATCGTGTCAATGCTGTGGGAATACTGGACAGAGTGCCTAGAAGACAGGAGGACAACAGTGGTAAATGAAAACTGTGAATCCAAGGCAAGTTTAACCATACCAACAATTTCCCTGATACGATCTTACCTGCCTGCCCTCCTGTGCTGCTCTGCTCATGGAAAAAATCATCTAGTAGTTCATCATCAGAACGGGCAATGATGTGCACATCTTCATTGCCAACCAGCAGGCGTGCACGGCCGCGTGACTGCAAGGGCAGAGAGCTGGACAACTGCAGAATATCTGCTGCTGCACTGGGGCCCAACAACCTGGAGGCCACAAAATCTTCATTAACACACTCATTGGACAGACTGATACATACATATCTTCTGAAACAAATATTGTCTGAGAAACTTTTTTTTTTTTTTAAAGTTTGATTCCAAGAATTCAACAGATTTTAAAACATCATGAGTGAAGAACAATTTAATGTATTCGTTCTATAGTTTACAAGGTAAATAAATGCACCTGCTCAACAAATGACAGAAAAGACTGCAGAGCAAATCTCAATGAAAGCCCTGAGGAGATCATATCGATGACAAGAAAATCATCACAATCGGAGTGTTATAGTCACCCAAGACCCCAGCATTACTTCACCTCTGGAGTATGAGGGGAGGGTTGGGCTGCCGGTTCCCAGGGTAATGGACATGGATGGTATGTCCTGTGTTGGCCGTGAGCTGGCGAAGCGTACGCTGGCTGCGGCCTAACCCTTGTGTCAAGCGGCCCCCGGCCCCTGCAGCCCCCAAAGTGAGGGAACCATGGTCTGCGTGCCGCACCATTAAAGGATGGGAGCTGGGGATGTTGCCTGGAGACGGTGGGATATCAGCTGAGAGACAGGAAGAAAGCCAAAAGATTCAGTGAAATACATATGATGTATCAAAGAGGTACGTAACGTAAAGATAAAATTAATACAATTATCCATAACTTAATGACTGTTTAAAATGTAACTGATAAGTACATTAAGTCCCATTTCACAAATATGAAAACACAAACAATCAAGTGCAGTCTTCACCTGTTGTGGAAAACATGTTGTCAAACTCTATGATGAGGTCATCATCCCGGTCAAACCTCTCAAAACGAATGTGGGGGGCAGCATTGATATCAGGGTAGTCTTCATCCAGCTCCATCTCTGAACCTTCATCATCATCATCCTCATCACCCTCTTCATCATCCTAAGAATAGTGATGCAGTTGAGGGGAAAATACAAGTGTTTTTTTTTTTTTTTTAAATACCTATATCAGAAATGCTGAAATCATCTCAATAAATAGTTTGTGTCTTAACTTTTGACTTTCACAGCCTCTTCAGATATTTTGGCACATCAAGTAGCTTACTTGATGGCAAAGACAAACAATTTCAGGCCTGAAGCTTGACATTTTCCTTAAACTTCACTCATGTTAGACATACATTTACCCATCGCACTGACCTGATCATCTTCCTCCTCCTCCTCTTCCTCTTCTTCCTCTTCATCTTGACTGTCCTCATCTTCATTGCTGCCGCTGGAATCTTCTTCTTGTGTGTGTTCCTCATCCTCAGGCTCCAAGATGTTCATGGAATCTAGCAGGTGAGGTTGTGTTTACTCAATATGTCACCTCAACACATTTCAAATAGTCATACACTATGGTATGTATAATAAGGATCATAGAGAAACAATTTGAAAAAAAGATTAACACTACAAGTAGAGCACAGTGAAAGTGCCATACTAAGCCTAGATGCATGTTATACTTTTATACCAGTCTACAAACCTTCTCGATTAGCTTGCAGGGTGGACGCCTGACTCAGATTAGAAGGGGCTTCATCCATCAGCACATCTTCTTGAGATTCGTCCTCAGCACTACGTCCAACTGAGAGACAGACAGATCACATAGCCAGTCAGATGCTGTCATCACTTCCACTTAAGACCCACTCTTCCGTTTTCCTTGAAGGCTTACCAATAATGGTACTGTTGACAGTCCCAGCATCTCTTTCCAAAAGCTCATCTATCAAGTCAACAAGCTCATTCTCCACCTATGCACAAAGATTGTACCGATGAAGAGAAAATGTGTCAGAAACTGCTTGAATCTAAACTCTTCAAGCAGACAATTTGTTGAAAACGATGATGGATCATAGCAGCTTAAGAATATCCTCCCAATGCATGCTCTTTCAGGGTAGTCCAAACCAACAAATGAGCGCACCTGCATCTCTTGGGTGCTGAGAACCTCGGGTTGTCCAGCAATGACCACTGTGTCTCCCTCAGTCTCTCCATCCATTAGGTCACTGTCTGTCCCCTGGACAGGTGCACTGCCCTCCACTGGTTCAGCTTCTCCACTATCTCCTGGAACCAAGGGACACAGGTCATAGAAAACATAAAATAACTTCAGCTGTAAACAGTTAAAAACACTGAAACTACAACACATAAGAATAACCAGTGAAGTCAGAGCAGCACATTTGCACTGTGTGTGCGCATGCGCTTATTACCTTGTTCCTGTGTATTGCTGTTACTGTCTCTGGGCGCACCTGCAGTCTCATGCTCAGTCTTACTCTTACTGGAACTGCCCTTGCCCCCAAAAAGACTGCTAGGCTGGTTCACGATCCGAGAAAGAGTCTCTAAGGGTTTCAGGGCTGCGTTTACTGTGTTTGCCATGTTGGGACTATGGCAAGGAAAAGAGAAGAGTGTATGTAATAACAAAGGTAGGAAGAGAAAGTAAAACAGTTCATATAAAACATTCTGTTGTAACATCATCAAAACCTGCTGAATAGTGGATCCAAGTCATCACATAATGTTGACACCTGGGCAGCATAGCAAAGTACCTGGAGAGGTCGAGACTATGTGGCACACGGGCCAGGTCGTTCACCAAGCCCTTCTTCAGAAACAGGCGGATAATGTTATTGACACCATTGTGCTGTGTCTTAGCAGCAGCTGTGCTGTAGAAACTGGAGGTGGAGGGGCAGGACTCCATGATGGTACTGATGATGCACATCACAGCCTGTAGCCTGTGGTGGTCACAGAGTTGGTGTCAATGTAACAGTAAGGCAGGGCAGTAGGGAGGGTATTGGATCATTTTCAACCCAACTTCATATAATCACTACAGCACCATTGAGTGAGGTGTATTCCATGAGGTGCTCTAGTAAAAGCTGCCAAGCTGCAGCTTAGTGTGTCATTCCAAAACCCTAATTCATCCAAGGATGGACAAAGTAGATAAATCTAAATTCAATCTAAGATACAGTTGCTTCACATGAATTTGGTCTTGTCATAATTACATCCATTGTCATTAGATGGTTTACTAACCAACCATTTTAACATTCATTCCCTGTAGGAACCTTTATGCTTGTGAATTTATTGTATCCTGCTAATATGAATTCTGAAGGCACAGCCTGTCGATGACATCACAGGGCCATTGAAAGGGCTCACAGACACTTACCGTGCATGTTTCTCTGTGCTTTCTGCCATAGCCAGGGCACGGCTCAGTGCAGCCTTCACCTCATTGACAAGGGCCACTTGAGCATCAGTGCCTGTCCCTGCAGCAGCCAAGCTGGCTAGAAAAAGTCGTGCAAGGGCAGGGGTGTCCTTGTCCTCTGAATTCTGTGTGTGAGGGAGCAGGTGGTCCAGGACAAAAGCTAACACACTGCAATCCTGTTGGAGACAGTGAAAAATGAGCCTCACAAACTGCTGAATACTGGAAGATAAAGTCAGCAGGTCTGTATCTGTGACAATGAGAAAAAGCGGTCAAAGACTGGCAAACCTCCTTGATGAGCTCAGATTGGCCAGCCGTGTAGCAGTAGGAAGCAATAAGGGTAGCAATGCCAACATAGGAGCGGACCAGCTCTGCCAAAAGTCTTAGGATGGTGGAGGTAGGCATCAGAGGCTTGCTGGCCTTGCCCTTTGCTCCACGCCCATCCTCTGAGGTGGTCCCCCTCTCTCCATCACGATCTTTCTTCCCCTCCCGTGCCTCCTCAGGGGTTGAAGCTAAAAGAAAGGAAGAGTGAAAGGAGTAGACCTAAGAGACATCTCAACAAAGGCTGAGCAACAGTGAAGTGCTGTTAAGTGTAGGATGTGATAAGCAGCAGCCACTCACCCTCTCCCTGGGGTGTACCAGACTGGGATGACTCTGCTGCACTGCTGTCTGCTGCAAAAACCTGGGTCTGAAGGGAGGAGGAACTGCATGTAACTCACATGTGTTGGTAAGTCACAGAAACATGCACACATACTCACATTACTCACATTGATGCTGAAGGCAGTCTGAGAATCAAAGTCACTGCCTTGTCGCGTCAACCTGTACTGCTGGTAAACGTCATCACCAACATCTTGCAAGATTTGACAAAGGTCCTGACTTGCAGACGCTGTCACTAGTCGACCCTCTCCTCTTTCTACTACAGGACAACATAAAGCCAACATATGAGTACGTAGGGAACAAACATTCAGACGCTGCAAGTCCACATTAGCAACATCTTCCTTGAATCACATTGCTAGTGCTTACCCTCCTCTGGAGCATGGTAGGCAGCCAGGGCATTAAGCATATCATAAATGACATCCTTGATGGCATCAGGAATGGAGGGTAGAGGGGACAGCTTGAGCGGGGTGGTCTTGACCAATTGCACTGCATTCGGACCTTTGATGCGAAGATTCTCAAACTCATCGTCTGAGGCTGGCCAAGAAAAGAAAAGAACAAGACTTTACTTATGTTTTGGCATTTTACAAATGCAGAAGTGCCTGATCTAAAGAGAAATGTTATATTATGTTAAAGACTAGTCATTTAATATGTAACTTTTGAATTAGCTGTGAGAATAAAAATATGCATGCTTTGCTTTATAAACAGAAGAACTATCTATAAGAGAGTGAACAAAAAGTCATAAATGTTTGGTAAGATGTAATTGTGGAAAGCACGGAAGAACTGTTTCCTTGCCATGGCAGTCTCTACTGTGACTGATGCATTTGCTCTCACTGCAACTCACCAGTCCCTGTGCCCCTGGGTGCTGGCAAAGCAATACGCATGCAGTTACTGGCTGTTTCTATGAAGCACTCAGGGCTGCGGCAGGCAGCAGGGCCAAGCACACGGAGGATGTAGTTGATTTCTCTTGAGCCCAAGCTTCCTGACACCACACCAGAGGTGGTGCTGCCCGCTCCACTTGTCACAGCTGAGCGCACCACCTAAGAGAGAACAGAACGTGTCAATAACATGCATGGTATATAAAAAGGTTAGAGGAAACTTGGATATGGAAGCGCACCTTCTCCATGGTGTGACGCAGAGTGGCAGGGTCCTCGATAATGTGGCGGAAGAGCAACGTGACCAGTGGTGTGAATCCACTGAATCCAGAGCTTTGTGTGAGCCCCAATATCATTCGGGTGCTCTTCAGCTCAGCGAACATCATGGCATAACGGTGTATCCGTGTCAGTCGCAGACAGAGGCGCAATGTGGCATGCAGCGTGTCTGGATCCACTGGCACGCTGATCATGCTGACACAGGCACGTATCAGCACCGTAGTCATCTCCTCTGACAGTCCCTGTATGACCACACTGCCAGGCTCTGCTGCTGATGACTCTTGGTTGGAGGGGGGAGGCACTGGAGGAGGGACTGGGATTGAACCTGAGGAGTCCTTAGGTTCCTGCCCCAGCTCTTTGGAAACGGACATTTCCACTGCAAATGGGGCAGATTCTGAACAAAGTAAAGCAAAAAGCACAATGACCATAAGCGTTCAAAAAAGGGACAAGGTCTCATTTAGAGGACTACATACTATATCTGTTTTATTTACATATTTTCTGTACTCGTGTACTGGAAATGATTATGCTGTTTTAGACGAACTTCTGATATATAAATGCAGAAGACAGCCCCAAGACAATTAGGGTGGTTTCTCTATTATCATGTTTATTATTATCATTATTATATTATTATTATCATTAATAATAATAATGATAAAAATAATAATCATCATTATCATCTTTTCCTCAAGCTTTCAGCCAATACGAGAAACACCAATCACCATGCTAAGTTGTTGCTCACCTGTGTCAGCAGGCTCCTCCTCAACCTTGCCTGATCGTTCCTCCTCTGCTTCTTCTCTCTCACGTTCTGCATCATTTGAGCTCCCATTCTTAGAGGATTTGGGGGCACGGGGCACTCTTTGTACGGTCAGCATGACAGGCCGTCTGTTCCCTGTCTCTTCATTTACCTGGCAGCCAGGCAGAGAAGAAAGAGTGACTGCAACAAACTACAGAATGAAGCAAGGATTTTCTTTGTATTACAAAGGGAACCAACCTGCACCATGGTGTTGAACTGCACCGTGTATCTGCGGCGGCCTGCAGTGAAGCGCACACTGCTCTCGCCTGCTTTCCAGGCCAAGTCAATGGTGCTGTTGTTGCTGGCACTGTAGCTGCACCAGCGACCCGAGCGGTCATCAAACCACCGCCAGTTATTTCCATTGGGTTGCAAGTACTGGATGGATGACAAGAGGTGTGGGGGGAGGCACATGCAAAAGAGGTGCAGAGGAAAGGAAGGAAATCCATCATGTCACAAAGAAGCATGCTTACAAAGAAGAAAGGTCAAAATCCCCAGGATTGATTTAACTTTAAATGTACAACTTAACTGAGCCACTGAACACCCCCTTACCTTGTTCATCTGAGCTCTTCTCCTAGATGAGACGGCAGTCTTCTCATAGAAGTCAATGAGTAAGAGTACTGGAGTGATCCACCTATGGCAACAGTAAACCAAGAGAGTGAAAAAAATAATAAACCACATAAACCAAAACCTCTGAAATGTAACTTCTGTGTTGGCATATAAAATCCATTTTCACACGGCTAAACAGGATCTCTGTATTTATTGTGAGAAACCTCAAATCTTTGCCAAAAGCATATCTACATTCTTAATTAAACTGTTACTGGAAATGAGAGAAAAATTTGCATTTTGTGATCCTGAAGGGGGCCACAAATCCCTGTTCTGGATCATTTTTCCCCCCAATAAACAAATGTGGTACATGAAGACAACACATCCAACCCATATTGCTATAATCATATTTGCATGCTCATTACACACTGCATTACTACAAACACTCATGCAGCCATAAGGCAATTTCTGTAAACTCAAGTACCATGTCTTTAGTACAGCAATCTATAGCTACCCGTGACTGTGCTTTGGGGAGGGGTGCAGTGGAGATAGGTGCACTTACTTAGGTGTCTGGACTTCCTTCTGCTCCTTAGCTGCCTGCAGGCAGGGCTGCACAACCTCCAGCAGCTTCACCAGCATGTTGAGGATCCCACTGCTTTCTACCACCCTGGCACAGCACAGCTTCAGCTCCTGCATATTCCACAAGAGCAATCAGCATAAATGTATCCCTGAAAGTGTATGTGTGTTTGTGTACATAATTGTTTGCTCACCTCAAACAACAGGGTCAGCAGCAAGATGCGTGTGGCGAGGTTTGAAGCCTGCGGGAGTGTGGTCATCTGGCTAGTCCACTCCAGCACAGTTTTAGTATCACTGGTAGTGAGGGGCACAGCTGCCTTGATCAGCACATCGGCAGCTTCCCATACCTAAGGTACGCACAAAGTCAGACCAGTGGGATATCAAGTGTTTTCCTGCCTACAACTTGACTTTCAATGGACATGTTGGATTGGGATGCAATTACCTGATTCACCACCTGTCTAAGGATGAGATCGCGAAACTCAGGGCCATTTCTCTTGATGGCTGTCATGAGCAGGTCGCAGACACGGTAGACAGTGTCAGGCAGCTCATCCAACAGGTGGAAGCAGCCAGGCAGCATGGAGTCTGTGAAAGCCTGCAACTCTGTGCAATCCAGAGGCTCTGCCTCAAGAAAGCGCTCTAAGCAACGTGCCTCCTCTTCTTCTGCACGCTCCCTTGCCCGCCGTTCCTCTTCCTCACACCGTCGTGCAGCCTCCTGTGCAGTCAGGAAGAAAAGAAATGAAAAGATAAGAACCAGGAGGACTGACTCAGAAGTGGGATATGATATAGCATATAATCAGCACTCTTATGTGGAAGCCCTGGTGTGTATATGTGTGTGAGTGACACAGAGACAGACAGGGACAGAGAGAGCAAGGCAAAGTGGCTGTTCACCTCGGGTGAATCAGAGCGCTGCTCCATGCTGACTTCCTGTCCCAAAGACATAGCAATGGCTCTCATCATCTGGTCTTCCTCTGACATAGCAAGATCCTGTAAACAGCCCATAGTTTTTAAATGATGCAAGTAATACTACGCAGTGTGTGCATGCATACACACATTTTATGGATAATATAAAATATAATTAGTGCGCAACCAGTTCTGCAGGCATTAACACTACACATAAGATATCCATCTAGCTAAACAGCAGACTGCTTAGTTAGCCCTGCCAACCTTCAGGGGAATGTAAGCAGACCATACCCTGACAGCACCACTTAGTAGGGGTGGGGGGTGGGTGAGCAAGTACTCAGTGGCCTGCTCCATAGTGCTGGTGTTAAGCAGGGCCTCCATGGCATGCTCTCTGGAGAAGCCCATGTCCATCAGCTGCAAAAAGCAGGAAAAAAGTAATTTTCACCTAATAATTTGTGTGGAACTTACAACAAAGTCAAAATACAGTCTATCCACTTTCCATTAAATACATTCTACCGTATTTTTCGGACCATAAGGCGCACTTAAAATCCTTTCATTTTATCAAAAATCGACAGTTTGCCTTATAATCCGGTGCGCCTTATGTATTAATTCTGGTTGCGCTTACTGACCTCGAACCGATTTTATGTGGTACACGGTGCTCAAAAATCTGTCAAAATGTTTTAGAATGACTTTGGTAAGCTACGAGGCCGCACTGCTTGATGGCTTGTTGGAGCATTACGGCTACCGTAGTCAGGGGCCTCGCGGAGTAATACGTACTGTACTTCAACATAATATTACGGTGTGTTTATTAGGACCCCAAAATGGCACCTGTTAAGAGACATGCTTAACATGCGAGTTACGCCACTATCTGCCAATGGATCGTGGATGCCTGGGCTAAGGTATCAGTCTCAGGTATCGTCCGAGCTTTCACGAAGGGCGGAATCATCACTAAACAGCTAAGTAACAGCAATGAGACTGACTCGGATCATGACGAGAGAGATCCGGGCATGCTTGATGCTGAAATCGCCCAACTGTTTACCGCAAACACTGAAAAAGTGAGTCTATTGTTTTGTATTTTACGTTACAACTGAACAATGTTGAGAGTTATTGTGAATGAGTTGAATAAAGTTTGACTTATCTGTTTTGTTTTGCTGAATGCGCTTTATAATCCGATGCGGCTTATGTATGAAAGTAGACCCATTCATTGATATTGCGCTTTATAATCCGGTGCACTTTATAGTCCGGAAAATACGGTACATATTTTTCCTTTTCAAGGGATTGCTTCAATACCGTATCGTAATTTAAAGAATGTTGTTGACTTGTATCCCATATCACACCTTTAATAACACTTCATTGTTTGATGTTACTTCCTCTAATAAGGACTGTGCAACTTCCAGAGCTGAATGCTACACACCTGAGTTAATTGCTGTTGATTGACCTGGGGCTCTCTCCTGGAGGCTGAGGCACTGGCTTCTTCTGTTGTTCCTGCCCCTGTAGCTGCTCCAGCAGGACCAACTCCCGCAGAAGTGCTGCCTGAAGCCCCTATAGCTCCACCAGTTCCTGCTGCTGCACTGGCTCCACCTTCCTCTTCAGGCCGGGCACCTCCCTCCCGCTCCTTGGTCAGCCGCTCACGGATTACAGGCTCTCCCCTCAGAATATGGCACAAGATGGCTAGCATGGATTCAGCCATTCGGCCACCATACACCTTCAGGGGCTTCCGGTTCCACAGATTACGAATGCAGCTGAAAGCTGCCTAGGGTGGAAAACAAGTGCAAAGAGTACTGTCAGAATGCCACAGAACAAAACCAATGCACTCAAATACATAATTAGCAGTAATTCAAAGAAATAAATGTTTAATTCAATGTCTAAATGGTAAAAGTAATATTTAAGTGAGTATAAAGAAAAAAAACTTAAGGAAAAGAGACCTCAAATTAGATCTTAAGTAGGTAGCATTAAGACATACAAGCATCAAATTAACTTTCCAACTCAAATAGTACTTAAACCCTTTAACAGTAGTGATTCTTTTACCTTTACATTTCACCTGAAAGTGAAATCAATGTTATGTTCTTCAGCAAATAAATCAATGTTCTGATCAAAGAAAAATAATTTCTAGTCAATCTCTTAAACACAAAAACTAAAAAATTTCAAAAAAATTAAATTTAAAAACTTATTCAATGAAAAAAGCAATTGTTATACATGTTTTCCTGCATTCCTTTTGTACATTCATTAGGGAACCAAATCCCACAGCCATCAACTAGTGAAAGTCAGCTCACCTTCTGAGTGACAATGAGGAAACGAAGGGCGCTGAACTGTGGAGTGGCAGGGCTGGACCCAGGCACCTTGGCAGGGAGGGCATGGGGGGAGTCTAACACGGTACTTGGATTTACCATCTTCTCCACAAGCATGAGCCAAGCATCCAGGAACTCGCCTGTACCATCTGGCAGCTCAGAGTGTTCCAGGCCCTCTGACACAGGCACCTTGCCCCCCATGGAAAGTGCCCAACTAAAGGTCCTATAGAAGGAACAGAAATTGTGGGAATAATGAACGGAGGGGAAATTTGCCAAATATAGGATCCTTACAGTATAAAATTGATTGAGAATAGACTACAATGAACTAAGCATTTTTGTCCAATTAACTATTTCTGGTAAAACTGCAATGTTGTATCAATTTCTGATACATTAGTAGGAAAGCCTCACTCACTGAAACAGTGCGTCATGTCCACCAGAACAGAAGAACTTCTGCAGCATAAGGTGGTACGGGTACTTCCTCTCATCAAACAGCATCGGAGAGGTGAACCCCACAGAGCATATAAAAAATGTCAGCCTGGAAGGAAAGATCATGCACAGGGAAGGAAGGTGGGAGAAAAGGTAAGAGGACACCACTTAGAAACAATCTGAAACCCTAGAAGTGATTTCCCCTACAAAGGAACACATGTGGCTCACCTGAAACGGGGTGTGGGTGTGTAGGGTGGTGGCTGCCAGCTGAGCCCTTTGGTAAGCAGTTTTGTGAGGGAAGAGGCAGTGGCACGGGCAGCTGGGGTGGGTGCTGTGCCAGTGCTGGCTGCATGGTGGGAGCGCCGCTGGCGCACGGGGGAGCCCACACACAGTTTCACCAACAAGCCAAAGAGCTCTGCCAGGGCACGACCTAGACGCGAGGAGGCTGCAATACAGGAATGGATCAAATGCACCATGTCCTGTCCTTGTCACCTATGACTAAATACAAGGAAGGCTGGCAGACAGAACAGGGTTTACAATGTGAAGTGAGCCACTCAAAAAACAGTAATAGCAAGGCAGACATCCAACATCTCTTAAGACATGCTTGAAGAATACCAAACATTTTAATAAAGGAGGAGGAAAAAGTAGAAAGTAGGTATAATAAAAAAATAAATAAATTAAAAAAAAAGCAATTCGGGGAAAGGAGACAAAGTGCATACTGACCAGAAAGCAAAGGCTTAATCTGCTTTATGCGTGCAGCCATGGCAGGCGTGAGCTTGGACTTAGCCTTGGGGTCTACGGCAGTGGGCTCATCTGTCTCCATGGGGGCCAACGCATCCCCATCCAACCCTATGCCCTCCAGCAGGCCCTGTGCCGAAGGGTCAATGCCCACTGGTGCCCCGTCACTGTCACCCTCTAAGAGGAAGAGCAATACTGGTGTGAGTAGACTAATAGAACTTTAAATAATAGACAACAAACAATAGGGACCAGACAATAAAGAACTATTCTAATAAACTACAACAGTGCATTGTTTACAATAAGAAAATGGCAGAAAAAGAAAATGTTCACCATGTTAATAGCTTATTTACTCAGCTGCTTGATCAGTTAAAAGATGACAAAATGAGAAAACTCACAAATGGCATACCCTATCCTATCACATAATGATTTAAAATCAGCTGGAAATCTGAGCTGTGTTTGTCTCTAAAGGGGTATTACATTTCATTTCAAGTACCAAAGAAACTAACATGGAAGGAGATTAAAACAAAGAGAAACATGAAAACATTACCACAAATGTCAAAGAATGCTTCCATTGACCTTTGAGTGTGCATATATCTTTGCATGTTTAAGTGCACGCAGATCTACATGTATTTCAGTGGATTCCTCACCTGCTCTTCTAGCTCCAGGTCCAGCCCCAACAGCAGAGGCTGACACTGTGGTGCCTGGTCTCTCTTCCTTGGGCACAAGCTTCTGCATGTCAGCCTGGCCAAATTCACATCCTGGGGGCAAGCTGCCAGAGACAAGAGGGGAAAGAGTGAAGCAGGTCACATAACACCCCCTAAAATCAACAATACTAAACACAAACAGCTTCTGCAAAGCAAAACTGCATGTAGATGTGATGGCTTATTCATGTACACAACACATAACACAATGTAAGAAGCAACAAGCAAACAAAATGCCAGTATTATAAAATGAGGTAACATTACATAATACAAAAAACTCAGAACAAAAAAAAACTGTACACTACTGATTAAACTGATTCAGTGGACAAGAAAGTCTAATGCATGTACAGCTATGTCAATGGAACAACATCTGGGCTCTGTGCTGACCTGTTGGGTGTGCAGAGTGACAAAAGCACGGTGCTCTCCCACACCAACGAGCAATACAGCTGGCTCAGCTTGTTGAGCACATTAAGGCCTAGCTGGGAACCCCACTGGTTCACAGAGATGGCCCTGATCTCGCTCTGGAGGAGAACACAGACAAACAGTTCAGCACACTAACACAGCCTTACATTCGCATCCTACATCCTTCCTTCCCTCTTCCTGACTTAACCTATGATTATATCCAGATTGTAAACATTAAGTCAAACCTTTACTATTACTACTAAAAAACAAATAAAGGGAAAATTGTAGCCAACTATCAAACTGAGCCTAGGAAAAAATGACACAGAGCAACTCAAGCTTAAAAGGTAATCTCACCTGTCCAACACGACAGGTGTGTACAAACATCATTATGTACGCATGGGCAGCAGTGAGTGCGTGCAGCAAGGGCGTTGCTCCAGCTGACAGAGTGGCATCGGTCACATGACCAGCTGTAGCGAGCTCACGAAGCAGCACAGAACCACCAGGAGCCTCAATGGGTCGGTGCAGGGGTTCCAATGCTGTCAGAATCAGATCCAGCTGGCAAAGACCCTCCTGCAACACTTTGGGCTCATGGGACAGTGTCTATAACATGAAGGGAAATCAACAGTTTAACATTGAGTAAAAAGACACAGAAAAAGTTTCTCATTCAACAGGCAACAATACCCCTACAGAAGAGAGCCTGTTTCTCCCAGTTTCATGCTAGAAGTAAAGAAAGGTCCACTGGCAACATCCCAGATACAGCCCATGTTCTTACCAGTATGGACTTGCAAACTCCAGCAACAGCCTGGCAAGCAGCAGAGGTGGGGAAGTCTATGGGCAGGTTAGGCAGCCCTAGGATGGAAACCAGAGGCAAGAGGCCCTTCTGGCTCACAAACTCTTGGCAGTGGTCATCTGTGGTGTTATTGCTGAGAATTGACTCAACAAACTTCATCTAGAGAAAGTAAAACAGGGAGTAAGGGAGAAAGAAACATCAGAACACCATACAGAAAAGAGGGCAGGGCCGTGCAGTCCACACATTCTCCAACCAACAAGTAGCCTCAGCAAAGCCTTGCACAAACAGACAACTAATACACTGCTGCAAAGAGTAATCTAAAAAACATAATATAACCATAATACAAATACCACACATCAAGTCAATCTTTCCTAACACAGCTGGATCTTTTTTGTATTTTTTTTTTTTGTTGTAATTTATAACTTTAATTACAGTGGTCCTATGAAAGACAGACACTGTGTCATAAACAGATGTTCTTAGCTGTCAGCAGAATGTGCTGTGGAGCGCCATGCACCCATCTGGAACATGACTTTGTCTGCTGCAGTGCCATGGCTTTACTCTTAATCTTGTCACTTTCTCTTTGGCAATGTACACCAACTACTGCTGTCCAGACAAACCAAAACAAAACCTTTTAGAGAACAATGGTTTATAACTAAAATTTGTCAAAATTCACTATTTGAATTGGGGGAGAAAAAAAATTGAATCTGCATTAGAAAAAAAAATTCAAAGCACACATCTGGAAAAACTTTTAAGCTGCACATGAGAAGATGCAGTGTTAAAAGGATTACCTTCACATTCCTAAGAGAGTGGAGCATTTTGGGAAGTCGATGTAATTCCAGAGAAGTATTTGTGGTGTAAAATTTATGTTGTTTTCTGATGTATGCAATTGACAGAGTGCACAGATAAAAATTGTTCACAACAAAAACAAAGTGCTCAGTAGATTCTTGCTTCAATTCAGGAAATGATGGTGGTAATTGTTGTGGTGGGGGGTAAGAGCCAGTTTAATCATATCAAGTTAAAAGTGGGATTCATACCCAAGCAGTAACTCCAACCCTGGAGTTTTGAAACTCCCCTGGGATTTCCAGCTAGTCAGAAGGAGCCAGGAAAGGATGCACTGCAGTCACATCTCAGCTGTTCTCCCAATAAGACCGAATATCATGTTTAAATGTGTTTAAAAATGTCTTCTAAGAAAAATGAAAAGCCTGGGAGTCAATCCTTAGTGGGCCATTATATACTGTAGGTGTTTTAGTGATATTATGGGAAATTTGTTGGGGGATTTGGTAAGTGCTGAAAACATTCTTTTGCATTAAAAATAATTGAATATAAGCTTCTGCTATCTGAAAATTAGCTGCCAGGTGTTCAAGAAGAGATGAGATTCGGGCAGCAAGGGATAGCTGTAGCTTAATTTTCTCCCAGGATGTTGAGGAGGGTTTTGGCAGAAAAATTTCAAGTGTAAAAAAAACTGATAGACAGAACTAAACAGCAAAGTTCAAATGACAAAACAACAAGCCACCAGAGAAATCAAACTGGTGGTGATTTCTATTGTGATTTCTTTTCTTTTTTTTTTTTTTTAGTTTGACCAATCATAAATTCTGAAAACTTGAAATCAAAGCCAATATATTTCTAGTATTTTTTTTTTATACTTTCAATCCATACGCTACATTAAAGCGAGCAGTAAGCTTGTTTCATTAAAATACAGAAAGACTGCCAAATAACAAAATCATACTTTCTGTATTACAGGTAGAAGCCTGTAAATCCAGCAAACACAACATTTAATTAGTGATCAGAAATCAATCTCATACTGTGATGTATCCTCCCACGCAAAGTCCTTATTACAGCTTTTCTACTGACTAAGCACCAAAAGCAAGATATGAATGCAGGATTTTAAAATGCTTAAGTCAGAAAAATTCAATCAGTTATCCATGGTCCATCTACTACTACACACTGAAATTTCATAGCTGTTCTGTATTTAGTGGCCCACCATACCAAGCATTTGTATTTTAATATACCATTTATTTTTAGGCAAAGATAAAATGCACAGAACAGCTAAGATTCTCACCACATTCAGTATGTAGTCCATCAGGGGAATAGGTATCCTCTCTTCTGTACCAACTACCCTGTATTGAAACAAACAATTTGTTCATAATACAAATATTCATGACAAAAAAAAAAAACATTTACTATGAGAAAAATGTATGTGTGGATACACTTCTATGTTATTTGCAATATTTGCTTCTTACTCATGAGCACATTTCACACCCAGTATGAACTCACTGCCTGTTGCTCTCTGGCTCCCCCTGTTGCTGGGCAAAGGAATGCAGAGCCTCCTCCTCCTCCTCGTCTTCACTGGAAGCTTCCTCAGCAGCATGGTTGGAGCGGGCAGGTGGAGCTGACACTGTCCCATCTGGCTTCTGAATGGAGGGCTTCTGGCAAATGTACTCTGGAGCTCGGCCAAGGTTGCAGATCTCTTCCAGTAGCTGCAATGTGAGGTGTGGTTACAAGTCTAATATATTAAAAGGATTTTTAAAAAATCTTCACATCACCACCACCAACAGGTACACTGTACTTGCAAATTTACCTTGATAATGGCAGCTGTTGCATCGGTCTTGAGAGTGGGCTGGTGTCGCATAAGTTCATCTACGGCACTGCCCAAATTTGAAGCGGTGTCTCCTATAATACAAAAAAAAAAAGCACATCCATTCACTCTAAGCCTCCCCTGGACACCTCAGAGATCTACTATTCCAACATGGACCTTTAACCTTGTGGGCAAGTAATTTAAATTAATAAAACCATATTTTTGGTCATTTATTTTAAAGTTAGTTTGTTTTTGAAAACTAACCAATTTAAAAAAAAAAAAAAAAAGTGATACCTGAGAGTGGACGACTAATAAGATATTCTGGAGTTATGTAAAATTTAGTTGCATGAAATTACATCTGCTGTGAGGCTTGTTTCAATGACATATGGGAGAGAAAGCTTAAACAAAAAGTCCAGCCTATACACACAAGGGCACGGAAGACTGATCTACTCACCTAGTGGATCAGAGCTGCGCCGACGACGCATGGCAGGCAGGTAGTCAGGGGACAGCAGCACCTTGAAGAGGCGCTCAAAGGGCTGACACTGAACAAAGGAGTGGAGACCCCGGGCATTAAGGCACAGGGCACTGAAGACATTGGGCAGAGAGCCTAAGACTTCACGGGTTGCTGGGACCTGCACAGAAAGAGAGAGAGAGAGACTGTAAGAAGGAAAGAGCAAGATGAAGGAAAAGCAGAATGAGAAATTGAGAAACAGAGGGGACGGGAAAGAGCATTTGGGAAGGAAAATACCAAATAACCAGTTCTGAATAACAAAAAAGTAAGGAAGATGAATGAGCAAGAGCAGAAATAAAGCAAGGAACACACACCAGACATGACTGTAATATATGCAAATACACAGCGACGAGAGAGAAAAAGTTAGGTAAAGGTGGAAAAAAAGTAAATGGGGAAAAAAGATGTGCAAGTAAGTGCATGTTGGGGGTAACAGTAATAGTATATGAGAAGTTTAATGAAAATGAGAAGAAGTATTTCAACTATACAGTATGGGGGGGAATCCATATGCAATCTCTGAGAATAGAAAAGGAAAAATGGTACACAAGGCAGACTCACATCTTTGATTAGCAAAGCATGTAGCATGACATCGGTGAGCCCATTGTCCTGCAGCGATGAGAGGAGAGATGGCTCCTGGAACACGAACACGGTCACAACCTCTGTGGCTGCATGGAAGAAAAACATGCTCACAGGTGAAATGTGGTTTCAGAGGACCTTTTTCCACAGATCTATACCTAATTGGGAGAATACAGCACAGCAGTAGAGTACAGGATTTCAACAGCACCAGAGATGGAGCACAACAGACTGAACCCACTTACCCAGGAGGAAAAGGGAAGGGCCATAGTACTCCGCATTACTGATGATGTGCTTCAGTGAGGTAGGCAAGGAGCCATCCATTACTGCCAAGGGAAGGTATTTTTTAACACTCAAATCGCATTAAAAACACAACATTTAGACCATGATACTCTAAATAGTGCAGCAGTACGGTTTTCTCTAGACGCTTCTAACTTGACAAACTGGTGTTCGCAACACTAACTCTGACTCACCGTGACGGATGCCATCAGCAAAGGCAGGGTCCTGGATGGCTTTTTTCAAGAAGTTTAGCATAGACTTCAACAGAGCTGCTCTTTGGGGGATGCACTGCACACCTGGAGTGAAGGAGCTTTATCACTCACAGAAACATGCAAGGTCAGGAAACAGTTAACCTACTGCTAACACAAGTCACACTTAAGATGCTCAAGTAGCCCAAGTATATGTACGTACGTACACACGCATGCATTTACGTACGCACAGTGATTAAAGGCAAATATGTAACGGAGCAAAATTAAAGGCAATCATTTTCAATGCATTTCCCAGACCACACGCACTGCAGCTGAGTGACTGGGCCTGTTTACCTGCTCTGAGTGTGATTGTAGAGCTGCTCTGTGCACGGTTGTCTGTTTCCGGTCTGGGTTCAGCAGATGTGGAGGGTCCAGGACTGCTTTCCATAGCAACATCTGCCACTGGAATATCAGAAGATCTCTCATGAAAACATCCCACATAGTGCAACGTTACATAGAGAAACATAGATTCATTAGTTGTCACAATCATATGAGGAAACTTGACTGAGCTATACATGACAATTTTTCAATATAAAGTTTCACTTACTATTAAAGTCAAATATAATTTTATTTCATAAAATGAATACCTTGTAGTCAGAACAGTTGACAGTACAGTACAATTTTTTTTATATCTTAACTATACTTCTATATGGTCACAACAAACTAATTTTGACAATCAAAGTTTGTATTTTAAAATCCTGGACAGAGATTAGGCTGCTTTTGTTGGATACTTTTAAGCCGTATCTACTAAAACCAGAAGTGACTTACAAATCCCAAACACAACAAAATAAAAGTTAAAGGCTTGACAACATTCAACCTACATAACTAGATTGTCATTCAGGTAAGAAAGTTAACAAGGGAAACAAAATGTTAACGTTCAAGCCAACAAGAGACAAGAAAGTGAGCCTGACCATATGTGTCTGTGTCCATATCTTCAGTGTCCGCAGCTGTGCTGGGCCTCTGAATCTTTGGCTTGATGACAAAGGGACACTCCTTCCTAGACAAGTCGACTTCATGCTGTCCAAACAGAGAGGGATGTGGAGTAGGTTGGTAAACAGGAGTAAAGGACTACAGACCAGGTACGGCACAATAGAACAGGTGAGTGCTTACAGCATGTACCTACCTCGAGCCTGCAGATGAATATGGACAGCCCACTGTGAGACTGGAAGGCTGCCATGTCCAGGTTGGTGATAAGATCGACCACTCTGACAGCACGTGTGACAAAGGTGATCTGGTCCTGTTCATCTCCAAGGAACTTTATCACCTGAGCAGTGACACAATTTATGAGTGTATGTGTGCACATTTATCACAAAGTTTACACAAATGGTAAGAGAGAATAAGTGTGAACATCCAGTGTAAGTGTGTCTAACATCAAAAGTGAGAGATAAAATCAGACGTGCCAATTAAAACTCCTTTACCTTCAGCAGGGCCTCCATCATACCACACGAGACCAGGGCCTCACCACCAGCATCATAGCTGGCCAAGTGATACAAAAAGGAAAAGAGAGCCGTTGCAAACTGATGTGGGTAAGGCTCTATCAAGGGGTCTAGAAGTGAGATTGAAGGAGATGTGTGCATCAGTGGAAATGCATTAACCACATTTAACAAACTGTCCTAATGATACATCAAGCTTTAAAATTACTAAATCACTACACATTGTCAAACTCAGTTCTTTGCATGCCTTCATTCTCCAAAACACAATATTGAAACAGGCAGTATTCTGAAAACACAGCTGTACATTAGGGGAAAAAATCTGTTCTTTACATAATCATGGGACATAGACAGGAATGGAGACTCTGCAAAGACACTCACCAATCATCGCCTGTATGCAGTTGCGCACCAGTACTGGCAGGAAGCCATGATAGGAGGCTGTGCCAGTGCAGTCAATGATGTTGGACAGTTTAGGAGTTCGCTCCAAGTGGACTATGGAGGTCAGAGTGCGCAAAGATGCAGCTTTGATATCCTAGGAGAAAAAGAGATGTTTTCACCTTGAACAACTGTGATTTAACAAAAAAAAATTTTTCAACCTATGCCCCTCCTCTCTTCATTATACAGTAAAGGCACATTGGCTTAGAACACACTGAAAAATTTAGCCAATTTAATGGACAAAAATGGAACACCTAATGGGATACATAAATGAAAGCTGCTTCAATTTCCAAAGAAACAACTGTGAGGGCTTCATTAATCAAAGCATTAATCACACAGTTCATGTGGAGGGATGAAAAAGTTGGGAAATTTTACCATCACAAAAATGCAGTTTAAAAGGAAGCAAAGGGGTAGTACAACCATTTTTTTCCTCGCAATTTCTGTGCCCAGTCAACCACAAAAATATAATTAAAAAAAAGAGAACTTGCTAAATAAATTCCAGAATTCTACTGACATTCAGGGTCGCATATATAAACATCTGAACCTGAAAGAAAACAGAATTTCTTCAAATGCTCATGATCTTACAATAGTGTACAGCCACAGTCATTTAAAAAATTGGAAAATATAACAATTGTATAAAATTATTATATTTAAAGCATACTAATTTAGCTCATCTACAATGAGTTGACCCCACATTTTTATGAAATGACCAAAACTAACAACTTAATTCAATCGTTTATAATTATAAATGAGGATTATGCCTATTCAGAAAGTCTTTTTAAACGGATAACCACATGTGCTGAAGGTTAAAATCTTTTCTTTGTTGTACAAACAAGTCATTCAACCTTCTGCTGGATGCACGGGCAATGAAGTCAGAATAGGACAGAGATAAATGGGAATAAAAAGACATGCATGCTTGCAAAACACAGCATCTGTGCAAACAGTGAATGGAGAACAAAGGCACACATGTGTGCAGACTAACAGGACAAAGGCAAAGAGCACAGCATCACTACTGCTCCTTACCACCAGTTGTTTATCTGTGATCTGCAACACATCCACCAGTTCCTCTATTAGACCGTTGTAGAGGATGCTGTTTGCAGACTCCTGAAGTGCATTGGAGTACACTGTCACAAGAACATCAACAGCATTATTAGAGACTGTGCAGGACAGAACCATAATACTGTGCACCTCACAACTACCACTCTGCTCACCAAACAGCAAAGGGACATACCCAGTATAGAGATGGCGTGCAGTCTGGCCTGCACGGCTTGCAGCCTCTTCTTGTGGTTAGAGAAGCCATGTGCCAGGCGGATGTGTGTGAACAGAAGTATTTGCTTGTCCTTTGGAATGTTGTGCATGATTGTCAATGATTCCATGATCTCTGATGGGCTTTCGGAGATCTGACATGACACAATGACTTATTATCACCAGTGACAAATGAGGACAAACCCTAGTTTTTCCAAACATGTAAGAGCCTGTTTGAGTCTCCAATTCAAAGATAATTAATAAACGTCAAAAGGAGATTAGACCCTTACAAATGTTGATATTAGTATTACACAAAAACATATATAAAATGCATTACATAAGCATTATACACTTATAAGGACACACTCATGCATTACCTTATCAAGCTGTTCTATATGAATGTAGTGCAATGTGTTACTGCTTGTCTGTGGAAATGGAAAAAAGTAAGTCAACTCCATAATGTTTATATTTGTCAATTTTCCACTTATAACATACAGCATTGAAACTAGATAATGACAATATATTCTTATTTACAAAAATGCTTACCAATGTGTCAAGGCATACTTGGTTTTAAAAAGGGGGGGGGGGGGGGCTGGGAAAAAATATCTTTGTTTATCCTCTCCATCCATCTCATTCAAAATATTAATAAAATCTAAAGTTTAACTGAAGTTAAATAATTGGAAGGAAAAAGACATTCTTGCCATGAAACAAATATTTTTCTGAAATATGTGTCACCATTATTGGTACCCATTAATTTAATCCTTTGTGCACTCCCCCTTTGCCAAGATAATAGCTCTGAGTCTTTTCTCATAATGCTTAATGAAGTTAGCATAGCACTGGATCTGAGACCATTACTCCCGACAGAATCTCTCTAGATCCTTCAGATTTTGATGCCCACAGTTCTGAGTTCTCCTCTTCAGCTCATCACACAGCTTTCAATGGGATTTAGGTCATGGGAATGGCCAGGGCAAAATGTTGATTTTTGGGGTCAATGGACCATTTCTGTGTTGATTTTAAGGTGTGCTTTGGATCACTGCCCTACTGGAAGATCCAACTATGGCCCAACTTAAGCTTCCTGGGAGAGACAGTCAGGTGTGGGTTTAATAACTGCTGACACTTGGAGTCCAAGACACCATACATATGCTAATAAGTTGTCCAGGGGCTTTGGCAGAAAAAAAGCCCCACAACAAAGATCCACCACCATACTTCACTAGTGAAGGGTGAGGTACTTTTCGGCATGCCTATCCTTCAGTCTATGCCAAACCCACCTCTGGTGTTTACTAAAAATCTCTTTTTGTCTCATCTGACCATAGAACTTGATCCTATTGAAAGTTCCAGTAATGTTTGGGAAAAAAAGGCACCTGAGTTTGTCTGATGACAGCAGTGGCTTTTTTTTTCTAGCAACCCCCCTGAACAAGTTGCAGTTACGTAGGCAGTATCTGATCATAGTTTGAGACTTTCTCACCCCAAAACACAATTAACATCTAAAATTCTCTAGCTGTGATCCTTGGAGATTCTTTGGCCACTCAAAAAAATCCTCCCCACTGTGTGGAGTCAGGATAGAGATATATCAATCTCCAGTGGCTTTACAACTACTAATTATTGCCTTGATAGTGAAAATGGACGTTTTCAACTGTTTACCCATTTCCTGATTTGTGCAACAAATCAACAACCTTTTGGCACACATTATTACTGTCTTCTCAGGTCTTTTCTATTGTGATGGGTGACTACAGGAATTTGGCCTGGGTGTCACCGCATATTTATAACCCAGTGACACAGGGAGTCATGGCTGACCACTTAAGTGTTCATAATCACTCAGAGGAACTTAAAAACATGAAATATGAATGGGAATATACTTCAGTTAGATTTTATTATGACTTTATTATGTGCTAATAATTGTGGTGCTCAAATATGTTAGAAAAATTATTTGTTTCATAAGAATTTCTTCTTCCTCCAAATTATTTTACTTCAATTAAAGATTAGATTTTTGTCAATATTTTAAATGAAAGAGCAAGAGAATAAAGGCACACAGCCTATTTTTCTTTTTTTTTTTAACCAAGAGCACAGTACATCACTTCCTTTGCTTCTGACCTCTTGAAATACAGAAATGTACACTTCTTTAGTCATAAAAACTATTTTAGTCAAATGAGCCAAAATACAATGAAACATGGTAACAGAATGCTTTTCATACATTCCTCTTCTACCCTACTAATCTTATTAACATAACTAATAGTTGAAATAAATCTCAAGTGCATACCTTTTTCTCCACTTTCACTTCTGATCCAGGTTCAGCATAGAATTCAAAGTGCAGTGTTGTGGCACTCGGAGGATATTTCTGCTCAAGAAAAAACTTCATTTAAAAACAAATGAGATAAAAGCTTTGAAAATTCAAGTATGGGAACAGTTTAAAAGGCTCACCGACATAGGTAGGTCCCTGCAGCATTCAGCCAGACCAAAGCCATTCTCCTTCCCTCCCCAGCTCTGCATGCCAGCAACATTACAGCAAACATACCAAACAGGACACAGAGCAGATTTAAGTCACTTGGAATGGTTGACCTGCTGAGGTTAATTCATATTACCCTACAAGCTTAATAGAATGGTATCTATTTTACAAATACAAGATTCAAAGTATTGTTTGTCAGATAAATTGTTTAAAAATTCTAACATTTAAGCCCAAAATACCATAAACCTAACAAATCTGCAAAGCAGAGACAGACCTCAGCCAGGTGTTGAAGACGTGCTAGCAGAGGGGCTCTCTTGTCAGAGGCCAGCCTTGTGATGTAGTTGGACCTTTTGCTGAAGACATAAAGGAGGTTCAGCACAGCTAAGACCACCTGCATGTCACATGATGCCAGCAGTGTGGTGAGGTGCTGCAGACAGAGTTGAAAGGGGAGGAGGGGGGGGGGGGGGAATCAGATACCTGCCTTACGAAAAGTATGCTGAAAAGGAATAGCTAGGAATAGCATACTTGGTACCTCTATTGAGCTATAGAGATGTCTTGAGAAACTGTACTCAATCAGCAGGGCTGTGAAGTTGAGCACAGCCAGCAGAAGGGCCTTAAGCTGACCGTTGCCTGGCTGATCACACACCAGAAGCCAGGACATGTTTTCCACAGTCTGCCCAGCATCACAGAGGATTCCATCAAAGCGGTCCAGCAAGTCCACCCAGTGGTACAACTCACACTGACAGGGAAGCAAAAATTACAATAGACTGAGACAATCACACAGGTTTAATTTTACATCAGAGCTTAAATATTCCTTATTCATTCATAATGTATACTACTTCTCAATTTATATGGCTCCATTTATGTATAGATTAATCTTCACTTATTCAAATATTACTGGCAACAGCTACTAACATATACCAGGCTCATCCACAAAGTATCTTTGCCCTGTTGCACAGTTTTTATGCAATTAAGTACAAATCTGGGAAACAGAGGCTCTAGAAGGTAATATCAAACCTCCAAACATCTTCCAAGAATGCACTCTTGAGCCCAGCTTCCCTCCTACCTTGCCGATATTCCAGGTCTTTATATGCTGCAGCTCAAGCAGCAACTGTTCGTCACTGCATGCCTTCAGTTTCTCTATAAGCGTCCTACAGTCAGCAGGCTGCACGTGAAGGAGGACAGGAAGAGTCATTAGAAAATATGCACACATATATGCACATGCACACAAGAAGCTGACACTGGACAAAATCTTTAAAAAAAAAAATCTTAAAGTTGGGGACCCTTACCGCCTCTGTTGGGGTCTTCTTTAATTTGCTTCTGTCAACTTTCATTTTAACTGGTTCCTACTTTCTTCTGCTATTGAGAGAGAGATAATGCTTTGATCAAAATTTAACTAGTAACATGATGGATGTACATCTCACATACAGATCTGCCCGATATACTTACGGTAAATGACTTGGCAACACCAGTCCAGCATGCTTTCATACACAAAAACCTACAGTAGAAGACAATGGAAAAAAAACCAGCTTGTAAGAGGAGTGCATAAAACTGTAACATAATGCAGATGAATATACAGGTGGTCTCTGCCTTATAAAGGAGTTCCATGCCTTGTTGACTTCACTGCAAGTGGCAAATCTAACTCATATTACATGACATTAAAATTAAATATAAACAAGGATGAATGCTGCAGTGTATAACGGCTTTTTATATTTTTTGATAAAGTTCACGCATTATTCATATTCGTGTAATACTAATCTAAAATAAAAAATACAATGCAATAATATAAAATATATTTTAACTGTAATTTCTAAATCTATTCTTTTGTTTTGAGCACTACCAGAACACAACTAAGGATGAATACTGCAAATGAAAAGTTTTTTTATTTTTGCAGCCACCGCGTAGACACCAAAACTGACTGGCATGGTTATTAGGACAGACATAAATACTAAACAGTCCATATATGAAGAACAAACTTTTTGGCATAAGTCCTAACATAAAGGAGAAAAAAAAATTAACCTTGAAACTGGAATGAAATATATATATAAAATATATATAAAATAAATAGCTGAGTGTTAAGCATTTAGCTGACATCCTTATTTTACATGGCTTACAATGCTAAACACTCCATACTAAAGAACCTACAATCACTCACTTGTTTTTTCAGCAGAGGAATGCAACACGGTCACACACAAAGGGCAATTTAGTCACCAACTGACCTTTATTCTAGCAATCCTCCCAAACAACATGAGGTTATGTAGGTGATATCTGATCATCCAACTTGTCTTTGGAATGTGGCAGAAAATTGATGCAATCACAAGAAGGCACAAACTACAGCCAAAGCTGGATTTGAATACACAACTGAACCCACAGACCAAGGAATAGAAGGCATGCTACCTGCTTTCCCACCAGGCTGCAAGTCTAGCATGTTTTCAGTAATGCTGTGCAAACATTCATCTGAACAGTATGTCATACACACCCGGATATAAATTCTGTTGAGGCACAGTTCCTGAACCAGAATCCTACACTATACTTACCAAACAGTTACCCACAAGGGTAATAAAGCATTTTTGCTCTCCAATGTTGCCAAGGCCAACTCCTCATACACAGCACAGACTGCCATTCTCTCCCATATACCTCCTGACATGCAAAAACTGCAGCACAAGTTCCATTCAGGCCTGCAGGAACAGGCTGACTCCAGGCTGCTTAATGAAATTAAACTGCAGTCTGTGCTGCAGGCTGATGGATGACAGTGAGGGAAAGGGGACAGAAAAGGAACACAGAAGTAGGGGGGAAGAATGTGTGTGGGATGGCAGCACTAAAACTCACCAGGTCAGATCGATATGCACTTCTTTAAATAAATAAATAAATAAATAAATAAATAGATAAATAAAAAGAGACTTGTGACTTTCTCCTTGATATCGTCACCCAGACGTTGTGAAAACAAATCGGGCCAAATGCAGGGGTGCAGGCAGGCAACAGATCCAGTGCAGCACACTGCAGTGCTCTCACCTAGGACAGGTGCACATCCACACGGTGATCTGCAGAGTGGCACAGCACTCAAGGACAGAAAACCAACACACGGCCCATCTACGCACACAAGTTGTCACTGCTGTGGTCAGGTTAACTTGCTAAAGGAAAACAATCCTACGGTCCTTCAGCTGTGAACTTCATTACTGTGTCAGTCCTGAACATTAATGCGAGCAAGGAAGTCCACAGGTTCCGAGCAGGAGAACACGGCTTCAGCGGGAAACACCGCAGTGGCTACAATGTGTAACCTGACTGGACATAAGCAGCAGCGTCTGTTAGTGCCGTTCAACTCACCGCGGGAGCGACCACTTCGTGTCTGTTAACACAGGCAGGACAAGCGGAGGCTGACCTACTAACGCAGCTCGTAAACCGAGCGATCCAATGTCGACATGTTTTCGCGAATAGACCGACGCGGGTCACATTCCGCTTCTTTATCAGCGCGGTGTTTACCTGAGCAGAAGTGAGCGGCGCGGACGCGGGCAGCTCGGCCCACCCCGTCCGACGTCGGCGCGCTGTCTCCAGGCGCAGCTCACTACTCGAGCTGCCGGTTGCGCGCTGGGCCTCCAGGTGCGCGCGCGGCACACGCGGCTCCTGGGCCGCTACGGCGATCCGCAGCGATGCATTTCAAAGCGCTGCGGCCTCGCTGTCCCTGCGCGGAGACGACGCGCATCCGCTGAATCACGCAGCGCACGGCCTGGTGCGTGTGTGTGTGTGTGTGCGTGTGTGTGTGAGAGAGAGAGAGAGAGAGAGAGACGGTGTCCAGACAGCGTGCGTCTATTACGACGTGTCTGCATCAGAGCGCCGCGTCCTTACCATGTGTCGGTGTCAGTCTCCGCTTTTTTGGCATCTGTCTGACACATACGCTATGTAATCAACTTTTTAAAAAATTGTTTTTAGGTAATATTGCTGGCAGTGCAGTCAGAGTATTTTCGGGTTTTAACTATTTGTTTGCTTTTGTTGCTCAGGTGACAGTGCCTTTACATCATGCCCAAAATGTTTACGAAACCACTGCAGAAAATCAGCTTTTGAGCATTAACAAAGAACACTATTTAATCTAAAGTTTCAAAAAATGTCTATGAAATCGCAACGCCATTGGTCATTTGTACAGATGGTCTAAATACTGGCTCTCCCTCTGGTCAGCAAAGTGCTCCTTTTCACTGCTTTTATCAGCCTGACAGTTAAACGTCAGTCTCAATTTCTCCCGAGTTCCTCCCGAGCTACCTGTTGAGGCCCCGCCCCCAAGGCACCCCCACCCCTCTGCAAGACCCGCTCAGACTCTGGACCTCCATGGGCTGCTGCCCAAACCACATGGCTAAACTACGCCGACCGACCAGAGCGGCCTATGACAACTTCACCTGCAGTGCACTGAAATTTTGTACAACACGTAAACAAACATTTTTGCTTCAAATTTTCTTCTGAATGTTTTTAAGACACTAGATGCTACTGTCATTGTTATTTGTGTAGGAACTGCAAGTTCTGGTGTCTGGCAGCACTCCAACCTTCCTCATATTCTACACAAATTAACCAAGAAAATATCATTTTTACCACATGCATCAAGCACACCAAAATTTAAAGACAAGATCATTTCTGTCTGACACAAATACAACTGAGTTATGTGGTTCAGATTTGAGTCAGGATACAATAAGATCTGTTGAATGACTGCTGTGTAATGCAGAATGTAGCCAATGTTCATTTATACGATGACATGTGAATACGGCTTCCTAATACCAGCTGCAAATGTACTGCTTTATGATGCTTCTCTGGATGGGTGTTCATAGACTGCTTTGCAGCTCATCAGTTTACAACAATACGGTTTTCAGTATAATCAAAAAGATCATGATAGTACAACCACATTGCTTTCAATTTCAGTGCAAATAACAGTCAGCAGCAAATTCCCAGAAGAGTGCAGAAAAGCCCCTTCAAACTTTATGTTGATGAAAAATAAGGTCAAGATTAAAAAGTCATTTTCTTAAAAAAAGAAAACCTGCTGGCTTTAATTTAGAATATATTTTGAGAAATGCAAGTGAAAAAATAGCTTCAAAAGCTACATATGCTAAAGTAAAAGGTCAAAAAATGAGAATAAGATGGAAACACAAAGATTGCATAATTTGGTTTCATTATATTTAAATAATAATAATAATATTTTATTCGTTTTATACCATACAGCCACATATATAAATGACAAATGTAACCTCATGGGAACTAAACCATCAATTCAGTGTGTGTGCCACATTTCAAGAATGTCTAAAATGATATCTGAAGTAGTTTGTTAAAGTGCTTCTACAGGTACAGTTGCTGGCATTTCCTGTAACTGACCAAACTGTGCAAGAAGTCGGGTAAAATATGGTCCCAAAATGGACAGATTTAGGAATGCCAAGAAACCACAGTGCTAATTAACATTAGTGGTCAAATGTCAGTTTTGTGGCTCAGACTTCAAAACCACCTTGAAGGTCAAGCATTGAAACGGCTTATGCATAACTTAATGAGAAAAGTACATGCCTGCCATCAGTTGAATTTAAAAATGCTCTCCCAACTATTATTATTTATTCATTCAGTTGATACTTTTCTCCAAAGCACCTTACAATGTTATGTTTATATACCGAGGTCCTTAAAATGACTATTTATCCAATTATAGAGCCTGGGTTTTTACTAGCATCTTCCCCAAGGGTATCACAGTAGGGGCAGGATGCAAAACTAGGTTTTTAAATTGCAAGGCATCAGCCCTAACCACTACAAATAGCCCATGAAATACAATAGTCAACTGGTAAATTTTGAAAAGATGCATGAATTCAAAGCATATCAATTTTCAGCTATGTATATAAAAAAAAAAGGTTAATTTTATATTTTCAGAAAACCTTTCATAATGTTGCCATCTGAAAACATACAGGGAAGCAAAGCTTCACAAGGACTGAATACATAAATGTAATGCTACTGTGTTTGCCCATTACATCATAGAATGTTAACCGCCAACATTTACATGGCATGCGGTGACAGTGCCCCTAACTGCACAGGGCAAGGACCTGAACCATTGTTCAAATGTAAAAACCACTGCAAAACTGCTATGCCAGTTTGAGGCATTTCAGGACACCTATTTGGTATTCAAGAGAATGGTATAAGTTCTGGAAAGGGCAGTTTTCCATATGTCTCACCCAGCTTCTGAAGACTCATCCCAACTATGCCACCCTCATCATTTTGCAAGCTACTCCCTGACTGTTAAGATGCAACTGAATCACTTAGTACTTCGCTGTGCATGGTTGCTCACTTGAATCAAACAGCTTTTGTGCCCCATTACACACAATGCAATGCAACAGTAAGCCTTGCTTAGCAATGTGAATCATTACTTGGGTTATTTCACACGTATGTATTCCACCAAGAGACAACCAAAATGTTGGTCTGTAACTGAAATACTTCATAGACTGGTGAAGAACGTTACTTTACGTCACTCAACATACATTCATTTTTAAATACAAACGTTATACTGCATATGTGAGACAGCTTTTTCGTGATCATGTAAGAATTGCAATACTCATTGCCTTAATGTTTGCTGCTTACTTTAAATGGATGTAGCAAACCATAAATTTCATTATTTGGCTGCAAAGTGGTAGAGACCAGCAAAACTACTTTGAGGATGGACAATGAAAAAAGAAATTTAAACTTAACTCTGGGATGGCAGTATGTGTAGCATAACAAGCAGCATTCTGCTGACATCAACTCACTTTTATGCATCTGCTACCTTTGAATTCAATAAAATAATGTTGATACCCTGTGTGTGCAAAAACTTTGCAGTTTTTTTTAATAACTTTAAAACAAGATCAAGAAAAAAGGTTCATTGATGAACTTGATATTTTTAACTTACTAAAAATTCTACAGAAGTTCCTAGGCCTACTGCTACGTGTGCGCAATAAAGCGTGGTGATGGACAATTCATAAAACTATCATTAAACTGTTACAGGTACCAAAATAAATGTAGGTACACATTTTGTGTTATTAAAGACAAAACTCAAGCTTCATGGAAACTCTGGGCCAAACTGAAGACCTGTACACAGCTGAGATCAGATAACAATATTTACCGCTAAAGGATAGAAAATTCATCAGCCATTAGCAGCACACCAGTGATTTTGAATTGCTTTAAACATATGGTTGTATGAAGGACAGAAAAAAAAAATGCAACAAGATGATGTTAAAAAAATAATAGGGGCAGGAAACAATACACCTCAGTCACCGTCGTATGTTGGGGTTGAAAGCCAAGAGAGTATCAAAAGGGCAAGAAATGGTGAACAAGGGAGCAGCGGATGCTATGAAGCGCTGCGCAGAACGGGCTGGGAGGAAGTGGCCACAGCACGGCATGTGGGACGCTTCAGACTTCACGTGAGGTGCAATATTCTGCCTCCTTGGAGTGCAAATCCCTGTACGGCATCCAACAGCACCAACTAACCCGTACTTGGGCAGCCATCACCATTACTACTGTTCTTATTCGTAGTAAACGTTGTGCACCTTGAAGCCTTCGCCCAGGCCAATGCACGATGCTAGCTATCAACTTCTCCATGATTTCCCCGTTCACAAAAGCAGAGCAGTCCTGTTGCACCAATTCGGGGCAAACCCCCCCTCGAACAAAGTGCAGCAGAGTAGGAGCGGTGCTTCGACCCCAGAACCTTGGTGCTGGCCCTCACCGGGAGACCACGCCGCCAGCAGGGGTTCACAGGTCAGACACGAGGGGGGACGCGAGCGCGGGAAATAAACAAATAGCTGAATTGCGGCAAAACAAATCGACAGACCTTCTTCTTTATGTCACCGTAGCTTCAGAGTTCGGTTTGCGCGCAGGAAATCACAGAAGCCCAGGGAGGTGAGCGGTTACCCCGTTGCGCACATTAACTTGAAACAGGCACAGCTCAAATTCGGACAGATGTGACGCAACGGCGGATTAACGCAGTGCGCGGGTCGACGGGCAGCCACGCCAGGTCCTCGCACCTCGGCTCGGCCACAGGGTGCTGTCACCGCTACTCTGCGACACGGCCACGGCCACGGCCGAGAGCTCCGGAGCAGCGCCTCAGGCCGCCGCCAGCAACGCCGCCAACATCCCCGGCTCTCCCCACTTGTAACCGGCCGCAGCCCACCGTCACACGCCCGACTGAGGAGCCTGGCCCCTTCCCGCACGGAACGCTACTCCATCGCTGAACTACTTCTAGTGGGACTGTACACTAAAAATGGCGGTTCATACAGCAGACAGTCCCGAGCTGGCCCGAAACAAACGGCGCTTTCAGCTCTCGCCTTCCTGCCGCGACTCCGTACGCACACGCGAGTTTTCCTCGAACACCTCGCGCCTTCGGACTGCTCCGCGCCGCCTCTCAGAAGCGAACTGCGCTGACGGAAAAATAAATCGTATCCCTTACCCGTGGTTGCAGCTTAATTTGCCTCCGCCATCTTACACCAGTGAACAGAAGACGCAAAGCTCGCGAGAGTACGCGGGGCCGCCTATAATAACTCATAGGGCACTCCCACATGGCCGGCACCTTGGGATCGAAAACGAGGCTGTGGGCCCGTCAGCCATGAACGCGCTCTGACGGGCTGCCCCCTCGCCTGGCTTCGCTTCGCTCCGCTCCGCTCCACACCAAGTTCCGATCTTTAAAGCAGTGTTTCCTTCGGTCTTGGCCCATGCACGTCTTTTCCCCTACTGCGGAGTTACGAACTAAATAAACATAGTGGGAGTTGCGAAGATTTGCTGCATCTTTTCCAAATGCCAGCCTAAGGAAAAGGTTCAAATGTCACACAGCAGCTATAAGCTGAAACGTGTGTGATGGGCCTGATCGTTGCTTTGGACGGCTTTGTTAAAGAAACCTTGTTCTACCCCATTGTGTAACCCCTGCTCTGTAATCCTGTGTTCATTACAGCGTCAAGGTGCTAAGAAATATTGTAAAATGCCAGGCGATGGACTGGCGTTCGGTCCAGGCCACATCCGGTGCAAAGGGCTGTGCCTCGCTGCGAGACCTCACGTAGACGTGCCGTTACCGACGGTGACCGAGCGCGTGAGACTGGTCTGGCCCGGGACAAGTAGGAGCGACTGTCACGGGCACAAACATGGTGGAAAATTGTCAGGCTGAAAGAAAACAGTGGCATTTGAATAAGTGACTGCACTTTAAGAAGCATTCACACAACTCCTTCCCTTGTAGTGGAAAGATGTGGACCAGAAGGTGGAATCACCAGTCAGGTGGGGCACGTTCCTACGCCCTGGTCCTGAGGCCGGACTAAAAACACTTTGGATCACACAGGGACGATGGAATTGTGCCGCAGACAACTGGTATCATCTCGCGGTTTAAGTGAATAAAAATCCATAAAGTCGATAAACGGTAAAAAGTGTGGTTGCTTTAAAGGCATTTGTAATCCCAACACATTTGGGCTGTGTGTAATAAGAGATGCTGTGTAACAGGTGGGATTAACCAATGTTACAATTTCATAAGAAACTTACAGCTGAGGATGCATCAGTATATTCTTATTCACCAGAGGAGACAATAAAGAAGATGTCTTCGTATTTCTCTGTATTTTAAGCACTGTTAAAAGCAGCCTAGGACAGCATGGGGCCTCAAAGTGCCTGGGCTGTGGGTTCAGAAGGGGGTCTGAGCTCCACTCTGTCTGTGTGGAGTTTGCATGTTCACAAAATGTGGTTTCTTCTGGGTACTCTGGTTTTGTTCCACAGTCCAAAGATTTGTTTCAGATGGACTGCTGAGTCTAAATTTCCCTAAGCACAGGAATGTGTGCGTGGTTTTGTGTCTGGCCTCCCATCTGGGGTATACCCTGCCTAGCCGGATAGGCGCTGGACCACCATAGCTCCACGTTAGAGTGAGCAGTTATTGATATGGCGCGAATGAGCAAACATGGTGAACGACCACTGACTGGTGGGTAACAAAGGATACAAGGCTGTCAAAGGGTTTTTGTTTCTTCCAAGTGTTTCCCCTCACAGTCCAAAGATATGCCTCTCAGGTTAATTGGTCACTGCCAAAAAATGTAGTTTAGTACAGCTGCAATACATTGTGTGTCTACATTGGGTTAAATAGCAAAAGCATCCTCCTTGTGCAGAAAGTGGCAATGCAGAGGAGTTTGGCTACAGGTTAGCCCTCCTTTCTGCAGATCAAGAGAAGGCTTTTTGTAATGTGTACCTAGATAAGATTTTGAGGTGAGTGAACTTTAAAAGACAAACTTTTCACTGGACCAAGATGTGTCTTATGGACAGACTAAATGTCAATAATGTCACGACACTTCATCTTGCCTTTTGCAAGTTATTCTGACACGAAGCAGGCACATCCCTTATTTTCTCTACATTTTATCTCTGGACTCTCTTCTCTGCTACTGCCCAGTCAAACTTGTGGCAGTTTGCTGGGAACCCAAAAAGGCTCCGGATGCACGGCTGATGGTAGTACTCTTGAGAAAGGCCTTTACATTGGAGTGGTGGAGTAAAAATAACATAGCAATATAAACTGGTTAATATTATTTGTAGCTTTGGATGAACACATCAGTTTAGCAGTTAATTTATTACAGAGCTTCACGCCAGAATTGTCAGTCACAATTTCTGCGTGGCCGCAGGAGCCTTTGGGAGCCACATAAGTGATCTTTATTCACTGGAGAGATCAGAGTGAAGGTTGTCCACCTTCTCAGTGCACAGAGGCAACATTTAGCTGCTGGGGTCATTATACAGGTCAGTCATGGACGGTGAAGTGACATCAGTTGGCAGAAGCTGCATCGATCTCCCTCTGTGCATAAATGGTCACATCATGCTTTGGATGATTCTTCAGCAGTTTGGATTTTGTGTGACACAGGCACACACTAAAGGAAATTGAGTGGCCATTTAACTAGAAACACATGTGTTTGGACTGCAGGAGGAAACCCGCACAGGCACAGGGAGGAGATACAAGCTCCACAGAGATTAAGCTGGATTTAAACCTGCACCTGGACAGCCTTGGTGCTGTGGGGTGACAGCGCAACTTGCTGTTCAAAACATACAGGAAAGGAGTCATTTCAGTCAAGGACCATGCTGCACAGTTCAAGCCAAGTTCTTCGTGGTACTCTATGTGGCCAAACATACATAAACCCCCCTTCTAATGACTGAGCCAAGCTGTTTGAGTCGCACCCACGCAGAGCACAAACACATTCTAGACAACTGTGTGCTTCCAGCTTTGTGGCCACGGTTTGGGGAAGAAGCAGCTCCTTTCCTACCCCAGCATGACTGTGATCCCCTGTGCACAAAGCGAGCTTCATAAACACACGGTTTGCCCAGGTCAGTGTGGAAGAACTTGAGTGACTGCCCAGAGCCCTGAACTCAACCCCACCGAGCGAACACCTTTGGGGTGAACTGGAATGCTGCTTCTTGCCTGACCTCACTTGTGGCTGAATGGGCACAAACTCCCACAGCCGTGCTCAAAATCTGGTGCAAAGTCTTGTTACAGCAGCAAAGGAGAGAACAACACCATATGAATGCCCATGGGTCTGGAATGGGAGGTTCAACAAGCACATACAGGTGTGATGCTCAAGTGTCCACAAACCTTTGGCCATACAGTGTATGTAAGATATGCGAGTCAGTCTAAAATCTTTAAAATCAAGTATCTCCAGCATCACTATTCAGTGTCAGCAGAATTAATCTGGAGTTCACTGCAGGGTGGCTAAAGGATATCTGTAGTTACACCACAAAAAGAGGTATAACCAGTTTGCCACAAAACACTCTTGTACTGACATCAGCATTATTTGAGAAAGTCAGCATGAGAAGCATGAAACATGGATGTCTTCTGTTTAAAAAACGCATTTCTATCTTGTCATCACAGCCTAATAAGTGTACTATTCTATAAATATTCTCTACAGCAGAACATAAATGTATGGTAGCCTGAATTAACCTGCCAACATAATGGGGCAGAGGACATTCACTCATGAAGCAGCAAAACTTCCTTGAGTAAAAGAACGGAGGTTCATATTTAAAAAAAACAAAAAACAAAAAAAAACATGAAGATACTCGGTATAAGGTAGCAGGTACTCAAAGCACAGGACTGTTTTCCAATCATTTTGAAATACATTTATGGAATCAATGCTGCTCCTTGTAGTGCTACTACTGTGTACTTCTTCCTCATTTCCTTTAAAATTAAAGAATTAAAATGGATGTTACTTGTTCAAAGTCACTGTGCCAGACCAACAAATCCTGACAAAGCCAGAATGACTAAGAAAGATCCAATCCATCAAGTTTATACTAATGGAAAGCAGAATGGTCAAGGGTTCTGGGCAAGGCCTTTGCTTGGCTGAAAGAGCAGCTTATCTGGCTGTCCTACACGTGATGGTCCGTCAGCTCAATGAGGTTACTTTTCGTTGCGCAGGCTTTATTGATGGCACTTGGGGAGAAAACATTTATCCGACAGCATAGCTCATTGGGTTTCTTCAAAAACAGCAGCACAGGGTCTGTGTAGAATGAGCCAGAGCAGCGCAGACGAGCAAGGTACCACAGACCCACCTGCAAGAAGCACATTCAGCACACAAAACAGTACAACATACAATGCAGGGTTTAAAAAAAATATCCTTTAATTGAGTGCATCTGAAACATTTTGAAAATTCACAAGGAAGCAAACCTCAAACCGGAGTTTATATACAATAAACACAAAAATTTAGGTGCCAAATTGTTACCTAGTGATGGCGACAGTTTCATCTTATGGATCAGGGGCTTTCGGTATCGAAGGTCCACAATAAAATATGCAAACTACCGTCAGATTCGTTTCATTTGCAGTTAACTTCAATTTGGCATTACAAAAAACACCAAATAATAACGAAACATTCTGTAGCTTCTATAGGGAACTGGTGCTGTGTTACAAGTTACTTTTGCTTGTGTTATTCCTGTTAGTGATTGTGAAACTATTCTAGAATCTTAGAAATTGAACCCTGAGGTATTGACCACACAGTAAAATTCTACTTTGAAAACAGAGCTTTGTAAACACAATCCAACTGAAGGCAAAAAGTAGCCTTCTTTGAATAATTAAAAATATAGTAAAAAAAGAATAGTTAGGATATTCAAGAGAAAACTATTACAATTATGTGTGAGGAAATATAACCATTCAGTATAAAATAACATTAGAAAAATATTCAGTGGGAAAAAAGTTATTTCAGAATTTGATACATACATGTGTTTAAATACATTTGGCTGGAAATCAGTTATTTCAACTGTAAATTGACTTTTGGGGCTGATGAACTGAGTGCAAAGGACTAAAAAGAAAAACAAACTATCTCTGCATCAATATGCATAAACACAACATCTGAATAAGCAGTCCTGAAAATGGATGGATGGATGACTGGATGGATGCATATTTGGTTTACAGCTCGGCAAAATGTGATACGAAATGAACGAACAGTGTCTTCCCATGAGGTGTCGACTCCTCATCCAGAACATTAATTCAGGACACGGTAAAGGCAACAAAGTTTAAAAATGACACAGAATTATAGGAGTTGGAATACTGCTATAGTTTGTCCAAAACAAAAACATTTCACCAGCCTATAGACTGACCTCAATCCACCCAAAGTTAAACATTTAAAGGGAAAGCGCACAGATTAATGCATAACGTACATTTACAAAAATATAAACACAGAGCTGTGACAAACATAGATATTTCAGGGAAAAGGATTATACACAACTACTGTGTATTACAATTGTTAGAATGGTAAATTACAGTAACAGAAAATGTACTGCTTATCCCAACTAAAATTAGGGCAACTAAAATGGTTATTAGCTATTTTTTCTAAAACAATAAATTATCTTTTGAAAAAAGAACTATAATATGTCCTTTCTGTAGCTATGAAAAGAGAAATATGTTAAATATTTACACAATCAACTCCATATTCTTTGCTAACCCTTAATGTATTCCTTCCCTTTGACGAAGTAAAAAAAAAAAAAAAACCTCCGAACTCTGACTTTTACATAAAATAAATAATAAAAAAAAAAAAACACACCAAACTTGTGGGGTACAAAGGTCCAATAATTGGGTGCACTGTACTAATTTTCACTTTGACTGCATGCACTTCAAAAAAAACCTCTCTACCATCTTCTTTGAGATAAAGGAGAAAACATAAATTATCTATTTGCCTATCTAATGAATAGAGTAATAAGTTTAAAATAATCAAAAAGCTACTCTTGGGTACTAGCACAAAGTAGGCAGGTTTAAAGGAAGCAGAGAATCTGAGGAGGGGTTAGCATCCAGCTACAGGGTCATCACCAGCAGATAGACAGCAGGCGTCAAAAAAAGGGAATGCAGAAGAGGTTGAGCAAACAGGAAAATGGGTGACAGACCCATGTCAGAGTAAGATTGCTGATCAGGTTTGATGAGTGTAAATCATGTGCAATGCTTTGTTTAGAGCCTGACAAAATACTGACTTGTTGCCATGTACTCTCACTTCATACAACCCCCCCAGGCAGCACATGGGGAAAACACTTATTGTCTTGTCACTGGTTCTCTCTCTCACTCACACACACACACACACACACACACACACACACACACACACACACACACACACACACACACAGACAAAAATAAAATTATCTCTAAATGCCCTCAACATCCCTGCTGTTTAAGATGATGCTCAGCGATCTCCTCTATCCACTGCTATAAGCAGCCATCTTGTCCACTTGGTTGGCTTAAAACAACCTCATTCAACGCACTCTACCGAAACACAAAAAAAAAACAAGTCTCGACAGCCCATTTAACTTCCCTAACTGTTCAGTAGGCAGAGGGCAACAGAACTCCCAGCATTCAATGCAGTGCTGGTGCAGAGCTCTGTGTTACCATGGCATCATTTGTAGCTGCCTTTTTCTGGGTGTGATCTTAAGAGAAACAGAGACATGACTGGATGAAGTCATTGTTCACTCGTGGCTGACAATTTCAATAAATGAAATTAAGAACCATTCTAAATCTTCTGCAATGCACTACAGCCTATGAGCTTTTTAAACTTTCAGTAAAACCTACATGTACACACGCATTCACAAATACAGCAACAGAGAGTCTAATTATAAAATGAAGCTAAAGAAGAGAATGTGGTCATATTTAAATTATTCACATATAAAAACACAACATAAAGCAATTAAAATATATATATATATATATATATATATATATATATATATATATATATATATATATAGATACATATATATATATATATATAGATACAGACACACACACACATATATACAGAAACACACAAAGGACATATTTACATTTAACTTCTGTGAATATACTTTGAGTATTGTCTTAATGGAGACGCTTCTGGATGATCATTACTAGAGGAGAAATGGAGAACGTGAGGGAAACGGGGATGCAGACACAGAAGGACACACCTGGGTAGCTACATGTACTTACATGATTTTTACATACAAGAAATTATATACATATGAAATTACATTCTTTGCTAAAAATTTGCAAACCTCCTCATGACACTACTTTCTCCACTTTATGAAGTTGGAAACATTATCTGTTCCCCAATACTTCATCTTCAGTCTTGATTGTGTGCCTCTGTTCAGTGCTGCATTCACAGCAGAAGTTTGCCATTGCGGTGAATTTTGAGGATTTTCCCCAACCTTTGCTTTGCAGTAGCCAGGCCTTTCTTTGGGCGCTTTCCTAAGAAACAGGAGGAGGACACGCTCAGGTTCATTTCAGAACGCAGAAGATTGACAAGCCACATCGGGTTGAAGATGTGGTCGACTGAGCCAACAAGGCAACATGAAGGACACTCAGTCCATGGCCACATTGTCAATCGGCAGCATATATACGCACATATAACTCATACCTTGTGTTCTGCAAGGTATCATCCTTGGAGCTTACACAGGTGGTGTCTCCATGCTTATAGCGCAACTTATTACTGCCATTTCAGCAATTATTCATATATTCAGTGTGCCCATAATGTTTGCTATTCACTCCATGTTTTACTATTGAGCTATAAAAGTTATATAAAAATTAAATTCTTGTTCGAGAAATCCTTGCCATTGGCACAAGGTGACCAGTGTTTGAATATATATGAGTGAATTTCACTCAAGCACAAACAATGTTCGGCTCCTAAATGGAGCTGTAATTCTCTCTACATTTTTTCTCTATTAGCTGGCCTGCACATGTCTGTGTGTAAATACCTTGCCCTCCTGCAGCCCCTGCACTGCTGGCCCCTCCAGCTGGTGAAGTAGCTGACGGAGAATAACTGCTGCTGTTCTGAGGGGAGAGAGAGGGCCTCCTGGCACTCAGGAACACCCCAGGTGCCATGGCTGCAGATCCTCGTGGACCCCCTTGCCCAAAGGGGCCAGGCCCTGCAGTGTACTCATGGTCCAAAAGACTGGCAGGATAGCATTCCACTTTCCTCTCCTCTGGCACACAGTCAGCAGGAGGGTCAGGGGGGGGAACAGGGGAGATAGGGGAAGGAACCGAATGGGCCTGGGGCTGTAACACGGGGGCAGGGGGCCGCCTTTTTGTGTATTTTCTCTTTGTGCTTTTCTGCTGCTCCTAGGGAGGAACAGAACATAAAAAGCGATAAATCTCATCTAAATGGTGCGAATCAGTACTATTTTTGCATTATGATTCCATTGGTTCACCTGATGTGCTAGCTTGGCAGCTGCAGCAGCAAGGCCCGTTTCCACAGATGCTACCCTTGTCCCCTCCCTCACTGGGCGCTCCTGTTTCGGTAGGGTGGGGGTCACCCGGGCTAGGGACAGGAAGACCGATAAAGGGAAGCTTACTTAGAGCAATGCAGAATGTATGCCAGGGTTAAGAACTTTAAACATTTATAGATGAACACAGAGAAAATCATCATTAGCAAAGTTAGATGTCAAGCACCTTTGGGATTCCAGGGCATGTCATCAGAGTTCCTCTTCCTCCGCATCTTTGACTTAAGTGCTTGGTCTTCCTCATCTGACTCCAGAGAAGGATAGACTAGGGAAAATGTTGGTTACACAAATGAAATATCAGTGAAATACATTCTTAGCAAATGCAGAGAGCCACACAGATGCCGCCATATTAGCAAAACTCCTGTCCCATTTACAAACAGTAATTATTTTGCACATACAGCAGAATCATAAATAACATGAAAATATGCAACAACACGTGCTGCAGTGTATTCACCATAATCAGAATCCTTGAAACAGGTTCCTAGTGTTTCTTGCTCATCCGGACTCTCGTCTTCGTCCTCACTGAGGTGCCGGGCAGGGCGTTTAATCGGGCGTTTCCCCGGGCGCTGGATGGTTTTCTTTTCGGAGCTCTTTCCACCTTTCTGAGACTCACACCATGACGCTCCCCCCACACTCTTTTCTCGCTGCTTGCCCAGCTCCTTCCCTGGACTTCTTGAGAGGGACAGCGAAGAGGAAGAAGAGGGGGAGGAAGGCGGGTTGGCCATGGAAAGCATGCCTTGGATGGCATCCCGGGTGCTTGGTGAGGCAGGGGCTTCCTCGCTATTGGAGAGGGGCAAAAGGGCTTATTCAAAATCATCACTCTCCACTGCTGTTGTTTGTCTACACTTGTGAAAGCTAAGTTTGGCCTCTGTTTAGTTTACAGAGGAAATAAAAGTTTCCTTTTTAAGTTTTTAAAAAGACACATCAAAATACAAATGTTTATCAATTCACTTACAAATTCTCAACTTGCTGTTTGTTGTAAGGATGCAAAATTATCTGTATCAAGGTAATTTAATATGACAAAAGTGTATAATAAATGATATGCAACTAAAAAGAATGTCAATACTGATGTTTTAGTAAGAGTGACTGAAACTGTTTTAAATTTATAGCCAGTTAAAGAAATCCAGTGGGCTAATTTGACTGGATGTGATAAAAGTGTTTCCACCATGTCACAGTTTGCATTAAAATCAAATTAAATTCACAGGCAGGTCCAACAAGCACTGTAAGTTGTTCAATAAAAATGGTCACGGTCTAAGTACGTAAAACATAGTAAATGTACAAGAAACAAGTTGAGAAGAACTCTCCTATCTACTCTAGATACACCAATATCATGTAACAACCTTCGCATCAGTGCAGCTGGATGCTAGATGGTTGATCTCCAAAAGTCTTCACGAAAAGTTCTATCCCAGTCATGGTATCGTACCTGAAAGATCACCTTGCAGTGGGATACTAACCCAAAAATAATCAGCTTTGACCACCTCCATCTTCTTGGTAAGTGCTTTCTACTGAGATACTGAAGACAAATGATAACTTTGATAAACTTTAATAAGGTCCCTCAAATCCATCCATTCTCTGGTTATGTTTTCCAACTACTAGAACAGCAGTACCAGTACTTGAACAACAGAACCAGTTACCGTTCTTTGGACTGAAATCACTTCCATATGTCACATCTGCATTTTGTTAAAATCAAAAGGTGTGATATTACGGCAGCTTGCGGCAGAGAGGACCAGAACAGACACGTATGAGAGTGGAAGCCTGCTGCATACCTGAGGCCAGAGTCCAGGCCAGCTACCTGCTTGCTGGCCTTAAGCAGATCCAGAATGCCCCCAGCTCCCCCTTTCATCTCAGACACAGCCAATGTGTCCTCATCCGTGGTGTAGTCCTCCTACACAGTAAAACAAAAATCAGCAATGAGACCTAGTTACTACAGAATCTAATGCACACAAGGGCTGTTCATAATGCCACACCTTTGATGTGCAGACTCCAGGAGACATTGAACCACCTGATTTATTTCAGAAGCCAATGGTCATCGTGGTCGAAAATATTTAACATGTCTGACCTTATAGTAGTCTAGGAACAGCTGAAAAATTTGCTGGCTGTCCAGGTAAGTGACTTGACCAGCCAAACTCCCTTTCAACATTCAAAGAGTTCAAAATTCATCTGTTTCAGAGATGAATTCCTACCAAGTTTCTGTCAGCTTTGCAAGTTTGTTCTTAACCACTTAATAATTTTATCTAGGCATTTGTATATCATTGTCCTTAGGGGGGGTACTTGAGGAAAGTGTATTAGCAAAATGATGCCATTAAGCTTTTCATATGTTTTGAAACGCACTTTACCAAGTTGTATATTCCTTTGGAGAGAGGTGCCTGCCAGATGTATAAAAGCAGATGTGCATACATTTTCTTATTCAGCTGAATGCATGCAAGGAAAGAACCACACACAGTAAGGAAGGGACAGAGTGGTTACCCCAGTGGGTAATGAGGGCTCTATTTGCTACCTATTAGCTTCGCATGGAGTCAGTACAATTTTGGTCTGTAACAAGAGTATGAAAAGATGTTAGTAAGGAAAATCTTACTTCAATATCAAAGTCAACCTCCCCTGGCTCACGGACTCGGTTGGGGTCAGAGCAAGGCTTGGCCCGAGGAAGTTTTCTTGGGAGACCTGTGGAGATTGAGACATGTCTGGTTATCAGTACAGAATACACACATGCATGTGTGCATCAAAATGACAGCAGATTACACATAGTAGAGCCAAAGATCGCACAACTATCTGTAATTTCAAAGTTACAAAACACTAAAATTCCAAGAATAATGACATTTTAAAATTTACATTAGATGAATAATATTATTGCCTACACCTGCCAGTATTCACAATATTTCTGGAAAGTAAAAATATTTTTACTAATATACATTTCCATACTGTATATGTTCATACACACACTATTAACACATAATACATATATTTTCACAATACAGTAAATATTTTAATACCCAGTTTCAATCCCCAAGATGAGTGAATTCATCAATTTTGGTATATAAAATATACGCAGGCAAAAATACTAACCCACTTTCTGACAGTTACTGACAATGACGAATGAATGACTTTATAGGTCAGAGTACCTCCTGAGCTTTTCCCTCACACTACTGAGACATGCAGATACTTTAAATAGCACACAGAATTTATATTCTTTTGGCTAGATGTCCTCACCAGTTATCTTCTTTTTGTTCAGTGCTGCAGCCTTGCGTCGTGCGGGCGGCGTCTCATCAATCTGCAGCTCATCCTCTGAATCGAAGTCAGATAGAACTTCACTGTCCACATTGTGGACGTGGCCGGTCAAGGGTTGGAATTGGGCTACACTGGATGTTCCTCCACTGTCTGCATGACCACCAACTTTCCTAAGAAGAGAATAAAATGATAAAAGCAAGAAGGTGAAATGTACAGTGAAGAAGTGGAATGTATTGACAGCAATACAAAAAAAGGGAAAAAAAAGACTGCATGTACATTGCAATAAATTAGCACAGTCAACCTTTCTTCTTTACATATTTCTGGTATGTTTCTTACCCTAGTAGTTTGCCGTTGGTCAAAACCAGTTTCAGTTTGCTCTTTTTCAGCTTTCCTTTGGGGTCATCAGGAATTTCCAGCTGTAAATAGAATAAAGGATCAATGCGCATTTTAGCTTGTATTTCTCCCCTCTAACGCCGTCCAACAGGCTAAAACTAGTGCATATCTAACCTCTCTGGATTTGGTCTGAACAAGGTGTAGATGTTGCTACCTTGTTTTTGCCCTTATTGCCAGGCTGGAACTTCTTCAGTGTGTGTTTTGTGTGAATCTCTAGCAAGTCAAGCTCTCCTGAAACGCTCTTCATCTGTCCCTCTTTGTCCTTTTTGCCTTTATTTTTTGGCCCTGCAGTTTTCTCTTTGGGTTTGGGGCCTCTTTTTCTCCCAGGGGGACGGCCAGGAGCATGAGGAGCAGTTAGAGAGGCACTCTGATGAGACGAGGGCAGACCTTTGGACACTCCGAAAGTGACCCCTGTCTTGCCCAAGTTCTGCTGAAAGACATCCTGCAAAGGGTTTTGAAAAACAGACAACCAGAAATATGTTAAAGGGAAACAATAAAAAAAAGATGTAGGTAGTCAGCCAGGATGAAAACACATTATGAAAATGCAGATACTAAGTCATAAAACATACATTTTTCTGGTAGGCATGACACATGGAAATGCAGCCAGAGTGATACAATACTATTTAAACTGACTACTGGAAGACAGGAGTGATCCAGCTGTGCAGCTTAATGTGATTATGGCTGCAGATCCTGCCCGAGGCTCCTAGTTTATGTTCTCTTGTATATTGCACAGTTTATGCTTTTAAATAAAGTCCACCTTGTACCACCTCACACCTGGTCTCTCCTTGAATCAAGCACATTTTTCAAGAATCAAGAAGAATCAAGAAGAGTTTATTTGTATAATAAACTTATTATTGTACTGTGCATAATAGCACAATAGCATAGTGAATCACCTCAGTACAGATGTGGTTTGGGAAATGACTCCATAAAAACAAATATTTCTCTGAAATTTCCTAAATGCTTCACATGGATGATAAACACTGCACAACACAAGCGATAACTTTCCAACACTGAGCTGAATTCCTTCAGCAGCTTGACAACAGTTTAACCCTGTTGAGGGGCAAATTGGGGCACAACTCACCTGAGGCCCTCGCTCTCTCCCCTCCACCAGACGGATCTCCTTTGTCAGGTCCTTGACAAGCTGCTGGGTGTTAATGGTCTCAGGAATCTCTTCCTCGTGTTCAACCAGCGCCTGCAATGTACAACACAGTACAACCAGTAACACAAACTCTTCTGCCAGACCAATGGACAGCATGATGGAGGACTGGCACAAAGATTCATTATCAGTTGTAATGAAATGATGCATAGTACAGTGGCACTGTCTTTACCTCTTTGCGCGTCCAACTACGGAAGGCATTGCTGAGAGCCTTGGCTCCCTGGACCAAGTAGATTGCAGGGTGCCTGCGGTTCTCTCGGAGGCCTGTGGGATGAAAAACAAACAAAGGTAACATTTACAGCAATGTTTTGAACCAAGCATCCTGAAAATGACTGTGGCACAATCCAAATACTGCTTTTCATCAACGTGGCTCACCTCTGAATGTGTCCAGCAGGTGCTTGCCAACATACCAGCACACCGTCTCAAAATTGGGGAACTTGAAAAGACCTGTAGTACTGAGTCTCTTCTCTATTTCATAAGCTCTGAGAGAACCAAGAGGAACAAAGTAAGATGAACATAATGGCCAATCACAAGTACAAAAAATATGAATCCCAAACTCAAATAAAATCTAAAACAATCTAATTGGAAAAAGTTGCCAGTTCCTTGAGTGCATCTTACCGCAGCTGCATGTCGATGTTGAGACTGTGGAGGAAGTTCCCCCCAAAGGCCAGGCAGTCCACAGGGGTGAGCACAGCATGGATCCACCCTAAGCCAGACAGACACCACACAGTTGTAAGTGGCCTTTCATGCCATTTAGTGCCCCACTCCACACCACATAAACTTGTTCCCTACATAACAGGGCTAATTTGTTCCATGAAATCACACTACAGGGTGAATTCCTGTTTTTTGGGGGGGGGGGGGGTGTCACCGTTATTTTGAGTTTCCAGACAATAAAAAAGTAAACTAAATCAATTTAATATTTTTGTACATTGCAATAACAGCTAATTTAAAAATTTGTTAAAAAACTATTTACTTGTCTTGTAATGTTCAATCTTCATTTATTAATTTTCAATAATTTTTATTAATTATCAATTGCTTGCCCAATGCAGGATCACATTAGTCCTGAGTTTGCCCCACAAGCATAATGATATGCAGGTTAAAAAGAAATTTAAATTATTTAAATAACTAAGCTAATAGACAAGTAGAATAAACACACATTAACCACTGGGTCATTGTATGATGGGGTTTAGACAGCCCTGTGTCTCCTCCTGTGCCACATTTGCCCATTTGTTCCCCATGCATTAAACAATGGTTGTGACTCCTTGAGACTGTCAGCATGATCCCATGTTGCTTTGCACTAAACATAATTAAGTTTCTGTAAAGTGTTAAATTAACGTCTTGTTTGTTTTTTCCTCCATGAGTGTTCATTTCATGTTTGTTGTTATTGTCTTCTCTGAACCAATAACTAGGGACAGGAGTTGTGTTGTCAGGGGACCAGCTATGCGTGTCTATGAATATTGGTCTATGGTTGTACTGATGCGTGATTGTGACAACTGTGGGAAGAACCTCTAGGGAAGAGGAATGACCGCAACTCAGGGAAAAATGTTGTTGCACTGAATTTTGAGCCTGCTCTGAGGAAAGATTTGCATACATGTTTGAGCTGTTGCAGTTTTTTGTTGTATGGGACACTGTCACATGGAGCTGCGTGTACCTGTACAACACATCACCTGATATTGTAACATACTATGTTAGATATGTATTTGACATTTCCTTTCTTACACTACTAAGCCAGCCAAAAATTTCATCAGTGTATAAAGTACCCCTGCTTCTAATAATTTTGCCCTGAAAGAATAAGACACTAAAACCTTTACTATTAGTAGCATCACAAAGCCAAACATTTAGCATTTACTTAAAAACAAATGAGAAGATTTTTAAACGTATAAACAAAGTAATAAGAACCTGTGGGTATAAAGAGGGTGTTTCCCTGCTTGACAGAACACTTGTAGCACATGTCCACCTGGTCGCCAAAGAAGAGCTCATTCTTGTTGGACGAGGAGCTCCAGCGCTCAAACAGGGCCAAGTTAGCTGGACTGGGCTTGATCAGGTAAAAGATCTTCTCTCCCTGCACAAGAGATGCTTTGTCTGAGATCATGACTTTGCTCCTTGGTAAATTAATTTCCTTTTACATCCAAATGCAGGACATACATACACTTGAATTTGTAATTCCACCCCCACAATATTTGGATACAACTGTCCTGCAACCAGACCTATTCTTCTCCCACATCCCATTATACTTCTGCTGACAGCCACTTTTTAACCTTCCTTTCTAACCCCACTTCCTGTAGCCTCCTGCTGAAAGGAACAGGTAGCATGGAGATTAAGGACTTGGACTGGTTTAAACCCTGCTCATCACTCCTATTGCATTACCCTTGAACAACATCCTTATCCACAACTACTCTAGTAAAAATACCCAGCCATATAAAATAGGTCATATAAAAGCCATTTGACTGTGTCATCCTCACCCGAAGTACATGGTACCACACAGAGGTCCCCCCAAAGACAATGTGGAAGTCTGTGTAGCTGTCCTTAACACCCATCAAACAGTACTTCTGCACACTGGGCCTTTCGAAGACGGACTCCTCCGGCCAGAGGTTCTCCACCCAGGAAAGTTTCCTCACAATCTTGGGCGTCTCCACCAGGTTAGACAGCCTGCAGTCCATTATCCACAAAACAAAAGATTTCAGCATTAAATTTATGAATTTCTTTTTAATTTAAAACAGATTTTTGAAGCAAAACAGGTGTAAGACCAAGACTCAATATTATAGCTAAAAGAATAAAAAAATCCATTTATGAATTCATAGAACAGGTTTAGACAATAAAAATAAATTAACTAATATGCTCCTTTGTCCTCCCAATTACAATTCTATAGGATAAAATTTAATCTGAAATCAGCCAAATATGACTGCACTAGCAGGGGAGCTGCCCACAACCCTTTAAATACTATTGAAGAGACACAGCAAAATCAATAATGTTCAATACAGCAGATTGCACTCAAAGGACCTAGGTTACATTCAACTGCCTACTGTGTTACCCTTGAGCAAGCTACTCACTCAGTTGCTCTAGTAAGAACTGCCCAACTGTATAACAGGGGATATCATTGTATGTGTCTGAATGTTGCAGGTCATTTTGGTCAAAAGCCAATGAAGAGCAATGCTATGTCAAACTGTACAATAATTTTAGAGCTGTAGAGCACCCTAATCATAGCCTCTTGTTTCTGCTGTATGAGCCTCACTGAGTCGCACCCACTGAGACACAAAACCTGTACATCACACCTAGTCTCAGAGAACTCCAGGCTGACGACACTGAGCACTCGGTCTCGGTTGGGGCTGTTGTAGTACTCCACAAACTCCCCTAAGCGCATCTTCATGTTTGCCTGATGGCATACATCTATCACATCGATCTCCTTGTCGGCACCTATGCAAAGATATACAGCATGACTTCACATGAAGAGGTGAACATGTACAAATTATTTTAATTGATTCCTCCCCGCAAGTAACAAAAACAAACACACACAACAAAAACCAAATAAAGCATTAGAAGCATATTTGTTTTTTTATTTTATAAGGTACGTATATTTTACATACATATATAGGAATCCCTCAAGATATTAGTCTTTGACTTATGAGCTTTTACACAGCATTGAAGTTATTTAACAGCTGTTACAGAGCTGAGGTTGATTTTTCTCATTTACGAGTAACAAAATTCATTACTCCAACACTTAATCTCTGATATTTCACCTTACGAACAGATTTTCAGAAACACGTTATGCTAGTAAGTAGGGGAAACCTATATGTAAACTACCATTTCACATGATAAAGGTCACTCAGAAAATGTAAATCCATAAAAAAAAAGAAAACAAAACAAAATGCAAGACAAAAACATTTCAACTGTTAGAAAACCAAAGGAATGCATTACAATAGAGCCACTGAGAAATTACGACTAAATACCCTGTGGTGTAAAATAAAAGGTCTCAGCAATATAAAATCACAAATGATTTAGATTTATGGTAAACAAGTTTACAAGGTTTCATGCTGTGTGCATAGTATGCCCTACAGTTTGCGACATTAGTATTAATTTGCCAGTCTTTGCTGGTCAGAGCAACACAGCCCCCTAAGGCCATGACATGGAGGAAGTAGAATACAGTAAGTGACCAAGTTTCATGTGACAAATACTGTTGCACAATACCAAAGAAACAAATAATAGTGATAATGTAGTGCATGGTTATTTGTATACAGAAATCACACATACCTACATTAACACTATCTCAACATGCTTAGACCTATACATCATAAACAGAATGTTTTCAGAGAGCCTTTCCCCAACACGGTGCACATTGTTCTCAAAGATTATGTTTGAGAATTTTTGTGAACACACTAAATGGGTACAGGAGAAAATAAAGCAGGTTGAAATAACCAAATTTACCTTGACGTTTCAAAACTCAGACTAGGACCACTTTTAATCTTACTAACATTAAAGAAAAAAAGTGAATCCAAAGCAAGTTTTATCATTCAACCCCATTATCCATTATGGAAATGTATTCTCAGAGAACCTTCTTTCGGGCTAACTTGTACAGCAGTGCTGCTCAAAACTAAGATTTGCGATTTCTCTCCAAATTAAGAGACATCAATGTTAAAGTTGAACGATTTCTCTTTCTGGCTTGTCAAGGAGCCTTGGAAACAGCACCATCCTGTGGAGAAAGCTGCATTTTCTTGTTTTTGAGTGAAATACACTAAGTTTAAAAATCAGTGCGGGAGTAAACATGTGGTTCAGAAAGGTATTAAATTGTTGCAACCAGTCTCATGGCAGGAAGCGTACACCTTTTAACGCTAAATCCAGATCCACAGCTAGACAGGCTTCCCTGTAAATTATGGCGCTTAGAACCATTCCAGAGGTCAAGCTGGGAGGGGGCAGTACTTACCTATGGAGTGTTCAACATCTGAGACAGTGAAGGAGGGAGGGGGCAGGCTCATGCCCAGGCCATCCTTCCTGAGGACCAACACAGGAACACTGAAGGAACGCTCTTCCAAGAAGTCTACAGTCAGCTGGGCTCCAGTGGGCTTCAGCAGCACTTCATCAGCACTGGAACACAAGCAAGAAAGGGCCTGTCTTATGACTGTATTGTAGCATTATTACAGCACAGTGAACACGCAGAGCGGGAGGGTCCACCTGGTATAGTAAAGGGTACCTGGGGAAAGTGCGGCCACGCAGCTCCCTCACAAACTGCGAACTGCCCGTCTTCACGGGACGACTGGCTTGCCTCACCCCCCCTGCTGCTTCAGTCTGTTTCTGGGCACCCCGGCGCTTGCGCACTAAGAAGACACAATGAAAATGTGCTCAACACAACTCGATTAAAATTATTGGGTAGTTAAAAACATTCAGTAGATGGAGACAAAGCAATTGAGAAGCAAACAGAACGGAGAGCACAAAGACAGATACTTACTAACAGAGGGGCCATGTGTCACCTGGCAGTTGGGGCAGTGATACTGGTCAATTTCTGCAGCGTGCTCCTCCTCAACACCAACACAACTGTGAAAGAACAACAATAACTTGTGCCATTTCCGATGATCAATATTCGCTCACAGTGTATGTGGCCACTGGTTATGAAAGAAAAGACTCTGAGGTCAGCTGAATTTATTTTGTTTAAAATGTACATTGCGACATTACCTTCCGTGGAACCAGTCCTGACAGACGTCACACTCGATCATGAAGCGCGTGACATCGTAGGGCAGCCTGCACAGGCAGTATACAGGCACTGTTGCCATGTTGGGAGGCTTGGAACAGCCCGGCCACACACACCTTGCTTGGCTGATCTGCGCTGCACAAACCCAGGGTTACAGCTGCACGCAGCTTGGTTGCGCAGCCCTTCACTGTGGCTCTATGCAGTCAGTGTGTGTGTGTGTATGCTGTGGGGTCACACAGGCCACACTGTGCTGACCATGTCCTGGTGTCCCTTACAGAGGAAATGGAAACAAAAAACATAAAATAAGTCATTCAAACGTCCACACGTTTAAATATGGGTGTACAACAAATTCTGAACGTATTATGCTAAGCAAACCCTTCAAAAATACAAGTGAACGCGCAGCATCGCAGAGAAAAGCCGCTGCTTGCCGGCCACTCTGCGTTGCTTTTAATTCGCTGCTGGAACGCTTGCGCTTGCGCGCGCCCCGCACGTCACGCAGCTTCCACGCGCTCGAAAGGCGCTCTTTCTCGCGGACGCGGCGCCGTGGGGGCTCCGCCGCGCTCCCTGCCGAAGCGACTGAGCTGGCGTGCGAGAAGCCGGGGTCGCGACGTGTGGCTCCGGGCCGCTCAGCGCCGCGGCAGGACCGCCGCTCGCCCGCACTACAGTCACCTGACAGCTGCCCCGGTCAGCCGCGTTCACCGAGCGGGATGAAGGGACCGCCTGCCAGGTTGGAGCGCTTCTGTGACCCGTGTACATGCTGTGGCTGCCCGCTACGGTGTGTTCTTCAGCAGTACGATCCGTGGGTGCGATGCTTGCAGTTTCCTTAATGCACCTAACTAAACCTAACTTCGTAATTCGGATTTGTTCTATTCCTCTACCTTCTGGCTGTGACGAACGTTTTAGTAGCTAAATAAAAATGATGCGCAAACCTGACGTCTTGGCAGGTGTTTTTAGCCTGATGCTAGCTGGGCAGCTCACTACTTTACAGACCATGAACATATCGTTTCACTTCAACGCCTGTTTATTTCGATCCTCTGCAGACCAATGACATGTTGTGCAGTTTGTCGGGTTGAAACAGCAATATAATTCGAGAAAATTGCACAGCGAGGCTCACCGGATCCCAAGTGACGCCAGTGGCGGAAAGTGAAGCGTTCTCGATGGGTCTTGGTATCACGCGAGGTCGAGGTCCCGCCGAGGCCTAAAGCAAAGAATGCAAATTATTTCAAAACAACCGAAGGTGAGATTTTTCCGACTTCATATTCTGTCGAACTAAGTCTAGGCACTTTCGGATTTATAAGCCCGCTGATGAAAAGACGAAAAAATCCTCTTTTGAACTCCACAAATGATGATAAATAGCGAGAAGACGGAGCGGTGCGCGACTGCAGTGTCTCGGAGACGGACTGTCAGCTGCCGCGGAACAATAAAGTTGGTTCGCTTTCAGCGCGGGCCCGACGGCGTGTGTGTGTGCGCCGCAAGACGTTAGCGCAGATCCCGCGGGTTGACAGTTGTATGGATGGACATTTTTCTGCTCGGAGAGTAGTTTCAATTTGCTTTTGCAACCTCAAGTGCCATTTTATGACTCAATGTGCCGTTAAACGTTTGCTGGAGATCATCCGTTAGCAGGCCTCCTTGGCCCTTGTATGTTTGTGTGCGTGTGTGCATACACACGCGTGAATGTACTGACCTACTCGCATTCTCCGAATTCTTCACTTCGGTGTCATATTTACTCCTCGTGTATACACTTCTTTTTATGACTTGATTTATTAGCATATTTGATGATTATTATTCAGTCTTATAATCTTAAACTCCAACCCTAATACCCCTTGTGGGGGAAAAAAGTATACTTATACAAGGATAGCCAAAATAACATATGGGTAGTATATACTAAATATACTTTTACTATACCAAGTATACTTTTTTCACAAGGGACTGCCTGTTGCAACATTAAATTACTGAATATAAAAAAAGAAAGTATGACGCAACAAAAGTTTAGCTTACAAGACGTCTGCTCCACCTTTAAAAATGTTCTGGTAGCCGTGTTGTGGTCCTTCGCAATGGAAACCGTGTGTCCACTGTTACCATGATGTCCATTCACTTGCATGCAGATTTTCCATTTTTTTCAAAAATGCTGGCCAAAGTATAACCTTGGTGTCATCATTTTTGTCTCCAACAAGAGATCTAGTTTCATGTTATCCAAGTTCTAATTAGTTTTTTTTTCTGACTGTCTCATATTGAACCACTGTTTCACATCCTTACAGTGATATTGAAAATAAGAGCGCTTGAAAAGATCTAATCTTTTTTCTTGGAGATACATGTGTACATTGGAAGATCTTGTAGATCTTTTGTTGCAGCCTTTCCATCAGCAAAGTCTTTGGCATATCTTTTCCCATACTATATCACAAAAGTTGAAACTTGTCAACAGCTACCGTGTCATCAACATCAATACATGTTCACTGCTATGCCAGTTGTCATGACTTTAGTTTCCTTTAGTGCTAGATGTTGTGCTTTTTTTATATTTCTGCACCAAATTTTCAAAATGGCATTTTAATTCGAGTGGTGAATTGTGAAAGCACAATCACAGCATCTCTACTGCCATCTCTTCTTGGTTTCCAAGTAACTCCACTGCATGACACCTTTCTTCATCCTGAATATAAGATGCCCCAGTCTGCCCAGGACAAGCTGGGTTCTATTCCAAAGGTTTAGTTTTATAATGATAACCACCAGCCATGTCCTTCTGAGTGCCAAGATTCCATCCCCTTAAGATTTTGTTTTATATCAAAAGCATCTGCATTTATACCATGTTGGAATCTTGGGCATAGGGGGCAGCTGACCAGTTTAGACCTGTACAGGACCTCTCTGACCTGCAATGTACCTTACGACCAGTATCAGTTCATAACCTGCAGATGGTGGTCTAACCCCTTTTGTTGAATTCTAGCCCATATGTTATCCTCGAGCCCTAAAAAATAGAGAAGGTACAATGGGGACTATTAAAGAGAACAAGAAATACAGCATGAGAGGGAAGAACGGCAGGTAATATTTGCACATTGGGCACAGGGGCTGAAACTGCAGCACCACAGCAGGAGCCAAAAGTGCTTTTGAAGTGGCTGTGACCAGTTGATGCCATCTAGGACAGGTTGGTGCTAGCTGAGCAAGTGGCAGACTGTGTGTAAGCATAACTGGCACCTAACAGCACACTGAAAATACATGCTGTTAAAACATATGCAATAGTACAAGTGCTATAGCAAGTTTTAAAAAAGCATGTATCTTGGCAAGGAAATTAATGCTTTATCCTGAAGGAAATTGCATGAGGCTGTAGCACAACAGGACAAAAGCTAACGTTACATAAAGTGGAACCTGAGTCAGTGATGGGATTGAAAATTTTCCCCTTTTATCTGAACGATGAGGAATTCATGAGAATTAAATTAAGACTGGGAAATTACAGCTGCATTCCCCCTTTTACTACCTGAAAGCAGGCTATGATTGCAGATGTATCAGAAAATGGGACCAGTGAGCACTGTGAAACCTTTGCATATGTCACCGATATAGGTTAACTACAGTATAAATGGATGACAGCCACTTCAGTACCATGTTACATGGTAGGTACACATAAACCAGGGTCTGTCAATTCAGCTCCCATTATGGACATAGCTGTAGCACCCTTGAGATACCCACCTGACTTGGATTGTTCTATTAAATCATCCTGCTTTTAAAAAAAAAAAAAATGGCAAAACTGCATGGAAAACTGAGCAACAACAACTGTGCTTTTACATGCTTGTCTAACTGAGGAGTCTCTAAAGCAATTAAGGTGACACAGTTTTCTCAGGGGTATAACACTAGGTCTTAGCCAGGAAAATTGGACTGTGACAGGTTGACCTCCATTAACATCATGCCCCTTGTGGCTACAGAAGAGTACTGTGTGAACTGGATTTATGGGTCCAGTAGCAGTGATGTACTGCAATGCCACCATCCGCCAGTCCATGACTACAATAACCATAACAAATGGGACTCGCTCAAATGTAGTCAGAGTTATGCTCACCGAATAATGGGGTGCTAATGAGAAGCTGTCATGAGAGAAAACAGGAATGTGTTTTATTAGCTATAAAAGCTATAAAGTATGCCAGCTGGCGATGGAGGAGAAGAAAACAAAAACTGCCAACCTGAGGGCAAGTGAAAAAAATCCTCCGAGGCCCCAAGTGCCAGCGGCTCCCCACCCCTCCTGGGGATTCTAGGTACAAAAAGAGAGCCAGCAGTTAGTGCTAAGAAAAGAATTTTTTTCGGGCTGTTCAGCTGTTCATGACATTGCCGTAGTCACTAGAAGCTACCGACTTAACAGCCAGGTGCAGATATGCTGATCTTGTCTGTAATGGCATGCAGTCATCAGCTCTTGTCACCAAGTAGTGCTGGTGCAGGATCAAATGCTGTACACTAGCGTTGGCTTCCTGGCCACCACACAGTACAGGGAAAACACAAAACGAGGCTATTAGCAGCTAAACACATACAGAGACTGGATGATTTTACACTAGAAGAATGAGGTACGGTGGCCAAGGCCGAGAGATTAGACTGAGCTCGTCATTCGTATCTAACGCTTCTTTCTGAAGAGGAAAAGATGGCTTAAATCTGATTCTTACTGCTCCATACCCTACAGAGTCATCTGCTTTTGGTTAAACTCTAGAAAAGCTTCTTTGCTTTTGGCACCATTTTACTCTTCCCCACTGAATGCTGCCAGAGATCCTAAAACTACAGGGGCACAGTGGTTGGGCTAATGAGAAAAGGGGGCATTTGGCTGCGGGAAGGATGGGCCAGATAAACCCACATGACATTTTGCAGTAAGGATCCCTGCAGCTAAACAAGTGGCAAAACAGTTTATCCTTCCTGTGCCAGAATTAATCTGCTGTTCCAGAGATTTACTTATTTAAACATTTTAAGCAAAACATTTGATATTTTCATTTTACTACAAGTCTCACAATGAAAAAATGTAAAAGTACTATAAAAAGCACATATTAGAGGAATTAAAATGAAAAGGAAAACAGGCTAAAAGCTCAGAGCAAGGGATGTTGGCACTTCACTGAGGAAAGAAAAGACATACTGTTTTGTACATTAAATTACAGTGCTGAAATGCCACTTTAGCAATAGTAACACAATTTTAATGTCGATATTACAAAAAAGGCTAAATGGATATAAAAAAAATGTCAGAAACTTGCATGACTTTTCCCAAGTTGTACTGCTGCTCTGTGGCCTAGAGTGACTCCAAACAGACGTAAGACCAAATATGGGTACTGGTGGAGGTAAATGGGGGAAAGTATAAAAGACTAAATAAACACAGTACAGTTAAATGCTAAAAATCCTATTGGCAGTTAAAACTAAGAGGGACAACTGCATTTCTGGTAGAAAAAAAGGGGTAAAGAAATAAAGGTTCATTTAAGTCGAGCACAAAAGAGACTCACAGGGGTATGGAAGAGGATCCGTGGCCAGCAGACAGGATTTAGCAGCTGAAAAGCACTCTGGAGCCTTCTTGAACCTTCCTAGCCTGTTCTCCAATAAGACAGGTGTACATCTTACAGTGAAAGCAGTAAGACTACATTCTTGGCTCATGATCTTCTTGCAGCTGAGGTTGTGAGAGGCTCTATTCTCAGTTTTGTTGTTGCAAATGTCTTGATCAGACCCTGGGTTCTGATCAACTTCTTGGTGGATCCCTGAAGAACAAATAACCGTTACCAGCATCTGAAAGCTAAATGTTAACATAAGAAGCAATCACAAAGACATCTATTTACAATGGTTGCACATATGCAATAATATTAAATTAGAAACTGCGAGCAATCCACAGTGTTTTCTTACAGTGGCTCAGATTTCCTTTAGCGTACCTGGTTTCCCAACTTCCCTGTTACATTCTAGTTCTCCAACTATGATTTTACAACATTTTCCTATTATGTGGGCTTATCGGTTTCCTTTTCGATTCTACAGCTGTAACGTGGTGCTGACATTCGCATTTCCTACCAGCTGAGAGTTGTAAACATCAGTGGATCCCTGTGTAACCCAATTGCTTTATCAAACTTCATCTACTCTATTCAAAGTCTGTGAATTCTCCAAAACAGATAAAAATATCACATTATTCTTGATGTTCCCTGTCATATTGGCTCTGTTCTGTTCAATACCACAGCAGTTTCTTGAGCTGTTAATGTGAAATGACAAACAGCACACAGAGTAAATGCAGCACACAGTGCTGCTGTGTTTTTAACAGTTTAACAGGAAAACAGGTGACACAGTGAAAAGTAAGTGACCTTTCAAAGCTTTCAAACAAGCCGGCCTTGGCTATTTAAAGCTCAGGCTGAGTCACACTGCCTGCATGTCATGCACAGCAGTTTACACAGTGGCCATTTCAAGCTGCGCTTCAATTCTACTCTTCCATTTTTTTTTTTTTAACAGAATAACTGGCTTTTACAGTGAAAGTGTCAGGTATCCAATGAAGACATTTCACATTTGTAAGCACTTGGAGCAATAAAGAAGCATTTGCCAAGATTCATTTGACACTGCACTTCCAACACCCTTATTACATTTATTTAGTACTAATTGTAACAGTGCCAGATGCAGTAATATTTCTGTCACTTTAATACACACTTGCTGAGTTAGCCAGTGCTACCCAGGTCACAAAGTGAAAAGGTAAATAATAACACATTACATGGAACCGCCCTGTATTACCCCTAAAATGATGCATTTAGTATTCTTAGTGCTGCTGAACAAATGGGCGCAGCAAAGAACAGCGTGTTGGTCATAGTCAAATGGAAAGGAATAAAGTAATAAAATACATCACTGAACTTTATTACCCTAATGTTAACAAAGTGTCCATTCCTCCAGCGCACCCTCCAGCCCATTCTCACAACCTCTCCCTGTTTCCAATTTGGGTTTTTACCTTTCGTGCCCCCTCCGCCCTTCCCTGGAGCGTGTGTGGGTGTGTGTAGTGGAGCATTTGTCGCAATCCTCATAAATTATAGGGGAACTGCCTGGAGTCACACATCACCAGTGTATGTGTGTGTGAGAGAGAGAGAGAGAGAGACTATGCAAGAACCTCACTTATGATGAGAAGTACTTGTGTTTGAAATTTCAATTCTGGCTTGAAAAACAAAGCTGTGCATAAAAAACACATAGGCAAGTAAAAAATGAGCTTCACAGATATGAAGATCATACATTAGCTATACAGCAACCTCCATTTTAGACTGACATTGTTCTGTCTGATTTTAATATTGTTTTCGATTATCAGCAGTTTGTCTCACATATTGAAATATTTTCTATGCATTATGAATTGTACCTTTCCTGTGGGTGCTGGTTGCTCCTTCACCGAGACAAGGAGGGTCAGGGGGTCAACTCCTTTTACAGCAGCAGCTCAGACTTCCTCCAGGATCCCAGCAACATGCTGCTGTGATGCTAAAAAGGAGGGCTGGTCAACAACAGACTGCTTTTTAGCAACTTTTTTAAGGTGACAAAGGACATCCAAGCACAGTTTTTTTCTCCCTTTGCATATTGCACATCATTATGGGATGCTGTGAGTTTAAATATGCAGGATGTCAGGAGAATGAACAGCCTTTTTGAAACTGGACATACTGCTATACTTTTAAGATAAAAATACTGTAGAATTTGGAGGAATTCAGACATCAAAATCTATTTTTATACATATTATCCGCTGTTATACAAGTACACAAGAGACTTGAGACATTTCATATTCTGCTAATTTTTACTACAAAACTTGTCCAAAAGTAGCAAAAAATACCTTGTTTTGATTTTTTCCTAGAATTAATAAAAAGAATTCAGTGCTTTCTGAGATTAACAAAACACAGCACCAAATGTAGCCACATTTCAAGGTGCACACAGTATTGTGATAGCCTGTAGAAATATGTAGTTTTTTTTTAGAATAACTTGGGATGTTCTGTGCCGTTTAGTCCTTCAGTCTGGAGGTTAGGAGCTTACTTTTTGATGCTACCTTCATGCCACAAAGAACATTAACATCTTCACCATCCTAAGACACCAGTAGAACCCTGGATAAAAAAAAAAGAATTAAAAAAACATTCCTCAAACACATTTAGTGCTACAACTTTACACTGAAACAATGCCACTTCCAGACCCCAACAAGGTATTGAATTTAAAAATATTGGCAGCTGCACGTTTTCTTGTGTACTAGTAATCTTACACTACATCGCTAGCGGCTCCATTATTTATATTTAATATTATTTAATCATGCATTTGTGTGCTTGTCTCACTTAACTTTTGCTTTCAGAACTCAAATTGCAGCAGTGTGTGTTTAGAGTTAAATAACTTCGCAGGAATAAATAAACTAAAGCCAGTACGTGACTCCCTCGTTCATTCACACACCCGTCGTGAGAAGCTTGAGACTGAACTCAACACGCAGACGTCCGCCATCTTGTCATCCTCTAGGGGGAGGGGGAGGGGGGGAGAGCAGAGGATGATGGGAAGCGCTAACATCCGGGAACGGATAATAACCGGCGGCAAGTAACGTTTTCTTGCATTTAGAATAACAAGTTCGGCGAAATGTTACAAAAACAGCATCAGCATGAAATTATTACATATAAAATTAATACATATATTGTGCAGCGAGTGTACAGTGGTAAATGAAAACATCAGGATGGCTGAGTTTATTAGTACGGAAGGCAGTGGCAAAACAATGGCGGCCTCTCTTAGGCCTCTGTAGTTTTTGAATTTTGACCCGAGGCTTCGTTTAGTTCCACTGCAGTATACAAACTAGGTGATTTGGCATGCCTACAGGATGGGCGTCCCTGGAGGTAGCAGCAGAGATTTGTAGTGTACGCTGGCAGAATAAGCGCTCATTGGCATAGGGGTTCTTGGGTGAAGTAAACGGCTGTGTATGTAGTTGCCGGGTTTGGCGTCCCTTGGCACTGTGTGTGAAGGCCTCTTAAGAAGGCAGTCCTGCTGATCTGAAGCCTTTACTCAACTGATACTAAATATTTTGGCAAGGAGGGGGCTTCGGAATGTAAAAAGGAACAAGTTGCTGTTAAGAACAGCACGTTGAAATATTCCTATTTTAGCCCAAGGAGCTGCATTGTTCCAGGAGAGCGGGTACCCACAAGGCAGCCTTGCCAACAGCAGGGACTCGCAGCTCCATCGATGGTTGAATGGTGCAAGTCTAATGTGCATGTGAATAGCTCATAGTTCAATATCCCACTTTTACTTGTATCTTTGTGCTGGGTGCAGTATCTTAGACAAGGTGGAGAATATAAAAGTTACCCCATCACACACACTCATTCAGAATGAGATCCATGCAAGCCAGTTTCCAGTTGTACATGGAGTTCCATTACTCAAATTATGCTGATCAACTTTTGAACTGTACATCTGAGACACAAAAATGCCCGTGCTCTGTGTATACACTGTATATATGCAACACAAGCAAGGATTTGGTCACCCAGATTATGGGCAGTCCATGTCAACATCTATTGACTGTTCTCTCCACTACTACCACCTTGTTGTGACCCCCCGACTCCATCATTCATTTAACTTCATTTAGCTGTTAGGGGAGGCCATGACAATATTTGTCTGCAATATAAACATTAAGGAAAATGACAGTGATGCATACAAGTAAAAGTACTTTATCAATACTTACAGTGGCATGCAAAAATTTGGGCACCCCATTCAAAATTCCTTTTACTGTGAATGGTTTAATGAGAAGATGAACTGATCTCCAAAAGGCATAAAGTTAAAGGTGAAACATTCTTTTCAGAATTTTAAGTAAAAATTAGTGTGTTATCATTTTGTATAATTTTAGAGGGGGAAAAAAGGAAAGGCACACCATGCAAAAGTTTGGGCACCCCAAGAGATTTGAGGTCTCAAATAACTTTTACCAAGGTCTCAGACCTTAATTATTTCATCAGGGCTATGGCTTGTTCACAGTGACTGTTAGGAAAGGCCAGGTGATGCAAATTTCAAAGCTTTATAAATACTCGGACTCCTCAAACTTTGTCCCAACAATCTAAGCAGCTGCCTAGCACTCTCAAAATTAAAATAACTGATGCTCAAAAAGCAGCAGACGGCTATAAGATGGAAAAGTGTTTTCAGGCAGCCGTTTCCTCAATTTGTGTAATATAATTAAGAAATGGAAGTTAATAGGAACGGTGGGGGTCAAGTTGAGGTCTGGAAGACCAAGAAAGCTTTCAGAGAGAACTGCTCGTAGGGTTGCTAGAAAGGCAAATCAAAACCTCCATTTGACTGCAAAAGACCTTCAGGAAGATTTAGCAGACTCTCAAGTGGTGGTGCCCTGTTTTACTTTGCAGCAACACCTGTGCAAGAATCATCAGAAGAAACCCTTTCCTGTGTCCTTACCACAAAATTCAGCATCAGAAGTTTCCAAATAGACATCTAAACAAGCCTGATGCATTTTGGAAACAAATCCTGTAGACCGATGAAGTTAGAATATAACTTTTTGGCTGCAATGTGCAAAGGTATGTTTGGAGAAAAAAGGGTACAGAATTCCATGAAAAGAACACCTCTCCAACTTTTAAGCATGGTGGTGGAAAGATCATGCTTTGGGCTTGCGTGGCAGCCAGTGGCATGGGGATTATTTCTCTTGTAGAGGAGAGAAAGGATTCAATTAAATATCAGCAAATTCTGGAAGCAAACATTACACCGTGTTAAAAAAAAAAAAGCAGAAGATGGAAAGAGGATGGCTTCTACAACAGGATAATGGTATCCGAAACGCCTCAAAATCCACAACGGACTACCTCAAGAGGCACAAGCTGAAGGCTTTGCGATGGCCTTCACAGTTCCGACCTAAACGTCATCGAAAATCTGTGAATAGACCTCAAAAGAGCAGTGCATCCAAAACAGCCCAAGAATCTCACAAAACTAGAAGCCTTTTGCAAAGAAGTATGGGTGAAAATCCCCTGAAGAACTGGAAGACTCTTAGTTGGCTTTTACAAGCTGAGATACTTGCGAAAGGGGGTGTTGAAGTACTGACCATGCAGGGTGCCCAAACTTTTGCTTTGGGCCCCTTTTCCTTTTTTTTGTCATTTTGAAACTGTAAAAGATGGAAATAAAAAAAGTAACGTTCCTTAAAATATTTAAAAAATGTGCCATCTTTAACTTAATGCCTTTTAGAAATCAGGTTCTTTCACTTGCTTAGCTATTGAGAGTAACAAAAATTTTAAGCAGGGGTGCCCAAACTTCTGCATGCCACTGTATCTACTTCCATACCTCTAAGACATGGACTTTATTGTAGTTACAGATTTAAAGTGTGGCTTTGGATAAATAACGTAATGCTTAGTGATCGGACAGTACCTTCCAATCTAAGACCTAATAATAATGTAATATTATTTACATTTAACAAACATTAAGCGTTATATATGTGTAACATGATGACTATGTAGTTCTGAGTCTGAATTATCTATACAGCAAGAGTGAAAATCAAGGAGAAATGCTGGCATATATTTGCCAGTTCCTCTCACACTTCTTACGGCCCTGAAAAACGGTGCAGTTTAAATGACACTCAGCCGTAAAGACCAGCTGAGTAAGGAGGTGAATGAGACATAAAAGAAATAACTGCACACCATTTATAAATGGTTCACATTTTTTTTTTATTTTACCCCAGCCTGGCTGACACCATTATTTCTTTCGATTAGTTACAAAACAACTGCTGAATTAATTCCAGCTTTACATTGGCTAAATCACCAGCATTGAATGTTTATTTTGTACTATAATATTAAATTTTAAAACTGGTTAATTCTGAAGTCCCCAAGAACACCTAGGCAACAATTTCAAAAGAGATCATTTCTGTTACTGTAGCCTCTTAGACTGATGGAAAAAATGTCAGCAGAAACCATCAAGCGTTCACTTAAAAGGTTGAAATGAACAAGGTGATTGAGTCAAGGGGAACTCCAGGACCAGAGCTGAGGACTGACCCTTTCCTGATCGATCACGTCACCATCACAGGTTGGAAATACTTCTCATACATGTAATTTTACATTTTTTACAATCCCGTTTCAACATACAAAAATAGTTTTTTTGTCGTTTTGGTAACACTCCAGAATAGCTTGGTTTGTCAGTTTCATCTCGTAAATTCTTTCACAGCTGCAACACAGATGAAGTCACGGGCCTAGCGGCCAAGTAGCATCGCCATTCAAAGTGAATTATGCATGTAGAAAAGGTGTGCTAAAACGCCGTAACCGCAATACGCTTCTCTGAATGTGTACTAAGCAACCAGCAAAACAAGCGGTAACGTAATTTGTTATCATGTACCGATTTCTTTGCTTGCTTCGCACTTCTAAAGAACGTCGGCTATCACCCATTACCGTGCATTACAGAGAACAACTGGCTCAAGTGCAAAAAAGGCCGCTATTGCGGCACGTAACAGCGGCCGCTGTTGTACAGTGTTTTGGGGTGAAACGTTCCTCCGTTAAAGAAAAACCACCATTGTACGTAGAAAAAGTGTACAGTACTGTGCTGCCTCGAAGCATTAACACTTTGTTTTTGTATATGATGTAAAAGAAAGGGAAAACAGTAAAATAGATATGGGAGGAAAGTCCATTTCAGCTCTTTAGTCTTTTCCACCAGTTTTCACTTTTTTAAAAGCAAAAGTGTCAGACACATGTTTTACCATGTTATGTGGTGACTTGTTTAAGCAATGCATTCAAGATGTTGAAGCCAAAAACAGACTGCGGGGGGAAAAGTGCTCTGTGTCTGCGTCAATGTGCACGTGAGTTTTGTGAAGAGATTCTCTCTCTGAAAAAGTGCATCTACCGTAAAACTTAAAACACTACTGGAACTAAAGAATCAGTATGTTACATTTTATCACCATGTCCTAAGCGGAGACGTGGGCAGTAGTTAATACACAAAGTAGTTTCAGTTCTTGAGTGTGTATTTCATGTTTACACTGGCAAGGCAGCAGTGTCGAAATTAGACCCCGTACCCAATGCCAACGCTGAAGGAGACGAGCCTGCTGTCCGTACTGGAATCTGGATGGCTTAAGTGATCGGTAAATGTTAAAGATGCTAATGATCACGCCGTAAACTGATCAACACTTAATAACTTGGCTATTTTCTTTTACAAAGGAATCTAAATAGGCTAACATTTTATCAGATTCATGAAATTAAAGTGTATTGAGAAATGCATGCCTGCATTACACCGAGTGCAACAGCGTACTGCACGAGTCAGCGTCTAAACATGGTTGCTAGGCAATAACACTGTAACGTGCTGCCGTCGATACTCAGACTTTGTGCTGCATTTGTCAGAGATGTCGGGTTTTAGACTCGGTGCTCTACTGAACAGTAATCTGCTTCATAAACAGACTCTACATAAAAAATTAAGACAGCACAGGAGGTGAAACTTAAACAACAGTTACTAATTGCACTTTAATATTAACGTAGTCCTTTCATTACGAGCGTTCACATTTAAAAAAAATTCTAATTTTAATATATACTGAAGAAAATGTCGGTTCCTTCATATCTCTGGTCAGAAAGAGTTCAGGCCCAAGTTATTTTAATGTAATAAAAATAATAATAATAATAAAAAAAAAATGAACAGTTACACGGTTCCAGAACATACACAAGATATGTAGTGAACACGCGCACGCACGTACACACGCACACGCGCCCATCCATTGTACACATATTAAATTTACATTATGCACAGCCTGAACCATGCTTTCTGGAAGCAGCCTACGCAGGTGCCTTCTCTCGTCTTCTGCCATGCACCACCACTCGTCAGTCTCTTCTCCTCTACCGCCTCAAGAAATCCAAACCTGCCACAGTAACATTTTCATCCCCATTTACAGCTGTCACATACAACACAACTTCAAGCAACTGTTCTCTGTCTCTCGCTTGGTTTCGGTTCTCTTCCTCTACCTGTCACGTTCCACTTCTCCTACTGCTGTCCCAAAGGAAGAGTGGAGGTTGGGGGTACAGGGTGCAGTTTGGCACTGGAAGGCAGAGCAGATGAAGAACAGGAAGAGGAGGAGGAAGAGGCGCATGAGGAAAACACCCCAATTCCCGCACTTCCATCGGGGTGGGGGGCAGTCCCACAGCTGGGGAGCACAGACACACAGGGGGATTTCTGCGGAGGGGGCAGCTGCTGACCCTGGGGCTGGTTCTGCTTGGCCAAGTGGGACAGCTTTAAGTGTGGGGGCTGCGCGTGCGGCTGACCGTGCTGGAACTGCAGCGGCTGCAGCTGCTGCGGGTGCATGTGCAGTGGCTGCTGAACATGCAGGCTTTGCTGCTGCAGAACGGGGGTCGTGTGTGTCTGCTGGTGCTGCCCCAGGGGTCGCTGTGTGTCTGCCGCCCCCACCCCGCTCCAGAGAACTGACAGCCCTCCACCACCATACTGAGCAGGAGAAACAGAAGATTGGGCAACAGGAGCAGGGGCTGCTGGGAGATTCAGGGAAACGGCAGCAAACCAACCAGGAGTGGCCGTCTGTAAGAAAGATATGCAAAGTAACCCAAGAGCATAAAGGTAAGGCAGCAAACTTTTTTTTAAATGCATAAACCTATGACTCGTATCTACCAGCCAGTTTTTTCCCCCCATTTAATCAGAATAAAAGTGAACGCTATCGTGGGTAGACTTATTATTGTCAAATAGATTAATTCACAGGCAAATAATCCATGCAGCATTTTAAATAGCATGGGAATCTACCTCGGCTGGTTGGCGCCAACCTCCTAAATCCTGCACCTGCTGAATATGTTTAATCTGATTGAGTGAGGGCTTGGGCGGAGCGGCACCCACAGTCTCTTTTGTCCAGTCGTCCACCAGCTTGTGCAAGTCATCGGTAAATGTGCTCTTCCTATTAGCTGAGCCCTGAGGCACAGCGCTGAGGTCTGATGGAAAACATTGAGGGGAGGGGGTCAAGTTAATAACAGTTTTCTACTCCTTCTGGAAGAGAGAGAAAAAAAAACAAAAAAAAAAAACAACAACAAAATTGAGGAGGCTGGCAAACATCTCTGAGCGTCACTTCTGAGAAGCCATGGTAGAAATGGAAGTTGCCTTAATTCACGCCTTTTTAAACTGCTGCTAAATAAATGGGCGTCACTGTCCAGGTCCCTCTGTCTCACCCCTTGTAGTGGTCTGTGGTGTAGGGGATGTTGGGGGGCAGTAGGGGGGGAGTCTGCTTTCCTCTCCTCCTGACAGACTGCTGGATTGTTGATGTCCTGGGAAAGAATAAATATACTTTAATCAGAGTAATAAATATCTAAATAATGTAAAAATACAACAATATTACCCAGGTGTATACACATTCGGTTTAAGGTACTAATATGTCCTAGTAATTTGCATCACTCGGATGAAAGTACACATGAGCCTAAGGTGCGTTGTTACCAGCATGCATGACTCCATTGTTGTCCAGGTGAGAGTGGGGTCGGGGTCGAAGCTTGGCTTTGGTGGGGCGGGGCCTGCGAGGGGAGACGGCAGGCGATAGAGTGGGAAGTAGCGGAGGGGTTCGAGGCAAGGGCAGGGGCAAAGGTGGGCGATGATCTCTGCTGGAGCGCAGCTGTCTGTAGAGCTCCTGCAGCTCTCGGTTCTGCTGGGCCTGGAGACACACCACTTCCTTGATGTGTCTGAAGAGGAAATGAGAAGAACGCATTGTTAAGATGATGCCCTGTGACAGGTTGTGAGCTATCAATTGTGTGTGGGGCAAAGTGTCTCACTTCTCCCTCAGTTGCTGCAGCTCCCGCCGCAGGTCCTCATCCTCCAGCTCACTCTCGTCGTCATCGTCATCACTGCTGCCAGGGGGCGAGGGGCAGTAACCTCTGGCTGGAAGGGGAGGGACGGAGGCCCTTTTCTTATCTTTCTCGCCCTCTTTCACCTGGCCTCTCCTCTTGTCTCCGTCATCGTCAGGCGACACGGGGGAGCTATCGGTGTGCCTGTCCTCTTTTGAAGCTTCTGGTAAAGTCACAGAGAAGCGTCCCACTCTCCTGTGGACCCCTTCTGTGGGCTTCTGGGCTGCAGAGTTTTCAGGCAGTTGAGTCACCGGGGTCACCTGCAGAGAGTCAGAGTGAATTTACATTCTTCCTCTGCATATCACACATTTCTGATACTGGCAGATTTGTAACATTGGCAATGGATTACCTGAAATCTTCCCATGCAAGATGAAGGCTGCACATGCGTGGCAATCTCACTGCTGTCTTTCAAATTCTGGCAGCTGGAGTTGCCTTCTGAGAGTGACATGGAGATTAAGGAGAAAGAGTGGGGGGGACAACAAACCCAAGAGACAGACAAGCAATAACCCATATTTTACGTGTAGAAATGTAGACAGAAGAATACCAGCATGGGAAGGCAGACAAGAGAAAGCGGATGCAAACAGCAGACAAAACATATTTGCATACACAAAATGCACAGAAAACAGCAAATGGGGGGGGGGGGGCAAGGACAGACGTACAAAAGAAAACACAGACACAAAAATATAGAGTTAGACTGATGGGACTGATACTGCTACACATTTCACATCAAGAAAAATAACGTGAAATTAATTTTTATGCACGTTACTCATAAATATGTCTATGTTCCATCTGCTACGCCTTACTTTAAGGTGGTTGAACACTGTATTACAAGTCACAATAATGTACTGAAAACAACATGCTAAAAAGAGCAAAAAGTTACACAGAGTCTGGGAGACAGTTGATGGAAAATGATTTCTTTTTTTTTTTAGATATGGAAATTGTGGAAACAGTTCATGAGCAAGACTCAATATTCACATCAGGGTATCCCAATTCCCCACCCCCATTCACGCTGCCTTTCACACGCAGGACCCTAAACATCAGGCACCGGACAACAGCAACACGCAGTGCAAATCGTGCAGTAAAAACTGACGGTATCGGATGTTCAGGAAAGATATGTGTATATATAGTACATAAAAAAAAAAAACTTGTATACACATACGTTGTTTCCATTTTACATTAGACTCCAAATTCTGCTGATATTCAATTGCAGATACCAATGCTCTATTGGAAGAATTGCTGTATCTTTATATATACACATACTGTATATATTCTAGGATGTAGACAGGTTGGGGACAAAAAATGATAACACCAACAGGACGCTTCAGAGATGCGCTGGGCCGTATGCAGAGGTAGCACAAACACACGAGTGTGAAGCTGTTGCGCGTTTGGTGTCCGCAGGACGGTCTGCATTTCATGCCGTTTCATGCATGCGGAAGTGCCACATGAGTGTCCCACAAAGGGCAGCAGAAGGCAGGCTGCTTCCTCTCTGTGCACCTCAGACCAGTGGGGACAGTGTGAAGCAGGAGGCTGTAACTCCTAAAGACACCCTCTTCCCAATGGGGGCCAGGGAAAGGGTCCAGCTCAGGACTGTAACGCACTGTACTACAGCCGCTTAATCATCTATGGTGAGCTGAGTATCAGGCCTCGGGGGCACGGGGGGGTTACAACTGCTCGGCTTGTTACACACCTCGAACAAGGAAACAGCCGAGAAGGACTCCTGCCTTGCTGCCTGTTACACATGACTGTGCCCTGTAAAGCCCCCTCATGATGCCACGAGACATTCCATCCACAGTGACTACTTCTCCTCCTTTTGTCCTGCTATTGCAAGCAACTGACCCAACACCCTTATTTCACTTTCCCAGTTATTACGATGCCTATGGAGATCATAACATGGCTATTTCTACAACCTTTGTGACTGAAACGAATTTGTGCACGTCATCCATCATGTGAAGAAATCAAGTTTTACGTGGATGTTTTTAGCATGATGTTTCCATTCTTTGTCCACCATCTGTACATACAGAGCATATATACACTCCACACAGTATATACACTAGATATCAGCACTGTAGTTCCTATTTGTGCAACGTGTTCTAGCTTAAGAAATATGAAAACAAAAATCAATTAAGCATGCACACAAATGTTGAAAATATAAATGACAAAAATTTAATTGGGATAAAATCCTACCCAGGTGAGAAAGAACAGGAATGCACTGAAGAAGACTACCAACTATGCTGAAATATGGCCAGATGGCTACCTCCAACCAATGTATGCCAGTACGACAATAATCAACCACGAGTCCTGCATGACCCACAATGACCAAAGCACGGTACTCTGACAAAACATGAACACCAACTGTGTAAAACCACCAACTGTGTAATGGTGTAATATTCAACAGCCTACATGGAACGGCAATCGATTGATGCGAAGATGAGGATCCGTAGAAACAATGTGGGGAGTGAGTGAATGAGCAAACAAAACTAAGTGAGCAACACCTTCCATAGCAATGCATGACAGGCACACTGCTGTGTGCAGCTGTGCTCTCGCCATGATGCACCACATGCACAGTGCAGCTCTGTTGTTCACCACTGCACAGGTTCACAGGGCTTCTGCTGCGTTACACTTTGCTTGTGTATGACGAGCAAGCAGTTCCCAAGGCGGCTGAAGTGTGAGATGGGGCTGTAGGTTCGCATCTGCGGGGGAGTTTGCTGACAGAGACCTTCTCCGGACAGAGAGCTTCTCTGCATGAAGGCATCACAACACTGCATGCCTTTAGCCTACGTACTCTGTGTGTCCTACACTCCACTGTTCTTGCCCCTGGGTGGGTAACCCATGCAAAAAGAAAAAAGGAAAGAAAAAAAAAAACACTACAAAATAACGTTAATATGCAGCACTGTAATACTGTAACCAATTCATGAGAAATTAATAAAGCAATAGGCATAGAGCGAAAATATTAAAAAAAAAAATTCAGACCTATGCAATAAGCATCACTGCAAATGATATCTACTGGTATTATTCTAGCTATATGACAAAAGTACAGCTAAAAAAAAATGTTACTGACAAAAGCAACACCTAAGGCAGTCATTAACAACTAAGTAGGCTGATGTTACACAGATCTACGCATTTGCTGGAATATCATGGGCCTCACACGCCATTCTCTCTTTCGCTCTCTTTCTCTCTGCAGACGCTACCTTGCTGGACTCTGGGCTTCTTGAACAAGCTGGCGGAGTGGCGCAGTTTGCACGCCCAGCTTTTGAATTTGCGAGTCCAGGATTTCTTGCTAACAGGATTTCTGATACTAGGACATGTCAGGTTTAGGCCAAAATATCCACCTCCTGGGTTGTGCTGCTGCTGTCCCGGTCTGAGGGGAGGCGGATGCTGGCTGGTGGGCCACAATGCGTCTCCAGGGGTGCTGGCTTCAGAGAGAGAGGGGGCAGTCTGGGGGAGATAAAGGAGAACAAAGGGGCAAAGTGGGGTACAACAGGTAAGAGTCACTGAAAGGGGTACAGACCTCCACCCTCTAGGGCATAGTGATTCATGACTAGAAAAACAATTTTATTATAAATCAGGTTCCACTTTAACAGACACTTAGCACTCACGACAGCAGCCACACAGAAAAGGCATCCACACGTCATTTCCCCCCATTAACCAGTTCCAATTCATGAGGCAGTTATATCTTTTCATGGCTTGCTATGAGAAAACAGAAAAAAATCCTTTTTATCTAAAGTCATCCACAACTTTTTTTTGTTGAATCGATGCTTCCTTGCCATCTTTGTATACGTAAAAGGAATTAATTTTCTTTTTATTTCATATTTTAAGTTAATTTTTTTTATCAGTTATAAATACTTTAAATTTAGAAGTTTAAGATTTTAAGTTTAAAATTTAATCTTCACTGGGGGGCTTTGGACATAAACAGAACCCCTGCAAATATGAGGGATCTGTGACAGTGTGGGTGAACTGAAGGCTTTAGGTCATATTAATTAGAAAAGGAAGCATGCAAAACAGAATATGAACGCACGCACACACACACACAAAAAAAAGACCAGCAGAAAACAACTGAGAATGTGGGTATGCACCTCCAACAACACAGTGTGCCTCAGTCTCTCTCACTCAGCCTCTTGGTACACTTTCAAATGTGGTCTCAGTTTATCGCACCAGACAGTAGGCCACAGACAGACCACTTACTGGTAAGCAATATTAATAACCACAGACAAAATGTTATAATCCACACTCAGAAGACCAAATATTGGGGAATGGGTGTATAAGCAGATGATGTTGTAAGGTAGCATGCAACAACCACAACACATGTAACGTGGGTTCCAAAGCAAAGAGGAACACAAGTGATTTGCCAGTGCCTTCTTCCGTGCATGTCTGACAGGTGCAAACATGGGGAGAACATGTAAGCTCCACACACCCGGAGCTGGACTGAAACCCCACAGCTGGCAGGCAGCCCAGCCGCTATGAGGCACCGGCTTAATCGACTGTGCCACCGCGTCCCCCACATACAACATACAGAAGTCGTACATGACCCCAGACCCCACTTACACACACTGTGAGCTCAGGAGGTGGTGGAACAGCTGCAGTCACATCCTCCTGCACAGGCAAGAGAACAGAGCATGGGGGGGAGTCTGAAGACAGGGACCCCACAGGCTGTTGCTCCACCGGTTCCAGAACAGCCACAGAGGAAACAGGACCCATGTCGAGTGGGGCCTCCTCTCCCCGCTGCCCTTCTATGTCAGGGGAGGTAGAGGAAGAGCGGGCAGTGGAAGAAGAAGAGGTGGAGGAGGACGAGTGTGGAGATGTATCAGACGAAGAAGCCAGAGGTGGAAGGGAAGGATGGACCAGGTGTGGCTCTGTTAGCTCCTCCCCTTCAACCAATGTTGAGACTGCTGTGGCAGATGGGGCACCAGTAGAAGACAGAGCAATGCCCCCCGTCAGTGCTGTCCCACTGCTACTCTCCTGATACAGCAGGTTCCTCAGCTTCTCATCAAGGGTTTTGATGCGGTTATCCACAAACTCAATTTTGGGGGGGCCCTCACTGTCTGACTCCGCCACAGAAGAAGGTTGGGCTGGAGAAGGAGTCAGCGTCTGGGAGAAGGCTGGTAAAGGAGGCTCTGCAGTGGCACCTGGTACTGAAGGGGGCTGGGAGATGTCAGAGGCAGGAGGTGGGGGGGCTGAGTGACCAGACGTGTTCTCTGTGGTGTTGCTGACTCCCAGCACTACCTGCTCCACCTCAGGCTGCAGCTCTGGCAGCTGATCTTGGCTGTGTTGCAGTGGCTGCTGCTGCTGCTCCAGGGGTTGCTGCTGTGGCACTAACTGTGGTACAGGTTGTTGCTGCAACATCGGCTGCAGGGGGAGGTCGAGGGAGCGCTGCTGAGGGAGATGAACTTGAGGCAGCTGCACCAGCTGTGCTGTCTGATGCTGATTTGGTGCTTGGGGGTGCTGTGTTGACTCCTGCTGCTCCTTCTGTAGATGCTCCACACTAAACAAGGGTGGAAGAGACATTGCTTGGTGCTGTACCTGGTCCATGTGGGGTTGCTGTTGCGGCAGGAGAATTTGCTGCTGTATCCCGTTCTTGGGGTCTCTTCCTTGAAGTTGCTGCAACCCTACCTGCTGCTGCAGCTGCTGATATGATGGCTGCAACTGCTGGGGTGGCTCTTCGTGAGCATTTTCCTGTAAGGCCTGCTGATGCAGATGCTGTTGAATCTGCTCAAGGCTAAGCTGTGGGTGTATCTGCTGATGCTGTTGCTGCGCCTGCTCACGGAACAGCTGCTGCATTGCCTGCTGCAGCTCATGTGGTTGTACAGAGGGAGAATGCTCCTGTGTGTGTTGGGCTTGAACAGCTGGTGCTGCATGCGACAGCTTCTCTGCTGCCTGTCTTGCTTGTGGCTTCCCCTCGGTTTGCTGTTGTTTTCCTGGTGGGGAGAAGTCTGTCCTCTCCCACCCTTGCACAGACTGCTCAGGCTGCCCAGATGTCTGCAGCAATAGCAGCTCCCTCTCCTTCATAGCCATGGGAAGTTCAGATGTAGCGCTGGGATCAAACTCCTCTGGGGGCGAGGATTTGCCAGGACCCAAGGCAGAGGCAGGTGACGAAGAAAAAGCAGCTGCAGAGACGGTAGGAATGGAAGCATGACAAGTACTAGGGACAAAGCCAGAGAGGCTAGGGTTAGGGTCAAGGGACAAATGAGAGGTGGCAGTTGTAATAGCTGGGGCTACTGGTGCCGAAGTATAGGTAAGCAAATTAGCACCTCCTGTGGCAAGTGGGGCACTAGCAACTGCAGTAGAATAAGGTGACACTGAGGATGGTACAGAGTCAGATGGAGCACTGTCAGGAGCTGCAGCAGCTGGGGCAGCTGTGGCTGGGGCAGACATAGAGGCCGGGGCAGAAACAGTGGAGACAGGGACAGTGGAAGCAGAAACTGCAGCGCAGACAGTGGGAGCAACACCGCTGAAAGAGCCTGACCTCTGTGGTCCATCATCTACAAAAACAACACAGAATGCATTGGGACATCAGCATTCATTACTATAAAAATGAATGTTAGACCAAAGCTGGGTTATGTAACCCTATATTACAAGACAAATAAAGAACAGAATACCTCTCACAATATCCATGGGCTGTGATATCAGAGAGTCTCCAACAGGGGACGGCATTGATGCTCCCTGATTGGAATGCGAGTCGCGGTGACGAATTGTCTGGTTGATAAAGAATCGCCATCGACCCACAGGAGATGACTGGGGCACCGATTCCACTGAGAGAAAGACATTTTAGGCAAAAATGAACCAATGAGATGACAGACAAGAAAGCATTACAGTTAGATGAATTAGAGTGAGTGTGGGCTGAGGTGGTGAGAGGGACGGACAATGTGAAAAAGCAATACTCACTACTTGTGGATGCAGGCGTGGTCACGTGCAGCTGCTCCATTGACCCAGTCTAACAAGAAAAAGAGTAAAGGTCATGTGCAAAGTTTGTTCAAACTTACCCAGGATGGTACAGAGTCAGAATAAATATAGTGTTACTGTCAGCCTGTTACTGTCAGGCTGACAGTAACACTATATTTATTCTGTTATGCAGGTACATTTTTGGAGAAGCTGTACTTGTCAGAGTAATTTTTGACACTGACACTTTTTCCATTTACTCATGTAGATTTCGAAAGAATAAAACAAAGAAAAAAGAAAAAATGCTTAGTCACAATTAGAAGGAACCATTAAAAATGTCAGCCGGCTTTTGACAATTTCACTGACTATAACTTATCATTGAGTTTACTCCTGACCAATCAGAGCTTTGTGTTGAGTTTTGTCCTGCCTTGACTGACAGTCTAATTTATTCCCATGAACTCTGGAGGAGGAGATGAGTTCAAACATGTTTAATTGATCATGAGTAAGTTTTTTTTTTACCGTGTCAAACCGTTAACAGGATAAATGAGACTTTATTAGAGCATTGCATTCAGAATTATTCAGTGTCATCTATTTTATTAATATACGTAAGCACATCAATTAACATACAGCATTTTGCATGCATGCGCTTAACCTGTTAATGACAAATGTTAGGTTTGAAGAGCTTTTAAGATTGAACATATTAACTGACTTGTTTTAAAATACACAGAAATGCATGCACACAAAGAAGGTCTAAAGAACTGTAATAAATGGGAGAGTTCAGCGATTGCAATGTGCTGAACATATAAAAGTGATGGCCAACAGTGGCTGCATACAGGTGGGTTTTTTCCCCATCCAAATGTAGTTAACAATTGTCAATTATCTTTCAGGCTACTGTAACATGCAAGTTGTCCTGTTGTGTAGTTAGCTTGCCAACTGGTAATTATTTTGGTAACCAATGCTTACTACAAAACTAGTTCTGATGTCCTAAATGAATCATTGCCTAACTAGATAACTTTTACAAATTGAATGATGGTTATGGCTAAAAACCTGTAATGGTTTTTGGTTCGAATCCTGTTCCTGCTACTGCCACTTTGCATTTGAATAATGAGTTTTCCCAGATGAGTCCCAGTATAAATACAATTTTTTTCCATTCTTATGAAGCTCTTGTATCATGTAGTGGTGTTCGCTCACAGAACAGCAGCTGTGTGTTTGGGTTCCAATCTGGCTGTTTGTCTGAATTTTACACAAAATTGCTTGTGGTGTGCAAATGTGACAAGGGACTATCAACACTGATTTATAATGCCTAGAAGACTGTGGTCTTTTATTTGTTTTGCATTTATTTAATTGGTCTAATTCACGTTTCTAAAGGTGGCAGCCATGTCATGCCTCTCCTACAATAGGATCACTCAGTTAAAGCAGACCAGATGGTGGAATTTTCTTCCTATTATGATTACGCTATAATTGTTTAGCTGATTGCAACAACTACTTTTCAGCTAACATCGTTGTCCACGCTGTCATCTGATCCAATTCTTACAGTATCAGTTCATGCTGAAAACACTGAACAAGTGTATTGCAGCAGGAGCGGAATTTGAAGTGTTCTTCAGACTATGAGGTGACATCCCTAATCACTAGGGTGCCAGGTGGATTCCTCAGTTCTGCTCAACCCAAGACGCCCTCTTATGAACCCTCTCGCTTTCTCTCTCCCTCAACAGGCAACCATTTCAGAGAGTTAAAGACAGTTTTTATGGATGGGTGAATGTGACATGTGGACCTGTGACTGGGTCTGAAGGATTTCAAGGGCCTGCTTGACAATTATCTTCAGTTCTCCCACAAACTTTTCTTTTTCTGACTCCAGAACAAAATCCTCCTCTACCTGCAGGGGGAAGAAAAAAAAAAGAAAAAAGTGCACATTACACTATGACTCATTTCCGTTCACACAGAATATAGAGGGCACATCACACTTTTGACAGAGTGCTGTATTTGTTTTAGTGGTTTGCCATTTATTGGAGCAGTTTGTTTCTCACCATGTATTCTGCAATGTCCTCAGGGGCATCGCCTTCAGTATCAAACTTGAAAGTGACCATCTTATTACTATGGGTCTCCAACTGACACTCCACCATGTTGTCCCCGCAAGTGCACACCTGGTGTGAAAGAAGGGACAATGCATACAATATATCACCTCTTTAGATGAAACAACTTTATACCAAATCAAAATGGTCAAATTTCCCTTTTTTTTTTTTTTTTTTTTTTAAAAGTCGTTCTCATCGTGGGTGCAAGTACAGCAATGTCCTGCTAAATTCCAAAACAATGGTCATTGACACCTGAAAAACGTATAAAATCTCAGGTACAAAAAATATGCAGCTAGTCAATTCTGCACAGTTTGTACTTCAAAATCTCGATACAAAAAAGATGCACCCTTTCCATTTCATTCAGACATTTTCTGCCTTATCCCATGATCTAAAACAAGAATTCCACATATATGTGAGGCAATTAGAGTAAATAACCACATCACTCACTGTGATGGGCTGCAGCCTGACCACGTCTGAGCAACAAGAGCGGGAGCTACGCCTGCAAATTGTTTGTTAAGGCAGTAACCAGCGCCTGATGTAGCCAAACATCTAATAGAGAAATACATAAAAGCCCCAGCCTGAGAGCCGAGAGGCAGAAGGCACGCTTCAGCTGGAAGGGCTCCAGTGCTGAGCTGTTTTATGTTAAAAGTATACTGTAGCATAGACTTTGCTGCTCTGATTTTTTATTCCATCTCTTGAATCATTGACTGTGTTGGGTTTTCCTGGGAATCACAAGAAGGGAGATTTAAGGTGTCACAAACTCCCACCACTGCTCCCAGCTTCATCACTCCCTGATCCTCTGATCGATTCTGACATGCCCCCCCCCCCACACACACACACACACTTACCTGCAGCATGCTCAGTTGAAAGTGTGTGGCCTTTTCAGTTCTCTGACAGGAGGATCGCCTCTGTGATTTTACCCTCTCCAGCTTCCCATTTGCAAACTGTAGGGGAGGTTCATCCCCATTATTTGGAGCAGAACTGAGAAAGAGGAAATGGGATTAAATTGCATTCTGCTGTACCGTCTTCAGTACACCGCTGACGTCCCCCAAACCATCAATACTAGCTAGCGAGTTGGCTGGTGTGCTACTGTAGTGAACAAAAACCCTTATACTTTAACCTTAAAGAGATCTCTATTATTACAAATTTATGTCAATACTTTTAATTATAGCATCAACAGGACTGCTAACATGAAGAATACCTGGGTGGTGTCTGTCTGTCTGTGGCAGTTTGGCTCTGACCCTCCTGTAGGATCACGAACAAACAAATAAGGAAACAGACACGCACATAACAAACCACAGGGCCAGACAGAGACAAACACACCACAGCATTAGTTCGTGACAAGTGATGTTTAAATGGAGCAATGGACCACAAATGATATACAGTTGACCCTTGAACAACGTGGGGGTTAGGGGCAGAGTGCCCCCGCGCAGTTGAAAATCCACATATAACTTTTGACCCTTCCCAAAAAACATAACTACTAATAGCCTACGGTTGACCGGAAGCTTTACCGATAACTATGTCAAAAAAAAATTTCCCAATATATTTATTGAAAAAAAATGTGTAAAAGTGGACTCGTGCTGTCCAAGGGTCGACTGTACACAGCTTCTGAATACTGTACAGAGAAAATTAACACGCCAATAAAATAATCAGTTATAAAAGTAAATCAGAAGAGTGATTAAATCATTTTTCAGTTGACCTATTTAGAAGTACACGATAAGTAAAAGTTACTCTAAAATAAAGATACGTATTTTGCTAACAAAACAAAAAAGTTACGTATCTGTCAAGTAACACTGTGGTCGAACAGTTTTGTGTTTATACTGACTATACACACACGCACACACACACGCACTACGTGAAAGCAAGCAGTGTTGGCCACATAAACAAAGCGCAGTGAGGAAGTGCTGATACTCCTGCAGTGGTCGTACACTTAAGAGTGTGGAACAGAGCCCCATTTACAGTGCATGCAAGAGTGTAGTGTCAGGCTGTGTGCACTTCTGTACCTGAGTGATGACCAGCAAGGTGGGGTCACCCTCTGGCAACGAGGCCTGGGGCAGCGAGGGCAAGTTAGAGCTGATTGACTGGAAAGCAGGGACAGGAGGGGGGGAGTTGGGGGCAACACTTGCCGTCCCAGGCTGGGATAACGGTGCTTCAGGCATGGGTGGTTGTTCCAAGATAGGCTCAGTGCTGGGGATGGAGGAGGCGGCAGCAGGGAGGGATGAAGGATGCGTGAGACTGGGGGGTGCCTGTGGAGGAAACTGTGGCTCTTTGTTAGCTGCAGGAACATCGGAGTGTGTCTGTGTGTGAGTGTGTGTATGCGTATGAGATTGCGTTTGGGTGTGTGTGTGCGCTTGCATCTGCGTGCATGTCTGCGTGTGTGTGTGCGCCGGCAGGGATCCCAGTGGTTGATGTTGGGGGGAGGGAGGTGGCCCTGCTACTACCTGACTGTATAGTGAGGGGGTCATACAGGGGGGCTGGGATATTTGACCTGGTAGAACTGAAGGCATTTGATGATGGCCAGCTTGGGGATGACTGGGCAACTGACTGTGTTCTTGGGACATTAGAGGCAGTAACTGGGCAGGAACTGGGGCTGGCTGAGTCTCGGATTGCTGAGGTGGTGCCTGCGTGGCTGGCATTGCAGGTGGATGCTGGGCCTGTAATACTGGCTGTGTTTGGACCTGGCCAGACAGTTGTGCCTGTCCACCTTGCTGCAGATGTTTGGGGGTAGAAGGTAAAGAAGAGGGGGCTACAGTAGTGGCAGCAGCAGTGAAAGGAGTCCCCATGGCGCCTTGGGACAAGAGGGTGTGCTGATACTGCAGCAGGGTCTCATGTGGTTGCTGCGTTGCCTGTGAAAACTCCTGCTGCAGTTGGGCCGACTGCAAGTGCTGCTGCGAGGATTGCAGTGCTGACACATACTGGGTTGACTGCAAAGTAGTTGAGGCCGGTGGCTGCAGTTGAGGCTGAATGTTGACTCGTATCTGAACTTGGGTCTGCCCTAAGGCCTGGGATTGGAGCTTGCCATGTACTAGAGTCTGACTCTGAGCTTGACACTGCGATAACATTTGGCCTTGTGACTGAATGCCAGTCTGACTTTGCATGAGTGACACATGGCATGGGGCCTGCACCTGGTTTTGAACTAGACCCTGGACTTGAACAGGAGCAACAGGTTGGCAGGAAGCTATAGCTTGAGACGGGACCAGTTGCTGTACTGGTGCCTGTGTCAGTACTGCTGATTGAATTTGAGGGTTAGGGCAAAGCTGCGTTTGGGTCTGGCTTTGTTGTGAGGCCTGTACTAGCGGCTGGATTTGGCCCAACATGTGACCTGGGACTGGAACCTGAGCCTGACTTTGAGGCTGGATCACAGCTTGTCCTTGGCTGGTGGCCTGAGCCTCAAGCGGCACTGATATATGACTCTGAACAAGGGAGCTAGTGTTCACCTGGCCCTTGACTGGGATTTGGGTTTGGGATTGGACTGAGGCCTGGGACTGAATTTGGGGCTGCTGAATGGGATCCTTTGCTGGAGGCAACACAGATATCTGACCCGTGATCTGAGCTGCTATCTGCGACATTTCTGCATGGGTTTGGACTCGAAGGGGCAACTGGGTTTCAGCCAAAGACCTAATTTGGTGTGGCTGAGAAAGGTACGCTTGCTGTTGCTGTAATAATCCTTGCTGTTGTCTCTGCTGAAGCTCCAGTTGCTGCTGCTGCTGTGCCAGCACAGCTTGAGGATGCTGTACCAAAGCTGCCTGTGGTTGCATTGAAAAATACGGCTGCTGCTGATCCAGCTTTTGTGGAACTTGGTTCTCAGAGAATTTATGCATTAACAAAACTTCAGGGTTTTCTCTTTGTTGTGGATGTGCTAGGGGTGGCCCAGTTTGCTCCTGTTGTATCACTGCATGTGCTTGCAGCTGTTGCTCCATTTTTTGCAACTCAGATTGAGAGTCAATCTGTTTTTGTTGCAGCACAGCTTGCTGCTGCTGTTCTAGCTGTTGCTGCAACACAACTTGTGGTTTCTCCCCATATTGCAGCTGTTGCTGCAATACAGCCTGTTGCTGCTCAGCATGTAGTTGTGACTGCAACACAACTTGCTGCTGCTCCATGTGTTGCTGATTTTGCTGCAATACAGCCTTCTGGTGCTCTACATGCTGCAATTGTGGTTGCAGGACAACTTGCTGCTGCTGCTGCAATACAACCTGTTGGTGCTCCACGTGTTGTAGCTGTGGTTGCAGCACAGGTTGTTGCTGAAATACAGCCTGCTGCAGTTGTTGCTCCCCATGTTGCAGTTGTTTCTGCAGCACAGGTTGTTGCTGCTCAACATGCTGCTGCGGTTGAAATACAACATGCTGCTGCTCCCTCTGTTGCTGCTGTTGTTGCAATAAAGTCTGCTGCTGTTCCACATGTTGCAACTGCGGTTCCAGTGCAACCTGTTGCTGCTCCGTGTGTAGCTGCTGTCGTTGCAATACGGTCTGCTGCTGCTCAGAATGTTGCAGTTGATGTTGCAACACAGCCTGTTGGTGCTCAACGTGTTGTAGCTGTGGTTGCAGCACAACTTGTTGCTTCTGCTGCTCCGTGTGTAGCTGTTGTTGAAATACAGCCTGTTGCTGCTCAACATGTTGCAGCTGATGTTGCAGCACAGTCTGTTGCTGCTCCATGCGTTGTATTTGTGGTTGCAATACAACTTGTTGCTGCTTCTCCTTATGCAGCTGTTGCTGAAATACAACCTGTTGCTTTTGTTGCTCCACATGTTGTAGTTGAGGTGGCAATACAGACTGTTGCTGCAGCATAGTTTGTTGCTGCTCTACTGGTGGTGGTTGCTGTTGTAATACAACCAGTGGATGCTGAGACTGCTGTATCTGTTGTTGCAATATTGCGTTCTGATGCTCCATCTGCTGCTGTTGTTGCTGTTTTACCAAAACTGGGTGTTGTTCAATGTGTTGTTGCTGTAACAAAGGCTGTTGCTGCTCCACTGGCTGATGTAACAGTGATGTCTGCAAACACTGTGGTTGAGCTGCATTTTTTTGTTGATCAGCCTGCTGCTGATGAACATAGAACTGCTGTTGCTCCATCTTATGTTGCTGCATTAAAGCTTGTTGTTGCTCTGTCTGTAGCTGCTGCTGGTAAACCTGCTGATGCTCAACTTGCTGCAGGTTCACTAATACTTGGGGACTCTGGTGTGCAGCAACAGCTGCATATGGTTGCTGCACCGAACCAGTGTGCTGCTGCATATCAAGCTGTGGCTGCTGGACTCCCACTGCTGCTGCTTGAAGCAAAGGTGTTTGTGTTGACTGATGTTCAGGTGGTGCCTGCAATGAAACTGTCTGGGAGTGTGGAATCAAACTTGCTTGCTGTTGCTGCTGAACCAGACCTGTCTGCTGCGGTTCTTGAACCAACCCTGCATTCTGTGCCACATTAACTTGCTGTTGAATCAAACTAATGTGCTGTTGCTGCTGCTGCAGCGGGGATGAGTGCTGTTGCTCCAGCTGAAGCTGCTGTAATACCGATGCTTGCTGCTCCATCAAAATCTGCTGCTGCTGTACCAGTACTTGCTGGTGGACAGCAGATGGCTGGGCTTGCTGGGATAAAAGGCTGTTTAGCAACTCAGGTTGTTGCAAGGGCATGACATTTGGCTGCGACTGATGTGGGAGAGAAGCAGTACCTCCCACCCCTCCTTGTGGCAAGTACGAGCGCTCGCTGTGCTCCCCGACAGAAATGGGAGCTGAGAGATGGACATTAATGGGGCCTTGAGGTGAGACTGCAGGGAGGTAAGGCTGCGAGGGTGCAACTAAGGCATGGGGAGGTGCAGCGTCCCCTGACTGAAGGGGAAGTGTTCGTGATCCGTCAGTATTGTACGACTGAAAGGATGTTGGAGAACAGGGTGTATTGGGTAGGGAAATGTGAATTGATGATCAAAGTGGAAAGTTAAAATAAAAACAGCAAGGGCAAAGGGGGGAAAAGACAAGGGAGAAAAAGAGAGGAATAAGGATAGTTCAGGAAGAAAAAATAGCAAGATCAGCATTAGTATGAGACAGTAATCATTGCAGGGGTGAACAGTATTTCAGACAGTTAATTCCCAATTCTTTACAGTTAGACTGCAGCTAGTGCATTTCACGCTACATTACACGCTGGGGAAAATAAATCTGCTTATTTTGAATCAACAGATTGTCTTCATTTACATTAAGGAGACCTAATATGGCCGGTTGGGTTAATTTCCTGTGGGGAGGGTACTGCAGTAAGCTGCAGAGCAACTGATCATGACAACAGGACGGTCGGTGAACACATTGCCTTTCATCAAAAAGAATGTTTTTGATGTAATTTCATGACTGTAGTAAAAGGCAAGTCAAAAAGTTAAGTGTCTGCAGACTTGCGTCAAGCTAAGACTGTGCACCCTTGTACAAAGTGTGTAATGGTTCAAGCCATTATTCTAAATAAATCTGTAACCTGAACTGGGTCACTCAGGTTTATGATCTGCTGTGGTTGTCATTTTTTAACCTTTGGTTTAATCTAAACCACTTTTGGACAGCAGGACACAAAGGATCTTAATTGCTATCCATTTCTAGTCCTTGTTCAAAATGTCCAGCAAAATTTTCATACTGAACTCAAACACAGACATGTGATGGCAATGTTCAGATAAGGGAGCCTGTAACAGACAAGATGCACTGCAGGCAGAGGGAAAACTCACCAGTGGATACTGCTGTTGCTCTCCAGGAGATGGTTGAGTTGCCATAGCAACTGGCTGAGTCATGTTCTGACCCACCGGAACGCTTGGGGGGGCTGCGCTCTGGACAAGGGTAGAGCTAGAAACCCCAGTGCTCTGAGCAATGGGTACATGAGGGACGCCTCCACTGTGCCCCAGTGGTAGAATCTGAGACTGTGACATTCCACCCGTACCCTGCACAACCTGATGATAAAGAACAACGGCCTTAAAAAGAAGCCAAAAGGACCTAAGTGGAAGGATACATCTAAGAATAATGCAAAAATAACAACCAATAGCCAAAAGTAACTGAAAATTTACTGTAGTCCTAAAAAGCAGGGCTATTAAATTTACGCACAAGCTATTAATCTCAAAGCATCGCTTCTCATGACCTCTGCTCTGCCACTGTGAACCCTGGAGCATTGATGGAAGTTTAATTCATGTGACACTGGTGGAATGCACTGCCATTTGGAGCTCCACACACTAAAGCACTGACAGACACACAAGGGGATGCTTTGTGCACAGATGTGCAGGTTGCGGCAGTGACTCACCGGAGCTGCAGCATGGTAGCCTGAGTGAGTGTGAGAATAGGGGTGCCCAGACGTCAGGGTGGACTCCCCTGGCTGAGGGAACACTTGGTTCTGCCCACCTGCTGCCAAGTCACAGCTTATGGCAGAAATAACTTCTCCCTCTGCAGCAGAAACAGGTCAACAAATTGACTGTAGGCCTTAACCAGGCAAAACGGTTGTCATTGTTTTGCTGCACTTTATACAAAGCCTGCCTATCCCTCCTAATAAACAGGAAGGTACCTGGGAGGCCACTGGCTGTGACACTGTGTATCTGCTGCTGCCTGGCATGCTGGTCCACTTCTGGCAGCTCTTCTGTCTCCCCTGGTGCTCCGCCCCCAACGACTGCCCCAGCTGTGCCGGCTGTTCCGGTAACCCCAGGACCCAGCGAGGTTGTGCAGCAGGGGTGGGAGTAGGGGTAAGGGGCAGGGGCAGAGGAGTCTCTCCTATCCTCTGTACCAAGTTGCAACTGCTGTTGGCGCCTTTCACGAGACTTCTTAATAAGAGTAACTCTGTCCCGAATGGACTTTCCTACCACCTTGGCATCACTTTCATGGAAGAAGCCCGACTTCACCTGCAGCAGTTTTACAAATGGGTGGGGCAGAATAGAATAAAGACAAACATACATGATGAGGTGGGCTAGGCATTCCTGTCTATCCATCATTCTATTACGCAGGCACAATTTCTCACAATGTACACCAAAAACATTCCCAAAGTCTCTATGCCTCTCTCGCTCACCATCTCTAGAGCCACCTCCTCAGCGCTGTCGTTCTCCAGGTCATAGCTGAACTCAATTGCCTCATTGTCCTTGTGCTTTCCTTTGAGCTTCTTGGGCTCCTCCACCCAGATGCGCAAGGCCAGACAGTCCTGTAGGCCCGTATCCTCCTCAGCCAACTCTACCCGAACCCCCGTGTCCTCACCAAAGAAAGCATGAGTCAACAGGTCCCGGATGGACAACCTGCAAAAGAGTGTAATCGATTAGTGACTGAACAGAGATTGTGAGTGCTTTGAATGACAAAAAACTCTGCGCCCTCCTGCTATTTCTTCGGACCGACTCACCTTTGGCTTTTGTTCTGCCGAATGCAGCCCTCGATTATCTCCTTAATCTCAGGGTCACTCACTTTGTCAAAGCTGGCAGGTTTAATTCCCTATCGAGAAAGGGACAAGCAAGGGTTACCCATAATGTGTATGGAGACAGAAACAGCAATGGAGGTTTGCACAGACAGCGTATAAGAGAGGTTCAGAAAAAATACAGGAACAGAGACAATGGCCTGATCAGCCACAAGCACATACTCACACTCGTGACTTTGCGGTAGATCTGAGCAGCGTTCTGGCATTCAGAATAGGGGTATTCTGAGGTAGCCATCTCCAGCATGCACATGCCAAAGGCATAGACGTCCACAGACTCGTCATAGTGCTCCTCGTACATCTCTGGAGCCATGAACTCCGGGGTGCCTGTCCAACAGGGAGGGAGCATCCCCTAAGAGCCCAGTCATACTCACCAGCAGCACATTTAATCTCTAAAACGTTTGCAAAACACAAGGCTCCCTCAGCATCTGTCAATATCATGGTGATTCTCAGAAAATGCTAGTAAACCAATAATAATTTTCACTGTGCATCAGGATGTATCCTTCACTAAATTAACACAAGCAGATAAATATAAAACTGAACCTTAGCTTTACCATAAGGGATACCAGTGGCACAGCATACTGTTCTCCATAGAGCAGATGGAAAACAAAGCCTGATGTGACAGGTCACTCCGAGAACACATTGCTTTTAGCTATTTTTGCCTTCAAACTGAAAGAATTTTATGTCAAACCATTATGATGAATAAAGCTGTCAATCAACAGGAATGGTATTTTGAAAAATGGTTGCTCAATGGTAAAATAATCCTTTAAAATGAGGCACTGTGAACGACTAGAAGAGCAAGGCATAGCAGAGGGAAGCAGAAGGAGGACGTCTCTCCCCCATCTTTCTCATTCCCACGTTACCAGAACCTACAATTACCCTCAGGACTGTGCAAAATCCTGCATAGCTGCAACAGATACCATGGTCATGCTCTACCTATGACACTCTTGGCAAAGGAGGTCCTCATCAGGGTGGCCAGGCCCAGGTCACCAATCTTGACTGAGCCTGTAGGGCCTGTGATGAAAATGTTGTCGCACTTGAGGTCACGGTGGATGATGGGCGGTGTGCGGGTGTGCAGGAAGTGTAGCCCCTTCAGGATCTGCCTGCACCAGCTGCGCAGCACCTTGGGCTTCATCACCTTGAAGCGCTTCAGGTAGCTGAGGCCAGGAGACAAACAGTGTGAGACATGCTGAGCGCTTTGGGGGTGACAGCATGGTCGCAGCTTATACAACTGGCAGCTGAAAAATGAGATGACAGTAGCGAGGCAACAAGACTTGATGTTAAGTATACTAAACCGGTTTCTTGTACTACAGGTTTCTGCAGATACAAACATAATGAATTAACATTTTCTACACCCGTTTTCTAAGATTTAAAATTGACATCAGAATGAACGCAACTTATTTTTACTTGGCCTGTCAACCAAAATAATTCCCAGCTGTATGAATAGGTAAATAACTGCATGTAATATGCACAACTGCTGCTGTAGGTTGCTTGGATGACAGTTGTTTGATAAATAAAACTCAGCTCTATTCCACCATGGCTACTGCTTGTGTCTGGTACTCATACATTTTGGTGAGCCACAACAAGATTACAAATGGTGTACATTTATGGGATGAAGTAGTCAAGAACAAGGTATGAACTGGATTTTGGGAAGATCACGTTTACTTGCACATTTAGGAATAAGGGTGATGTGCAGACCTGTAGTGACTACAGAGGGATAAAACTGATCAGCCACAGCATGAAGTTATGGGAAAGAGTAGTGGAAGCTAGGTTAAGAAGGGAAGTGACGATTAGTGAGCAGCAGTATGGCTTCATGCCGAGAAGGAGTACTACAGATGCGATGTTTGCTCTGAGGGTGTTGATGGAGAAGTACCGAGAAGGTAAGAAGGAGTTGCACTGTGTCTTCATGGACTTAGAGAAAGCATATGACAGGGTACCTAGAGAGGAGCTGTGGTATTGTATGAGGAAGTCGGGTATGCCAGAAAAGTATGTAAGAGTAGTACAGGATATGTACAAAGACAGCGTGACAGTGGTGAGGTCTGCGGTAGGAGTGACGGATGCTTTCAAGGTGGAGGTAGGATTACATCAAGGATCAGCTTTGAGTCCTTTCTTGTTTGCAATGGTAATGGACAGGTTGACAGATGAGATCAGACAGGAGTCACCATGGACTATGATGTTTGCGGATGACATTGTGATCTGTAGTGAGAGTAGGGAGCAGGTTGAGGAGACCCTGGAGAGGTGGAGATATGCTTTTAGAGAGAAGAGGAATGAAGGTCAGTAGGACTAAGACAGAATACATGTGCATAAATGAGAGGGAGGACAGAGGAATGGTGAGGATGCAGGGAGTTGGCGAAGGTGGATGAATTTAAATACTTGGGATCAACAGTTCAGAGTAATGGGGAGTGTGGAAGAGAGGTGAAGAGAGTGCAGGCAGGGTGGAGTGGATGAAGAAGAGTGTCAGGAGTGATTTGTGACAGAAGAGTACCAGCAAGAGTGAAAGGGAAGGTCTACAAGATGGTAGTGAGACCAGCTAGGCTTCATAGGTTGGAGACGGTGGCACTGAGCAAAAAACAGGAGGCAGAGTTAAAAATGTTAAGATTTGCATTGGGTGTGACGAGGATGGACAGGATTAGGAATGAGTATATTAGAGGGTCAGCACAGGTTAGACGGTTTGGAGACAAAGTCAGAGAGGCGAGATTGCGTTGGTTTGGACATGTGCAGAGGAGAGATTCGGGATATATCGGAGAAGGATGCTAGGGATGGAGCTGCCAGGCAAGAGGAAGAGAGGAAGGCCTAAGGAGATTTATGGATGTGGTGAAGGAGGACATGCAGGTAGTGGGTGTGACAGAGAAAGATGCAGAGGACGGGAAGACATGGAAATGTTTGATCCGCTGTGGCGACCCCTAATGGGAGCAGCCGAAAGAAGAAGACATGTGTACTTGCACATTAAAATTGTCAGAATATTAAAATTAAGTTTTAACATAGCTCAAAGCCAGTTAAAATATTAAAAGTTTAAATACTTTGAATAGATTTGAAATTAATAGATGTCCTGTCCGAACTTTGTATGCCAACAAGTCCAAATAAAAATATATTTTTAAAAAATATAGAATACTAAGATACAAGTGCTGTTAATTCATTTGTCATTTGACAGTAGAGACAGAATTTAAGTTAAAAATACAATTCCTGCTAAATGTTCAGGTGGAGAAAGCTTTGAGTAAGTTTGCATGAGTAATTCCACCCTTTGCTGCATTGCACCAGCATGTGCATCTTATCCAAACACGGTGAACAAAGTGACAAACCCGCAGCCGTCAGTCCTTGAACACAGGTGGTGAATGTGCCCTACTAGTAGAGCTACTGTATTGATTTTTCTTCATCCAACACTGAGGGCCAGGGGAAGAAGGAGGAAAAAAAAAAAGTGCTGAAGGCAAGGCTGCATCGTGGCTCATTCATGCCATCTCCTCATTCACGCTCCTTATAGCAAAAAGATCTGCTCCCCTGTACGCACGGTGCAAACCGACACAGAGAAGCAGCACATGTATATTCCAGTTCCTACTTAAATTGTGGAAAATGTAAAATAAAAATAACACCTGTTTGCTTTAACATTATTATGCATGTTGACTGTGTGTTTGTGCTGCAGAACCACACGGCAATGCTATGACCACACTGTGGCAATTACGTTTTCAGCGTTCCTGAGGTCATGAGCTCGGTGACCAGGACGATACACTTCTTGCCCCGCAGCACGGACTCCCAGGAGTCGTAGAAGCGCACGATGTTAGGGTGCTGGAGACCTTTGAGCATCTCTGCCTCCTCCTTGAAGCGCTGCTGCTCTGCCTTGGTCAGCTTGCGGTCCTGGGGCACAAAAAGAGGTGTTACGTACTCAACATGCGGCCAGGTTTTACCTCACCGACACACACACACACATATTTTTATCAAAATGTCACAAATTTAATCATATAGATGAACATTGACCTTCGTCCAGAAGAGTGGAGGCCTAGAATCGGCAAACAACGCTAAGGGAGTTGTTACCACAGCACGCGCAGCCTGACCGCACCTCACCAGTACACATCACAACTGTGTACACGGGGGCAACTGGTGATGATGGTGTGTGTTTCCATAAGCAGAGTTAAGAGAGAGGGCAACAAGAGGACACAACCGGGGAGGGGAAATGCAGTCTTGCTCCTTTACCGGACAGTAATGCCCCTAAGCCAGCCTAGACAGCCCGCAGGGACCCTGTCTGCCCCAGGACTGACAAACACGGGGAGCTCGACCGTTTACGGTCCCTGCTCGTACCCCTGGGGAGGCCGCCCAGCCCTTGAGCGCGCACACACACAGTTGAAAGGCATAAATAGTTATGTCAGTCTTCAAATAAAGATTTTTTCCCCATCTCTTGGGTACAGAATAAAAGGTAGGCAAATTTCCGCTCTTCGCGTTACATACGGCGCAGCATAGTACAGTCTGCCTCAGTCTCCGCGTCATGTTTTCCTTGTCTTTTATACAAATAAAAAGCAGAAATTGATTTATTCGTGTGAGAAGCCCCCCCGGGAACAGGCGCCTCTTACGGTTACATACAAAATAAGGTATAGCGGTGTTTTTTGGCCTCGCTATTTTCATTTACTAATTCAGCAGAAGCTTTCCTCCGTAGCGACGACAGCCCTGCTGCGTAGCAAAGGCGTTCGCACTAAAGCGGTTTCGCGTCATCGTCGCCTTCACGCGCTGCGTCAGCACCGTCCGCCGCCCGGCTGCCGACATCCCGACCACCAGATGGCGCAGGCGCATTAAGAGCGGTTACGCAGATTCTTGCCCGTCGCTCAGCCGCGAACAGCAGCGCGTTTCCAAGGCGCACGTTGGTGCCGCATCTGCCTGCGGGGAACTGGGCTGAGCCAATGACAGCCTGCGTCACTGGCCCGCGGCTGAGGGCGCAGCCAATGAAATGAGCCGCCGAAAGCCGTAGGCAAATACACGGGTCTGCACGCCAGATGCGCGCACGCACACCGTAAACGAGGAGCGGCGAACAGAATGAATCTAACGGATGCTCCTGCCATACCCATGCGTGATGATATCTACCAGCACATGAAACTGAAAATCATCGGGGGGGGGGGAGTGGAAATCATAACATTTACTCTTATTTTCTATTAGCTTCGTTTTTTGAAATTATTTCAATATATAAATATTCATGCTTACATTTGCTGTAGCTCTTTTTCTGAGGTCTTTGTAGGCCCTCACCAGCAAACAGAAGACATCCGTGTCATCGAGCTTTTATCGATTGTGATCGAGTTGGGTTTATAAACAAATCAAGTCAGGAACTGTCCATACCCTGCGCTGAGCTTCTGCTTCAGGCCTCCGCCATGCTCTGCGGTAGCCTCTACTTCCCTACCTGGCCCTACTGGCATAAGAATTCCCCATCCTCTGACTTTCTTCTTGTTTTGACGGCATCTCTCTCTGCCAAGCCCCACACCCACCTCACCCCGTCTGTCTGCTGTGCCTCTCTCCACCCTTCCCCCCAGCCCACCCTATGACCCTATTGCCAGAGCTCCCCCCAAGCAAGCCCAGCGCCATCGGGTCACTCAAAGTCAGCCGTATTCATTATGGTAATTTGCAGGCACGTGACAGTGACGCAAATCCAGACACGCTTCCGCACATACACGCAACGCAGGCTGGAAGCAGACAGCATCATAACTCGTAATCGGAGAAATCTCTTCACGAAAATCATTCGACAGTCTTCAAAAACAAAACCACACGGTACCGTTTACACAGTGAGCATTGTAATACAGGTAAATGATGTTGTGACGCAAAAGATTTGGTGGCACGGCGATGCAGCAAGTAGCTCTGGTACCTTGCAGTACTTGGATGACTGCATTTCCAACCATGGACCGGAGAGGTCAGTGACACAAACAGGAGCAGCAAGGAGAAGCAAGAAACACTTTATATCTGAAGATGGGGGTGAGGGAAACATCCAGAGATTATAACCTTCAGGGTCAGCAAAGGAAGAGTGAACAGGATGACAAGAGGACCGAGGGAGGATGGAGGGACAGCTGCCGTGTGTGTTCTCCTGCGCACAGGCAGTCGCTCTGGCCGGAAAGACACGTCCGTTGCTTGCGTAGTTACAGCGCTGACTGCCACGTTCAGCTTGATGACACACTGGCCAGCAACAAAACAAATCGCTTTACTCAAAGCAGCCGCTTTCACCATCTTCAAAACTATAGAATGCAATTCACAGGCACAAATTTCTTAATATAATTTATAGCGCTTTAGTGCAAGCACGCCTCCTGAATAATGGCATCTGGGTTTTCTTCACCATCAAAAAATATTGTTTAAACTACTCAGGACACAGATTCATGTTCGTAAGGGCATTATGAACGAATTCCATTCCACTCAAGCGGTATTACTGTTGGCACAGACAGTGGTGACAGTGGAAGTCTACTCTGAAGAATGGTGCCGAGGTCGTAGGACGGTCACGTACTCAAGGCCTGCTCGTGCAGGCACCACCTGCTGTGTGCTGCTATGGCCTGGCTAACTGTATGCAGCACCTCACATGCTCTCAGCAAATGGGCCGAATGCCAGGCTGGACTTGGGTAGCCGGATGCATACTGACTGCTCAGTCCACTCCTACACATGCTTTTACCACCCGGTCTCGGGAGCAAGGTCATGTCTGAGCATGTGACCTGCGTTTCCTGCCTTATTAAATGAAGTGAAACCGAAGCCTCCTAAAAAACACTCCAGAGTGATTTTATCTATCTTCTTACTTCATTTCACCATTACCAGCAACATCATTTCATTTCACTCCACCCAGAATTCCCCTGAGCTACCCTGAATGTATATCCAAGCAGTTACACACACAGAGAGAGAGAGAGAGAGAGAGAGAGAGAGAGAGAGAGAGAGAGAGAGAGAGAGAGAGAGAGCATCATATAAACTGCAGTGTACCATGGTATCCCTGAACACCACATCCATGACCATTACACTGGCATGTTACACACTTTCAGATGTGAGGTTCGTTCCACCACAGGACTCAGAGACAGAGCTTTACAGTGCGTGGCTGTGGGAAACGGCTGCTTGCTCAGATGAGATTACAGTAATCTACCAGAGCTCAGACTAACAGGATGGACTCCTCGCAGTAAAAAGGCAGATCTCACCCCGATTATCTTCCCCACCAAAGCTTTTACCTGCATTGCCACCGTTGGGCACCGTATGTACATGTACTCCACCGGACTTGGGGGCCATGAGCACCTCCCACTGGGTTGAATGAGCCACTGAGCCACACAAGGTAGCTCTGGGTGCTGAACCCAGTTTATGTTATTCACAAGGTCAGTATGTAGTTGTAAGTGGGCAGAGGTGTGTGTGTGTGTGTGTGTGTGTGTGGGGGGGGGGGGGACAGAAGCACAGCCCAGCAACCTACAGTTGCACTGTGGACATTCCCCCTCTGGGTCCAGCTCACTCCAGCATCCCAAAGATCTGAGGAATGTTGGAAAGCAACCTCACTAGCTTCTCTATGAGTAACACACAACAAAACAGATGCTTTTGCCACTGAGATTAATCACTGCAGTGCTTGTCATTTCTTGTAACAGGAAACGGACCCCCCCCCCCCGCCACCCTGCCCATGCTTAATATGTGGTGTCTGCTGCCGCTCCACATGTTACACACGGTCCACCTGACCTCCTGCACACCGCGAGCAGGTGTGTTGCTTTCTTGTGATAGGAAAAGTGTGTGAAACTTGCCGTGTCTTTGTCATGTATCGTGGATTGGCCTGTAAGGCAGCATCCTGGTAGTCTGGAGACCACCTGCTGCAGGTCTGGGTGCCTCCTGTCATGTTGGCCAGTCTAAGTCACAGGGGAACTACAGGAGCAGCCTTAAGCCTCGTAAGCATGAAGGGTCAGCCCCGGTGGTATAGGAACCATCTATTACTTTGTGTGGGTTATATACATTCATCTCTATGCTGCTGTCTGTCAAGTGCCCATAGCTGTACCAAGCACAACACTCACTTTACAAAAAATTATAATTTTTACATGTAGGTGATGTTATGATTCAGGTGATGGAAGTGCAATAATGGCATGCATCCTTGTTGACACAGGCGAAGAGCACAGTGGGAACAGTGCTGTGTGTGTGTAGGTGTGTGTGTCATCCATGTCAGCCTACGGCTTTTTGCGTGTTGTCTGCATGGGGCTTTTGCATTGAACAGGACCCCTACAATCAGCTCCCTGACTTGTTTCAAAACAGCGAGGTACAGCATTACACAGAAAGGGTCCAGTCCCATGAGTCATTTTGACTGAAGACATATCAGAGCCGTGCCAAGTACAGGCCTACATTTAAACAACAAACAATAACTTGGACTGTCATAATGTATGCCATAAAACAGATGTGATGACTAGACAGGATTTATAAAAAAACAAACTGACCTGGCACAACATTTTGTCTTTCAGTAGTTTTTGGTATTGATTCTGGCCCACATGAAATGGAGACATCGCAGAGATAAAAAGCAGGGCAGAAGATGACATCCAGTTATTTATACTCCCGATTTAGACACCATACTAACAATCCTGGTTGTTGTTTTCTCACCACTGTACCGCTGATGCATCACCGTATCCTGGTCCTGACCCTTATTGACTCTTGTTGCTGTTTTGAGTGCAGACTGGGCTTAGCGCACACGAACGCACACATACACACACACGAAAAGCTGAAGTGGGAGCATAGGAAGTACAGCGAGGACCCAGTGCAAGGGGCATACAGAGCGCGGTAGTGTCTTAGGCCATAGTGTGTGGACCTTTGCATCACTGAAGAGCGAGTGCTCTTTAAGTCAGCATCAGTCATTGGGCTTCAACTCTGGGAGGGCTGCCATGTTAATCCTCTATTCAGCTCATCACTCACAAACCCTCTGCCCATTTGGCTCCTCCTGTGCTGTTCATTTCTCTCTTACCATCTCACTGTGAGCATTCAGCCTTCTCTTTATCTAACACAGAGCACTGCACATCCTACGAATCCTCTGGAGTGAATGTGGTCTTTTCTCCTGTGAGGAGCCCTGCTGAGCACCTTAAATGCCTGCCCGAGTTGTCCTCCAAAGATCGGGTAAAAACATTTTCCTGAATGTGGTCCTTTACTCTGTGCCCAGCCCTAAGCAGCATAAACAGGACATCCACCGGGTGCCACCTCACCTCATATGCACAGCTGTCTTTTTTACATCTCACTCTTTGCGTATGTATGTGGACTGGAGGGATTGTCCTTGTCCTGTGAGCACCATCACATGTGAAAACTGACTTTTTCTCACTTGAATGAAGTCATGCTTTCACTTTCACAGCGTGTGAAAAGAGACACAAATCAATTCAATATTACGAATCCTGCCAACGTGAAGTGCCCATTCATAAATACAGATCATGAGAGATTACCACGTTGTATTTGCTCTAGAGAATATACCAGGCGGCCTGGGATCACAGAAAGCACTGGTAAGATGACTCAGGCAAAGGCAAACACACGCAAGCACTACATGAGCCACCTGACCCAGTTCTGCAGCAGCAGGACCTCTTTTGTCTGCGCTCAAACTGACAGCTAAAGCAAAAGTGTGAGGTGACAGCAGTGTTTGGGTCTTGCCTGTAGGCTGCAACATTGCAAGCGGCATGCAGGAAGTGGGTGGACATCATCAGCCAACAGCACCACTGACATTAAGGACAGAAGAACAACAGGCAATGGAAAAGGCATTCAGCTGTACAAATCTGCATCATTCGGAAGGAAGTCAGGGGACCACAAGAATCGTGGAGGTTAGACAGAATGAAACAAACAGCAGGTTGGACAGCAAGGTAGGGCCAAGCTGGATATCTCATGATGAGATGGAAGATGGTAGCGTGTATGTTAGGTATGCAGGCTGCTCAACTTGTCTGCTCCTCTCACACCACGATTAGGCAAAGTGGCTGCGTGGAAGTACCTTCATGCCAAACATTACGGCTCTAATGTGTCCAAAGGAGCCCAACACAGCAGCATTACACGGTGAGATGACTCTCCTGCCAACAGTTTTCTCCCTCACCTTCTCTCTATGCCTGCAGATCAGTCCCACTATTTTTCACAACTGCCCCCCTGTTACATATCGTCTGAGCTCAGCGTCTGCCTGTGTATTGTCTCCCTCCCCGAAACCACTTTCTGAGGTGCTGCTGCTCGTACCTAAAGGAGACACCTGAGACGCACGCTTATTCTTCTCCATCTCTTCCCACAATCTCGACTTGTGTCCCTCTCTCTCTCTCTCTCTCTGATCCAGTTCCCACATCCGTGCTGCCCAAGATCAAGGGCTCCTGACAGCATCCTTTCAGTGCAAAATGAATTTGTTTTGCTGTTTAGGTATCCAAAAAAAAAAAAAAAAAAATCTCATTGCTACGCAATATTAAACACTCGATAAAAACCCTGTCACCTTACCTGCTTTCTTGATGAACGTTTAATATGTAATTTACTAAGCTTGTCATAAAAATCCTCAGATTTACATCCTACTTTGACCTATCAATCGATGAGCTTATTTCATTGACTTAATTATTAATCCATTGGATTTTTTTATAAAGGCTGTGGTACAACATACACATTTTCATACACAGAGGACTAAGCACTTGCTGTGTTGGTCTAATCCAGTAGCGGTTAACCTTGGTTGTGTGTGGGGGATTTCTATTTCCATCTCATATTCACAAAACCGAAACACCATACCACAATTAAAGGCAAAGAAAAACCCAAAGGGCAGCACGCAGGCATGCTTTGAGTAGGACGGGAATGCAGAGAGGAGGCTGGGATTTCACAGACATCATCCCCTGGGTAACAGAACACAAGTTCCCTCCCATCCGCCACGTGAAAATGAACTCTAGCTCAACAGCAGTGTCATGGCTACCCTTCTTCCACCCCGTCTCTGTTCTTCCCCTGTGGAAGTCCTAAAAGGTGATGTGCAATGCAGCAAAGATGTGCCCTTACCTGCAACTCACACCACGCCACTTCCACCCAGGTTTCCGTGTCCAGCCCCTTGTATACGGTCTTGAAAGCGCCCCTGCCCAGCTCGATGTCAAACTTGAGGAAGCGCCCACCAGGAGAGGTGGCCACTGCCTTCATCTCTGCCTCTTCTTCCTGCTCTCGGTCCCTCTCCTTTCCTTTCTGGGCTGAGCCAGGCACTGGGACACTCTTTGCGGCATCCAACGCGGTTGCATTACCGCTGTCATTGTCAGGGGCAGCAGCAGGGGCGATGCGTGGAGCCTGCTGCGGGCTGCTGTCAATAAACACAGAGTCAAATGCTAAGGAGTCCAGATGTGGGGCACTGCGTGCTGCCACCAAGGCTTCATCTGGCTCATCCTCCTCCTCGCAGATCTCCACGCTCTTACGGAAAAAGCGCTTCTTTTCCCTCTTTACCCTACCGCCTTGGGCAGGGGACGATGGCGTGGAGACAGACAGAACTCTGGTGTGGTGCTGCTCATCCTCGCCACCCCCTCCTCCTCCTCCTCTCATCCCTCTCCTCTCCTCCGTCTGGGAAGAGGGGAAGTCAGAGGGGGTGCTGTGGGTCCGCTCCCTCTCTCGGGCTGCTCTGTCCTCTGGCCCCGTCTCAGCCTCCCTCTCCTGGCCTCCATCAGGTTTTTCAGAGGAGTCCTCGGTGGAAGTAGGCTCTCCGGGATCGGTCGCCATGTGGGACCGCCTATCCTGCACCTTCCTTCCCACCTGCCCTCTTGCTCTCGGTCAGACCCCGTTTCTCTGTTTTTCAGTGGGTTCCTCCTCCGTCTGCTTGTTTCAGCTTGTGTTTTTGTGGAGCTGCTGGGAGCCGTTCCTGAGAGTCGGAGACGCTCACACGCTGGACTTCACCGCAGTACCACCGGGCAAAGACACAGCACGATCGGGCCTCTGCCTTGTTTAGCTCTCTAGTCTCTCACTGCTTCCCTTCCATTTGCAAGGCCCATCCAGTCCACCCTTTCCCACTGCAACAATCTGTCCAAAGAACTCAGCAAAGTTTGGAGTCCCAATTAATGATGTGCAAAAATTCAAGTAATGGACTGTGAAGTCTCAGATTGACCCCTCTTCAAAGTCTTTCCTGTATGACCACTTCCTTCATGCAAACCCTGGAGAAGCAAAGAAAACAAGACTAAATGAGACAAATATAGCAAGAAATAATTTTCACAGCACAGTTATATTTTTAAAAAATTCCAAGTGAGCAAGGACATTCACGTGACAAGGATGCAGGAACGAGAATCTCTGTACCACTGACACGTGTTAGAAATACCGCAGTAAAAATGTGCAGAACACCTGCGCAATTTCAAAAGTTCACTGCCCGAGCAGTGCAGTCTCAGCTGCATCCTCGTGAGACCGTCTCCAGGTTCCACACGATTGGCGGAAAACAAACAGGTTTACATTTCCCTTTTTCGCACAGCTCCCCGAGTGCCGCCTGGACAGCTAAGCGCCGGTCCACATACGACAGCAGACTTGCTGCAGCTCTCAGCTCCTCGCGAGTCGCCACTACACCCACAATTCAAATGAAATATCCAGGCATTTTTTCTAAATCAAATATGTTTTGGCACAGCACATGAAACGCACAGGCAGTCAAGAACAACAAAACCTGAAGCAGGCTGGAGCCAAAGCAACAAAGTATGCACAAGGAAGAGATGCTCCCATCAAAATGTTCATGTTAATGATAATCTCTTCCTTCCAGGCCATTCGTGTCGGAACTTCACTTTCCATTTAGGTTTATTTTTACACCGCATCCTCATTTGCCTTCCGATTAGCCATCTTCCATCTATTTTGCATTTTTAACTGCAGAAAACACCCATCCAATTCTTTTTGCTGCCCGTATTTTCTGCAAAACGCAAGCAGTTTTGAATATACTTAAACGTCGCTGCTGAGGTCCGTGTGCTTTTACTAATATCAGATAGTAGATGGACATTTCATGTACAATTCTGAGCGCAACAGGAAGGAAAGTGCAGCACGTCTAGCCGAACGGCAAAAATTTGACTGCGAGATGGGCGGCTTGACAGGACCGCGTGACAGTGGCCTCCCGCCATTCACTGTGGGTGCGGAAAGGAGACGATTTCCCCAAGACGAGATCGCTACCATTTCCCGCCACCTGAGGGAAATGAGAGGCCTCCGTGTTGCTGAAGCTGTTTCAGCCTCACTTTTTGTCACAGTACCAGAGCAGGCGGAACCGCGATGCTGCTGCAAAGGGCGGACGGCGGCCACTCGACCCAGGCACCCATTCTGACTGACGTGCGGCTTGTCGAGAAGGTTTCGGCATCGCTGAACTCTGCCAGCGGTGGCTGCGCAGCGGGGTGCTTTCCATTTTAGCTCCCCTGTCCTGGATGTGCGTGTCCACTCACAGCAGAGCGCCTGCCCTCTTGCTGAACCGCACGACGGAATGAAAATGGCAGAGTGTGAGACAGGCCCAGCTGTGCTTCGACAGTGGCACACAAGAGCTGCGCATCCTGCCCATGAGACAGCAGTCATTTGCTGCCTGGAAGCAAGAAGGGCTCAACACGGTCATGCTTTGGTTAGGAAGGAGGAAATGGTGCTCCTTTTACTCCCAAAGTAGACAACGGCGCTTCTGTTCAGAGGTTCCATTAAGAAGTATGGCGCTCACTCAAGCCCAGCATCGTGGCGATTAAAAATGGATGAGGTGGTGTGGGTCGCTTCAGCATGTTTAATTCATGGCTGGTAGGCGTGCAAGGCGAACAGACAGGGACCACCCACTGTTTTTTTGTGACATTCTTCGCAGGCAGCAGCGTTCAGTTCCTTGGCCCCGATGGAAACAATGGGCCCAGAGCTGCTGCTGCTTATTGTAATTGTCATTATTATGGTTGTTTATTGATCTGCAAACTGCAAGTAAACCTCCATTGCTCCAGAGAGCCTTTTCTTAGTGTTAATAGTCTCCTGAGAGACACAAGAAGTATTTGCTGCACATTTTGTCTAAGCCCCAGCACCAAACCTGTGATATCATTTGAAAGCGCAGAAAATTGCATGCTTTACAACGGAGAGAAAAAAAATAAATAAATAATGAACGGCCGATTCTCGGGACGAGAGAGAGAGTGGGCAAACCCCATTGCCCCCGTCTGTCCGCCCCTCATTTCATATCCCCATGGTGAACCGCTTCCTTCCAATCCATCAGCGTCCATTTGGACACCTCTGGGCTCAGTGTTCTGCCGATGGCCAAGGATCCCAGTGCAGCGCTAAGCAGAGACAGGTTCTCAATTATGTTGTGCAGGGTCTGGTTAATGGTTAATGAAGGGGAAATCGTGACGCCTCATCTCGCACAACGCACCTCCACGTGAAACACACGCCCCTGCAAGCACACCTACACCAAAAATATACATGTCCAACTGGCAAGTAAACAAAAGAACTTTAAAAAGTATTGCACGTGAGCACCGAGCTACAGACCCTTGTTTCGGTCACGACTCAAACCAGACATGGACATCGGGCAGCGGCAGCTACAGTAGGTTTGGTCCGGTTAAAAACCACCAGTGAGCAAGAAACATCTAAGGACAATCTGTGCAGTGCTGACATCCTGCAGCACAAGTGAGCTTTCGCACAAACCAATAAAACAGAAGTGAACAGAATTACTAAACGGACTAAAAGTCAGGTTTCTCCTATAAAAGAATCTGGCGAAGGTTTCTTTGACAGACTCACCATTAAAGACTTTTGCTAAGGGTTTGTTTATGCCTGAAAACACTAAAAACAAATATGTATGTAAAAATGTTTACAGTATACATAACTGTCAAAAATGTGTTATTTGTATTTTTATGTGTTTAAGAAACTACAAAATATTTGTAAATACAAACTACTGGTTACCTACTCAAAAAGCGAACACTGAAAGCAAAGCCACATTCAAGGAAAAGAGGACCTGCTGTAATTCCTACGATAACCCGACACGTTACGGTTCAAAGAAAAAATAAAATTAATATCCATTATTATGAAGAAACTGAATCTATTTTTACCTTAAATGACAACCTTTCTTCAAGGTCATCAAGAAAGGAAACAACAAAATTATTTAGCTGATCTGTAAAAGAAAAAGTTGACCAAATCAAATTTTAATCGTAACCAAAACAATTTAAACAATTTAGGGGCAAGATGAAGCGAAGCGGTCGTAACTGTCACATTGCCACCAGAAGGACATGGGTTTGTATCCCCGTTCCTGTTGTAGTACCCTTGATACAGTCAAAGTTACCCAGGCCAATTTTAGCAAGGAGCTTAGCGTACAAACATATAGCATTTTAAGAGTCTGGACATGTCAGGTCAATGAATAAACAACACCAACCGGTACTCAAAAACTCAAGATAGTGTCATTCCGAAGGACACGCTGTACGCATTTACTTGGCAAAACTATCTGCTGCTGTAAAGTTTCTCTGAACCCAGAGAAGCACAGGTCTACACGCACATCCAGAACGGTCGACGCAGCTGTCGTACTGGCCGCGTCGTCTGCTGTTTACAAGCAGAAATACTGCGCACGCTCTTATTTTTTCAAGAGGATGTTTTTTCTTTCTTTCTTAAAGCAATCTAGACAGCTTGAGATAACCTGTCTCAGTCATGGATGTTGTTGGTTCTTGCTAGTGAAAAAATTAAAGTTAAGCCCCTTGCACAAGAGCGGAACAGCAAAGCCCACCTGACTGAACCTTGCACAGTCAGTCCGAGTCCTCTGGCATTATTTAACACCCCCCCCCCCCCCCCCACACACACACACACACACACACACACTTTCTAACACACCACCTGATCACAGACAGAGAAGGCAGTTTTAAGCATGAAACCCTTCAGCCCAGTAAAACACGCACACAGTAGTACTTTTTTTGGTAGTAACGCTGTTAGAGGGAACTCTGCTCTTCTCAGAATCACAAAGCTGCTATTTGAATCGTTCATGAAACAAGGTTCAATTTTCCATCCATCGAGCAGTTTCCAAAATGACACAACGATTAGCTAGAATGTAGCTTACACCTTTATCCAAGCTGTGCAACAGTGCTAGATGCACTAAATTCCCTACAGTCATTCACACATTAACACAGCAACACAATGTAATGCAGACCACGGGCCATTCCGAGTCACCATACCACCTAAAACACACGTATTTGGATCGTGGGAGAAAACCATCTTCCGGTACAATAACTTATCCTACAAGTGGAGAACACTTTGTGCCTACAGCCATATGAACAAGTGTGTAGCTCATGCAGTCATTAAATTTGCGAGTCAGGGCCAAAAGATGCAGACGCTGAGCCCAACAGCCCACACTTACACAGTAAGCACAGTCATGAAGGTCTTCAGCTGCTTTCTTCCTCGGTGCCTCAACTTGTGGTGCACGTAGAGGGAAACGGGATGAAGCCGCATGGCTAGTGCCTCAACTCTCCACTTTCACCAGAGCTCCCTTGTGACCTGCACACCTCTGTGATGTCACAACTGCCACACAGCCAGAACGGTGAGCGTGAACAGTCAGGCCAAAGCAGGAACTGAATCAGGAACCCGTTCTTTGCAAATGACAAAACACGGAATGCCGGGCCTCTGAGATGCTGCAGTTAACAAAGGCGGCCGTGCACTCTGTAGGACACGTGCGCCTCTACAGACATTCATTCTGGTTAACTGTGCTCAAGCAATCTCTTTTCCCTGCCTTTCATGTGCTTTAGCAAAAAGACACCATATATGATGCTATGCAGTGTAAAGGGAGAGGTGACGGAGTTTATTCTGAACTCCGGTTCCGTCACATTCCTGTCACATGAATGCCTGTGTGTGACTGAGTCTGTTCTGCTGCATAGATGGGTGAACGACTAACTGCAGGGGTTAATCTAGGCCTGGAATTTACCATGGACAAAGGTGTCGTTTATATTCTGGTTTAACAACAACATAAATATTTCCACGAGAAGTTGGAACCTATAGCCTATACACACTGAGACACGCACATACCCTCTCCACGGCTGTTTTAACAAAGGAAAAAGAAGAGGAGAGACAAGTTGGAGCAACTAAACAAATGCAGAAGTTAGTTCATTTTATCAACTTCCATCAAGCAAAATGCATGACTACCTACCCGAGAAGGTATATGATCTAATAAAATTCTATTTAACTTGTGTTGAAATTTGAACCAAATTAAATCATGGTGCCATCCTATTGTGGTCTATGTTAACACATTAGCACAAGAAGGTTAAATGATTTTTTAAAAGGCGTGGATGCTGAAAAAATAAACACTGAAAAGCATGCGGCACAAGAAGAGCAGTACGAAGGGAGGGATATTTTAGTTTAGAACACATAACCTTTGCCAATGTCTTAAGGGCAAGGAGGTGCCATCAAAGTTGCATACCGGATGGGGCAATTACAGCTCAGATGCTCTTTGCGCTCATCCATCAAGACAAGCACACTCCCCTTTTGCAAGAGAGCTTCTGCACATCACTTGTAGTCTCAAAAGAACTTGTGCAGCAACTCGGACGTTTACCTACACCCAGCAGTTCTTCCAGCTCCTGAGCAGTTGGCTGGATCCACCGTACGGTGCGGCATGCGAATTTTCACTGTGCATCTTCCTTCCTCACACACTGCCCAGACACTTTGTGCGAATCACTGAACACACACACACACACACACCCCCCGACATACATGGCATATTTCTTCCTCACTCACACACATTCATTAAATCCCAAACACAACAAATGAGCCACATTCCCAGCCTTCTCTCTGGTGCTGCCTACGTCTCGCACGCTTTTCATCGTTCACTTCGCTCGCCGGCATACAAGCTGTAATCCTCTGGGACCGCGCTCAGAGACAAAGGCAGAGGCAGAGGGGGGACATACACAGGGGCTTTAGGGAGATAAAAAGTGCAAACCGGGGGGGGGGGATTGGACACTGAACAGCGGGGGGCTCGAGGTTTGAGACCAGTGAGGGTTCAGCATCGAGAAAACAACACAAAGGGTGGGGGGTTGGCTGATGGAGAGGGTGGGAAAAAATGTGAGAGACAAAGTAAGGGACAGTGAGAAAAGGTACGAGTGAGGGAGCAGAAGAGGGGGAATTTTCCCCTGATAAAAACATGTGCCAAAGTTTGGGTGAATAAAAACTGTGACTATAGCAGTATTTGTGCATAAACAGAACTGGGCCCGAGTAAGAGGAGGGTGCTGTGAGGTACAGATGGTGAGATAGGCCGAATAAGTTTGGAGAACGGGCAGAACACAAGCACAGGTATTAAGCTCTTCAGGTACTGTGGGCAGATGGGTCGGACCTGAAACAGCACCACAAAGCACTGAACACAAGCTCTCCCGTTTCTAGCAAACGCTGACATCGGCATTGAAATTATCGCTCTAAGTGCACCGCATCAAGTTGTAGTGGCCATGGGCTCGTGTGGCTTAGATAACGCTCTCCACATGCCACAACAGGGCTTGAAAAGACAGGCTGCCTGAGGAAATGCTGTGGTTGGACCGGCCAGCCCTGCTACTGCCGTTTTGGTCTGACTTAGTCCTAGTGCTGGCAAACTTTAGCAAAAGCTGAAGAAATTAAATTTATCTATCTGAACCGTTACCATATTACACAATTTCTCTCTTGAGACCAAAAGCCCCACCTCTGTTCATGGCATTGCCAATAAGAATCAATTCTCTCTCAGTTCATCTAGGTTTACATGCATAAAACTTCTTAAAGCCTCTGTTAGCCTACTGAAGATCTCACTGCTGGACCTTTGTGATCCATTCATTCACTGGACAACAGCTGAGCTATGTACTAGGGCAATAGGGCCAGCATTTCCACCCACAGACACTGAAACAGACTCAGGAAACAGCACTGCTGAAGGCCACCGATGGCTCCCTGTTAATACTCTCATTTCATCATTTTATATCAACATTACTGACACCAATCTCTTAACCTATCATCTGAAGTTTTTATGTTCTCAATGAACCGTGAAACACATTGCAAACGCCAAGGCCCTCTAGCCCAAAGCTGGACCGGTCCACTTTGCCCCGCTCTTCCGTGTTCCATGTCTCATAAGGCAATGGGCTGCCATATCCAGCTAGACTGAGTTGACCTTTGGCAATGCTGGTGCCTCACAGTACCTGAGCTGTGCATTCAGATGTAGGTTTGAATCCAGATTAAGGTTCTCCCTATTCGCAATCCAAAGCATGGATAAAGGTAGTGGTAAACCAGATCTGCACCCTGCGTTACCACAGCAACCATGCGAGAGCAGTGTGACACACACAGGTGACAGGATTTTTCATAGGGGAGTGATGTTTACCAAAGGCCTTTTCCACAAGGTGGTCATCCTCTCAGTGGCAGACAAGCAGCGTCCCGTGGCCGGGCTGCTAGTGCACGCACAAATAAAGAGGATTACAGTGGAAACACGGTCACTTTGGCTGCCCTACACGGGACTTTGTATGCATTGGTACCGAAAGCCCGCCCGAGACTTTGCATTTACACAAACATGTCGACCAAAATCCGACAAACAATTTAAATGCTCTTGCACTTATCAATCCTCTGCATTGTGACTAATATCAACAGCTGACCAAATTTCTGGAGTTTAAGGTTAAGCAGGATAAGAAACAAGATTTTTGTATTTGAACTGTTCAAGCTGCAGTTTTATCTGTGACTAACTTGGTTTCTCTTTATGTGCATTACGCTGTTCCTTCACCCATACCAGGGTATGCCTTTAACCTGCCCAAAATTTTGACTGAAGCCCCCCCCCACCCCCAAGTTTTGTTTCCCACAACAACAGGAAAATACTGGTAGGTCATTTCCAAAAAGTGGTTGAGCGCCATTGTCCAAATGTGCAGAATTTACATGAAATGTTGCACAGAACAAATATTATCTTTTTTCAGGCAAAAGAAAAGGAAGTTGGAATACTCAGGTCTTCATAAGGCTTAAGTGCAATTTCGGACCAACAGATTTTCCATTTTGCATGTAGCATAATATTTAAACACACTCAAGACCTGTCTCACCTACCATTACACTGGCACCCCAAGTAATCATTTTAACTGCAGTTAAAGTTTACTTTAAACAATATTAACCCCAGGGATAGTCTGATACACTGCAGGAGAGCCAACTCAAGCTAGAACATGTGACCCCGAGTAGAAGAAAAGTGTAGAGGTGGGAAATCAGAAAAACTATAAAAAGCAAGAATATATATATATATATATATATATATATAAAAAAAAAACTAACACCCCACCCCCACCCAGACAGAAGTAGTCAGGCATCAATTATATTTACTGGGGATGACGCCTCCTGAATCCTAACTAGACATCCCTAGCTACACCTTTATAACCCCAAGCTGAAACAATGAGTGGAGCAGGCCCCAAAAAATAATATAGGTCATTTCAGCTTGTATGTTGCGGTAAAGTCACAGATGTAAGCCATGAAATGTGACGTCGCGTTTTTTTCCGACGTTTTCCTTCTCAAAGACTGCAGAACCTGGACCAAAATACTCCTTGGATGAACGTTTAGGTTCAGAGTGTGACCATGGAAAAAGAAAAAAAAAAAAATCAATCCTCAACAGAAGAGTTAGCCTGCAGACCAGCCAAGGAATGCGGTTCATCCTGCAGAAATTGTTTGAGGAATATTACCTTCAGCATTCCAAGTAGACCCACGATTTTCAGAACACTGTAGTGGCTTTCAGATTTAATTTTGCCCAGTTTTGCTGGGTGTAATTCAGCTTTCTGCTCCAGGGCAACTGTAGAAGAATCTTTTGATTCCAACATATTCCTCCAGCTCACAGATCTTGTATTCAGTCCAGACAAAGCAAATTTCAACGTTATTGAAAGGATGAGATAAAATCGGTGAGTTTTGCATCGACAGCTCCACAGGAGGAGAATTTCTCTAGCTTGTCAACAAATGTCCAACTTGACCATCTTTGTAAAGTAAGTGTCCACAGTGTTTAGCTTCCAAGCATTCTCATTCACAACGCTTTGATGGATCACTTGGGTAAGCACCATCTTTCTCATGTGTGCTACCAAATGAACCACCGAGGGTGCAGTTGGTGACAGGAGGCCAGAGCTGCAATTTCTTTCTTTTTCTTCAAAAAATACCCAATGTATCCATAGTAACCTTTTCGTGCAGTCTCAGTCTGACTTTTAATCAATGCAGTTTAGTTCTTTCCCCTTTCTGACAGCATATTGAGAAAATTGGATAATCCTTACTGTCCTTGAACAAAACTTGACAAATTCTATCAATTTAAAATCTTACAATATCTAAAAGTTAAAATCAATTTAAATCATAAAGTGTATATACACTCCCCAGCCAAAAAAAAAAAAAAGTCAGCACCTGGATTTAACTCAGTGTTATGATGTAGGGTTGCTTCAGTCGGTCAGATTTAGGTTCAGCAGCATTATGTGCCCAAAAGATGAGGTGAGCTGACTACCTGAATATACTGAATGAACAGGTTTTTCCCATCAATGCATTTTTTCTTCCAAGATGACAATGCCAGGATTCATGGGGCTCAAAATGTGAAAGAGTGCTTCAGGGAGCTTGAGAAAGACATCATTTTCACACATGGATTGGCCACCACAGAGTCCAGACCTTAACCCCATTGAGAATCTTTTAGATTTTGTGCTGAAGACTTTACGCAACGGTCTGACTCTCCCATCAATACAAGATCTTGGGGGAAAAAAAATGAATGCAACTCTGGGCGTAAACAAATGTTGTGACGTTGCATAAGCTTATCGAAACGATACCGTACTCAAAGCTAAAGGGGGTCCAACGAAATATTAGCGCATGCGACTTTTTTTTTGGCCGGGCAGTGTATATATAAAAGTCATGGCTACCTGGAGGGGTGATAAATTTTGTGCAGCCATCTTGGAAAGCAAGACATGTGACTGTCAACCTGAGCCCAACTTTCACTGCATTACTTGAATTACGTGCTGTTGAAAAACACTTACAAAAGCAGTACCGCAATTCACTTGACAAAGTAAACTTCCTACTGCACACATTGTTCATTGTCTGGTTTACCTTAGCCCCCCTGCTTTCAACATGGTGCACTACAAAGGCACGCAAGTGCAATGTGCAGGATGCTGCCAGGAAACTGTGGAAAATTTTACTGCTAAGACAGAACCGAGAAGCCAGACAAAGTTCTTCTGGTTTGGTTGCACAGTGCGCTGCTGCAGTAACACTCGGCTGCTCCAATTCAGTCAGTTAGAGAAAAAGGAAGCGCGCACTGGGGGGGGGGGGGTCATGTTGAGGCTGCAGTTTCACAGTACACAATGGAAATACCCTATAAATCTCCATTATGACACACAACAGGCCCATTGAACTGTGTCACCACACCAGCCTGAGCTGATGGACATCTCCAGGACAACTGCTGTGGTCAGAATCCAAATTTCGATGTTCCAAACGTGTCATCAAAACTTAAGAGACACCAGTCTGGAGCTAACTAGGACAAGGACTGCAATCCCACAAGAGCAGTGCTTGTTTTCTGGTCCAACAAACCCGAGCTCTAGATACACTCACAAAGCACACAGTACCAGTCAGAAGATTGAGAGCACTTGTTCAGCAAGGGGAAGAGTTTTTTAGGAGGAACTGGACAGAGGAGTGAAGCAAACTAAGCCCCAAATGTCCTACATCTCTGGAAAGCACAGCAGAAAACAGGGCGAAGACACAGAGCCTCATTTCATGACCAAACTTGCTCAACTGTGGACCCATACTATAAACAAACTTTCCCTGTAGGGCTTAGGTGTGATGGTCTTATTTAAAATAAGACAAATGTCTTATTTTAATCCCTTCCAATGTCCAAGAAGACAGTTTATACACACGTGCATATTGTTGTATACATCCCGCCTCCATCACTGGAAAGTCTGACTCAGTTACTGGTATCAGAGACATAATTTTTGACCTTGAAAAAACAAAACTGCAAGTGCTCTCCTCCTCTTCATGCTTCTCATTCCTTAACACTGAAGCTCTGACCTTTACCATAGTATTCTGACTACAGTTTAAAAGGCTGTGCCATTTGGAAGGACATCACAATACAACAGATAGGTATAAGCCAAAAAAAGTGCTGCTACGCTGAAACAATCATAAAAGAAGAGCAGTCAAGTCGAACATGGAAGGGCAAACAGAATAAACAGTCATCCTTTTTTCACATTTTACCGGCAAATATTCTAATGTGGGTGCACAGAAAACCACTGGAAAAAATTATTTGCTGTCCAATGAGGATTTCTTCCATCAGCTTAACTGCAATTTAAGATTCTACTGGCTTTACCGTTTAATTTATTAAATGAATGTCACTTTGAAGTTCAAGCCTGGGGGGGCCAACAAACCAACACAGCACTGGGGAAACCCAGATCAACTCCCACTCGCATCCTCAGTTTCCAGCCTGCACCCTGTTTAAGGGGGTAAAACTGAACCGCGAAACATTTAACGGTTCTTCACCATTTACTCATACAGCAAAAAGCCAGAAAGTACGTTTAACAAATGTTCGTGGCTTTAACTTGAGGTGGAACCAGCTGTAGATACGGGTGCGTAATTTGTATAAAATGTGACTTTCATGAGTTTAAATTCAAGTATAGAAAATGTTTGCAAACTATTTTAGTTTAATATTTTGGTCGACAGCTGGCTGCACTGAACACACCTTGGGGTTATTTCATTTTTACTTTCTTATAACCACTTTCAGTTTCGAGTTTTGTCCAGTTCTATGATTTTGGCCTTGTGTTTTTACGTTTTTCAGGAACATCTGACCACATATACTTGTTTGCACCGAGCTCTTTGCTCTATACCTGAAGAGAGAAGCCTTGCTAGTGCAGTTTCAGCCTCTTCACATCCATATTTACAGTTCGCGTTGCCGTCTTACCTGGAACAAAATGCAAAATAAAGTCTTTGACATTTTACATATTTGTGAGCAAAACATCTGTAGTCACGCACGACCTGGCGTTTGTCACAACGCTGCACGGAACCGGACGGCAATCCCTGAAAACATTACTTTAACGGAGCATCGCGATAATACTATTTCACATGCGCTACGAAGGCTACGTGCTCAGTTGGGCCAGGTAAGGCGGCACAGCTCAGCCCTTCAGCAGACAGCCCCGCAACCAAAGTATGACAAATTCTAAATATTTGTGATGCACGATGCTAAAAATAACAACTGTACATTTCAAGCAGCTTCCAGGAAAGAAAGACTAAAGTTACAATTGCAACACACGGAGGCCACAGGTGTCGCCGCAGCTCCGACCATCACCTGCTCCTTCCCACGCTCTGTGCGCACACCTGACTTTCTGCCCGTCAGCCTGCGCATGTGTCCTCCACACACAGGCCTGTAGCTCTTTGCCATCAAGCAGCGCTGTTTCCAGGGGCCATGCTGTCTTTTCCTACACTTTTTGTCACATGCATCAAACGCAAACACCCACTTGCATGCAAACAAATAAATAAGGAATACTGTGGAAAAAATAAATATATATTCGGTGTTGCTCGGGTTTTGGTTTGATACCGAGCAGGTGCAGAGTGTGTGTCGGTGGGGGTGGGGGGGGCACTGAGGGCGAGGCGCCGGCGAGCGCGGGTACGCGCACGCACACACACACACACACACACACACACCGCTGCCTGCTAAAAGCACGCACATTTGTACACACAAGCAAACACCAGCATTGTCTCTACGACCGCATGGACTGGCGCCCCTACGGCCTCGGCACAGTGACGCTCGCACTGTCCGTCCATCGCGAATTAAACACGCACGCACGGGCATAACCGCAACGAATGACGTTCACCCTGACATAAGCCTCCCGCGAAGACCCCCGCCGCCCCTCTTTCCCGTGCGTGACACAGAGTGTGTGTTGTGTGTCGTGCGTGTTGTATGTGGGTCGGATCGTGCGGCTCCTCCTCCCCCGCAGAGAGGCCACATACACGGCCCGGCCGCAGAAGCGTTCATTTGAATAAACGAATACATGAATAAATTAACGATTACCTGGCGCTCACAGACGGGCCGCGGCGGCCAAAGCCGACGTCCGCGCACCTGCCGTGCGGAGAAACATGACGCCGCGTCTCCGTCCCTCCCCGGCGCGCTCCCGACAGAACGGTCGTTGCCGTCGAGGCGCGGAGCCGACGCAAGCCCACCGGCCAGCCGTTTCCCGCGATGCGAACCCGGTCGCTCTCTCCCGCTCCCTTTCTCTCTCACCTCAAGCGCGCCCCCGCCGCGATTCCACGGCGAGCTCGCGGTAGCTCGCGTGCACGTGACGGCCCAATTCGTTGCTACGCGCGGCGGTTCGCGACGCCGTGGGAACCGGCGGACCCCCCGCGCAGCCCGAGCTTCGGAACGGAATTCACCGGAGCGTCCTTCATTTCTTGCGGCTGCGTGTTTACATGCGTGGCTCCTGCTCCTGCGCTGCCGCCGCTGCCGCCGCCGCGCAGCTGCGTGTATCCGCGGACTCCCGTGGACGCGTCTGTGAGATGGCCCGGCCCGCTTGACAGGAGAGCCCACCGCTAGGGGGCGCCCTGCGCTGACGCTGGCTGTCCACCTGCGTCGCCCGTGAGCTGCGTGCAGGAGGAGGGAGTCCACCTCTGCGCTGTGGTGCCCCCTGCTGGACGGGACGGCGCACTGCCGCTGTCCATGGTGCTTCTTTTACGCCGCTGCCGCGTTTTAGCTCGGTAAACATGGTACAATCACAGTACTGTCTGCAGTCGGCGCACAGTAATAACTTTTTAGCTATACGTCTTAGAACTGTTTCATGCTGTGACACGGAAGTATAAAAGCAGTGGCACAAACGGAGCTCCTGCCAAATTCACTGGTCTTACTGAAAAGGAGTGGCAGTGCAGTACAGTGCAGTACAACAATTTCTACTGTACCGGAAGCCATGCCGTCAAACGAGTCGTACAAAAAAGTACATGAAGTGAAATGTCCAGAAAAATCACTTGCGGTCATTGCTGCTCCCTGTTGGTACAAAATGATAGCCCTCCTGTCTATGAGCATACATGCCATTGTCCATACATATGGACTATAAACAAAACCTACGTTTGAACTGTTATTTTGAAGAAAGAACCAAAATGCCGTCGAATTACGACTCACTCGTACCTTTTGACGTGATAAAATCTGTCAATGAGAATGTTAAAACTGAAGCAAATGGTGCAAAACCTTGAGCAGCCTCGAGGCAGCCATTTTGTTTGCTGCAGCAATTTGCCCTTCAGCTGAAATGACCGCAAGGAACGCAGGACGTAAAACCGCACAAAGCCAGCGTGTATTTCACCAGCTAACCTGTTCTTCCTGAGAGGTAAAAGCCGAAATACAGCAGGCAGTACGGTGCGTAGGGTAACGGTGTGCAAACTTTATACCAAGTCGTCCAAATTATTGTGGCCCATCTTCCGCTTTCAGCGCCGCATTAAAGTTTCAGCAAATTGTGAGTTTGTACTGCAGATACAAATATAAAAATGGTCAGATTCCCCAACATGAAAACATCCATCACCGATAAACCATTTTCCCAGCGCAGGGTCACGGTGGGCTGAGGCCTATTCCGCTCGCACACGGCCTGAAGCAAAAGAAACCCCGGGTGAGACACCCATCCATCGCACCGGGCTTAAATCGCACGCATTACAGGCAACGCGCCGAGAAACAATTGATCCGCCTAACAGGAGCGGCCGAAAGATGAAGAAGAAGACGGGCGACGGGCTGAGGCCGATTCACCGAAAACGCAAGTCACCGAATTGTGCGAGGAAACCTACATGGACGTGGGGAGACCAGGCAAATGCCACAGGCTGAGCCACATTCAAACCCACAGCTGAACACAGCCCAGGGCCTATGAGGCACCAGTACTGCCCAGAATGATAAAAGAATTACATTTGAAAACACCGACTAGCGCAAGTTTCACGATACACTTATTTCTGTGCTTGGCAGAGTGAATCTGCCGTTACAAATGTTTAAGAAAATAAAGTTAGTGAGAAGCTGCACAAGAATTAACTGTTTTATTAGAAGGCAAGTAAGGTACGCATACAATTTATTTAAAACACATTCACATTTAAATAATACCTAGCAAAATGTTTAATAATGACAATTTTACATTTGCAGCATTGCATTTTAAGCTTGAAAATTCTTCAGTCTCTGGCTGTGACACATATGTATTATAGCTAAATATCACTTATACAAAAATGTGTGAGCTTGAAATCTCGATCGCTGCCCTAAAAACAAAAACCTTTATCTGTCTTTGGAAATATCAGCAATTACATTACAATTTATCCATATGTATGTTATACAGAAACAAATGTTGACTATTCACATTTTTAAACTGGGTTAAACATCCGGCAGTGGTCAGAAACAACCAAAACGCCACTTGACATGATTAAGCTTGGACCACTTGGGTGTTCTTTGACTCATGGTACATGGTATCCAGCCACAGGCCCAGTTGAGCCCAGAACACCAACTGTTGCCAGAAATGGGCATGGCAAGTTTTTGATTATCAACTTGCCTTGTTAGCTCAGAACATGCATAGGTTTCTGTAATCCATAAAGCTTTCTCATCTGCACCCAGGTATTTTGGTATTTCACTTCCACTAAATCTACATGTACATGCAAAGTGTGCTGCAGACTTTAGTTAACATGGACAGAAAACACCAAAAAAAAAAAAAAAAACATCTATTAGGTCCTCTCATTTTGCAACACAGCTCTGTAGCCTTGGCTGTGTTGTTCAGTATTCAGAAGTTCTCAGATTGGTTTCTATTTCAGGTGGGTCCAACACAACTAACTGACTAGTTCACAGCTTGATGACATTTTTCCATATTCACTCCTGGGGGGGAGAAATGCTGCTTCTTCATCACCGCTTTCATTTTAATCCTAGGTTAACCCTAACCTATGTGGACTTATTAATACTAAGATTTTGAGCACCTAAGCATTTTGAATGCATAAGTAGGACCATGACTACATACACACAAGATGAAGGGCCCCGAGCTGCTGCTTTCAAGTAAATTCTCCAATTATCCTTCATAAAAGTTACTATTTATTAAACGCAACAACATGCTAAACAAACCAGCTTAGCCTACTATCTTAGCATTGGTGACAAGTAAAAAATTCTTATACCCTAGCCAGAATCCTTGCAAACTGACCTAAATACCCTTTAAAAAAAAGAGCACAGATGTGGGTCATCCGTGGACGTACAGGCTCTCTTAAAACCCACTGAGGGGAAGAGAGAAGTCTTCAGATTAGGATGAATAACTGTGGCTCCACCGCTAACTGGAGGAGCCTCCACCGAGGCGGCCGCTAGCTGTCCTGGGAGACCCGCAGCGGGACGCAGCCATCCATTTCAAGGGACTCTGGCCAGCCCTCGTACTTGTTTGTGTTCTTGCTGTTCTTCATTCGCTGAAGAAGGGAGAGACACAGTGGAAATGCTTACTTCATAAGTAAGGACAGGATAAAAGCAAACCTCTGCAGTGGTTAGTGTCCTTCAGTAAGGATTAGTGGCCTACTAACTAGCACTGCATAGACATGTTAAAGTGTGAGGAAAAACTGAACACACACACACAGGATATAGAAGTCACATTATCAATAACTTGTACTTGTTTCAAGCATTTGTGTGCTACTAACACAGGGGTCAACTGCTATACAAAACACTCCCCAACCCACATCATACACAGTCACCCAACCCCACATCATACACAGTATGCAGACTTTACACTCAGCCTTCAGACAATTACCCACACTTAACCAAGTTTCGTTTCAAATATAAAATGGCTGTAAGTCAAATGTAAAATGCCTTCAACAGTGTTATTTGAAAATTTAATTTTTAAGTTTTTACCAAGTAGTTATAGAAATATCACCGCACATCTACCAAAGAACAGGTCGCAGTGACAAACGGCATACTGTGTGGGGCGCCCGGGCGACAACCAGGGGAATAACAGGCAGTAAATTTGTACCGCCTCATCTATATTTCGCATTTACATAGGGTTTGAATTGGTAATTTGTGGTCCTGAAGATGTGGCGTCTCAACTGAAAAACGCAGAACGCCATTTACGTACAGAAACATGGAAGCAGGAATTAAAAATTCAGTGACAGCAAAGTACTTTCACACAGATGTTAAGAATGAAGGTCAGTAGGACTAAGACAGAATACATGTGCATAAATGAGAGGGAGGATAGAGGAATGGTGAGGATGCAGGGAATAGAGTTGGCGAAGGTAAATGAATTTAAATACTTGGGATCAACAGTCCAGAGTAACGGGGAGTGTGGAAGAGAGGTGAAGAAGAGAGTGCAGGCAGGGTGGAGTGGGTGGAGAAGAGTGTCAGGAGTGATTTGTGACAGAAGGGTACTTCTGTCCTACATACTGTCCTGAAAGAGTGGAATAGCACAAAAGAGAGAATATAAAAGATAACATCAAAACTGAGATAAGTTCCACTGTGCAGGTCTGGGATGGCCTGGATCCACACATGTAATTTCCTTCCCACACTACCATCACACCCAAGCCCACAGTCTGTGTGATGCATGATTTCAAATAAAAAGCAAGCACTTCTGTCAACTATTTTGTACACCAAAGGCCCTTAACATGATAAAAATAGACATGATGACACGTACTCAGTTGACACGTACTCGGATGCCAAAGGTGCGTAACATCCTCTTGTTAACAAACACTACCTGTTCGAAGGGACTCTTGTTTTCTATACCCTTGGCTCCTACGAAGACCCAGCTGTCCCTGAAGGCGAGCTCTTTGATCGCAGTGCTTCCAAGTTCTTGAAAGAGCCGACGCGCCTCATCGTTCAACCTGCCGCAGTCACACAGGAAGGGCAAGAAAGACCGTGAGACACAAAATGCTGTGGTCTGGAAGGGGAATGGCCCTGTCCAGAATGAAGGTTCATTTCTGGTTTCAGACGGACTAAAAATGTCAGGCTCTGTCAAGAAGTGTCATAGAGGTTAGGGCTGCCCAGGTTCAAATCCCACTGTAGGACCTTTGAGAAGGCATTTAGCTTAAAATTGCCCCAGTAAGAATTACCCAGCTATACGAAACAAGCCAAGAGTTCTAAGCTGAACACTCTTAAGTCACTCTGGAGAAAAGCAAAGAACTATCAGAATGTTCAGTATCCTTTTGATTTTTTTTCCCTGCTTGAGTCAATATTGGATGACAAACTACTTATGCAGGTCTGTCACACAAGTCGCCAGGACACCATTGATGTAGGTAAGAGCTATACCCAGCACTACTTTCTCCACAGGAGAACGCAGTGTGGTATGACTGAGTGGCCAGGCTGGGGACAGCAGTGTGTCATGCCTTACTTGGTGGCTGGGTCATCAAAAGAGGCCACAAACACTAGTGTTCCCTCATGTAGCGGACGGAGGAACTTCAGCAGGTCAGACACATCTGAAGTACAGTGGAAAACAAGCCATTACTCAGCAAGGGGTGTTATGTTGGCTGTTATCTCACTCACATTTATTCATTTAGCAGAAAGTTCTCTCTAAACCAATATACAACTGACTCATTCTCACCTCCAGCCCACATGTCAAACGATTTTATTTCCAAAAGCTCCCCTGACACACCTGTAAAAGATCACAGTTCATGCCTTGAACTTCAAAATGACTCTGTATGCTTCATAATTCACCACAAGAAAATACAGTAAAAAGAGAATCACAGCACTTAGACTGCTGTATGCAAAGGATCTTTTCATTATCAAAATATTTAACTAAAGAGATCCATCACAGTTACGCAAGTGACCCGAACATATTTACCATTGACTAAAGCAATGTTCAACCCTCGGCCAACATTGTTCTTGACGCTGCTTATTAGGCTGAAAGAGTAAGACATGAGCGAAAGTTAGCAACTGAGAAGAAATGAGCCACAGACACCCACTCCCTGGTCCTAAAATCAGCATAAAGACTCAGGGTGCATGGGAGAAAAAAATGACATATTTGGTTTCATAACATTTGGAAGAAAATGATACTACAAAAAAAAAAAAAAAAAGTTAAAATGTGCCAATAAATCGCACATCTTGTCCTCCACGCAGATCTTAGGGCCGATGACGTTGGCTGCCCCAGAGATGATGCGGAAGGCCAGGTGTTTCGATGGACATGGGGCTGAAAGGCCACATTTGTACTTGCGTGGCTTTGGCTCTGGAAATGAGAGACACGTATGCAGGGTCACTGTTCCCTGAACAGACTCCATAAATACTGTGCATACCGTTGTGTTTCGCAGAACACCACCTACCTGGTGTTGTCTGTTCTTCAGCTCCATGGAAGAAGTGGCGCACCAAGACAAAGCTGCCATCACCTCCGAGCAGGTTACTGGCGAGTAACCAGGTGAGTCCCACTACAAGCACCACCACTACAATCCGCAGAGGCCCTGAGAGAAATCCCGCTGTCACAGTGAATACATGCACATGGACTGTTTGCTGCAAGAACAAAGACTCTCTAGAGGAAGCTACCTCAATCTAACAAATGTAGTTCCCCACACTCACAAAAATAACTGGTAGGAGTGCTGAGAGGCTGCAAGTTAGCACTGCCTTTATTTTGCTCACAGTTCTCAGCTGAATCAGTTTATTGTTAAATTGGCAATTATGCTAAATAAACATGCTTTGCTTACCCTTTGCCTAATGTAAACCTACCTGCCAGCCTCATGACAAAACGTCTGTCAGTCACTGGAGTATGAACATACAGTCACGTGGGTGAGCCTGGAACACAAAGGGATGGACACAATGAGCTTTAGGAAGTGACACCAACATCTGCATTGCAGAAAGGGCTCATTTTCCCAAATTTGGCATTTTTACACTCGCTCTGTGATTTTTTACCATAGTCAGGGTCATATAGCAAGCTCCACCACAATACAGCAGGCTACCATAGGCAGAGGTCTCATTGGAAAAGATATCCACAAATTATGCATGAAGAGGAGTATTACAGTCATCTTAGGGTGGAAATGTTAAGATGTTCAAATTCCTGAGGTGGTAGTGTGTGTGTGTGTGTGTGTGTGTGTGTGTGTGTTCCCTCCTGACTAAGCATGGTGCTCGTGTTTCCTAATATTAGCACATACACGATCTCGGTCCAGCTCTTGCGATGCAAAGGAAAACATTACGTATACTGAGTAGTTTGGCAACAAGCCCACGCTGCCCGTGCACCAAAGGCCTGATGTTGCCACCCAGAACAAAGGTCCCTCATCCCACCCCACTCAAACTGACCCAAAGCAAATTCCGGTTCAGTTTTCCTGCTGTAGTTAACACACTTTTTTCTTTTTCCAAGCCACTAATGAGATTTGAAGAAAATGACCGAAAATAAGAATCCGTTTCTTCTCAACTCAATGGCTCGAGACTGTATCTCAGGCCAAACAAAATAATCCGAGTCTTAATCGCAGCGAAGCCGCCGCATCGACTGGAGGAACCGAGTTCATCGGGCTCTTTTGCTTTTTACACCTGACCGGATCAGTAGAGAGGGGGAGAACATTAGATCTTTGGCTTTTAAATTCATTTTCACTGAAATGGCCTCCGCTGCCCTAACCAGACTTTCCATGTAATCTCAAGGTTCTTGGTTTAAGTCCCACCTGCTGCTGTAGTACCCTTGGACAAGGTACTTAGCTTCTACTGAGACATCATAATACCACAAAAATGATAAAATCATTGTAAAAGTTGATCATGTACAGCACAACAAGCTGCCTTGGACCTCAGGGTCTGCTGACAAAGGATAACAACAACAACAGGGCCATGACTAGGAACCTGCTCAGGAAAAGCATTTTCATTACCAGTGTTAGGCACCTGACAGTGTGCTGCCACTCACTTTAAGGCCACCTTTCCTAGCAGGAGGCCCACAGCTGACCTCCTGGAACTTCCAGCGGGCTCAGCAAGAAATGCTCCCAACACGCAGACAGAAAGGAAACATCGTGCACAGACACAGTGAACACGAGCAGCTGCCACCAAACCCAGAGAACACAGATCTGGCTGAGATGCAGCATCACAATGCGCACAACACCACAGGACACTGCCCTACAGGGGGACACATGGGCGCGGTCGGTCGCAGCTGCTCTGTCACCCCACACGAACCATCCTAGCGCCACGCAGCCGGAGACAGGCTTCACCCCCACAGGGACGCGTTGCTGCTGTGGCTGCCGTGGCTGAACCGGACGCGCGGCGTCACCGCACTCGGAAGGAGCGCCGCGAGCTCATACGGAGCCCACACTCGCAGCCGGGCGAAACCTCGCCGCCCGCGACATCCGCAACCGAGAAGCGGCCGCTAGCCGAACCTCAACCGCCAGCGGCGTCCACAAGCGAGGGAAAAACGAGAGCAAAGGGAGCGGAGGCGACTGCGCCGCGCACCAACTCACCTGAGGCAGCGTCGCTCGGCGCTGCTTCATTGGCGCTCGCCGCACACAGGATCTTGGGTAAACCGGTCACGTGACCGCGGAAGGAAGCGCGCCTCGCGTGGGCCGAACGAGCCGGGGAGGCGCTGCTTTCGAGCCGCAGGCAGGATTTCCAGCGATCTGTAAAGGCGAACGCACGAAATGGAGGAAAAAGACGAAGGTGAAGGCCACATTCACGGCGTTCGTGTCATAACGCGGATTGCCACCTCGTCAGGCGTGAATAAAACGCGCTGGAAAGGTTGGGCCAGTTGGAGAAGTTATCACGAAGTCTTAGCTGCTGTTATGTGATTTAAAATTATGCATTAAACCTTGCAGTGGGATACGACAATATGATAGTGGAATTGTTTTTAGAACAACTTGAACAAAAATTAAATTAATTTTATACCTTATAAAACACTGTATGTCCATTGATCGAATTTATTCATTAAACCCGATACCGATTAAACACTATTTCATTCCTTTAGAAGCAGACCCCTTGCAGATGTTGGTCTTTATTGTTAGCCCTTTGTCTTAGATGGAAAAAAAGTGTATGTTGACAGGTAGCTACAGCCCACAAATACAACGCGACAGTCAGTTGAGTCAGTTCTTAACTAAATTGACACTGATTTTGGATATTTCATAATGCTTCAGTTTCATAATAACAAAGTGCTAATAAAAGGACTATGAAACTAGGGGTTTTTAACAGTGTAGCAGCAAATTAAAGTAGTTTCCGTTTATGCGTTGCTGGAAAAATGCGATTTTTTTACAAGTTGTAGCGCAATCGCCTCCATGCATACGGGGGGCATTTAGAGAATAAATACCCAGCACGGCCAGCAGGGGCGCTGGGGTGTTGCAACCGCCTTCATTTAATATTTTATGCAGTTGGTGGTCATCTTCAGGCAGAGCATCACTTATGTCCCTGATACATAATTTACAAACGTATCATTTTTGCACCTTTCTGATATCAGATTTTATCTACACTTATGGTAAATGTTAGCAGCGTGTGAATGTAGTTTAAGAGCGAAAAAGTGACGCCACTACTGTATTTATGTCACTGGGAAGCCAGTGGCCGGTGTTGTCGCTGTGAGACGACGTGGGTTTGGTCCCCACTCACTTCTCTGTAGACTTTGACTGTTCTCTTTTCAACTGGGTTTCCTCCCACAGTCCAAAGACATGAGTTGTCAGGTGGATTGGTAACCTCAAACTGCCCTTTTTGCGCGTTACATCATTCTCATGTATAGACGTGTGAATTACAACCATCTGTTCGACCTGCTGAAATCAGGCAAACGTTTCAGAAGTATTGTGGCCAGAACGGAGAGGCTCAGGAGGATCTTCTATCCACAGGCCGTAAGACTTCTGAACCCGGACATGCCATCACAATCCTCGCAAACCAGAGTCCACAATATCCATTGACCGCACCTCTCACTGTCACTGTCCCCGTAATGCAACTTATTGTTTTATCTATCTATCTATCTATCGATCTATTTGTTGTTTGTTGTCTTCTCGATATTTGGTTGTTTATTTACTCGTGGAATGGAACAACACGCAGTCTCCTGCTGAATCAGGGCACATTTCACTACGTGGTATACTTGGTCACTTTTGATAATAGCGTCCAGCAAGTTAAAAAATGTAAATATGAGCAAATGTTCTTATTAACAGCCATCCGCTTTTATAACGCCACATGTTGTTGGTTCTCTTACTTTAGTTTTACGCTGAAGGAGCCTTTTGGCCTTGCGAGCCATTAAGCTTGTCTCACATTTCTGTGAAGAGTACCTGTCATCTGTTATGTGTCTTGAGATTAAGCTGCTGTACGGGCGGATTAAGTTATACACAGGGATTAATGAAGTTCTATCCTTTCCTAAACGTACATTTCCTCGGTGTAGAACAAAACGCGATATTCAGTGACAGGTGGGGAAAACTGTTTGCCGCTTTAGTCAGCAGTTGGTTGAGGCACCTTCAACTGCAGCTAAGTCAAAGTCAAAGAGTTTATTTGTCACGTACGTGGTTACTGAGTATACCATGTAGTGAAATGTGCTCTGATTCAGGATAGGAGACTGTGCCGAAAAATGTACAGCGAGTAAAACAAACAAACAACCGCTTCCTGTAGGCCCTTCCGGGGGAGCTGCGACAAAATTAGAGTTTACAGCAATGTTACTACTGTAAAAATTAAAATGTACAGTCAGGTACCAAGAGTGAGGCGGGTTACTTTCCTGAGCGGCTCCCAGTCGATAGGGGGCGCGCTCCTGCAGAAGGCGCGTCCATGTTTAAATCACGCCCTTCCGGCAGCGATTCTGACAAGATGGCGGCTGCGAGCTCGGTGCTGTGGCTCAGCGGGGCGCTGCGGTCTTCGTGGTGCGGGCGCCTGGTCCACGCCGCCAAAGTAAGCGGCTGTACGTTGACAGTGTGTGTATGCGTATGTGTGAGCGCGCTCGATTCTCCAGGTGTACAGTTATGAGACGGTAAGCATAGATGTCGGGAGCCCCGACAGCGCAGCTCTGGTGATGCGGTTCGCCTTATGAGACGTCAAGTGGATGTGGCAGGAGTGACGGTGTGACGATGATGGTGCCGCCGCCGCCTATATGCGGTACACAAGTGTGTGCCGTGCGTTTGGCTCCGAGTCTCACACTAACGTTTGTGCGCTCTCCCTCTCTGAATGTGTGTGTGAGCAGGTGGCGAGCGTTACAGCTGGAGGGCACAGACACACGTCTTCCTTCACGGTGAGTGTGTGCGCGCCCGCCCGCCAGAGACCACAGCTGTGATAGCAGGCAGTCTCTCACACGTTCATTCATACGCTGATCTTCATATTTTCATAGCTTATTTGGTTGTTTTCTCCCCCCCTGTGGAGCCTTGTAAAGTTCACAGCAAATTTGTTGTGGTGGTGTGTTTTTTGGCTTTATTTTTCACTTTGTGAAAGTGATTGGTATTTGTCTTCAAGATGGAGTGCATGTAGGAATATATTAATGAAATACAAATGCTATTACTTATGCTGACAGTGTCACACTGCTGTATAAGGGTGCCTAGTTTTACTTTTACACAATAATACACAATCTGGTACTGTGCAAATGCGTAATATGCTTAACACATTTTTCATAGGTGTGTAATGGAAATCCAAGTTACACTGATGTGTGATGATGCTCTAACCAGCTGCTCTTAAGAGGATTGGTGTGTGTGTGCCAGAAAGTTACAGATTTGCTAACACTGTGGTTAAATTGATGTGTTGAGATTAGAAGTGCAGACCCCCTAGTGTGTGTATGTGGCTGGTAAAACTTATTCTGATTTTGGGATTTTGTTTTCCTTATCACTCACTCTTCTTTTCTTTCTCTTCATCGTCATCCAGGGAAAAATCATTGTAAGTACACCTGTACTCATTTGAGATACTGACATCACCAGTCGTGTTCATACAAACAAGTGTTGAAACCATGTCATATTACATAGAATATTACACGTTTTTGTATTTTGTTTAAATTATATGGAAAATCATTTTTAATGGTGCATTTTCCAGCTTCATTACACAAACAGGAGTGTTTGTGCCCAATGGCTTGTTTAATGCCACACCTGATATAGAATGAAATAAAGCAGCATGTCCACTTGCGTTGAAAAGTTTGGAACCACTCAAAAATTTATTTATTTATTTTTTTAAATTTTGAAAGAATTGTTACTTTTTTAAGGTGCCATTAAATTGATTTTAAAAAAAAAAATATAGCCAAACCATAACTAGTGTTACAAATGAATTTACTGCTTGAAATAACATTTCTTACGATTTAATCAGTGTTATTTACCATTTTCCATCATCCTTTCCCATAGTTTAGCTGATTGGATAAAAATTATCTTATGCTTTAATATGTTCAAAGCAATAATACTTCCCAGTTAACACTAGTTTCATTTTCCAGGTGAGACATAGGTGAAAGAGGTGAGGGAGGGTGACTTCCATTGCTGAAGAAAGCCTAATGCCCCCATTTCCAGTATTGTATTTATAATTAATTACTCTCAAATGACTGCAGAGCCCAATTTTCAGCAGCCTTTTCTTCAGCATCTTAATGCTAAACTGTCTTGACTCATCCTTAAATAACTGTGTTTAAATGATAATCGGGTACTCAGAAACCACTGTAATTGTGTTAGCACAGCTGAAACCCGTTATTCTGTTCAAAAAAGAAAGTAAACTTACTTTCCTTGGATTGCAAGGTATTGGCCTTTCCAAAGTTCATTTCTGCATTAAAAAAGTGGGCAAAACGAAACGGCTTTCTCAAGAAACACGTCAGTCTATTGCTGCTTTGCAAAATGAAGGTTATTGTACTCATCAGATTGGCAAGAAAGTGAAGATTTCATACCGAGGGGTCCACTGCTATCTTGAGAGAAGAGGGCAAAGTGGGTCTAACCAGGGTAGAAAAGAAGCCGAAGGCCCAGATGCACAGCTGCACAGAGGATAAGAACATCAGTCTGCAGTTTGAGAAACGGAAGCCTTACAGATCCTTACCTCGGTTTGCCGCTTCCTTAAATGGAACACGTGGCCAAAATGCCAGCGTCCAACTCATTCCTCCATAATAGTCTTTTCCAGTCTTTCACTGCCAAATGTCTGTGTTCTTCTTTCCATTTTAACCTTTTCTTAAGACTCCACCGCTACAGCCAGCGTACTGGAGTCGTCTTTTCGCTGTTGCAGATGGACTGTCACCTTGCTGACACTGTCAAGTCAATTTAATGGCATCTTAATTTAAAAAGTAACAATTATTTCAAAAACAAAGAAATTTTTAAATACTAGTGTAGATATTCATGTTTTGGGTCCCAGTAGTGCTGCGTAGATGCTTAAATGAGATTAGTCATGTACGTATTGAAAAGGTTGTGTGTTCCAGCCCCCCCCTGCCAAGTACGGTGGCCGACATACAGTCACCCTGATCCCAGGAGATGGAATTGGACCTGAGCTGCTGAATCACGTCCGCGAAGTTTTCAGGTGAGTTAGTCTCAAAGATCTCAGCCCTCAAACTCTTCCTCATGCTGTGTTTACCAGCATTTAAACTGAAACTTTAAATATATCTCAGACCCACAACCCTGTGGCACCCAGATGTTTTAAACAGCATTTTTCTCAGATATTGCCAGAGTACGAAGGTCAGGAAGGCACAACCACTTTTGTGTGCTGCTTCATTTCGAAGATGGTCTTTGTTCTCTGCTGTTTGGTGCATCATACGAGTGCCATCACCCTGCTCTTCGTAACCGTTTGGCTGCCTCTCTTCCGTCTGGCAGGTTCACTTGTGTGCCTGTGGATTTTGAGGTGGTCAACGTGAACTCCTCGGAGGCGACTGAGGATGACATCAACAATGCCATCACCGCTATCCGCCGCAACGGAGTCGCTCTTAAAGGTCTGTGTCTGTGACTGTCTGAGTTTAGGTAGTTTTCAGAGTATGGAAATGTAAACATTCTGAAGACTTTGCAGAGTTTTCTTGATATTAATATGTGCATGTTATGTGTATGGAGTGTTCCATGTGATGTGTCATTTAAGAATTCAATGAATTCTAAGAAGCAGGTAATGGAGTGGTTAGAATGCTGATTTTTGCAGTGGAAATGCTTGCCAGACCCAGGTGAGAATCCCTGTTGTGCTGTGGTGTCATTGAGTAAGGTGCCTGCCTTTACTTGCTTCAGTGTGTTACCTTGCTGTGTAAGTAGGCATAGTATCGTGAGCAGCCTAGAAGCTTCAGAGTGAAATTTGCACGTTATAAAGGTAACCCCTGAGATACGAAACGTTTACTTGTGAGTTTTCACATATACGAGTGCAATATTTTAATACTCATCAAGTTATGAACAAACATGAAACTGATTTTTTGCATTTATGAGTAACAGTAGCTAAGTGGGTGGGAATTTTCAAAGTACGCACCGGCAGCCGCTAGTAGCGTGCACGTCTGTGACAATTTAGTTTTATCTGTTGGATTCGATGCGGTGTTGGAGTGCAAGTGACCATCTGAGCGCAGCACAAGTGTTTGCAGTCCCCTGAGTTAAATAAAGGTTGTTTGGAAAACGCTTGACTATCTGAGCCCTTATTGTCATTTGTTGTGAGTGAACTACAAGGACACAACGCCCACACGGTTGGCTGTGGAAAGAACAGGAGGCCAGAGCTGCTGTCCTTGCATCTTAGTTTCAAATTGTGCTCTGTTATTCTCATCTGCAAGCCTGTGGTCTCATCTGAATTTATCCAGTGCATCTGTATTATTAATATTGCACTGCTGTATATTGGTAATGACTGGAAATGTCTGGGAGTAACTTTTTGGGCTCAGAAATGCTTCATGTATTTTATTGAAATGAATTGCAATTATGCCTCTGACTTACAAGAGTTCACCTTACGAGGCAATTTTCAGGAAGACATTATGCTTGTAAGTAGGGACATACCTGTACTTTGGTTAATGTGTCACTATTTCTCTTCAGGAAACATTGAGACCAACCACAACATGCCGCCTTCACACAAGTCCAGGAACAATCTGCTGCGGTAAGCCAAAGAATCGCTTCTTACGCACAGGTTGCAGGTGCAATTAATTTTTTTTTTTTTTTAAATCCTGTTACACTGAAAAGGGGAGCGCAAAGAGTTTTGGTCACTTAACTGAGCATTACAGTAATATTAAAATAACATCAATAGGGTAACGTATAGCATAACAAAGAAGTCATCTACAGAAATGTCTGTACTATGCACATTTGCCTGAAATGAATCTGTTCCTTCACTGACGGATTAAATGATGTGTGAAAACAGCAAAAGCTGAAAGCTGGGGAGGGCAGATGGAGTCTGGTAGTCCAGCAGAGATTTTTTTCTGTCTCTGTCTTTTGTCTGGGGTTTCATCGTCTTTGGGGATTTTGACAGCCTTGCCTGTCTGTCATGCCCTTCTCAGCACGAGTCTAGATCTCTATGCCAATATGATGCACTGCCAATCCCTCCCTGGAGTGCAGACCCGCCACAAGAACATCGACATCATCATTATCAGGGAGAACACAGAGGGCGAGTACAGCAGCCTGGAGCACGAGGTGAGGGGGTACCTCTGTGTTATCTGTGTGGCAGATCTTGTCCTATACTCACTCACCCTGTGTTTCCCTGCCTGTTTCACCACCAGAGCGTGTCGGGAGTGGTGGAGAGCCTGAAGATTATTACTCGGTTCAATTCCCTGCAAATTGCCGACTATGCGTTTCGCCTGGCCAGAGAGAAAGGTCGCCGCAGGGTCACAGCTGTCCACAAGGCCAACATCATGTAGGTAGATCCATGCGCTGTTTTCTGCTGTGTGTGCTGCTTTTTCTGCAGAAAGTAGCTGCTTGGTTGGTTGACATGGAGGCCTCTTGGACCTTCATTTATATACACATCTCCCTGTCTGTCCTGCCACACAGGAAGCTGGGTGACGGCTTGTTCCTTCAGTGTTGCAAGGAGGTTGCATCCGGCTACCCTGATATCACCTTTGACAGCATGATTGTGGACAACACCACCATGCAGGTACACTGGGGGGGTCCCCCTGTTGTTTTTCTTCTGGGGGGATTTGACAGCGTTACCTGACACTGGGTTTATTGTGTGAAAGTGTGTTTATTAAATACTGTATATTTTTTCCAAGGCACCATCAATTATAAGATGTATCCTATATTTATATGAAATATGGGATATTGTAGGGGGAATACCAACACCATAGGAAGTTTGTGAAGAAAGTCATGGAACTTAATTGGTTTAAGTTTTGTTATACAAAAATTACATTTTCAGTCTAACTAATGATGCAGAAAGGTGAATTGCAAAAACACATTTAGTTTCTTCACTCGTCGGTTGATTTCCTCTACACTGTTGGCCTTTAAACTTGTTTGAAATTCCTGTTTTTCTGATTCCCTGTTGGACTGAGAACTGCTAATGTCAGTGTCTTCCCACGAAATAACTCACCTGAAGTGATCATGTTGTTACTTCTGTGATGTGATGGATTATTGGATGCCTCCCAATTTTGACATAATTAAAATTTGTGCACCCCAGAATTAAGAGAATGTGGTATTTATGTAGTGATGTGCACAAAACATTCTCCTAGTTTGCTGTGCCCTGTTTGATATGTATTCATGCTGACTTGTATTTCACCCCATAATGTGCTGTTTAACACCTTCAGTGTCTCCTCTTGCTGCTGCATTCACAGTTGGTTTAATACATTTTTTTGTACCACTCTGCTACTTCCAGCTGGTTTCCAAGCCTCAACAGTTTGATGTGATGGTCATGCCTAACCTGTACGGGAATGTGGTCAGCAATGTGTGCGCAGGCCTGGTGGGCGGTCCGGGCCTGGTGCCGGGTGCAAACTATGGGCCAGCCTATGCTGTATTCGAAACGGTGAGGAATTGAAAAGACACAAAAAAACAAAAGTGCAAGGACCTCATGGAGAATTAACGACCATATTTTTGCAGTCCGGGGTTGGACTGAGAGGAGAGGATGATGGTGGGTGTTTCTAGCATGCGGTCTCTTGACTTGTCCCTTTCTGTATCCCATAGGCCACTAGGAACACAGGGAAGAGCATTGCTAACAGGAACATTGCTAACCCCACAGCCATGCTGCTGGCCAGCTGTCTCATGCTTGACCACCTCAAGTGAGCTTGTATTTCCTGATGATGCACTCTTTTGTGTTTGTCTACTTTTCTTACATTTTTTTTTTTTGCTGGCACTTTTCTCCAAAGCAGCTGAACAGTGTTACATTACTTTCATTTGCTAGATAGTTTTTATAAATACAGGATAAATACTTTACTCAAGAACAGTATAGTTGGAATTGGGATTCAAACTTAGACCCTTTAGGTACAAGGTAACAACTGTAACCATTAAACCACCTATGGTTCTCACGTGTCCTACAGGGTTGTGTTGCGCTTTTGGCCAGTACTGCAGTGACGTTTCTTTCTTGTTTTCCAGACTGTTTGAGTACGCTACTATGATCCGAAATGCCATCCTCACCACCATGAATGAGACCAGGGTACGACACACCTTGCTTTACTCTGCTGACTTGACAAGATAGTTTGTGCTGACTCTGTGGAGGACCTCTGGTGGAACTGGTAAACACCAGTGGGATGTTTTCCAATCTCACTCACCCTTGTAATGGGTTAAAGCAGAGGCATTAGTGTGTATATATAAATGTAAACTGACCACCCAAGACCTTGTTACACATGTAATCTGAATTTCCTTTGTGTAGTTTGGCCACCACTGAAAAGACAAATTTGCCACTGCCTTGGAGCATTTTTATATGCATAAGAAAAGTGGCTTAGGTTAATGTTATTGTGTAAATGTGATTGCTTATTTTCTGCGTGTCTCCCACAGTTGCACACGCCAGACATTGGGGGACAGGGCACCACCTCCGAGGTGGTTCAGTCCATCATGAGCATCATCCAAAACAGCGGCCCCCGCACTCTGGAGCAGTACTGAACCATGGCCCGACCATCAGCGCACAGTCAGGTGATCCCTGGTTCTGTTGCACATACCAGTTAACACACAGAACTTACATTTCAGAATCAACAGCTGTCATAGAGGCCATACCAGAGGCCTGCTGCCATGCTAAATTTAAGACTTAAACCCTTGGATTTTCAGGTCATCTGCATAATTTAAGATAATAATGATGCATTGACTGAAAGTAATTGAGAAGTTAGATTTCCATACTGGTAGTTGTCTTACTGTCTAGGACAGGAAATTTGCTTACATTTTTATAGCCAGACAGGCAAAATTGTTCTGATACCTGATTGATGGACAATAAATTAAGGTAGAATTTTAATAAATTTAATGCAAAGTGACAATTGCCATCGTAATATGAGACCTATGTGATCTCAGTGTTTGCCATTTAATTTTTGGTTTGAAATTGCTTGCTAGAAAGCACCCATGTTAAAAATAAGAGAAATGGGTTCAATATCTTGCTTTTCTAGTTATTTATTTATTTTGGAGCTATTTGTAACTATACTTTTTTCCATATTACCATGATTGTCAGTTCACAATTTACAAGGAAATTTTAATCCTTATTTTTGTCTTTCTGTGTTCTAAGATGGGACAAGTGCAAAATGTACCTGTCTTGTGCACAACCAAGCACAGAGAAATTAATATTGAGCCCTGACTTATAGTGGTTGCTGTTGGATGATGTTGAATATTTTTCTGAACTCTGTTATATCAGCTGTTAATTCATTATTCATTCATATAGCAGGGTAATTTTTAGTTTATGTGTTCAGAGTTTGTACTTTGAACAAGGACATTACAGCAGGATGGGGGATTCAATAATGGATTCTTTTGAACATAAAGCAGCAACTTTAACCACTACTTTGGTCTTGGGTACAAAAGCCCCATGAGAAACAAAACTACCAGGCCTTACAAGAACTTTCAGATGAATATGTCCTTGTAGCACTGCACTGTAGACAACTGGTGATAAATGCTTGTACATATTTGACCACACTTTCACAAATCACTGTTCTGCATCACAGTAGCGGTACCCGTACAGCCACTTCACTTTCCCATTTTCTTCCTCTAGAACGGAATCAGTTGAGCCACAGGATCTACAGGATGTCCCCACTCTTCTCGGTGTGACAGTTTTTGTACTTTAGCATCTTCAACTGGGCCTGTATTTAGTATATTTGGCAGCTTCACTGTTGCTTCTGCACTGTAAGTCCTACCTGAAAACATGAATTAAACCTCTGAACCCATGCATATCTGGATGCTATGCTCTTGCCAGATTTTTTTTTTTTTGTCTGTACTGGATCATGTGCTGTTTATGAGAGTTCAACTTTATTGATGCACACTTGCATGTAGAGCATTCTGTTTGCCTTGGGCTCTTTCACCCCTCTATTGTTGGAAGGAGGGAAGATATCAGAACTGGCATGTAAGAAGTAATTGAACCACATTGTTTCAGACTGGTAAAATGCCAGGGTCCAGTAACTGTGGTGGCATCATGCAGGGGAAATTCCATGCTTCAGCATTGTGTGCAGTTAAAGCTGCTGTCCTTTGACTTGCTTTTGTTTAATAAAGATCAGTCTGCCACTTAGTAGTAATGTCCTGTAGTGTCTCAGACCCATTGGTTTTGTTTTATGTGTAATTTGTCCCTGTGGAGTTTTCACAGTTAAAAAAAGCTTTTTAAAAGATTTGACAGTACATCTAGAGATTTACTGATGCACTTGTTTTTTCTCCCATGTAGTGCTGTCTTGCAGGTCATCTAGGGGTTAGGGTTAACTACTAAATTGTACACTTTCTGCCAGTGGTTCAGCGGTGTGCTTAACTGAGCACTTCTTAAACAGTTATGAGGTTTCCCACCAACACTCCTCACCGCTTATGTTTCCTTACTGGTGTACTCACCTTTGTCCTTCCTCTGTGTCCTGCTTGGCACAGATTGTGAAGTCTGTACAACAGCCCACATGTTAAACATATCAGTGCTGACTTATTTTCACACTGAAATCATGACCAGGTACCACTACCTGTTTGGGAAGTGAACTGGAACTCCTCTAAATCAGAGTGTTTCTTTCCTCTGAGTACTTTACCAACATTCCTCAATTCAGTATGTGCTCATGTTTTCATGTCCAGGTTCTTACTTCTGAACATAAAGTTTTTTTTTTTTTTTTTTAAAGCATCTTGGGGAAAAAATGTGTAATGTTGAAAAAGGGATTCAAAGATGGGCATGATGGAAACCCCCCCCCCCCATGTTAATGAATAATGAAGCCATTACTTCTGCTGCTTTATGCTTTTGTGTGAAAATAAAGGTTCATAAAGTTGAATGCGTGTAAACTTTTTTTGTTGCATAATTAACAGCAAAACAGAATGGCACTAGGCCACAGCCACATGAAGAGATATTCAGCATAGGGAAAAATTGCTGATACGATACAAGAGCAGCGGGTTGCAGAATTTGGATGGGGTGGTGATATAGAACAATGCTTGTAACTCTTCAAATAATCATTCTTTATAATAACCTCATTTCATTGTCAGAGCAACTGCTACCCTGGGCAATTTATCTGCTGCCACTGCTCATTCATGTAACTTTATTGTCTCCATCTCATTTATAACAGAAATAAATTGACAACCGTGTAATGGATGTAACTATTGCTTTCTAGACAGACTGGGTTGCACAGTGTATCTGCTTGATGTTTTCAGGGAGAACTTGAAAATGAAAGCAGTTGTGGAAGAGGCTCTGTGCTGGACAGTTAATCCAAAGACAGCTGTGGTGTCTGGCGTTGGTGTGCACCGGACACACATTCGGGCTCTTCACCAACACTCAGTCGAAGTCTGAAAACACGTTTTCAGAAATTTGCTGCCTAAATCGTCCCCACTGCCACTCGTAGCGTTAGGTTACCGGTTTCTATATGATGGAAAAACAGCCACAACTTTCGGTTAGTCTTCATTGTGTCTGATTTCCTTTCTTGAAGTGGCTTTGTATCTGTAATCTGATGTTACAAATTGCAGTAATGCTCTCATTATGGACTGTAAATTGCATTTGTACGTATAAGCAGTAATATGTCTACATTTACAGTATAACTAATGAACATCTGGTATTGGTTTAATCTGAACAGATTATTATATGGAGTATTATTTGAATATATATTTGAATATTTGGAATTAATCTGGTATTATGAAACTTTGGTGGATACATTTTTTTTTTAAAAAAGCATATATTTGAGGTTGTACTTTGCGCACGTCACATGAAATTTGGCTTTCTTGAAAAAGTTGGGAGGAAAAAAGAAGCGAAAGACAAAAGCAACAGTCAACTTCCTGTAAAGACTAGAAATGATATTTTACCCATTAATAGATTTGTGGTGGTAGTGCAGTGGTTAAGGTTGTTGCCTTTCTGTCCCTGCTTCAATTCCCCTTCTTGCTATGGTACTCTTTATTACACTGAATTATTCACCAGCATAAGTCACCTTAGACAAAGGTGTCGGCTGCATGAAGGTTAACACACAAGTGATCGCTGTTCCCGAAATGCTGTTGTGTACCTCTTCTGCAGGTGGCAGTAGAGGTGCGCAATGTTCAGAGAACTCAGACGTTATGGGTTGCTGCCGATAGGCGTACAGGGCAGTGCTTACTAGCTGTGGTGCAAACGCAGAGGCCCAAAATAAAAGTGAAGTATCATGTTTCCCAAACATGAAAGTTTTAGTCAGCAGAAGCTCACGAAACACCATTCTGCAGTTCTCATGACGGCTGGTAAGATGACGCCCTTGCGCCATGGCCTGCGCGCATCCCAGGAACCAGCATGAGGGTCGGCAGAAGAACCTTCCATGACACCCCTGTTCCTTTTCCTGCTAAATTTAGATTTTGTTTGAAACCGTAACGGACACCAACTGTTTTTGATCAGTGACTCGGGTTTATTTCACTGCTTTTGTCAGTTATACTATACTGCTCGAAACAGGAGGATGTACTTGCTTCAGGAGCGTGGGTGACATCTGCCCGCTAATGTAGACTTCTCTGGGCATTTACTTACTGATCTGTGTCTCTAAATATGTGTCGCGTGTGTTCATGTGAGTCTGTAACAGCTGTTGTGAGTGAAGCAGGTAGAGGGTGCTTGAATGACAATGTGTGAAGTGTGCGGGAGATTTTTGTCCATTCTGTTACTTCTCCTTCGCAGCTTCTGCAGCAGACAATAACCGTTTCAGCCTGAAGTTGTCAAACACACGCACTTTCTCCATAGTTGTGTATCCCCCCCAGTTTCATCCTCTCAGCCCATCTTCTCCCCCATTCACACCGACTGTTGCTGTTTTGTATGCCAAACCTCACACTTTCCTCCTGCACGGCCTACTCCATCCTCTTCCCTTCTTATGCTCTCCTTTTAAAACTGATCTCATTCAGATGACTCATAAGCCAGGAACTTTTACTGCTTTCTATAAAACAAAGTGGCTTGATTTAGAAATGCATGGTGAGAATGCAGATTCACTGGGTCTCTTGAATGTGTCCAGTTTCATGGTGATGAGTACATTTTCAGAATATGTCATCTGCAAAAATGTCCTACAATGATTTGGGACATAACAGTGCCAATAGTACTGCACCAGCTTTCAGTGCCCAGAGTGTCCAGTACAATGAAAAACTGCAACAAGGACTTCTGAAAATAAAACCCCCTTTTTTCCTCCCTCATTATATTTTATTCACTGCCTACTATGTCTGTCCAGCACAATGGCACACCGAGTAGCACTACTACCTCACAACTCCGGAGTTGGGTTTAAATCCAGCTCCAGTTTGCATGACCTTTGCATGTTCTCCCCACAGTTCAAAGACATGTGTTTCAGTTTAACTGGTCAGCCTAAATGATTGTAGATCTGGACTCTGTGACCCTGACTGATAAGCGGTTAAGGATGATGGACAGATGGACAGACAGGCGGACGTACGGATGGATTGATACTATGGCTCTCGCTCTGTAAAGCACACAGGTGCTGCTCTTCTTACACACTGATAACCTCAGCCAAGCACAACCTCAGAAGTAGGTAAGCTGTTACTTGTGCGAGTGGCTTGATGTCCCCCAGAGCTCAAGAGGCATTGGTCTGCAAAGGATGGGGGAAGCAGTTCAGTATAGGAAGTGACCCTAGGATTGGTAGAGCAAGCACTGAGGAGGGAAGTCGAGCACAGTGGCTGTAGTGCTTCAGCACAGGCCAGTGGTAGTGAGCACAGTGACATCTGGAGAACAGGTTTGTGCAGAGTTCCATCGTGGCAATATGAAAAGGTCCAGGTGAAGGAGTACTAACACAGACGGAGGTCTAGGATGGTAACACTTGAATGTAAGATGTTGTTTGGAGAGTAGGGATGTGTTAAATTCATGTTCCAGGTAGTTCACAATATCCATCCAAATCAGTATAGCTTAGGAAAACTTTATTCTCCATCACGCTCCTTTTGTTCAACGAGCATCGCTGGTGCATCTCCTCAGCAGCTGCTGAAGAGCACGAAGTGAGGGCTGACAAAGGAAAGCACTCGGCAGGATCTGTCGCCAGGCTAAGGGAGCCATAGAATTTGTGAAAGATGGCAAAAGAGGGAAGTCAGTATCTAGCAACAGGTCAGGGCTTTGCAGTGATGCCTAAAGGATGGGCCTAAAGGATGCTGGAGATTGGCAGCCACAGCAGGAAGGCTAATAGAATTTTTACTGAAGCTGTGGAGAGAGCATCCAGATGGCCGTGGATCAGGAGCGCTGAGCCGTGGGTTTAAGACGGTTCCTTGGACCGAGGCCTCTTCAGTTTGCCTTGGCAAGGGTGTCTGATGCTGAAAAACCGGGCAAAACCTTGGAACCTCAGGCTACATCACTAATGGCGTCCAAGCTCATCGCAAGATGTGTGAGATGAAGAACAGGACAATCAGTCACCTACAAATAGCTGTCGTGTCTGTCTCCTTTTTACTAGCGAAATACCTGCTGTAAGTTCAAAATAAAAGTTATAGGCGGTCATCTTGTCAATTTATTAACTTTATATAGTGAACGACTGTGAGCCAAATGAGCAGTGTCTCTGTGCAGTGAATACTGTCTCACATGTGAAAGACTGAAAATAACAAAAGAAAATAATCAAATTAATACATTTTTATTACAAATATTTCAAAAAATTGTCATATTTTCATGCTTTAAAATATCTTTTACTTTGGAACATTAATTTCAAATGACAGCTTTTTTCCCCCACCTGAAAACCATATTTTTTCTCCTTAAGAAATAAGGGAAATTCAGTCTTTCAAGCAGTTTTCCTAACTTGCTTTTGTCCACAGAGTGATGGCCCTTACACTGTTACAGAACTGTCACTTTTACGTCTTCTGTCTGTCCTTCTCAGCAGTTGTACGGTTTACCATCTCCTGGTTCTCTTGCTCCGTCTGCCTCCCTCACCTTCTCAGCAGCCCAGTCTATAACCAAACCCTGCATCTGCTTTGTCTAGACTGTCAGATTGAACATTGCCAAAGCAGTTATGTAATATAAGAAAAAATGTGACATTCTAAAACATTCACTACCTCGAGAGAATGCAGCTCCCCTCCTTCTGTGAACCCTTTCAGACGCAACACCATCTCTTCCTCTAACCCTCATTCCTCGCTTCCTCTCCATCCTTCTGCCTCCTTCTACACCAAAATACAGTTTAAATTAAAGGCCATTTCCTCTGCTATGACTGAATGTGTGCTTCTGTTTAGCGCTCACACACCTTTGTTCTGGTACAAGACCTATCGATCGGCCTGGTCGCTGTTTTTCTGTTCTCTGCCGCCCCAGAGTTTGTCTTTGCGGAATTACATTGGACAAGGCAGCAATAAGCAACACTGGAAAGTAATGCACGTTCGTAGAGGACAATGGCACAGCATCTGAGTAACAGGAATGGCAAATGCACGCATCTGGTTAATCGACACTGATCATCCATCACTGGAATAAACCTGACATCTACTTTGTTGGTGTGTTTGTAACAGATTACCGCAATGATAAAGCATGTTGTGAGTAACTGAAAATTAAATCGAGAGTGATCTTAAAGGGCTTTTTGAGCTGTAGAGCTGGTGGAGCACAAACTTCTTTCTTCCATGCAATGGTTTCTTCCATGCGTCTACAGACTGAGCAGAGGACCTCGATCATGGCCGCCTGTGCTATGTTTCCCTGCTTGGTTTCACTCAACCCGCTTTTTGTGTTCATTTCCAACCTGGCATTTTGGGATGCTTGAGTGAGATGTGATTACCGATTTGGCCCATTCAGAGGTTCAGTTGGCAGGATGAGCTGGGGGGTTGAGACACAAAGTAAGAAATCACAAGGCTGAAGGAACAGAGCAACGACATTCTTAAGAAAATAACACCCGAAAGGGGCAAATATGTTGAAGGGCTTAAAGGGAGGGAGAGGATAAATGACGGCACAGAAAACAAACTAAATAAAAAACATAAAAATATACATTTATAGAAAGGGACTCCCCTTTTATATACACGCACGTCTGCCTGACGTATTATTTTCCAGTAAATCTCACTCTTCCCTGTGTCTTTCCTCCCTTCTGGTCTCATGACTAAGGGCTTCTCTGTGTCTCCGTCATGCAGTATGAAGGGGATTCCCTAAATAGTACCTGGTCCAACAGAAGGACACGTTTTATTCTGGCGGATAGAGCCTACATGCCTCAGTTGACATACCTTTCGGCTTCCTGTGCCGAACACGCACAGCAGGAGCCCTCACCATATACAGTATGTGAATATTGTGAGGTTTGAGGGTCTCCCGGAGAGGAATCTGAGGACAAATCGGGGTGGCTCAGGCATGTGTGTGTGTGTGTGTGCGCACGCGGTTGAGGCGGGTGAATACCTCTGAAAATGGATGCCACCTGTGAATGGTCTACGTGAGGCCTGCTGTAGCTGTCTGGGGAGGTGATGGGGCCCACTGAGGTCTCGGGTTGATACGGCTCTCCTGGGGTGGGCCTCCATATGTCCGTTATGAAGCCTCCATGGCTTATGCACAAGATAGGTTTTATCTGTAGATGTAGAGTGTAGGGGTACAGTTAGAGTCCTGTGTTTTGCAGTTACGCATCAGTCAAATATTACACCCCATGGTGAGAGGGATGTTGGGAGGGAGACAGAAAATTAGTTTAAAAATTTTCATGGTTTACAATATGGTTTAAAAATTATCTTGCGCTGCTAAGCTTTTTTGTTTTCTCTGCCGGGCTGATTCGTGCCCCTACTGAATCTGCCCTTCTTGAAGCTATTCAAAGACGTACACAGGATGGTTTCGGCTCGTTCTTCTTCTTAGCTTTTCATTTCTCGAGTTAAGTTGAAATCTGAGGTCCGCTCTTAAAATCTGACGGGACGTCGAGAGCTTCTTTCGCGAGTGAAAAGGTCAGTGGGACCCCGCTCCTCTCGCCCTCAGACCTCAGATAGCTATTTTGTCCACCTAATCTGTCCCTTACTTCGGTTGTCAAAATCTTGCATGGATGTTGGCCAAATTCAGCGACCCCGCAGGGCATTAAGCAGTAAATGCGTGGGGGTTTGCATCTCTGGCCGAGAGAGGAGAGGAACTTAAAATGAGATGTGTCTGTGCGGAAGGTGTATTATTACTGGTATATATATCAAGTTTTATTAGAACGTGGAGTTCCTGCTATAATTTCCACCCTGACATTCCAATTAACAATCCAGATTAGAGTGGAACTAAATCCAGCAATTTTTTCGAAAAAAATTACACTTTGCTTCTTCTTTGTCCCTCTCTTTTCTGAAAGAGATTCCTTCTCTTTTTATTTTGTCCCCCCCCCAGGCCCCCTTCTTTCTCCCTAGCATTTAGCATTTCTAAAATGCTTTTGATGAAAATGGATTTTTCTGTAAATCCTCCAGAAAACACACATTTTATTGTTTTTCCTTTCTCGGTGGCTCTTTCTTCCAGCCTTTATTTGGAACTAAGTTTTAACACTTATTTTTAAAATCTTGAAATTCTTTCCTTTTTCCTTTCTATCACCATCTACCCTTCGGAGAATGAGAACGCAAGACAAAAAGAATTACACCCGAGCGTGCACAAGAGACGTTTTATTCATTTGTCATGAAATGAACCAGCACTGAGGGCGTGCACTACTGGACATCACTACATGACTGAGACATAAGAGGCTATGGGTCATAGAGGTCCTTTAATTCATCTACACCCGCTGTGTTTTATTTTTCTAATCCTACTCTCCTGTTTTCTAACTAAAATAGACCTTCCAAAAATTCAGCGGCTGGTCTGAGTTGACAGGTAAACTAATGATGTAACAATGGGTCAATAATATATGCTGAGTACACTTTGAGGTGGATATGTAGGAAGTACAGCATTTGAATGCTTAAGTCCATAGGCTGCACTACAGCCGTGAAGTCTTTAACTGGTAACTCCTCCAGGGACGACCAGTGCAGAGCTGAGTTTCAGGGTGGGTGGGCTTATTTTCTGTTCGTTCTTGCTCCACGCAGCTAAGAAATCCACACAGCAGACATATACGAATATTATATGGTTATCGAGAAGATCCTAAACATTTAAAGCTTTCGGTGAACTTTTGCTCATCGCTTTCAGCAGAAGCTAACTGTCTGTACAGCTATTGGAAGAAAGGAAAATGTTGGGGAAAGCCAACATGCATGAACAAGGAACCAGGGTGAATTAAGCACACATCTTTTTAGCCTTTTAGAGTTATTTGCCAAGTACCAGCTATTTGCCAAATAATGGTTTAGATTGAAGGAGTCTAGGCAAATGCGTCTGGAAGCAGTTTCCATGACCGTGATCTGTGTGCTTAACTCCAAGCACACTGGACCAGAATGGAAGTCCAGTTCAAGGTTTGAGTGCATTTGTTCTATAAATGACTCTGTGGAGTGGGTGGTTAACTGGCGAGCGAGCCTGCTGGATGTGCCTGTGTCTCACTTCAAGGTTTGTCCTCTAAACAAAGTTTTCCAGTATTTGTGCGTACTAGTCACCTCTCCGTAGAGAGCTCGGGCAATGGCATTCCCTCTTTAGCGCTGTGTGCGTGAGAGACGTTTTGTACGTGTTCTTAGCTCAGGCTCATGGGGCATTTGATGTTGCTGTCACAGGGCAGAATCGGCTTCTTGCTCCTCTCCTCCTTCTACCCTGTCCCCATCTGTTTGGCCCCACTGCCATTGCTCCAAACCTTTGACCGGTTTCTCCAGCTAGTTCATCGTACAGCAATCGCATGCCAGTTCACCCGATAGCCGTGTAAACATGAGAAGAACATAGAACCTGTAGAAAGTCGGAGCTGGATTCAAACCCATGTCCAGATCTACAGCCCAAGATCTGTGAGCAGCTACTGCCACTCTGTGTGCCGCTGAATTTTCCCAGTTTTATATGTATTCTTACATTTTTCAAATACATCTGTGACATTCATTCAAGCCAAATGGCTCTACACATATGCAAGGATATTTCATTCATTCATTCATTCATTCATTCATTCATTCATTCATAACCCTCTGGCCAGTGCAGTCATGGTGGTCCAAAGCCTACCCCAGAAACATAAGTAGGCCGTGAGCCACACTACGCCAAGGACACCAGTTCATCACAACTTGCCAACTCCCCAAGTGCACTGTTAATGCAGGAAAACTTTAATATCTAAACAACAACGAAACAGTGCTGTTTATAACATTATTGCTGTAAAAATACATGAGATGGAAGAAAAAAATATTTCTAAGCCTCATTTAATAAGTTTACTTTGGATTGAAATGAAAGTGTAAATTTCCAGATGGATTTTACTCCTCTTCCTTCCACTTCTGCCTGCCTGTCTGTTTGTCCTGCCCCCCATCAAGCCTCCTCGCACCATGGCAGACGGTGGAAGCCGTTGCGGGGTGACTGTTGGACAGCGACAGAGGATCACACTTCCCCCAACCACACTCCCCAAAAGCAGCCAGTAAAATGTAGTCGCCGGATTGATGTCACAGGGTCCCTCCAAGGTGAAGTCCCTCTGCCAAGTTGAACACTGATTTACTAAGCACTCCTAACTTTTGACATTGCAGTGACTCAGTCTAAATGTGTGTTGTCACACATGACACTTTCAGTGACACTTTCCATAATAATAAACGCGTAAACCCGTATTTAAATGCGAAATTCACTAAAATTTAATCTCGAGAAAGCAGATAATGAGGGAGGAGGTGGTGTGCGAGCTGCCATCGTGCTAACAAAGCTCCTCTGAGATGGCGAGAGGGGAGCGGATTAAAAGATTATTAAGGAGATTAAAGTTTTTGAGATTAAAGAGCAGGGTTATGGAATGGCAGGGGTGTAGACCTGAATGGCATCTGTGTTTACTGGGAGTCTGTGTTGCACCCTTCTTCTGCCGCCATTTTCTGGAGTGCTGCAAGGGATCCCGGTTCCATAAATTGTGAAATATATAACAAAGCTGGGTTCTGTGGGATAAGCTATCTGGACAGCGTGCTGGTGAAAAACACATTGTTCGAACCCTCAGGGTGTGTGCAGGCTTTGCCCCGGAGGTCACCGAAAGGCCTGCTTTTATGTAGTTATGGTTTAGCAGCTGGAAAATTTGTTGAGCGTGGATAGAAAAATGGCAATAAAGCACTATAACCCTGGGGGTTGGCCTTCCGTCACACGAAAACTGCTTTCCTTGTCTCCTTGACCTTTCCAGAAAACAGGTCCCGCTGCCCGGACTGTTCGACTCCCCAAGCAAGCCTTTGCCCAAGTTCTGCTCTGATCGCAATATGAAGAACTATTTCTCTACCCCCGGCAACTGCTAGACATTAAGTATTATTTTGGATCTCTCCTCTCCCTTCCTGTGCCTTCAGTGCTGAAGATGCACCTCCTCTCCCTCTCACTTTCTCCTGCTCTGCTGTGCTAATGACAAACATTTCATTTTCTGGGAAAGGCTGAACTTTCCTTTTATTTCCCATCAACCATTTCCATGTTCTCTCTCTGCCCAGTTGGAGTCTCTCCCCCCTTTACTGTCTTCATCATTCTCTGTGGCTCTGAATCAAATTCCAAGAAATTTCTACGGCGTGTGCCAGACCTCGCAGCTTAAAACAATTAAGAATCTATACCTTATTATAGGTAACTGTGACAAATGAGGCGTATTTTATTTAAAGCGTGAACGCAGTGCTGAGGGTGAGAGTTGTGCAGGAATTCTGGGCGCTGCAGTGTTGGGTTGATGGGTTCGTTCTTCCTTTGTCTCTCTCATGTCTCACGTCTCCTCTACAGGTGACATATAGTATATGTCAATAAAAATCAATTATTTGGATTACAGTTTATTACACAGCTGGAATAAACTGGAAAATGAATCCATGATCTTAGGAAAGGAAGCTGAATAAAACTCAGTAGCATGGCAGAAAGCCGTCCGTGAAAACCAGGTAACTACAAGGTACGCTAATCATTTGGAACATCTGAACCCCCTACCTGTCTGCGCCCTCCCACCTCCTCGCAGGCTGACAACAGAAAATTTCCTGCTTCAACCATCTGTTCCAGGCAGGAGCCACATGGCGATGAACCCACAGAAGCACAGGGAGCTGCGCGGCTCTCTGCTCTGCCTGTCGGCAGCTGCTTGGCTGCTAAATAATCATACTAAAAGCAACAATGATCATGAAAATAAGCACGATGGTCCCCATCAAAATATATTTTATTTGGGAAGTTAGCATGTATTCTAACTGAACTGCACTGCACGGCAGCGGCAGTAAAGTTTTCCTGTTAACTACCAAAGTGTTGAAGTCGTGCAATAAGTGCGTAGCGCAGCGGTATCGTTTGTCTTTGGTGGGTAAAAATAAGGTAAGGCCAGCGGCATCCCCTGCTGAGCGGCGCACATGACGCTCAGTGTAATTCACACTTTCCCAGACAATGCACCATTCACACTTCTCCGTCTCGTCCCTCCGCACCCTCTGCTTATTTCTGGTGTTCCCTCGACACACAAACGTACATTTCTTGCCTCCGCTATTGATGAAAGGCGTCAGCACACCCTCAACAATGCGAGCTGCGTATACACGCATGTAGGAAATGCCCAAATAAACATACGCTACCACATTTGGGCCAACACATGCCATGCTGTACCCACAGGTGAACGGCTGTGTAGATGAGTTCCCATCAGGACCGATTGCCAAAAGTACGCAAAGGCCCTCGGAGCTCCGGATCAGCGTTTCTCGGCTCACTCAAAAAAAATCCTCAAACATTTTTGTCATGAGTACAAAAACCTTGAAAATGACAGGTTTGGCACGTCGGTCACGATCTTATTTATAACTTTTTTAATAGAATGATGAACATTTGCGTAGATGCCTTTCACCGTATAAATTCAAGCCTTAGGGCGAACATGGATGGGGAATAATGGACACATGGGCTTATTTAAACAAAATCATCCGTGTAAACAAGCAACAAGTAACATAGCGTTCAACTGGAACTCGGGTATTTCAGTGTAAATATGATGCTCAGCATTTCAGGCCTTGGGGCAACATTCAGAGCCACCCTGTGCTTTTCTCTGAGAGGTTTTTAAGCTGTCTCAACTGACGCTTTAGCACAAATGTTTGTGAGTTATTGGTCACCACAGAAGTGCTTGAAGGGGATGCCTTCAGTGTTGCTCAAAAATAAATACAAAAGAGTTTCCACACAGAAGTACGTGTGGAAATCTGTGTTGGGTCAGATGATAAAAGCTCGGAGATGGTGGTCCAAAGTGCAAGACTGGGCTGAAACCGAATTCACATGTGTATGAATCTTGGTGTGTAAGTGTGCTGGATCCCTCATCTTTCTAGATGGATCAAATCCACTCCTCCCCCGATTTTGCTCCCCAAACTTTAACTATGTTATATGTTTAATAAAAATGTTTCTGTTCCCTATCAGTCGTACGCAATCAATTCAAAATGGCGCGGCCACGTCCAGACGCCTACCTGATCGCTCCAGGAAGACTGTGCGTTTTTTCCTTAATTTCTGTAGTTTTCTACTTATTTACTTACTTATTTATCTATTTACTGCTTGTTTCTGTCTCTATTCTTCTTAGTGTTTGGATATGTGTTTGCTTCATTTTCCATTATAGATTGTTCGCACAGTCATCCTGGTTCAGATCGGTGCACATTTCAACACATGGTACACAACCATGTGCTTGACAAATAAACTCTTTTGACTCTTGACGCACAGCTGCTGGCATACTGTATGCTGGCAAAGTGGTGGAATTGGATTTCGTGAGTATCCTTGTAGAACTGTGTACCTGTCAAAATAAAAATGTGCTTTCATTTAGTTGTCATTTTGGAGAGGCTGCTCTGCAGGGTGTGACCCTAAAGGAGGATCCTCCATCCTCATTGCCTGCCAGCAGTTATATGTGCAGGTTTTCATTCTTCCAAAGCGACTGAGCAGATAACTTAAATAATAATTTCCCTTTTTAAACTTTGACCACTTAGCTCAAACAGTAGAAACTGTTAAAGATTGCTGGAATTCTATTCGTAGTGCCACCTCCTGGGGTAGGGACTGAGATTCATGGTGTTGCCCAGCTTCTGTCCCCTCAGGATTCCCCATCGTACTTCTGTTTCTATTTCTAAGCCATCTTCAGCTTTGGAGATACCGTACCACCCAGGCCAATTCTCCACCCCCATCCGCAAGGACAAGATGGTTCCCATTACACACCGTAGACTGATTGCTGAACAAAGGTCCATGTGGTCTGCCAAATACATCTGACCGCAGCACACAACATGGGACGTTGTCTCGTGGTGTTTCTCATGCTCTCTGATATTGGCCTACACTTCCATCTGGAAGGGGAATTCACTCATCCCAGCAACTGGATTCATAGTTATGATAAAAATTGCACATGGCAGACATTGGTTGTGAAACAGAAATGGTGACCGAGATTGTAGTTGTACTTAATGGCGGTAAATCGCTTTTTTAACTTGTTGGTACAAAAACGGCATCCTGGAAACTTCCATTGCTCCCGTTACAAATTTCACGTGCTAGTCATCTCACTCCAAACATACAGTTGTGTTTTACTGTGGGATTTCATTAATATTGTAAGAAGAAGTGTCTGAGGTACAGAGGGGGAAGACACAGGCCTATGAAGAGAGGGCAAGATAGGCCCAGTTTCTTCAAGGCGTGTGGCCCACAAGTTGCCACCGTTCCAAGCTGCCAGTTGAGCCTCAGCACCCCTTTCACAACTGACCTTCATTATCTTTCAGCCGACCATTTGGCCATCTGTCATCGTGGCAAGTAGTTGGCCTCCTTGTGCTTCTCATCCGCAAATGCTTGCATTTCCTCACTGTTCCCATTCGCCAAATTAATGTGAATCATTTTCCTCATTCGGGGCCTGTCTTTCCCCCAAGTTGCATATTATTTCTTATCGCTTACTTGTCACTGTTCATTCTGTTAAAAGCAAAGTTTTCCTTTTTTGTTTAAAGCTCCTTCTTCTTTAAAATCTGAGCTTTTTGTACAGCTTGCCTGACCGAGCATGAATAAAATCTGGATTCTATGGAAGCTCATTAAATTTCAAAACCCATTTTATACAGACACCGCAGCTCTTTCTGTGGCTTGAAATATTTCCGATAATAAAATTCTCAACACATTTATTCCCATAAATTATAATGTCTATATATAATTATGAAATATAATGATAATTTGGCAAAATAATTATTTCGGTAAAGTAGTACTCCGTCGCGTTTTTTTTTTTGGTACCGAAACTTGCAGTAATTCATCGTGTAACAAAAACTGACACACAGCACAGTCAAACTCGGGAAAATGTGCAGGAGCCGTTTGTCTTTTCACACAAATTTGCTTACTGGTTGTTTTCATTTGTGATTTAAAGGACAGACAGGCTGCTACACCTGGGAAACTTATGTATGTAGACCCTCGGGCAAGTTTCCTTCCACTTATCTCTATGTTTACTCCGTTTCCTCAAAGTACAGTAGAAGTCAGCGTTTCATTACAAAGAAACCAGGCCCTCGCTTTGTCAAAAAGTATCTTTGCTGCTGTTTTTGTTTATTTTTAACACTTAAAAGCATACAATATATCAGTGCGTGATGCTGAAACAGTAACCAAAATGAAGGGGAGAGTAATTTTTTTAATAATAATTTATGAACAGTCCTGGATTACAGCAACGTAGAAACACAAGGAGTACAGAAATAAAATACAAGTATGCCCACAAACATATAGCATGAAACCAAGGAAACAGGTCAGAAGGTTATGGTTTAGTCTTTCGCCGGTGTCATTACACGGCTCTGTTTAATAAGTTCCAGAAGGGAATCCAGTCAGTCCAGAATTAATGTCACCGAGTTCAACTTAATTTTTGCAGCAGAGGAAAATTAAATTCTGGTGTGGCTTTTTGCTTCTTAGTGCTTGGTACCCTTTTCAGAAATGATCTTTAAGATGGATCTATAAACACCATGTTACGAAAAGCCCAGATGAAACTCCCCACTAAAGAGGGATGCAGGTCCAAAACCAGTGGAAAAGAAAACGGAAGAGAAGAGGAATCCAAATTGGCAGCCCATTTTCTGGGATCCAATGTGAGGGGAAAACATAAATGAACAAAATAATTAGCCAATATATATAATGCACAAAAGCAAAGTCTATAAATCTTTGTAGAAATCTATAAATACACTTGTATTTCAGAGCCTTTTCTTTCCTTTGCTGCCCAAACTGTTCCAAGAATGAGCACTGTACTCATAATCTCCCAAGCACGTTACATATTTTAACACTTAAATAAACACGCAAATAGGAACTGTGCACAAGAATAAAAGATTTACACGCATTTAGACTTCAGCCCCATTATTTCCACTCTGTGTTTTAGTAACCGCAGAGGAAGTTTCCATGGCTGAGACTGAGATACGAAATGCATTTGCCATCATTTCATGACTTTAGGCCTTTCATTTAGATAATCATAAAAAAGTGTAGCGGCATGGATAAACAGCGTTAAACGTGGGCTAAATTTTAAAAAATAAATAAATAAATTGTTTTTATCACACATTGTATATTTTCGAGTGCTGCTTCTCACTGGTCTGCCCAGAATGAAAAGGTATTTTTCTGCGCATTGATTTTTCAGTTCCGCTTTACAGCTGAGCTTTTGTCATTGTGACTGGAACACATGTCACCTCCCGAGCTTCTTGCCCACTGCCATCTTGAAAGTGTAGCCCTGCCATAAGTTGACACAAAATGTTCTGCACAGGTTCAGGGTGTGACAACATTTTGATTCTTTCAGTTATGGAATGACTGGATCGTGACGGACGTGCCAAATCACGTCTGTTCACAACATGTTGAGAAGTTTGTGAAAAAAGGCCTCTGTCACAGAGAAGCTACGTTCCGGTAACAAATTCGGTTTTGTCGCTGCAAATGAGAAAAGCCCTACAGGCCACTGTGATGCCATCACCGGAGCCCCTTCCCGGGCTTCTTCTGATGTCCCTCATTTGTCCGTCAGTTGTCCTTCGTTCTTCCTGACTTTCCTGTCTCATAGTGTTTCTACAAGATCTCTCATTCCTGTTTTCTCCTTATTTGTGATGGTGTACGATGTTGTTTTGTTTATAACTCAAATTCCTTTTCCTTTGCTTTCTGGATAGGAATGAGACTGGACTGCACTTTATTACCAAAAATATGATACTGTGCACTGACTGATTTGAACTTATTTCAATTCCATTACTGTTTCAGAATAGTTGCTGGGCAGAGGGTGGCACAGTGCTTAGAGCCACAGAAAGAACATGGGTTTGAATCCTACCTTCTGCCATGGTACCACACTACATGGCCAAAAGTATGTGGACCCCCTTCTAATGACCCACACGGTATGCAAACACATTCTAGACAAACGTGTGCTTCCAGCTTTGTGGCCACAGTTTGGGGAAGAAGAAGCTCCTTTTCTGCTTCAGCATGACTGTGGCCCCTCGTGTACAAAGCGAGCTTCATGAACTCATGGTTTGCCCAGGTTGGTCCGGAAGAACTCTAGTGGCTGCACAGAGCCCTGACCTCAACCCCACTGAACACCTTTGGGATGAACTGGAACGCTGACCGCGAGCTAAGTCTTCTCGTCCGACCTCACCGATGCTCTCGTGGCCGAAATTCCAAAATGTGTTGGAAAGCCTTCCCGGAAGAGTGGGGGCTGTTACAGGAGCAAAGGGGGGGCAACTCCATATTAATGCCCATGGGATTGGAAAGGGAAGTTCAGCAAGCACATGTAGGGGTGATGCTCAGGTGTCCACATACTTTTGGCCATGCAGTGTAATTACCTAAGTTAATACGGTGAAAAAACCGCCCACCTGTACAACTGTCGCTCCGGACAAGAGTGTCAGCTGAATGAGTTCACAATAATGGCTACTTGTATTTTCTAGCAGAAGAACAGCAGAGTCGCAGTAGAATTGGAAAATGCTAAGTTTCCATAACAATTTTATTTAACTCCTGTTCTTTGTCAGCAAACAAAGCTGAGTCAACCTTATGTGTACAACACTGCTTATTATATTCCTTTCACTACGAGACTACTTATTTGTCTGTCCTGTTTCCCTCAGATGCTTAAATTATCAGCGAATCTTTTTAATATCCATATCATTTTTAATTCCTACAACGCAAGGACATCCTTTCGCAGCACCAGTGGAAAACACTTCCATCAAGCTGCCATAACAGAATGTACCAATAATATTTACATTTCGGCAGGCGAAAGCTTTCGGCCATGTTAATGCATTTGGTAGCTCTTTTGAGAGGGACAGTTTTGTGGGAACACCGGAACTTTCTTGTGCCGAATGCATCGACCCCTTGGGATGAAGCCGATGATTTCCCCTTTTTGGACCTCATAAACAGCAGATGAAGAGGAGATAGGGCAACCCTAGGAAAAGCTGACGCACAACCAAGAAAGATTAATAGGCCAGTTAGGCTTTCTGAATAAACTGGCTGGATTTAATAAGGGTTGCACAAGGGAACATCTAATATTTTCTCACCAATTTTCTAGTGTAAACTTTAACTGAAATACACAGTAACCAGGATCAGAAGAGGACATGCAATAAATTTTTACACTGAGGTAAGACACTATCTTCTTGTACTCAGTTTTATTTTAGTGTGAAAACAGTTTATGGAAATATTTATCTTTATAGAGATGCCACCGTGAACAGTGAATTTGTGTGCGGAAAAGAGGGGGTTTTGTGTTTCTCAGGTCACCTGATCTTGGGTCCTAGATTAAAAAAAGCAAGAACAACTTCTATTCATGGTTCAAACAGTCATCATTTCACATGTGCCACGGTGTGTTAAAGTCAGGGAGTCCCCTGGCAGAGAATAACTGCGAAAGAGTTTGGGCCTCATTTTATTTCTCCTTTTTCTGATTGTGGGCTTTTACGTTTGTCCCTTTAACAGGCTGCTCCCGGGTGCAGATGGCAGTCTTGTGGACGGTGTGCGGTTATTCTTTACCCTGCCACACCTCATTACCACAGTACCTGCAGTAAACAACCAGCTGTGGCCACGAGTAATGCAAAGAGGTCTTAGCTTGAAGCTGGCGGACCCACAATCGATCCCCTGCTCGGTTACCCTCGGGCAAAGTATTTACCCAAAATAGTTCCAGTTGATATTACCCCACTGTATTAATGGAACATTAGCTATACATGGCTTTGCATACAGAATAACATCGCAAGTAACCTTTAAGAAAAGTTGCGGCTAAGTGAAGAACTAATATTTAGAGGAGCCCATGGTGGTAACAAGGGAGAACATTGTTTATTCCCACAACGCTGTCCCAACACAGAAGGACAGCAGGACCCCACCAGCTATGCAGCAGTGTCTGACTGAGGCCACCTCCAGCGGTGTGCGCTTGGTGTCTGGTTGCTGTGTCCCCGCTGCCAGCGTGAGGCCGACCATGAGGTCATCACGCAGGGGCGTCCGTCTGTCAGCAGACTCTCGGTCATGGCCTCTCTCGCCGGGCAGAAGTAACTCCATCAGCAAAAAGGCACGGTGTGCACAGGAGCCGTACCCCTACCCCCCACGTCCTCCTCTCGAGTGGCAGGAGATTCCGGCAGCGGAGTAGCGCATACAAACTCCGCCGGCGCTTGATCTTCTCGCGATTTATTTTGGCTCAGCCTTTCGATCGTGGTCAGCTGCTGCCAGTGGAAATGTGCAGGTGCAGTTCATTCGGCATATTTAATTCTTTCAAATAACTGGCGAATCGATAGACTGGCAAGGATGAGAAGTCAGAACAAAGTGCCCAAGCGTTGCAGTTTGAGATGCTATGAAATATTTTTAGCAAGCACACAAATGAATGAGTGGAAATCTTCTGTAACTCCTTGTTGTAACACATATGTTGGACATTTGCCTAGAATATGTAAATATATGAAGATGCAGAAGCAGAAACATGTCAGCAAGATGCTTTTTAAACCCACCACCGTAGCAGCACCTTCCCTAATCTCCCATTCTCGGTCAGACTTTGTTGATCTAGAAGCATCTACAGGCATTAGGTGTACATTAACCCCCCCTTCTCCCTCCTCAAGTACAAAATATGCTCAGTGTCGCAGTCCACATGCATTGACATCGGCCTCCCTCCCAGGACAAGTCAGCTCCTCCCTCCACCCTAAAGTAGATGTAGGAGGCGGCTGGGGGTAGAGACCGGCGTGTGCTGGGAAGGCTCATATTCACCCACATCTGCCTAGCGGGAGACAGCAAGCCTGAGACAGTCCTGCACGTGCTGCGTACGTTTCTTTGGATAGTCTGTGTGCACCTGCACGAGGAAAGGAAAAAGGCAACAAAAGCACTTGATTTCAACCTTAAAGAGGGGATCGAAGAAGCAGCGTAAGGCACTCAGACACACAGAATTGCCAAGAGATGGTGACCCACATGCAGCTTCTCATGACAAACGCAATGCCAGCGCGACGCATGCACGCAGCCGCTCAGTGACCACACGGAAAGCTGTGGATTACAAAAGGTGTTCGGGCAACTTTGTACCGCAGTTCGGAAGACAACAGCAACAGCTGGGTAAGTATTTATTTTATTTCTGTCCCACTGTCATGTACCTTGTAGTTTGGAAAATATTTTTACAAATAGTTTTTTTGGCAAGCCTGTCAAACAATACACAACTGTTTATCCTAACAACACTCAGGTTTTCAAATGAGACAGATGGTTAGTTTGCACTTAAACAAATGCACATCCGGTGCTATACTCATTAATAACTAAATATTAGCAAAATATGAATAAGTAAAATAAGCTAACACTCAAATGTCAAGGTGTTCGAGCAACCCTCGTGCATCCTCCAAGCATCTGTGCGTGACTCCTCGGAGCGCTATTGCCAAAATTTCTTGTCCCCAGTGCACGTTCTCTTACTCCGTGGAATACCATAGAATATTTTGCAACGCTTAAGTGTAGTTCCGATTCATGACGAGTGACCAAAGTCCCTTCAAAAGATACAAGCTGACAAATAGGCTTATGAGGCCGAATCAATGATAATATTACATTACGTTTTCGGTGACAACTGAGTTTAAAATTGCGCACAGGCACCAGTTTATTAGGCCAAAGTGAGGCTTTATTTAGAACTGTCACGAAATCCAGCTGCTGCTGCCATATGTGTGAATGTGCAGTTGCTGGAATGACACTGCCACATGGACAGGGTAACATGATCACAAATATATTTACAAGTAATCACAAAAGAGAATACACACATACAGTACACATACACAGTAAGTTAAGATGACAATGAAGAGTAAATTACTCCTTACTGCAAAATCTGTGTTTTGTATGCACAGAAGTAAATTTTCCCATGTGGTGTCTTTTGCAGAGAAATAGAAAGGTCATAACTACAGCGCTGGAAAGATGCACTGAAAGAGAGGTGAGGATGGGGGAGGGGTGCCTGTAGCTATGACAACCCATTTCTCTCCTGAAGGAGGATTATAACACAAAAGGACACAAGCGCTAAGTGAGTGAGACAACAGGCAGGTGCCGTATATTATTTTCTACGCTCGTGACACAGTTTGTGAAAATATCAGTGTACACTACTACACTACAGTAGTTACTTTTCTGTGTCGACACGCACACCCGTATGAGCAGTCACTGACGCATTGCGTATATATGCAGATGCACTTTTATTGCACTTGATGTTATAGTTTTTTTTTTTTTTTTTTACCAGAAGTTACCAACATTTCTTAGGTGCTGAATATTTTGGCTAATTTGATCATTTTAGAAAGCATTGTTGCACCTTTCTGAAATTTATTCACATTTAAACAGAATAGATTTGTCTCACAATGCTACCCTTGTCCTAATGATCTCTGCTGTATTACTTTTTTGCTGACTTTTAGCCTCATGTGAAGTTATTCAGATTAAGTATCTACTGAACCAAACAGTAGCTATGGTACTTCCCCCAGAGGACTTTAGCCCTGGGGTATATGGGAATAAAATTCAGCTTTGTGAGCTTTGCTGAAATGTAAAGAGGCAGATTCTTGTCTGATACCTGGTAGTAACAGTAGATCCAGTTTTTCTGCGCAAGCAGAAGCGCCGGGGTGGCGTTAGGATTCGGGTTTGCAGAGATTAAAGCCACTGCACAGAGAAACAAGGGACACATCAGTTACAATTCTTCCCAAAAAAATGATCAGGCGCCATTGTCCATGTCCACTGTGCGCACAAAAGTGTGCAAAAAGTGTGTAGCGTTTCTGTTAGCTGATTTACAAATCAAATGTTAACTAACTGGCAAAAGGGGGATGCGTCATTTGGGTCACCAGTATAGAACGGGACATTTTACATACAGACTACAATAGCAAAAAGCTATTATGTTATTAAGGATAGCATACTGTATGTCTTTGCAAGACTTTAGTGCATTTTTTATTGGATTTTCCATTTCCGCTCAATGTTAAATGAGTCGGAAGAGTCTGTACTTCACTGTAACTGCTGTACTGCATTTAAATTCGCTTCTGAATGTGGACATCATTTGAACAAGCATATAGCACGGAGCTGCCAGAAAGATAAGGCAGATAAGGGCAAACCAGAGGGAATCCTGGAGCAAAGAGGACCTCCACCGCATGTCCTGGACCCCTGGGGCAGTGCAGTGGTCCCTGCATATACTGCGTCTCCACTTAGTAACCGAACCCGAACGCATCCCTGATGTGCTCGTGTTGTGAGCAGAACTTTGTACCTGAGATCTTGGAGGTTTTTTTTATTTCACCTGCCCATACATGCAGAAATAACAAGATATAGCAAACACACAGCAGCACATGTGAAATCATGCGCACTTCATCCTCCGACACTAGGAGTATAAGTTGTGCTCTTCTATTCTGCTCCATTTATATGTTTGGGTTTCCAAGTAAGAAGTAAATTCCACCCTTGCACAGCTGTTCAGACCAAGTAAGCAGATACAATAGAGGTAAGATGTTTCCCCACAAGTATGGTTCTCCAGCTCAGACTGTGGTTTGAATCAAAGCCAACTTTGGCTGCTTTTAAGATCTGGGACCTAATTGGCTTTCGTCCGTTGGCGACACCGCCTGCACACCTGTCAGGAGCTGGGAGGTTTCTTCACTCTTATTTTTGCTTTCGTCTACTGTACAGCACCCAGTCAAACAGCCTTAAGCCACGGCACCTTCTGCACAAATGCAAAATATATTTTTACAAAACGGTACATTTAAGCAATGTAATAATTGTATATAAACTGACACTTGTATTAATTTGAAAATGGTTCGGGACATTTTACAGCCTGTTAATGTTGCATTAGACTGTGGCAAAACTTAAAATGCTTAAAGGATTTATTTTTACATTTGAACAAGGAGGAAAGAACGTTGCTCTGGCTGATGTCATTTTATGCGGGACATCCGCCATGCAAATCGATCTGAGGGGCTATAGACACATGTGAGAGCTCAGCGAGGAGCAGGAAGAAGAGGCAATGAGCTGTCCTTCATCACAATCGCTCTGTCCAACAGGCTAAATGGATCCAAGGCCTGTAGCTCACATTGCCTGTACGCTCCCAGTTTAAGGAACAGTATGTGCCTAGGCCAGTGGTTCCACTGACACGCTTGTTCACTTTTTTCTACTTTTTTTTTTAGAGAAATCTATTTTTCTCACACAAAATAAAAAACAAATATGTTCATGCAAACTCTGACAGCTGCAGCATCATCTGACACAAGCCTGAACTTGGAGATGATGCCTGCAGTGGCTTTGACAAATGAAACAGCAGAGGACGGTTAGTGGAAGACAGAGAAGCATGGAGAGCAGCAAGCATATAGACAAAGAAGATAAAGAAATTTCTAGACCATGGTATGGCGTGGAAATCTTGAGCTCAAGGAGAACATGACGTGCTGCCTGGTGGAAGGAGCAGAGCTGTGTGAGCCATAAAACAACACAGGGGTTAATGTTTAAATTTTAAAAGTTAGGCAAGGAAAAATAAATATGCAATGAAGAAAAAAACAGAGCTTTGTTAAACCTTTTGCTTTTATGTGATGCTCAAAAAATTGAACATTTCTTGAGCATCACATAAACATCTTATATCACCGAATATATAATCCGCAGTTCGTAACAGTTTCAGCGTTACACTTAAAAATAAAGTCAAATAAATGTTATAAAATTACCATTAAAACCTACATACAGTAAGACTGCATGTGAAGTAGATGTTGCCAGAAGAATTGTATTTTGTTGTAGTTTGGTTGAAAAAGCCTGCACTGATGAAAAACGTGGTGTTTCAACAGTTTTTAAATAGATGTTATTCTGTATTGGAAAGAAAAGTATATTTTACAGATATTTGAGAAGGCTTTCAGCACCACCACTAGAGTTTTGCTGTCTCCAGTAAGAGGGTTTAAGAATGCCTTTAACACGAGTTTGCCACAGTAACGTCTCAGTCTGCCTCCAGCAATCCCCATAGGAGCATTTCACAAAAGAGCATTTTGTAGTGAACCAGGCAACCTTTATGGAAAAGAACTGAATTTACCAAACAAAAACGGTTAAGAAATGATATACCAGACAGACCCCTGTAGAGACAGTGAGCACGTTTACTGAATGGGTGGCGAATATGTGCTCAAAATTTTGCTTCGTGACCCTGAAGATGCAGTGATTTTTACATGCTGTGCATCTTTACAAAATCACAAGAATCCAGGCTACTTGTACAAACATTGTGACGCTTTATTTTGACATGGATGGTAGGTGGCGTAGTGGTGGGGGCTGCCCTTTCTCCTTAGGTTTTCTGGCTTGAGTCCAGCTCCCACTGCTCTAGTAGTGCCCTGGTACTTAGCCTACATTAGCGCGGTAAGAATACCCTGTTGGTTAAATCTGTAAACAGCCGCAGACTTTGTTGGGCAAAGTAAACTAGTAAACTAGCAACCTAGTAAAACATTACAAAGCTTGTTAACCAAAAGCTTGCGTTTTTATTCTGCCTGAATATAATTAAAACGCAATGAATGTTATTGTGTTAATTTGTAAGTCCAACTTCAGCCGTGGGTCTACAGAACCGACACTGTAAAACCTGCACAGAAGAAATATGGACTTAGAATCACACAGTTAAGAAGGCGTCACACCCGCTGCACCTTGAACAGTACTGTTGGTTCTGTTATATCCAAGGATTGTAGAAACTCTCACTGTGCATATTTAACACAGCTTTTACTTTTTGAATACAAGATAAGTGAAGATAAATACAGAAAATAATGTTTTTTAAAAAATCTGTATTTGAAGCTGATCTGGGCGTTGAAGCAAGAGACCCTCAAAAATGAGCTTAATGTCTGAGCAAGAGGGAAGAATTCATTGCAACAGTCAATCATTGGCCCTCACTTTACACGTCTTTTAAAATGAGTTAGTGTTTTAGGTACAGCTGACAATTTACTCAGCTTATGCCAAGAGTTTATTTGTACTGTTGAAACATTTACGAAAAGCAATAAGTAATCTGCTAGGAAGGTCAGAACCTATTTGGAGGAGGCTGACACTAAATCCATCCCCGTGCCATTGCTATGCATGCAGAACCGCAGGGCCCACTTCTTGGCGCTGTTCTGATCAACCAGGCTTTCAGATTTGGTCTCTCCAGGTAAACCTCAGACACTGCAGGAAACAAGAACTTTGTTTCCAGCCTCGCTTCCAAGCTGAGCGACTAGAAGAAACTCTCAACCCAGTATCTTGAACTGAAAAAATTCATGCATTCTCACTAACTGCTGAATCCAGTTGATCTGACGTACTGGTTTGTATGAATTTCGTAAATGTGTTAAGCAGAAGCTCTATAGTGATATCTGAACCTTCGTCTTACTGCTGCATTAGTCATAGTCGAGCATAGCAAAGGATTTCGAAGTTTGCGTTTGCTAATATTTTAAGAGTCGATTTGGTAAAAAAAAAAAGAAGAGGTTTTTATTATTTATTTATTTTATAAAATAAAATCTTTTTTGCTACAAATGGAAAATGCATAATTTCTTCAACTATGGTGATGACAAAAGTAGTCATTGTTAAGGCAGATAAATATAAAACGAAATAACACGTCGGACTGTGAACATAGAAACAAGGGCGTATTGTATACCAAGGACATAAAAGCCTGAAAGTTTTATTAACATCTACAAATTTATAGATGTTCCAGCTGCTGAAGAAATAATGACTGAACTACCAGCGCATCAACAGAAATAGATCGCAGCACAGAAGCTACTGTTTGAAAAGAAACCCGTTGCTGATATTGCATGCACAGCACACTCTTTGTTTGCAATTTTAAAAAGTTTCAAACATTAACATTTCACCCATGTGCTGCTTTGACCTTCAAGCGCCTTAATGCGTGGTAAAAATAATGGGAATGCAACCTGCAAGATGCACCATGGTAGAGGGGTGGGAGAGTGAAAGAGCGAAAGAGAGAGATCCTTGTACCACATGGAAGGACTGTGGTAGAGAAGTCCACTCTGTGGGGGGTCAGAGGTGAAAAGCAAAATGTGCATATGGTACCAAAGCTCATGAGATGATGACAAAAGCATCGGCCAGCTTGCTGTGTGGGTCCTACATGAGTATGTTTAAGAAGTTCATGAATGGATCTGTTGTTTCCGTTGATAAGTAACCGTGTCAGTTTGTTGCGCCCCTTGTAAGATCCTGGAAAGATGTCTTCAAGTTGCGTTTTTCTATTTGCTCTCGTCACTCCACCCCACCGACTGGGGAACTTTGGCAGTCCGCAAAAGAGCGAGACTTTCGTAACGTGACACACCTACTGACAATGCACCGGGACCATGAAAGCTGAGACGTGCTAGTACGAATTTATAAGACCATTCTATCTATCATTCCTGGACAGCACCAACATCTGCTTATGACTGTTTCCGTGTTCCTGTCCCACCATTTGTTTTTGTGACCTTGTCTGCCCTTCATCGATGCCAGCATCTGAAATGGCCACTTTCATTGCTTCCTGCTGTATTTTTATCTCGCGTTACAATTTATTTAGCAAAAATGAGGAACCGGGCCACGGTTCACAGAGACGCAGATAAACACTGAGCGGGGAACAGGAACGAGGGACACGAGCAAAGGTACAGGGGTAGACGTCAAGAATGTGACCCCATGGGAAAAAGGGGAAAGAGGACTAAATATAGGAATGCGAGTATAAAATGAAGAAAGCAGAGGGCAGCAGATGGCAGTGCGATGGGGGGGTCAGAACCGCCCAGGGGAAGTATGAGAAAGCAGCACAGGACGGGGGTACACTGACTGGCAAGGGTCTCCTCAGAAAGGCGTAGCAAGTAATAAAATAAAAAATAAAATCTAACTTTTTTCATAAACATTTCCGTTACTGGCCACATAATTATTTCAGTGTTTTTCCTGCTTCTCCATACTGCATTATGTCCTTTCTCATTCTGTCTTTCTTGGCAATCCTGCCACAAACGCTCCTTAGGGAGTTTCATCATTCTGGCATCCAGCTCTAGAAAGACAAAGAGAGAAGAAATGAGAGAGACAGATGAGGAGTACAACTGATAAATGGATTAAAAGCTAGCAGAGGATCCCTGGCTTCAGTCAGGTTTTATGTGATGCTTTTGGAGTGGAAGAGTGTATGACAGTCTTTTCTGGAAACTTTTTTGTGTAAATCCATCCCCCGCCCCTCCTCGCTCACTCGGTTCAATAATGCTGTGAACATGCAGTTTTTTACAGGCATGGCAGCCACCTCCTGGGAAACAGATTGGGTTGGGCCAACTCATTTCACCTTGGTACCTGGGGGAAGAAGGAACCTCAGCTCTCCTCTGCTGCCGGACCCGATCAACCTCAATCGCACATGTGAAGGAGCGCCCTTTTTTGTAGTTTCCGACAATGCCACGTGTTCCACTCTTCTGACGCCGCCAGCCGCTAGGATCCGCGACCAGGCTCTGGCCCGGGCTGAGATTGGCGTTCTGGGCCTGATTCTGGCCCTTACAGGACTGGGCAATGGGTTTGTCCTCTGGGTCCTACTGAGGAAGAGGAAGCATCGCGCACCCATGCACCTCTTCATGGTCAATCTGTGCATGGCGGACCTGGTGGTGGCCATCTTCCAAGTGAGCCTCTCCTGCGAGAGCGTAAAGTCTTTCAGAGTCCGATGTTAACGCGCCGGTTACGTAAATGCTGCTGTTATCCATACGGACTAGACTTCTCTATAATTCTGAAGCAGTCCGCTATTTCCTTGACGCTACATCGCGCTGTATTGTCATCCCGGTGCCATCCTGGACCATTAAGGTCCCTGGTGTCCTCACTGGTGTCTTCCTGCTGTCCCCACATTGGATCCAGGTGCTTCCCCAGCTGGTGTGGGACATCACAGAGCGCTTCCAGGGTCCTGATGCCATGTGCCGCTTGGTGAAGTACCTGCAGATCGTGGGCATGTTCGCTTCTTCTTACATGATCGTGGCCATGACCGTGGATCGCTACTACGCCATCTGCTGCCCCCTGCAGGCGTACCGCGGTGGGGCAACCTCACGCTGGAATCCCCCTATCATGGTGGCCTGGGGACTGGCCCTGGTGCTCAGTCTACCCCAGGTGAGAGCATCGGTGTTCTGGACAACAGGCATGACTCCTCTTGTAAAATGTTCCCAAATTTCCCCTAAAAACATTAAGTAAACATTGTTTTTGTCAAATCTCTGGGTATTTTCTCCATAAAATTGCCACATTAATGGTCCCATTAGACTTCGCACGAAGAACTGCTGTCTGTACAGCAATAAAGACACAGATGAGGCAGACAAAACAAAAACAAGACAGAAAATGGAAGGCAATCTAACAATAAAAATGCAAATAAAAGGCAGGTTGCTTAAACCTAGAACAGATGACAGAGGTGCCTCTAAGATGGAGGTGCCAGTCACTGTGAAGAACTTTTACGGTCACAGAGTTGTGGTCCAGGCAGCCTGGTAAACAATAGAGTAAAGATACAGATGCATTGTTCTCCCAAAGAAGCACACACCAGTCCCTACTCCTACTCCTGAAGTAGCTTAAAGGAAAGGTTTTGCCACTAACGTGTACCTGCACACCTGGCCCACAGGTGTTCATCTTCTCCAGGTCAGAGTTGTCTCCGGGAGATTTTGACTGCTGGGGCCACTTTGCAGAGTCCTGGGGGCTGAAGGCTTATGTCACCTGGATGACAGTGGCAGTGTTTGTTCTGCCAGCTCTCGTCATCACCGTGTGTCAGGTTCGAACCTTCGCCCGAGCATGCTTTACTGGGTCTGTTCTCCCGAGAGAGTGGTGCAGCAGGTACGGCCCACGATTTGTGACTCCTGGGTTCTGAGTTTGAACCCAGCGCAGTTTGCAAAGAGTTTACTCGATCTTCCTGTGTCTGTGGGAGCAATGCGTATTTATCTGGTGAACTGGTGAGTCTAAATTGTCCTTTACGTGTGTGTTTGTGAGAGAAAATGGGTTTGCAGGCCCCCTCCTACAGTGTGCCTCACGGCCTTTGTTTTTGGGACAGACTCCAGGCCTGTGGGAACCTGCACTGCACAAGGGGTTACAGATGATGGACAGCTAGACATGGCGCTTTCCTTTTCCCCCAAAAATTATATTACTGTGTCTTTGTGCTCCTGTTTGGCTTGCCTGCAGCAGCTGACTTCCTTCACAAGAGACACACTTATCCTAGCAAACAGCTATGGATTCACCCTAAAACATTTGGAGATGTTGATCTTTTGGTCACATGCAGTTTTAACTTCTTAAGAAATGTTGCTATGCAAGTTGTCACCTCTGACACATTTGCAGATATGTTTTATCCTGCAAAAACGTGGACATAGAAATTTGAAAAGCAGAGGCTCGGGCCTGCCTCTTCCAGTTGAGAATCACCGGTGGGTGCAGCGCAGCTTACTTTGGCATTTGGAAGTGACAAGCTGGTGTTGGTATTGAGTTGCAGGCATTATAAAACTTCCCCACAAGAGGAGGTGCATTTTTCCAGACTTTATTGGCCAGGAGCGGAGGAAATTTTTCTATTTTAGGGAAACTTTCTTTTAAGTAAACACATTTCCCATATTTACATAGAAAATGGGCGGTGGTTTGTCTCACTTTGCAGAATTTTGCTGTATGCCAAATGCCATGCTTTTTAACAGGTTTGATCACCTTGAGCCAAACGTGAGCTGATATTTCCTTATGAAGCTCATTTGAGCAAAAAGCTGAATAAAATGAAAGTCATGTTTCCTTAGATCCTAGCATGACATGGACTCGGTTTCCTTGACATCGTTTTACCCGCCATAGTCTTTTTAAAATGTTCTGTAGTAATGGCCGAGGTAGTGGTCAACACAGCCGGTGCTGCAGCAGCTCTCGCTGTGTAACAGAAAAACCAGGTCATCGATGCTGAGTTGAGATTTTATTTTGGTCTTTCATCATGTGAGGCCGTAAGACCGGGGGTTCTGATCCCATCAGAGACTGTGCCCATTCTACATGTCTACCGTACTTAAGGAGGCCACACAGTGGTACCATGGAACACCGCGCGATGCTTTGCTGCCCAGACGCGTCCATTATCCGGTTTCGGTTGCTAAATATACTGGCTTGCCCTCGTACCCCACTAACTTGCTTTAGCACAGAGCAAACAGGTCAGTTATTCTGCACGATCAGCCTGTGTGTCTATAGTGAGAGCATCTCTCACGCCCCTGCAAAGTGACACCTCGACTCTCCCTTTCTTCGCAGGTACGAATATTCAGAGAGATCCATAACAACATCTATCTCAAGTCGGAGAGGGCGGTCTCGGTCAAAATGAATAGGAGCTCAGTCGTGCTGCCCTTCCACAAAATGGGAAGAGGCCGCACAAAAGAGAGGGAAAGGAACAGGAGAGCAGGCCGAGGGGGCAGAGGGGTCGGAGGAGGTCGCCTTCCGCGGAACGGCGCCAGCTATCTCTGCCCCACCCGTTGTCACTGTCCACTTAGCACGAGCCCGTCAGACTGTACCGGCTCCCTGTCTCACGGATCTTCTTGCTGTAGCTGCGGCAGGAGGCAGACAGAAACACATCCAAGTGTCCTGCCCTCTAGCGGAGATCCCTCCAGTCACCCCAGCCCCGGCCCAACTGTGACAGCCCAGCCTGTGGACGGCCTGCAGAACCGCTGTCCCTCCCCTGCTTTGGGAACACATCCTTGCCTTCAGTCGTTCACTTACAGCCATGTCTGCAGCAACTCCTCAAGGTGCCTCTGCACCCCATCTCCCCAAGCACCCCTGGCCCACTCCGCATCAGCATCGCTCCCTGGTGTGTCCAAGGCCATGACCAAGACTGTCCGCATGACGCTGGTCATAGTGCTGGTCTACACCATGTGCTGGTCCCCTTTCTTCATCGTCCAGCTATGGGCTGCCTGGGACCCCAATGCTCCAAACCAAGGTCAGAGCTGCGGCCGGTGTCTGTCTCCCTCACACCCACTTGCCTCATTCTTAAAGCTGCTGATCTGGCCCACGTGAAGCCTCTAGCAGTTCTTATCTCCTTGAAGGAGGGTCTGCTCTCTATCCTCTACAGAGTTTGTTGCACCACAATTGTCATAGCTGACACACAGTGTGTCGATAACACAGTGTGAAGAGGCCAGATAATAATAAAGCGATTTTGAACTGCCTTTAAGTTTCCTCTAAAGAACCAGGCGTATTTCCACAGTCAGTGACCTCTGCGCATTCACTGCCTCTTTCCTCACTCTCTCGCTCACACACACACACACACACACACACACACACACACACACACACACACACACACACACAGCACCGAGGCACCATGCAGGCCCCATCAGGCTGTCGTCAGTTGCATGGCCGACAGCCCGATCCCCCACTTCCGAGCAAGGTCAGTGTGTCTGCAGCACACTGGCACTTGTCCGTGGAAAGTTCATTTTTCCTATGAATGCACAAGGTTGCCTGGACAGGTCAGAAAGCTGCTGGGACACTTGCGCTGGGAGACATGGCACTTTCAGATGTCACAGTTACGCTCTCATTTTTAAAAGGCATTTTTTAAGCAGGTTGCCACCGCAAGGAAATGCCCACATGCAGTGTAAAATCATCAATAATTTCAGCAGTTTGTACAAAAAATGTAGTTTATGGAGCCTGAAAATGATTGTTTCTGCCAAACACACTAGGACAGAAATACATGTACATTAACTGCGTATTTGGGAACAGCAGGTGGCATAGTGTGTAGAGCTGCCACCTTTGAATCGAAGGGTCCGTGCTGGGATCCCACCTCCCGCTTTGTACCTTTAAGCAAAGTACTTACACTAAACTGATAGCATAAACATTGTCCAGTGTATACCTGAGTAAATAACTGTACACAGCTTAGCCCTGTGAGTCACTTTGGGGAAAAAAGTGCACAAAACAAATACATGCAGCGCTGACACGTGTCTTCCTAACTGTATTATTACACTCTGTTACTATATTCCCTCCCCAGTTTTCACATTAATTCCGTGTCTCCAGTGAGCTGAGCCCGACCCTCTCTCCACCCCGTCTCCATATCCCAGCAGGTGTGGCCTTCACCATCCTGATGCTGCTGGCCAGCCTCAACTCGTGCACCAACCCCTGGATCTACACAGCCTTCTCCAGCAGTGTCTCCCATGAGCTGCGGGCCCTGCTGCGCTGGAAACCCCGCTCTGCACGCCGCACCTCCCTGCCCGACGACTCCACCACAACGCACACTTCCACCACCGCCAAAGACACCACTTACTGAGCGCAGGGGCTTGACTTGCCATTGCCAGGCATCATAATTCATGTGCTGCAGTGCGGCAAACCGAGACCCAGTCACCTCCGTACGCTCCGTGGATGCTGAGAAGCCTGCGCATGGATTCATGTGGGATTTTTCCCGTCACACCAGTGACTTATGGAATATATTCCTAATTTGTATCGGATTGTCATCGATATAAGCTAGTGACTGAAAAGTTACACCAGTTTGGACAACCAGAGGTGTCAGAGAAAGAGTACAGAACTGGGAATCTGGGAATACCAGCACTGGTCAAAGTGGCAGAGGCAGCATAGGCCCAGCACAGAGATGCAGCTAGAATTTGGAAGAAGATTCCCACTGGAGTCCCTTATATACCTTTACACTTTCATACCATTTTATGTTTAATGTGTCCAAACTAGAGCTTCACACTCCTCAGCGAAACAGCTGCAGAACTCCAGAGAACTTCAGGTGTGCTCAAAACTGTGTGAGCTGAAACAAATGCAGTGTTTAGGAAATACAGAAATGACAGCCGTGCACTCTGGCTCTCTTCAACTTACGAACATAACTGGGACCAGAAGTTGCAACTCGATTTGTTCATAACTGCAGTCACAGTTGCCACATAACACAGATGTCCCTCGATTTGCTCATGGGTTAGAGTCTGTAAAAAAATTTGGATGAATACAGTAGTCCCCCCTTATCCACGGTTATGCTTTCCGCAGTTTCAGTTACCTGCAGTCAACCGTGGTCCGAAAATAGTAAATGGAAAATTCCAGAAATAAACAATTCATACGTTTTAAATTGCGCACCATTCTGAGTAGCATGATGAAATCTCGCACCATCCAGAACATGAATCATCCCTTTGTCCAGCGTATCCACACTGTATATGCGACCTGCCCATTAGTCACTTAGTAGCTGTCTTGGTCTTCGGAGCAGCTGTCATGGTATCGCAGTGTTTGTGTTCAAGTAACCCTTATTTTACTTAATAATGGCCCCAAACCATTATTAAGTAAAATGATATACGTATAAGAAAAAACACAATATATATATAGGGTTTGGTACTGTCCGCGGTTTCAGGCATCCACTGGGGGTCTTGGAATGCATCCGCCACGCATAAGGGGGACTACTGTAAACACATTTCACAACATTAACATCATTAACTTGGTAATAGATTCAATTATTTGAAATAGCTGAAAATAAAAGTCTACAAATTTTGGTTCCGTATGAAATGTTGACTGATTCATCCTCATAAATGTATCACGTTGTATCAGAAACACCAGAATGCGAAAGTAGCTAAACAGAGACATTCCGCTACCATGGTTCTACTGCCAACTACAGGCTGAGCAAGGAAACACAAGTGATTTTCACTCTGCAACAGACAGAATTTAAAAAAAATGCAAGGGTGAAAAAAAAACAAAAATAGGCGAATAACCGGAAAGTGTTTGAATCTTTAAAAATGTGCAACTCGGGTGTTCGTAACGTGAGGAGCCAGCGTGCACAAATGCCACTGCCACAGAAAACAGCAATAAAAAAAATCGCCAATTTCAGTATCACAGCTCTGCTGGTATCATAGAACAAATTATGCAAAATCACAATGCTTTAAAAATTTAAATGCTACTGCACAACAAATGACTGTAAAAATGAGCAACTGCAGATGCAGCAATGCTATGACCAAATGGCTAATGTTGTTTTATGCAATACATTCCATTGAAATGAATGACAAACACAATAATATGCAAATTTTATATTACTGTGGATGTAAGACAAAGGAAACTTTAATGTAGCTTGTTTGTGGAAGGAAATTGTTACTTTTTTATTTCAACTTTAAGTGTGTACAATCAAAATCACAGAAAGGTAGACATATGTATAACGCTGAAAGTGTTTTACATTTTATGATGTGAAGAGAACTATTTAATGACTGGCAGCAAAAAAGCACAAAGAGAATAAAAATAATTTTGCAAGAATTTGTAACAGACTTTCCACAGCACAATAAAAAATGAGATGCAGACTTTAATGTGATGTACAATATTGGTAAGAGCTGGCTGGACTGGTTTTTAGATGTAGGGATCCTGGTCTTGCGCACATATGGCTGAATAAATTAGAAACACTACAAGATGCTGGAACGGGACCATCGGGGGGAAGAGGGTCAGGGTTCCTGAGGGTAGGTGGGACACCTGGGGGGGTTCTGCTTATCCTTCCGCTCAGAGACTTTGTACCTGCAAACAGTTGGTTGCCTGTAGGACTGAAGGGGAGGCAGGTGAATGGCTTCATCCCCCACACTTGGCACATGACCCTCAGCTGCCCTGACTTGGCATGAAACCCATGCTTTGAGGTAGAGAAGTAAAGACACATGAATAAGCAACTGTCCATGGACAAACAGGGAAAATTAAGGCATAAAATTTACAGGTTGGTTAAATAAAGAAATTATTTTGGCATTTTTTTCCACTACATATCCAGTGTACAGTGTCAAGGTGAAGGTATAAAAAATATATATCTAATTTAAAATTGTACCTTTTACATAAAATTTACTCTAAACAAACAAACAAACAAACAAAAAATAAATAAGGAACTGTTTACATGATGCCAGTAATTACAACACATGCAAAAATGGAAAAAATTATAAAATAAAAATTGTCCATCTAAAAACAGCACCACTGCTAGATAAACGTACCTTCTCGCTGTTCGCTAACATTTTTTTTTTTACAGTTTTTCTCTGTCTATTTATGTCTTTCTCCTGATGTTTTCGTATGCTTACGTCTTATGAAAAAATTATGACCGTTGTTTTGCCAGATCATGTGCACATTCTAGTTTGATCAAATGTGGACAGTCAAAGACTCCTGGCATTTAATATTGCCTTGATTTTTAAAGGAATTTTCTATTTTTCTTTTTAGTTTATTCCCCAGGATCAATACATAAAATTTATGAGTAGGGCCCTTGTAGTAATATTGCAATGAGCTTAAGAGCACCCAGAGATCCTGCATGTTCTGTAGTTATTTAAGCTTCAGCATCAGCCTGCACTCCAGTTAGGCGCTAGAGATTTCTGTAAAAAAAAGTAAATCAACCGCAGTGAATGGATGCATTCTCTCACTTTATTATCATCAGTTTTACAGTGCATTTTCCTAAATCTAATACCAACCTCCTTAGCTGTCAACACTGTGCTTAGATTTCTTCTCATCCACTGTCTTTTCTAACCAAAAATTTGGTCATAATTGCAAAGTTAAACATTAATAAATATCTGTCATAAATTTGTTTGGTTCAAAATAATTATTTATATTGTGTTTGTAAGTATAACTGTGTGACTGACCATCCAAGGTCCTTTCTCCTAGCCTCCTGCCCAGTGATTCTGGGAAAAGCTCTGAACAGCCGTGACCCTGACCATGGCAAGTGATGAAGGATAACGGATGGATAGAATCAATGTTACATGTGAAGGAAAGTAAAATCCTGCCCTAAATTTACTAAGAAACACTTTTTGTATATTAAAAGTACTGTAGCAAGCAGGATACATGGAGTACTTATGAATGTTCCTCCTATGTGTAGCTTTTCTGTGACTTTTTCCTATAATGAAAAACACTGTGTGAAATCTCTCATGTGGACACACAGGCATTTTAGATGAGATAAAAATAAATGAGCTGAAATAAATCATCTACAGACTGTGTAAAACATATTAGTGTTGTAATAAATGCTTTACTCGTACTATCGCTGCAAGTTCACTGCACTCTTCTTGGCAAATGTGACACGTTCCTATGCCAGTTACTCCCTCACTTTTCAAGTCTTGGTAACCGAGACAAACATGCAGTCTTACAGAACGGTGTGTGTTAAATCACTGCTGAAAGCTGCCAGGAACACGATGGGGGGCTTCCTTACCTTTACCAGGTGAGCTTTCACTGTTCCGCACAACCCAACCAAGTTGCAACAGGGAAGCAGTGGGGTCAACAACCAACGCTGCTGCTCACCAGGGTTTTACAGCCATGGTTAAAAAACAGCTTCTCGTTGGCAAAAGCCATCCACACTGCCCATTTGGCAAATGGCCTCTGAGACAACAGGTACAAGTGAAAATTTAAATTTAGGAATGTCGCATAACCGGCAAAAATGTACCCATCCTAAGATCATAACTCAACACAGCAATGTGCAGCTGAGCCTTTACGCAGGCAGGGGAAAAACAACACTGCTGCAGATGAAGACCGCGTCGGGGTGATGATCTCCCGTCTCCTGAAGCTGCAGCTCATGTAAATCATGAAAAGAAGAAGCTTCTGAAATGCATCAGTCAAATGTGTGAAATGAGATCTTTTTTGTGCAGTTTATGCTGATGGCATCCAGGTCAAATCCCTGATATTACCACTGCTGCAGGTCCTCCATTAACCTTCTGATCCCACAGCAACTGGAAGAGCATGGAAATAAACAACCACCATTTCAGCAGCAGGCAGCTCTGAGAGAACACCTTTTGGCTGATTTGTTAGGCTGCATGAAGCTGGCCTCCTTCAAATGGTACAAATGATGAAAACCTTATGGTTTGTTAGTGTTCTGTTTGTATAAGCCTTTATTTTTTCCGGGCTGTGACATCACTCAGGCTCCCTACAACTGCAAAGACACATGAAACCAGGCGTGTTTGTTAGTGCTACGTTTGTGCCGGTTTGTGCTGCCAAAATCACCTCGGTTACAGCAGACGCTGTTCCCTGGGTAGGGACGCTTCATAAAAAACAAAGGTTGTCATGTTCACGCGTCACATCCCACCAGGCCCAGGACAAAGGAAAACCCTCGTCTGATAGGCCGCTGTATGAGGCCAGGAATGTTTACGACTCATCCTGCCGCGTCGGGTCTGTGGGAACAGCTGTGTGGATTATTTTTGGCGGCTGCCTGCGAAGTGAAGAATTTATTAACATCAAAACAATGTGCACCGCAGCAAACTCTGGCTGCAAGTTCAGACTGGTCTTATCCTCATGTCTGCAGTTCAGTGCCCATGCAGATGAAAAGCATTTTCCCCGAACGGCAGCCTACGCAGGAGCTTGCTGTGGGACCCAGGCAGTTGTTACACCTACGTGTCGCATCAGTTTCACTTTGCACACCACCGTGTTTCTGTGCTCCACACACTGCCTGTGCTGCAATGGATTGAAAGCACTTGAAATAAATAAACTGAGTCTAGGACAGCACAGGACAACCTTTTCTTAAATGAACAAATAAATCATAAATTGGACAAACATATTTGGTTCCATTGTGTCTCAAGGTGCAGGGTCATCGACAGTTACTAACTCTGGCTGCTCTGCACAGATTTAGAAAAACAAACCTAGCAAATGCTGTAGGGAACTTTCGTTCTGGATTCTTACACTGGCATGCAAAGAAGCCACCTGAGATGCGTTCTCCTTTACCGTGTTTTGCAGCGCGGTATTCCATGCACAGCTGCTCTTTGATGACAACAGCCGGCCTCATTTTGCAGCTTTTTCTCATCCCTGCAGCCTGTGTTGGCTGCTGTGGGAGGCTGCTGAAGGCACAGGCTGGCGCACAACACCTGGCACATAATACACACACACACAGACACACACACTTGGACTGAGCTGGGTTCAAACCGGCAGGTGGTGTATTAGTCACAACTGCAACTCCCCACAAGTTTGAATCCCACGTTCTGCTGCAACACCGCCGATCAATGATTTACTCAGCTGCAAATACAGTAAGCAAATCATAGTAAACCGCTTAACATTCTAAATTCCTCAGAAGAAAAGCCTTGAATAAAATGGAAATGTCGTGTTTGTTGGCACTGTGGCTTAGAAGCCAATCCGTGGACTTGGGTGCTGTGAGACACAGGTACTTGCGCTGTGTATGGAACACAAATTTTTCAACCTTTAAAACTTTAAAAGTTCTGGAACTCACCGAGTGGCGCTGAATACCAAATAATGCCGTCAATAATGACAGAAGACCCTAGATATTTATTAGCTGGGCATAAACAGGCAGTAAACCTCCAGCTTTCCATTTTGGGCATTGTTGTCCAGTGTGCTGATCGTATCTGGCAAACCTCAACAGCAGTTTATGATCCCAAAAGGAATAAAAACCTAGAGAACTTTCTTTCTCCCTCCCATCCTTCTAGATCTTTCCAGCGATGGTCTTAGTTGCCTGTTCCTTTGATGAGCAGAGATGTTTCTGTTTAAATGGGATTAAACAACAGATGGCAGCAGGAATTCATTCTGCGTCTTAGTTATGCAACATTTAGAGTGCATATTTAAAACAAGACGTCTACAAAGATCATTTTAGATGACAGTTTTACAAGAAAATTTTACGTTAAGGATAAATAAAGCACTTTCACACACACAAACAGTCTAGTATATTACTGAATACAGAGCCACGGAAGAGACTTTTCCAGCCCGGCATGAACCAAAATGCAGTAAAACGTAGAAGGAGAAACATGCAACGCAATGTAATGTACGTGGGGAAAACGCAGAGATGACTGCAGAGAAGTGAAACAATCGGCAGGTTTGGGTTCTTCATAGCACCAGCGCAGCAGTCGTGTCCAGCTTGGGCTGCGCACCAAAAGCAGCAAAGACAACTCGCCAGGCCCTTGTGTCATGAGGCTCAAGTTGCAGATCCAAGTTCATCACGTGTTGGTTAGCTGACAGTAAAGAAGACCCATAAAAAACGGGAAAGTGGGACCACATTCATCCAACTCACTTCCACAGTGTTTACAGCCCATACCTGGTGTTAGTCAGCACTGCTGATCAAATAACTGCAGGTAATACTTATGAAACAAATGAGTCTTCAGCTGACATTAAACATAAATTTGTGGAGACTGTATTTTAAGTCATAAGTTACATAAGTATTCGTTTGAATGTAACTTGTAGTTAATTTAAAAAAATGTAAAAAGTCTTTCATTACAGGATAGACTATGGACCACTGACCAGGACAAGCAGTTGTGGGTAAAGGATGGATGGACAAAAGTCTTGGAGCCTATTTTTATTTGTTATATTTCTATCCAAGAATGAAACGCTGCATTATTGCACGTTTATTCGTTGTACAGAGCAAACTGTAAGTGGACAGATGTTGTTTCAAATTAATGAAAGGCGGTCAAAGCGCTGCCACAGACCTATTTTGGTCAACGGTGGTCTCTGGTGGTCGTGCACCATTTACCCAGGCTCACAGTGAAACTGTGCTGAACAAGGGGCTGATGAACTTGTTTCTATAAACCAAATTCCTACCATAAGTTTTGATGCATTATGGCCTTTTCTGAGATTGTGTACAGGGCACATTCACAGAACCTCTGTATTATTCGGAATTTATCTGAACTATAGCGCAATGGTAGATTTGAGAAGAAACTAAGTCGTGAACCTTCAAGGTGATGATCCACTTTCGGTCAGTTTCAGTCCAAATTGTGTTTGTAAGCTGAGGAGCTGGCGCACTTCAAACCCAGAATCACAGATCTCAAAGAGGTTTTGTTGGGAAAAAACTACAGATAGGAGTCAAACGAAAGTGGGCTGGACTGTGGCTAAAAATACCCTTGGAGTGGTACAGTCGCAGGGCTGCTCCACAGCATCAACGCAAGGCAGCAGCATCTCCGCAGGCTGTGTGTGCACGAGCGGCCTGAAAAAGGGAAGCTAGTCCAGGTGTGGCTGTCTGAGCCCACAGCATTTAGGGTCTCTCCTGTGGCAAAAGTGACAGCTTGTTAGCTTTACTGAGCTGTTTTCAGTCCAGTTTTGCTGCTTCCCAAAAGCGATTTTCATTATGTTAAAGCCTGCTGAAGAATACTTGTTTTTCCTCCTGTCTTCTTCTTCTTCTTTCGGCCGCTCCCGTTAGGGGTCGCCACAGCGGATCAAAAGCTTCCACTTCCTCCTGTCCTCTGCATCTCTCTCCGTCACCCCCACCACCTGCATGTCCTCCTTCACCACATCCATAAATCTCCTCTTAGGCCTTCCTCTTGCCTGGCAGCTCCATCCCTAGCATCCTTCTCCCGATATATCCAGGATCTCTCCTCTGCACATGTCCAAACCAACGCAATCTCGCCTCTCTGACTTTGTCTCCAAACCGTCCAACCTGTGCTGACCCTCTAATATACTCATTTCTAATCCTGTCCATCCTCGTCACACCCAATGCAAACCTTAACATCTTTAACTCTGCCACCTCCAGCTCTGCCTCCTGTCTTTTGCTCAGTGCCACCGTCTCCAACCCATAAAGCATAGTAGATTTGTTTTTCCTCCTGTACCAGGGTGATATATGATTTAATTATAACAAAAGACACAACAAACCATGAGCGCAAACTCAAAGCCATCTCCCACATGTTCACTCCCCAAATGGGAGCAGCCCTTTGCATCACACACACAAATTTTCCCGTGGGCTGTCCTGCTCTTGGGCTGAGAAATGCCCCGGATTTACCCACACTTTCACCTGATGCGCAGGTTTGTCCGTTACACAGAGGCGGTACGGTGGCATTCCGCAGGATGAGCTCTCGCTTGCCGGCTGTGTCTGTGAGAAGACGAAAAGGCAAACGGGGAGGAAGGAGAACAAAGGGAAGGAAGGGCATGTCGGCCATAATTGATACCACGCCATGGAACATCAGGGGCGTCGATGCTAGAAAATCAACTCCATGTGATTCAATTTAATAGTGGTGACCTTGTACCTTACCCACTGGGTTAAAAAGGAAATGGGTGGAGATTATGGGAAGGCCAAGGAGGGAAAATGACTTCTTTGTAGGATTTTCTCAGTGTTTCTGCTCATTTACTAACCATAAACAAGGGAACATGTCATTCCTCTCAGATGAACCATTCCTCTAAGAGAGGTATGGGCTGCATTTGCAGGAAACCCCCCACAGAGCAGTGATGCTTAGGGGGACTGGAAGCCAAGAGCCAGAGGACCAGAGACACAGGGGACCGGGGCGTAACACACAGAATCATCTGGGAGGCGACTACTGCTACCACGATGGTGAGTGTCCTTTGCGAGTGACACATGCTATTTAGGTGACTGGAGGCCAGCAAACCCCCCCTCCCCTCCCCGTAGAAGTGACAAAACACAGAGCAAAGCATGAGACAAGGAAAGACGCCATCTGTCTGTTTATTCGTGTCCTTTTGGGTCCATTTACTCCCCCCCATGACGGGTGTGCTTGCAAGTGCTCATCTGACATGAGTTATTGTGGCCATTACCAGAGTGAAAGGTACTTCTGGGAAAGCCTTGGGGTAAAGGAAGAGCATCTCATCAACCGAGTGTAAAGCGCCGCTCTTGGTGAATTTTCCCTCACGCTGACTGCTCCATTCCACAGCGAGCGCTGAACCGTTTGAGTCATTTGAAGCGGATTTGCATGGCACCTGTTTGGAAGGTCCAGCATCTCTCACCTGTTGCCATGTTGTTCAAGCCGGTTATAATGTTACTTTCCTTTGTCTGTTCATCTTAAGGAATGAGGTGATAGGATGCCATTTAAAATATAACACATTGCAGTCGATCAACCTCACTGCCTGATCAACTGTGTGATGAAACAAATTAAGTTTTAATATCTTATTTGCGTTAATATGGAAAGAGATGAGGTACATAATGGGGTTTAATGGACAGCAAACACAAATGCAGGTGATGGTTTGGCGAGACGCGTGAGCGACAGCCCGGGGGGACAATTCATACTCTGCTCCCTACTGCCGCCCTGTGTCCAGGCGAGGGCACTGCAGCCTCCTGTGGCCTTTGTGAAAATGCAGTCTTTTCTCCGCTCACGAATCTCAAGTTTCAGTGGCCGCGCAATGCGCCACACCTGATGCAGCAGAGATTTATGGCAATACAAACACAACTTCTCCAATATTGTTCACTTTTATATTGTACAGCTAGACAGCTGGTTGAATGTACTCCCCGCCAGTATGAGTTCCCATCTTATTTTGGCAAAAACGAAAATATTTTTACTGTGACTTTTAATATCTGACTTTCAGTGGAAAAGCCAAGCATGGAATCACCTTAATCTTGTCAGGCAGAGAGTTATTAACCTGCCCAATAATTTCCTATCTGTTCCATAAACTTTCTATATATCCATCCATTTTTTGCAAGCTGCTTAACTTGAGGAGAGTCGTGGAGGTCTGGTGCCAATCCCACAAGCAATGGTCACCGGGCTACGAAAATGCCCTTGGACTGGATACCCATCCAACACAGGGTGACCACACACTGCAGGAAGTCCGGAGTGACCGATTAGCCTGAAAATCATGTCTTCGGACTGTGGGAGGAAACCCACGCAGACAAGCGGAGAAGATCCTAACTGCACACACTGAGGTAGAGTCGAACCCATGCGAACCAGTTCAGCTGCTGTTCCACATTACCTGCCTTTTAATTCTGCTGTATGCTGGCAAAAGTTGTGCTATTTTCTCATAGACTTCTGGTAAAATGCTTTTGATTCTGAAAATATTTATAACACCCATTTTCGTTAGCCACCGATCCTGAGCAGCGTCACGGTGGTCTGGTGCCTAACCTGGAAGCATAGAGTGATAGGGTATGAAACTGCTCCCGGGTGGGGTGCCAGCCCACCGCAGTCTGCAGTGACAGAACAACTGAACACACTCACAAAGCCCAGAATTAGCAAATACTGTAGAGCAGTGCTGACGCACAAAACCCGGTGATATTCCACAAAAATCCACAGCAGACCAGCGATGGTGCAGGAGAGTTGTCGTCATTATGACATGCACACTGATGTCGAGACTGAACCCCTCAGGCAGCGTAGCAGAAGCCCAGGCACAACCCACCCTGTGCAGGAGGATGCCATGGTCAGTCGTGTCCGAGGTTGCGGTGAGATCCAGGAGAATGAGCCACTTTATCCTAATCCAGAAGTTTGTCACCTCATTTTCTGCATCATTTTTGCATAACACATCCACAGCTCATATTGGGGGCACAAGGCTCCATTTGGTGAACATTTAACAAATAACAAATGTTTAATGGTTAATGAAAATGTTGTAATGTTTAAAAAAACCTTTTCCATCTGTATACATATAATCCTCAGTTTTCATAAAAGCAGCAGAGCAAAGCTTGCAGCCACAAACAACACAAGGGTCTTCATAACAGACTTAAAGTGCATTTTCCAGTAAGCCATGCCCTGCTCCGATTCAAGTAAAAAACAAAAATTAATTTATTAAATTCAACTCAACAAGACAAAGAACCAGTTCTTAAATCATCAAGTCCCCATTTTTAACAGCCTGCCTAGTCCATCAGTACAGAGTCTGCGCACACTTTGTGGTATCTTTACATATCAGTGCCACTGGGTGATGCACACAGCTGCTTGTGTGCATCAGCATGTAAACAGGTGACTCACAGAACAGATGCAATGATATCCTTAATAAAAACATGTCCTCTCCGGAACTGAAGTCTACCGTGTACTTTTGATATCAGGCAGTGTAATTTGGTCAACAAGACACATGACTGGTGCTCCTGCTCCTGAAGTCAAGAGGGCGGTCACTGAACGTGTACACAAATCTGTCCATTCTTTATTGTGTGTCACTCCCAGTCACTAGTCTCAGTGCAGTAGGCATGTGTGCAGTGTGCGTATTATGCCTGGATGGTGCTCTTTGCAGTAAAGGCTAGGTAGTACACCAGGATACCAATGGCAGCAGCCAAAACCTCTGTGGAGACCCAGGGACCACTCCATGCCCCCTGAAAAGAGGCGAAAAAAAGGCACTAAATTAGCTTGATGTATATGGTCAAAGGGAATGACCTGGCGGCGTTTTACATTTAGTGCTCAGACCCTGACAGAAATCCAGTGAAAACCCTTAACAAAAATGCTGCATTTCTGCATGGTCATCAGTAAATGGATTAATAATGTGGTGTGCAATATACATATAATATAATGATTGGTGTATGAACATCACTGATTTTTTTTTTTTTCTTACCTGGTGGTCCACGTTGACCGAGAACAAAGGTTTGATGGACTCCACATCCTCGTTGTTCCTCTGGGCCTGAAACAAAAGAAGAAAAAGTGATGGTACAGCAGGCACATTTCACAGAAACAAAAAGTCACAGGTCATCGTACTGCAGGCCTGCCTACCTTGCGCAGTGCGCTGTACGACTCCTCGTCGAAGAATTTGACCTGGTATGTACCTGCAGTGGCTTGTTTGTGAGGGAGACTCCAAGAGACCTGAAACCATATGGAGCGGAGAGAGGGGTCTCAACAGGGTGGCTAATGCCAACAGGCTATGGGCTGTAGCTGCCTTTGCAAAAATGGACTCAAACCTGGTACTTTCCAACATCCTGCCCTCGGGTCACAGGAAACTGTTTTCCATTGACATCAGCATACAGAGCCACACTCTGTGGAGAAGAGAACAATGTTGACCTTTCTTGAAAAATGACATTTTACATGCATACAGCAACAATAACATTCTAAAAATCTCTGTTATAAAATTGAATGTAAATGATAATATGGGTTGCTTTAATGTCAGTATGTCCACAATGAGACATTTCTGTTTTTTCTGACTAGCTATAAAACACCAGCAGAGCTGACTAGCTACCAGTAGACACAGTAGTACGCCATGTCCATATTCGCTTTACCTGAGCTCCATTGGCACAGGACAAACTGAGCTCCACAATGAAGACAGTTTCCGAGGAAATGACAGCGTCCGTAGTTGTGTAGGAGGACGATGTGATGACAGGGTCTGTGCAGCTCTCGGCTGAAAGGCAACACGGACTACGGTCAGCATCCCCACAGCCAAGATATTGGCACCTCGCTCAGAGCATTTATGTTTGTTTTTGCATTACAGGTGGAAGCGAAGAGGATGCGCTCAAGTGACTTTCTGTCAGCCGCCTGTCCAGAAAGTGTGACGTCACAGCACGTCCCATCCCCTACAAATCGTCAGTCTGCTGACGTAGTGCGCGTGCCCGCTGACGAAAGCATTCAGGCGAAACGCGTCAGCCCGCCGTCGAAATTCAATATGACGCTCTAGTCAGTTTTGAAGGCGGCCCCTTTTCGGGCCAAACATTGTGTGGAGCTGACAGTAGGAAAAGAAAGAAGCTGCCTGGCCCGTTAACGATGGCACAAACACGGGGTTTCGCCCTTTAAATGTATCAGTATAAAGCACATGCTAAGAAATAAAAGTGAAGTTAGCAGCTAGCCAGGGACAGCTCGTCACGACAGCAGTTGTGAAGACAACAGGTAAAACTGTAGCTATATTTAACAAACTACTGACGGAGATGCAACATACTTAACGTGGTTAACAGTAGCACATTATCACCATACTTTACGGCTGCAAGGGTTAACTTAGCTGGCTAGTGAGCTACTGTTACTTCAGGAAGCACACAAATATTAGTCTAACAAAATATTACCAATACCATTTACCTGCAGAGAGGTAGATAAAAAGAGACAGCAAAGCAACGGTCCGTAGCATTTTCCACCCCGTCTTGTTATTAATATTCACATGAATGGCTAATTTTCCACCGTACCGCAGCCTTACTCGCTTCTCTTTCTGTAAAGCCACCTCAGCGCCAGCGCGCATTGGCTTCTGGGATTGACGACACGTCATCCGTGCGTCCAGGAGCCCGGAAACAGCGTCTACCGGGTTGCCAGGGTGTAGAGAAATCCCTGCGTACAAGGACGACAGGGAATGGAACGGTTACAGCATACATTTTACAGAGAACTTGCTTTGATAAGTTTTTCCAGTAAACCCCAAATTTATTCCCCACTCCGGAGATCGTCTCTAATATTACATTTTATTTAGCTGACATTTTAACTCATGACGCAAATTTATGCCATAAGTGGACAACATTCTAGTTAGACACTGCCCGGCCCAAAAACAAGCCATCACCTGGATTTAACTTGGTGTTATGGTGTGGGGTTGCTTCAGTTGGTCAGGTCTAGGCATAGCAATGTTGTGCCCAAAAAAGAGGTGAGCTAACTACCTGAATGGACTGAATGAGCAGGTTTTTCCGTCAATGCATTTTTTCTTCATATTCCAAGGCGACAATGGCAGGATTCATGGGGCTCCAATTGTGAAAGAGTGCTTCGGGGAGCTTGAGAGAGACATTTTCACACATGGATCGGCCACCACGGAGTCCAGACCTTAACCCCATTGAGAATCTTTAGGATCTTGTGCTGGAGAAGATTATGCAACTCTCCCATCATCAATACAAGATCTTGGTGAAAAATGAATGCAACTCTGGACGGAAACAAATGTTGTGACATTGCATAAGCTTATCGAAACGATGCCATGGCGAATGCGTGCTGTTATAAAAGCAAAAGGCGCTCTAACCAAATATTAGTGTGCCAGTTTTTTTTTTTTGGCCGGGCAGTGTATGTGGACCTGGGAACTACTGTGCTTGGTGTTTCAACCATAGCAGTGAGACTGGACAGCGCTATTGGGGATCATCACTTCCTCAAAATCACTTCTGTGCGTGTGTGATAGAGAGGGAGAGACCACACTGCAATGGAATTGGCATTCCATCCGATGTGTAGTTTCACAGCTTTGGTGCCCAGTGACTCCAGGATAAATTCCAGACCTGAAAGACTAACCAAACACACCCTGATCACTGATAATGGCTGGACGAGTAAAGTGCATTTTAAGACATTAAGCTAAATGTCATAATATGCAAGCAAGTTGCAGTCATGGAGTTAACATTGATTTGGCTCTTTTCTCCAAAATGCTTGTACTTAGCTAACACCTTTGTTCAAGATGACCTACGGTGTTAGACACAGTACACTATACAGGGAAGTTCAGAATGTCCGTTTGTTTCAAAGAGATTTGAGGACTGTAAGAGGAAAGCAGAATACAGATCCACACAGACAAAGAAAGGTCAAGCAAAGTTCACAGACTGAGCAGAGATTCAACCAACCAGTTCTACCATCCAGGTGCTGTGAGGCACCAGTGCTATGCACTGCAATGGTACCATCCATCTTGCACAGCATTTGCTTGAACATGGCTGTTACTGCAGTGTGAACTATTAATCATGGGGTACTAAACTAGCACAGCTAAGCTGAAATTTTTAAAAGCAGTGAAAGTATAAAACTAATATAATACGTCAGAACTATAGTTCACATCTATTGAAAAGAATGACATATATGCATGTCTTGATATTCAGATTCAAAGAGATTTATTTGTCACATACATGGTAACCAGGTATGCCATACAGTGAAATGCTAACTGAATCGACAAGACACTGTGCGTGGTTTTGAGGATAGTGGTAGGTTCAAGAGCCTTATGGCCTGTGGATAGAAGCTCCTCTTAAGTCTCTCCGTTTTTGCCATAATGCTTCTGAATTGTTTGTCCGATTTCAGCAGGTTGAACAGATGATTGCTGGGGTGAGACAGGTCACCGATGATCCTGGTCACTCTGGTCCTGCATCTACTGGTGTAGATGTCCTGTAGGGATGGCAGATCAGATCTGGTGCAGCGTTCCGCTGCCCGGGTCACTCCATGCAGTGCCTTGATGTCGCGAGCACAGCTATTCCCAAACCAGGAGATGATGTTCTGAGTCAGAACAGATTGTATAGCACCAGAGTAGAACGTTTTAAGGATTGACGGAGAGACCTGCGGTTTCTTCAGCTGTCTGAGGTGGTGGAACCGCTGCTTTGCTCTACTGGCCTGAGCTCAGATGTGTACAGTCCATCTCAAGTCCTCAGTGAAATGAACGCCCAGGTATTTGAAGCTGCTCACCCTCTCCACTGCAGTCCCGTTGAGTCTAATGGGGGTGTAGGACCGCTGCTGTCGTCTACCAAAGTCCACCACCATCTCTTTAGTTTTGCCGATATTCAGTTGGAGGCAGTTCTCCTGGCACCATGATGCCAAGTTCTCCACCTCCTCCAAGTATGCTGTCTCATCGTTGTTGGAGATGAGGCCCAGCACCACTGTGTCTTCAGCAAATTTGATGATGGAGTTGGAAGCATGCTTGGCCACACAGTCGTGAGTGTAGAGGGCATAGAGCAGAGGGCTAAGTACACATATTTATGCATTTTAACAAAATAAAGTACTTTTCATTTTGACAGGATACCAAAATTTATTCCATAAATCTGATTCATTACAGCAATATAAACTTTTTTCCAGATAAAGACAGTTTACATACAGATTGACAACACAATTCAAAGACAAAGTGCACATGCATACTGGAAGACAGACTGACAGTAATAAAAACACCAACAAATCCAGTGCAATACTGTGTACAGCAGTGTCAGTGTCTCCTTATTTTAACTGGCAAACAAAGTGGAATTAAAACTTTAAAAACATTTGGCAGAACTATGCATCTATATGAGGCATTTATATTATGTCTGATTGTAATTCATCTCTTTCAGTATACATCATTTCAGATTATATTTATAGATGATCATCATCATACCCATCAAATTGCAACACTGCTCCCTACCTCACACTAGGAGTGCACAACTTCAGTCCTTAAGGGCCACAAGCTGTATCAGTTTCTTGCTTGGTCTCAGTTCTTCACTGCTTTATTGAAGGGGATATAGTGAGTCACCTCACATGGGTACTTCAGGTGCCAGCCAGACACTGGATAAAACGTATGCACTAAATCCATTAGGACTCTGGCTCTCAAGGACCGGCATTGTGTACGCCTGCTTTATAGTGTCCCATGTCTCCATACCAGGGCTCACTGGATGCAGTCTGTTACATGGATCTGCAGGGTGTCCATGTCCGGTGCCTGGTATTGACACTTTGGGCAGCGGTAATCAGGCAGCTCCTCGGACACATTCGGCATGCGGAAAGATGGGGGCTGTGCTGGGCTGAAGGGGATTGTGGCCCCAGGAAATCCTCCTGTATTGGGGGGGGGGGGGGGGCGCAGGAGAGAGATGCATTTTGTAGACCAGAAAATCTGTCATAACAATCCCTCAACCCAACATGCTGTCTGGACTTTTTAGTGCTGCTCTTAGTTCTTATTAATGTGAAGAACACTAGAAGACCTGCAATATTTGGCTCTGCAGGGTTACATTGGTTCCAGGATAAAAATGACACTAACTACCTGGAAGAGGCGGGAGTAAGGGACGGGCTGCCCGATAGTCTTCTATGTGTCTTTGCTGCATCTCCTCCATCCTGGCACTGCAAGAGATGACTAGGCTGATATGACTGAAAACACCTGCTCTGCTCTTACGCAGGATTCTCATGCAGAACACAGTAAATATTATTAACTAATGTAGATACAGTGATATTTGTAGTAATAGTAATATTTGGCAGCTATTATCCTGCCAAAGGCGTTGCCACAGTACCGGGAGGTGCTTTCCAGCCTGAGCCTGTCCACCTCAGCCAGAGCACGGTTCAGCTGCTCCTGGAGCTCCTCCTTGCGCTGGTGCAGCTTCTCTCTGGCCTCTCTCTCTGCCAGGAAGTCTGACTTGTAAATCTCTGCCTAGAAGAGAGATGTGTAAAAACATGAAGATGAACCTGCATGTCCATGTGCTTAAACAGGCAGCATTCTGTGTGGACTGATGTGTCACTAAGAGTGTTGCATGAGGTACCTGTGCAGTGAGGACAGGCACAGTCTCTAGTGTGCCCCTTTGCTGCTCCACCTCCTCCTTCAACTTGTCAATCACATCCTGTTTTAGGGCTAGAGCCCGTTCGGCCTCCACCAGCCTGCTGGCTAGGTCTTCCACCTCTCCATCCTGATGCAGAAAGTAATGAACTCAAATTCACCGGAGAACAAGGATGCACATACTGCTTAGAATGTGTGGTGAGGTAAGCATGGCGACATTTACACTAGATCAAGTACACACCCTCTGCTTGGCTTGGCTCTCGCTCTGAAGTTTGGAGTCATAATCCTGGTACAGCTGAGTGTATGCATGTTGCAGCTGGGCCAGCTTTCTCCTGGGAAAGGAGTCACACACTTCAATGATACTCAGTTAAAGTAAAGAAGGTTCACAGGCTTCCTTCATATAACTAGTGCTTGTTTATGAGTATTTTTACTTAGCATCCATATCCAAAAATTTGCATCAACTTACAAGAACAAAATTTGCTTTTTAAAAATATGCATCTTGATTTTGAGCAGCTTCCAAATTATAAACACAGGAATTATGCATGCTTTCCAAGCCTTTTGTGTAAACAAATGAAGAGTAAAAGTAAACATTTTTTTGTGCAGTTTTTGTTTCAATATAATTATTTTAAATGTGAACTGTCTGCTTAGCAGGAACACAATTTCATTATTTCCAGGGAGGTCATGTTTATAAACAGAAACACAGGGCTCTAAAACCACTGAAACAATCTTTGAAAATTAATGTTTATTGAAAAGAATAAATAAAACCCTAACCTACAGGGCTGTTTCAAACATAGGGGTCAGGATGCTAAGTGATGCTCCAGCAGGGTAAACACTCACTTGTCCTCTGTGAGGACGAGCCTCTCTGCCTTGAGGGCCGCCTCAAGATTCTGGGTCTGCAGGCGCAGCTTGTCCACTGTGACACTGTGCTGAGTCTTAAGCTGCTCAGTCTCTCTCTCTAAAGTGTGCAGCGCCTCCTGGGTCTTACCCAGCCTGGGATACACCAGGAGGTGGGCAGAGGCAACATATGAGAAGGCACACAAAAACAGATTTTCACACATATAGAGGCAGAGGGACAGTCACAAGTACAAAAGCAAGTAGAGGTGCACACAAGAGAGCCATGCGTACTTCTCCTCCAGCCTCGACCTCTCAGTTTCACTCCTCTCCAAACAGCTCTGCCTCTCATGCAGCTCTCCCAGCAGGGAAGTGACTTGGGCCTTCAGGGTCTCACTGTCCTTCGTCAACTACGCAACGGGCAGAACACAAAAAGATGGAATGTGGGCTTTGAACTCAGACTGCACGTGGCCAACCTCACAACGCCATACACCTTTTTCCAACAATAAGCACGAAACATGCGTGCAAGATTAAGTTTCCACTTTGCAAAGGCGTGTCTGCACATCAGAGGCCGAGTACCTGTGCGCATTCATTCTCCCTCTGCTTCAGCAGCACTTCGTTTTTGTCTTGTTGAACTCTAGTCTTTTGGAGAGAGTCCAGTTTCTCTTGCAGCTCCTTGTACCTGTAAAACGGCAACAGGACACACTGTCTGAACACAGTTTACATGCTATTAACATGAATAAGACTTCATCTGTGCAATTTCTTTTGGATCAATAAAGTTTATATGTATCCATCTATCCAGTATCACTATGCTCTGTCTCATCAGGTCTGCATGAATATGGCAGTAGCAACGATCACACACACATTAATACACAGTTAGCTTTCACACACATTCCATGTTTTGAAAGACACGTCAAAGATAAATCCCAACACACCTGAACTGCGTTGCCTGCAACTGTTTGGAGAGTTGAACTAGCTGAGGGCTGAGAAGTCAGAAGAACATATGAACATTAGAACAAACAATTCAATATCCTATTTGGCACTCGAAACTGAATACTACTGTGTCGCACCTAGATGCCGTGGCCATAGCCGCAGGTCCAGGCAAACTATGAGAGCTGCTTGCCTGCGCATCTGAGCATTGTAGGGCTTCCTGTGTCACTCCAGAACCCTGGGAAAAGGGTGGGGTCATGTTACATCCTCTTAAAATGTGGTGGAACTGAACACGAACCTAACAGGAATGTCAAAGAGACACAGGGCCAACAGAGAGGCCTAGGGTACCTGCATTTGAGTAAGTCTCGACTGCAGCTGTGCATTTGCATTACGCAGGTTCTCCCTCTCTCGCTCCCCTTCCACTATAGTTTTTTCCAGCTCCTCGTTTCTGCCCCTGAGCTCTCGCATCCCTTCCTCCAGCTTCTCCTTGTGGGTACGAAGTAGCCGCAGGACCTCGTTTCCTCCCTCCATGGGCTGACAGAAAGACAATAGCCATACAAGGAGGAAAGGAACACATCCTGTCACTTCAATAAGTCTGGACACCTGTACAGACTACTTGGACATGCAAGCAGTTACACATGTAAATGCAGTGAAAAAGACATGGATAACACACATCGAAACAAGTACATTCATAACCCGCTAATTTTAATCATATGAATCAACACAGATATTTGATTTTTAAGTTTATGGACACATCTGACACATGGCTAGTCAAATCTGACAGGAAAAAGCTTCCCCAATTCTGCATAATCGTACCAAGAATAAGACCTTAACCTGAAGGGTCAACTGGTTAAAAGTACTGGCCTGCATTCAGAGGGCTAAGGTTCAAATCTCAATTCTTGCCAGCCCAAATTGTTCCAGTTAAAACTCCCTAACTGTATAAATGAATAAGTGGCTGTACGTGGCTCTGGCAAACAAATAAATATAATGTAACTATAAAGTAATTTATATTGTCTTACACTATAATTGTAGATGTTCCACTGCATGCAGTCCACCAGGACAGTATGATACACGCATTACACAGCTCTTACCAAGCTTGTTGGACCAGCCCGCTTGTCCACCTCCCTGTTTTCATCTCCATCCCCTTCTCCTTCCACCAATGCCTAAAAAAAGGCATGTGCACATATTTATGCAGAAAGACAGAGCACCACAGGGCATGGCTATCCAACTGGAAAAGAAGAATTTAAAAGCTCAGCAGGAAAGAGGAAAGTGTGCAACAAACTGACCCTGTGGGAGTTCTGGAGCTGTGCTCCTGTTCCAGAAGAGCTGCTCTGCTCCTGATGCTCAGCTGGGTGTGGGCCTTGTGCTCCAGCAGCGAGGAGGCTCAGCTGACCCTGCAGCTCTCGGTTCTCCCTGGCCAGCCTCTCCACCAGGTCTCGTGCCTCCTGGAACCGCTGGCCCAGGAACTCTCTTTCCTCCCTCAGCTTCTGATGCCATCCTTGAATCTCCTCACATCTTGTCCTCAGAGCTGCATTGCTTTGCTTTAATGCAGCTGAAAAGTGGCACGAGAGAGGAAACGTCAAACAGATTCAGTTCGGTTGAGAGTCGTGCACACCGACACGTTAATCTGCATCTAATCCAATAAACTGATATGAACTGACATTTCATACAGCAACCGTGGCTAAAATAACATCTTTGTGGGGTCAATGTGACTAACGCACACCTGGCCTTTGTTTGACAGCTGCACTGCAGCATAACTGACGTGAAGAAACCGACTGCATCGTGCTGGGTGCATCCGCTTACCTCTCAGCTGGTTGTTGTCTCCCAGAAGCCTGTGAATAACTTCGCTGTCGGCCAGCTCGGGCGGAACTCTGGCACACCCTTGGGAGGTGCTCCCCAGAGACCCCTGAGCCCCAGATCCCGCTGCCTCTCTTCCTGCCATGTCCCACTGCAATGCACTGCCCAAGGGTCCCTGAGGCTGGACCATCACCTGAGGGCGAGAGAGCGACTGACAACCAAGTTCCTACTTCATCAATAATGACAGCTGGTTGTCTGTGCGTTGACACTGTGGGACTGTCCGTCTGTATGGGTTTCCTCCCACAGCCCAAAGCCCTGCATTCCAGGTTAATCGATCACGCCGATTTCTCTGCAGCGCTTGCCTGCGTGCGGCCACCTTGTGATGGACCACAGCGTCCTTTCGTGGGCGCCCAGTGAGTCTTCAACATACATGACCATAGCCAGGATAAAGGATGGACGGCACACACACCAGCCCGAAATGTAACTGGTTAATATTTAAGTAACTCCTCATGGACGCTGTAGAAATGACTTCGTTTCGGAATGAGAAACATTATGAGACGGCAGTGAAAAGGAACGAACATGATCGCCATCATGAGCACGCTGAAAGCAGCCACAAAAACCTGCGCGGCAGCTACATGACAGCACATTTGTGGAACTTTTTTGGCTCCCGTTGGTTTTTTCGTTTGAATGCTTATTTTCAGATTTATGCAAAGCACAGCCACATCAAAAGATTCTCGCCCGTTCCTCTCACACAAGCGGTAAGCATGCGAGTCCGAGCGGAGAGCTGGCAAGCAGATTAGCCAACGCGACCGGGACAACGCGCAGGCGACACAGACGAACACAAGAGCACACTGACAAAAACGGGCACCGCGACAAGCAAACACGCTGACAACAAACGACAGCCTGACAAAAAAAACCCCCAAAACTGACAACTGACGGACAGCCTGAAAAAGAGACAGTTGTTCTCTCAGACGGTTATTAATGTCGCCTCAGAAGGCCCAACCACAGCACTGGACTGCGGCCACTTTTTTTATTTGACACCAAGCAGAACCGAGTGGTCCACGTCGTTTAATCGCCACAAACAACAGCGCCGGACGATTCGCGCAGCCCATTCCTGTTCAGCGTAATATTTTCAGCGTAACGTGCACCAGCAGCTAACCAAAGCAAATAAATGGAAGGGAACAGAAGAATCGCACGCTCGTACGTGTGTGTGTGTGTACATACAGACGAGCGGCAGGTACCTCGTCCGCAGCAGGGCGGGCGGGCAAGCAGCTGTTGGAACAGCCTGGAGAGGCCGGGGGCCACGCACTCGACCTCCTCTCAGGATGGCGCGGGCGCGGGCACGGCTGAGCCACGGCGACGAGGCGCGTTCCCGGGAGACGCTCGGCGCGTTCACGGTCGCAGATCGGCAGAGCCCTCTTTTACTTCCGTGTTCAAGTATGACGTCAGCACGCACTTAAAGCGAACGTTTCCTCCGCAGCGGCGGCGCCGACTGACACGGGAATGCATGTCGTTGCCGTTGGTAAAGCTCGCTCGCTAACTAACTAACTAACTTCGCGCTGCGTTGTTTTATTTTCTGTGCAGCTGACGAAATTAAAAGGCGTTAAATATATTTCCGCCAAGGAACGCCGAGGCCTTCAAAAGAAGTGCGACGTCTGGCAACCCGCCGATGTGAATTGCGCAGAGGGCGAAGGTGCGGCTCGCATGCAAAACAGCCAGCGAAAGTACCGGGTGGAGAATAAAATCGATCATGGTGCTTCTTAGGAGAGTCTAGGCAACGTCAGTATAACAGCTCTCTTTTTATATTAATTCTTAACAGTACAAATACAAAACGTACATAAATATTATTCAGACGATACGGAACAAATGCCATTGGTAGAAACGCTGCACAAGAAGCCTGGAATAAATACGCATTCATTGATATTTCGGGCTCTGCATTGAGGAGGCGAGGATATTAATGACGTATTGCTGCATATAACGAAGGGCGCTTTTAAATGTACTTTTAAAAGTATCAAATAAGATAACGGTAAAATAAGTTAAAAAAAATTCTTTATCTCTCACTGTCGGATATCATGGTGACCAAACAGTTCATATTCAAACAGCGAAGAAGCCGTTACATGGGCAGTTAACGGGTGTACGCAGGTGTGTGCAGAACAATTTGGGAACTCGAACAGTTCCACCACAAATGTAGAGGAATTTCACACAAGTATCACGAAAAGGGTTTCCTCTCCGCAGCCTTCAGTTTTGTAAGCGCCGGCGCAGCTTCTGCAAGGCAGCGCACTTTCGGACAGCCGGGGAAGAAAATGGGCGCAATAGTTTATACCAAAATTTCACAACCTTATTTACAACTAAGTGCTTAAGGGTTCGAACCTCTTTTCCATTTAATATTTCCATGAGACATTTACATAAGGAACCGTGGACATGGCTCGCAGGAAGCACAGGACTGCAGAGGACAGCAGGTATCCTGGCTGCTGGAGTCACCTGTTGACCAGGTGTCTCGAACACTGAAGTCATCTCATCCCAGAAACACTGCTGCTAACTGTTGCTCAGGACCAGTGTCTCAAGATCCATTCTCAGATAGAAAGTGTGTCTGCACATGAGGTGTTTCACTGTCCCCGTCTTCCGCTGCTGTCTGCAAGCAGAGTAGGACACTGTCACACCCTGTCTCTGCAGGACATTGTTATCTATCTTGCCAGTTCCTTTATCCAGAGTGACTTGCGTAAATTCACCCATTTATACGACAGAGTAATTTTACTGGGGTGATTCATCCATGTTGCTTGCTAATGGGTACTGCAGGAGGAGGTGGGATTCGAACCCGAGTCCTTCAAGTGTAAGGCAGAAGCACTGACCACATCTCTGGCTACTAATACTGTATGTTCAGTGCTTTTAAAGTTAGAGAAATAGAAAATAGGGAGAAAGTGAGGAAATAATGCCACACATAGGGGTGGTGCAGGGTGCGACCCTCTCCTGTGAGCTCCGGCGACCATATCCTCCCGCTGACCCTCCTGTTCTGTTCATCCAGCATTGCGATGGCAACCAAAACTGCCTCTGCACTGACCCTATAGACAGTCAAAGAGTGAGGGATCATCCTTCCTCACTGCACCTTACCTGACAAGAGAAACGGTTTTTAACTGTTAAATACTAATAATTAACACAGGAAAGACGACTGTAAAATCTGTATTGCAATACCGTGACTTTTTTGTAATGTTTTAAAGAATTTGGTAGCTTGGGTGTATCTGTGTAGCTGGGGCCTGTAAATAAAACTGCTTCTGTCTCAAAATCACACCATTTGTTTTAGGACTCAGTTCGTCCACTAAAAGAACAAACACCCAGACTGACAGACAGACACACTCACACAGCACAGCATTTCGTCAGTTAAGTGTCCATGATACAGCACTCAGTCCTTATTAATATCCTGTATTCTGTGGGTAGCTCCTACCATACTGTGTGTTACATTATGGGTAACCAAGAACATTGATTACTTGACGCATGTGTGAAAATGTCTAAAAACTAAATATTATTACATATAGCTAGATAAATGGTTATACAGTGAGTATATGTACTGCAGGTGAACTGGGATGTTATGAGTGAACACTGAACCAAATCCCTCAAATACGCTCAGACGTAAATGGCGCATAAACTCGATTCTGATGCCAATTCTTCTCATTTGTACGTGCGGCCTCAGAACGTAAAATTTATTCTTGTTGTTTCTTTGTGAAGTCTTAGATGAAATGTACCTGGTGTGAGACTGCTGGAAAATTAAAAGCGCAGCTTTGTTGTGTTGAGGATTAATGAGATTTTCAAGGAGAAGGTGACTTGTCCTTTTCACCATCCCTGTCCAGTTTAATCTGTTTGCTTCTCTGCGGATTTAGTCAAAGACCTCGGACAGCCCCGAAGACTTATAATCGGCCTCTGACTTTGACTGGTGGAGATTTTACTTGACCTGCTTGCGAAGCATTCACGATGTGGAAAAACAGGACTTCAAGTTATTTAGAAAAAACTGGCATAAGCTGACCATTTATTGGATTCACTCCATTTAATTGTACTTTTTAATGACAAAGCTTTTAGAAAGGAATAAACTGCAAATAAAACACTGTAAGCATGGCGGTCAGAAAGGATTCACAGCAGAGCTACATTTGTTCATGGAAAACATCAGCAGCGGTTAGAAGAACTAAGCACTGCTCTGTGGGTGAGTGGGTGAGTCTCACCCTGGAGCCTATCAGAATGTTTGGAGATGCGCTACAACATCCAGTCAGCCATAGCACCCAGTAAGCAGTGGCAACCACAGACAGAATTTCTATCCATCTTCTTATTCCTTCACCCCTTTTTTAAAAACCTATGAAACCTTGAACTCTTGTGCACATTAAGGAGGTAATAATGATGACACTAGAACCTGGCTATGAAAACAGCCTCCATGTTATGCTCTGCTGAACTAAGCTACACTGACAAATCTTTTTAAAAGGGAAAAAATAATAGTATTTTTCCAGATATTTTAAAAATTTCTCTCTTTGTCTATCTACACTCTACCCAGTCTTACCCCTTGACATTCTGTATTTCTCAATTCTTTCCTGTACTCTTCTTACATTTTTTGTTACTTCTTTCTTTTACTCTGCATTTTCCCATTATCCCTTATTTTCCCAATGTTCTCTCATTCCTGTTGGTCGGCTTTTCTGAACCGACTCCTGTCTTTTTCTGTACGGGTCGAAGGATTGACGGTGAGAGGTGGGAACCAGACAGTGTGCTAGAGGAGGTGCTGGATGCCTGGTCTGCAAGGGGCTGACGGGTCAGAAGCTCCTTGAACACCGTGTTCATCTGGAGGGTAACCTCCTATGAGAGACACATAACAGAACTTAAGCAAGGCGAACACTATTCATCCTACCAGGTATCACAGGTGGCTGTATCACATGTACTACGCTTGTCGGCAGTAATGTTAAAAAATAATTCCTTGTTTTTTTCAAGGATGATATTAGCTGTGATAGGGTTATAAAAGGTGGCCCTTGCTATTATTAAGTAATGCAAGTTCTAATATTGTGCATAGTCGATTTTGTAAGGTATTACAGTTGCAACCAACCCTGTCAAAGGGTCCGGTCTGTTTGTCCGGTGTTCCCACTGGTTTCATATTTTCAAAAGCCATTCTTCTTTCTTGAGGTCTGGAAGGTAAATAAAGGGAAATTGCTGAGCTTTGTTTAAAACAGAGCTCCGTGGACACGTACCATCAAATTATTTAAAAGATATAACTATTTGCACTAGTGTGTGTTCAGGTGAGCCCAGGGAGTTGTAGACATGAGGTACCCCGGTTGTTGCCCATGGGCAGGCGAGTAGGAAGGAGTGCCCTGCTTCCCATCAGCCATATTTTGGGCAGGGCTGGTGCTGTTCCCTCCTTTCTGTCTGCTAGGAATGGACCCACAGTCGCTGTTGACCCTGAGGCTGAGAGGCACACAAACACCAAGGGAGAATGCGCTGTATTACATTTCAATTAGAGGAGCCCTTTGTTATCCGTAATCTGTCTATCGGAAAATTAGCTTTAGCAAAATTTGCACCCAAGATTCACTGTCCGAATCTACACGCTAGGAGAGACGATACGCTGTGTTAGGAATGTGAAGCGTTTTAAGAGAATGGGGCATCAGTAAGAAGTCTGTTAAAAGCTAAAAGCAGGAGTTACCCCGGAACAGCAACTCCGGTGCTGGAGTTTTCAGTGCAAAACTTCCCTGTGATATTCAGCCAGGGTCAGGGGTAAAAAGGAAAAGTCACTAGAGTGTGCGGCAGTCATATCTCAGCTATTTTCCCAATATAACTGTGTCTTGCTCACGTTGTTTAAACCTGTTATGCATTATTCCCATCAGCTCCCCCACATTACTAATAGAAACATTTTCTAAGAAAGTGGAAGAGCTTGTGAATAAATCTGTAGTGGACTGTCATATGGGTGTCCAAGAGTGTTTTAGTGATATCTGGGGAAACTGGACAGAGGATTTGGGATGTGCTGGGAATGAGTTGTTATTTTTCCTGTTGAAACTGATGATACATAAACACCCACTTGCTATTTTCGAGAACAGATTAGATTCAGAATTCAAGGGATGACTGCATTTCTTATAACTTGGTTTCAACAGTGAATTATATTTCCCGCAAGTTTTACGATGCCTCATAGGGCAGTGACTAGGAAACCATCACATGCTGTATGTCTTCCAGAAAGGGGCTGGCTAGGACAAGAGTAGACATGGGGTCCTGGTACCGATTGCTCTGTTCTGCAGTTTGCGGCTCCATGGAGAGGTTCCCGGTACTGCATGCTTTTGCTTGCTCCACCATTCCTCTTGTTGACCTGGAGTTGACACAGGCAATAGCATCTAACTTAGGGTGAGCTCAAAGCTTTCTTTACTGCATTTCCCACACAGAAAAACTACTTTGCACACATCTGTACAGTCTAGTGAAACAGTAATCTTCATTACAACCATCGCTTCATAATGTCAACAGTATGTCTCTGTGAACCTCTCTGTTGCTCGGGGTTACAAGATCAACAGGACTGCGTCATGGGAACCTTACTACCATACAGTGGAAATATAAAATGAGAAGAATAGTTTTTCATTGTGATGATGAATCTCACCCATCAATTACACTGATGTACTTGTCAGGTATCAGACCCTTGACTCCACCCACTTCCCCTCTCCACCAGTCCACAGACGCCCTGTTATGGAGGATTAGGTAGTCCCCTTGCTTGAATGACAGCTCGGCAAATGAGCGGGCGACATAGTCAAACATGGCCACAGCATCCCACTCTGCAAAAAATTGCATTAAAATTAAAATGAAAACAAACAGTAAAAATTAAATCACCAAAACTGCTTTTATGCACATATGGTAGGGTATGTGCCCAATGTGTGTGCACAGCAGTAACAGGAAGTGAGATCCAGCAAAGCTCACACCCCTCAGGGGAGTTACAGCTGTCATTCTTATTGAGCACAACATTCACACACGTTATAATCATTTTAATGTTGTTCTGGATTCAGTTTACAGAAGTTTCACAGGTTTTCAGTTGTCTTCCTTACCATCCTCACTAGGCAGCTGCTCTGTGTCGCCTTCTACTTCCTCTATGGTAGGTTCACTGCAGACACACAGTGTTACACAGGAAAGCTTTTACCCAGTTCTCCCCATTGGCTGCGTGTGTGTGCGCGCATGTATGTGTGCTCTTCTGTCCTCACCAGTATTCCTGCTCCAGCGTCATGCACTTCTCATATATGGGACCCTGCAGCTCAGGCTGGCTCGGGAAGATGCTCTCATGCTGCAGGATCATGGTTGTGACCAGGGCATTAATCTGGGGTTGCAGCGCCACCATGCTCTCAGTGTCCGAGCCCCTCAGCAAGCTAGGACCGAAGCACACCGCTAGGTTGTAGGGCTGCATCATGTTCTCATCGCTGTACTGGGACACACTGGGCAGGGAGGAGACACACACTTCATTTAGAGGCATTAGAATATACAGCGCCACCCTTTTAGCAGTAAACTACTGCACTAAACGCAACTGGTAATCGGCTCCCTTCTTCCTGGGGGGGAGGTATGGAGTCACTCATCATTTGGGACATCCTGAGTTCAGTGTGCACTCAGCTATGTACAGTAGTATCTTTACTTTTGTTCTTTTAATTGTGTCTCATTGCTGTGAGGAGTTATAGTTATAGGAGTTATATATACTGGCCTTGTTGGCGTCTAATTTTTCTTTAGAGCTTAAACATAAAATTTAAGTCTTCCAAGTTCTCCTACTTTGTCAAACCTGCTGACAGGTCATTTGTCGCATGTCGTATTAGTGCCAACTAAGCAGTCGATGAATAACATTTTCATTTTTCTTTTCACACAAGAACGCTGGCTGAAAAATATTATTTTTCATTAAACTCACAATAATGCAACCCAACATTTTACACAATAGATTTCTTGGACCACACATCTCATTATGGCAGAGGTTTACTGTACTGCACTAGCAGTAACTTTGCACCAGTACACGTGGTACCACATTTATGAGTTGGGCCTTCACAAATAGGCCTTCAGCATTTGTCAGAAGAATGTGACCCAGGCCAGGTCAGACCCTCGTCATCAAACCTAAATGCTGCAGCTCCTGTAATGCATTGGTTTTGGACTGAGTGAGTGAACTTTGAGAATCACATGTTTGTATCTGTAGCTCCCTGTCTGCTGCTAAAATGTACTTTCTTTTACCTGGGTTGTACACTGCTTTGAAAAAAAATATCTGCTAAATTAATAATTATTAATGTCAGAAGCATAGCATTTCCATGGTGTTGGGCACAATGATGTAGACAGGAACAGAGCAGTCTTTCGGTCCATTTCATCTATTGAACAGCTAGCAAAGACCAGGCTGGTAGACAGGCCCTTTCTTTGAAGAGCCAGGATACCCCGGCTGGCAGGAGTATTTACAACATTTTATGAATAAGAAAACAAAGTAAATGACTATTTGTGATAGCTATCTGTCAACAAATTAGGTTAAGATAGAACCTTACTGGTCCCCACAGGAAATTTTGTGTATAGTACTCATAAGATACATAACAGTAAATAAATAACAAAGGGAAACACTAAGTAAATAAATAGCAAATAAATGAGTAAAAAATAGCAGAAGAAAGTCTAATTGTTAAAGGTTCCTTGTTGGCATTATGAAGGCGGATGGCTTTTGGTAGAGGTGCTTCATACTGAACCTAAGTTGAACAACCTGGTCACTAAAAAAGGCCATGGCCATCACTTCATTTAGAAGATGTGATCCATTGTCCATGATGGACTGAAGCTTCCTCCTCATCCTGCCCTCCACTGATGCCTCCAGTGCATCAGGACTCTGATCCATGACAGAACCTGCTTTCTGAATGAGTTTGTTGCCTGTCTAGAAGTGATGTTTCCCTTCGTCAGCATTAAAGATCACACTGAAGACTATGGCCTGTGGAGAACGTTGCTGCCTACGGTAAAGGACCTCAGACTCAGATGGTACAGCCCACTGAGTCCTTTCATATACAGCAAATTTGCGGTGTGCATCCAGTTCAGTCTCTTATTGATAAGGGCACCTGTGTACTAAAAATGGACGGTCTCCACATCTGCACCCTCAGAAATGGCCAGGCGCTAGAGGCTTTAATATGGAGAAGATCTATCAACTCCTTTGCTTTGTTGATACTGAGCTGGAAGTGGTTTTATTTACATCATGAAGCTTTAACTTCAGCGCACAACTGGTATGCTGTTAAATACTTCTCAGAGAAGATCATAACAACGAAAAATTTTTTACTCCAAGCTTTGTAAGTTGGAGACCAACTGTATTACATTAAAATTACATTTACTTAGACTTCTCATCCGCATAGCAGCTTACAATAGTTTACCAATTTATACGGCTGGGTAATTTTTTCTGTATTTTGCTCAAGCGTACCGCAATAGGGGGTGGAATTCAAACCTGTGACTGCATAGTAGCAGCCTTAACCACAGCACCACCTGCTGCCCTGTACACATTTAGCATTACAACTACATCACCAAAATAGCTACGGCAGATCCACTATAGTAGGGCTGAGTTAACCAAAAATCACCATTTAATGGTGTGCGAGTTAAATAAAACCACAAATAAGAAATAACTAATGGAAGTAGTTCAACAGGCAAACTTATATGGGTAGTTGTACTCACTGATGAAGGAATGCAAAGAGGTATCTCATGACAATGACGACAGGTGGAGGGAAGGAGGTGACAAGGGACTTGATGCGGGCAACGCTTTCTGTCTCGCTCTCTATCTCTGTGTGAAAATAGGGTGAAGGGGAGGGGTTCTTAGTGGGGGTCAAATAAAGAACGGGGATTCTCTGTTAAGTCACAGTCCCCAGCATACAAATAGGGACACAGGCACAGTGCGGAGCACAGACACCAGGAAGCGAGCCGGAGGAGTAAGCCGGGCCTTACGGACACACTCCATGAACTGGCTGAAGGTTTCCATGGGGAAAAGGGGCTTCTCCAGCCCCCTGAAGTAGAGCTTCAGCACCCCCGCCACTGAGTCTAGGTCACACTCGCTGTCCGTCAGAGGGTCCTCTCCTGGGTTTGCAAGAGGGGTTGCATCAGTTATTAGAAATGCAGGAACTGATTTCAGCCCCAGCAGAATAAACCGACTTTCGGCTGCTCCCATCAGGGGTCGCCACAGTGGATCGGCTCGCAGAATATTTAAGCAAAAAGAGAAATACGGTAAGAACTCAAAATCAGAAGCATGAAGGCAAAATTGCAGTAGGTCCAGTGATGCTGCTAAATGTGTTTTATAAGTTTGGAACTGTGAGTGTGTTCTATGCCTCTGGGCATGCATACCACCTGAGTGAATACAACGTGAAGTAAAGCATAAGGAGCAAATTTACCCCTCTCAAAGGCATCCTTAAGGAGGTTGACCTTGCTCTGTGATCCTGGGACACGGAAAATCCCCTCATGGTGCAGACCTTCACAAAGGAAACACATGGTTGTACAGTACCTTTCGCAAGGCAGCACTCTAACCTGAGCAATGGCTGTATTTCACAGTTCAGGCTTCTGCTGACTTTCACAGTGTGTGTGGCGCTTGTCTGGGTTTTTCCGTCGCTAGCAGAACGGGAATAGTAATGCTGTACATGTTCATGAGATAAATTAGTGAACAAGGGAGAATGAAAAGGAGTTTGTAGAGAGGACACATTTTTAATGTAAAAAAAATGTGATGCAGTTATTTTTGAATTCTTACTAAAAATGTTGCAGTAAAAGGCTTACAGTGTATTTTTAGTGCACATATAACGGCTACAGTATATGTGAGCCTTTCCCCCTCTATTATTATGCCGTCATTATTATCCACGTCTCTATTGTTATGCTTTTGTCGATTTTACAAATAATAAAATGGCACTGAACGTAATCCGGTGTGGATTTTCAGTTAATAAAGGATAATAAAGTAAAAGCCAAGCCACGGCCCGCCGTCCTGTCCATGGCGGTTCCTGCTAGACGCCTCGTGTTTGCAGGATGAGCTCTGACAGGACATGGGATACGGATGAAAATGCAAAACATCAGCAAGCTTTGAATTCATTCTTGGGTCATGTAATTCACTGAGGTTTTTGCAGATGTGAATAAACTGAGGGCTGTTTAGGTTACTCCCCTTGTGTCGGTGGCTGTGTTTGCAAACAGTCTGGTTGAGGAACCTGTGGATGAGAGCTGCAACAAGCCTGGGTGCAGCAGGGTTCGATGCCATGTTGGGTTCCACTCACCATGCAGGTTGATGAAGCGAATGCAACTGGCCACCACAAGAGGGATCTGCTGTCCTGAGCTCTGAGGGTGACAGAGCAGCATTTTACACACTGATATTCAGTCTGGCACTGACACTCAAACTACAGCAATAGGCACTGAAAGGCAGAGTAGTGCATAGACAGCTGGCAGTACCTGCATCCGAGACTTTTTCCTCTTACTCCTGGGGAACGCAGTGAGGAGGCGGGAGAAGAAAGGGAGAGAAGAAGGGACACGCAGAACAACAGAGAGGTCAAAGATGAAGCAGAGAAGGAGCAGTTCACAGAGCTGGCCACAGAGGTACGGTTTGAGGGAGGCCAAAGCTCTCATCCCTGATGCTCCAACGCAGCCTGTGCAAAGACCTTGGTGCCACCATGGCTGCGAAGCCACAGCAGATGGTGCGAACATGATGGGACACAGCAGTGGTGTTGCATTCTGTGCCAGCTGGCCCGTGTAGCCAGTGGTCCCACGGCTCGCCTGTACAGGATATTTCAGGCTATATCAGGAGAGAGTGTGACTGCAAGGTCTGAAGAGGGATCAGACCACACCACTCCCACATGCCTCAGGGGAAATCATGCGGTAGGAAGATGTCGGTGGCGGCACTTCCGCCGCTGTTAAGGTCAGGATTATTTCTGATCACCTCTTGGGTGGGCTGTTCACGTTGCACCGAGTAACATTATCGCTTCTTTGCAGCTTTGGAGCCATAAGCATCAAAATTTTCTAAGACAGTAGTTGCTTAAAAATGCCAAAATGACAGTTTACGCTACGGGCTTTCCTGCTCCTCACCAAAAACCACAGCTGGGTTTACCAGCTGCAGTAAAACTGCTGAATGCTGAGCTGACACAAGCTTACGGCAGCTCACATTTTCCATTCTTGAGGCCTCTAAGTGTCCTTAGCTGTTTCTCTCTCAAAATTGAAAGTAATGGCCACAGGCATTTTTCTCCAGCGTGTCATGATGGAACGGCAGAAAGGGACCGAGTTCCGCCATGGACACCCCCCCCCCCCCCAGTAATCCAAAGGCTGGAAGAGAGCAGGGAAGAGCACATGAGCAGCACAGAGAGGACAGAGCACCTCCAGGGAGCACGCAGGGCACACAGAGACAGCAGATGAGGAGGCTGGGCAGGGGCCCGGGAGCCCCACCATGTACCTGAATGAAGGACATCATGTCCCCATTGAAGAGTTTGTGGCTGTACTGGGAACAGGGCCGGGCCTTCCGCAGACGGGCCGCCCTGTTGGACTGCGCTCTAGAGACACACACGGGCGGTGCACTCAGATAATGTGCTGCTGCAAGGACACTTGGCCACACTGACTCCACACTCAGTGGACATCTGTGCAGAGACCTCAGCTCACATTTCCAACTGATGTTACGCACCACTTCCACTTTCATTTCTCCTTTATTCCTTCCCCTGTGCGTTCAACAGCAATGAGCAGGTAGTGCAGTTGTAGTTAAACAACTGCGTAAGGGACTGTGGTGACCCAACTATGATCTAGGAGTGGGGGTGCCATTTCTGAGCTGTTCTACAGGAAGATCTCACTTGAATGAGACACGAGTCGGTGTGAGGTCACTTGCTGGAAACTGGCTCATGTCCCCGAGGCAATGGATTAAACAGTTTGAGCAGCAAACCAGTCCCCATGTTTTCCTAGATCTGCTGCATCAGCAAGTCACAGAGGTGTAAGGCAACAGTACATTCAGTTTTCCTATGCAAACAAGTGTGCTCAAACTTTTGATTGTTACTGCAGTATGGCCCTAAAGCTTGACACTGAAACAAGACAGAGAGGGAACGCCGGTGCTGCAGTACCTGGAGGCATCATTGTCGATGGCTTCCGCTGGGATGAGACACAGAGGGATCGGGAGAAGGAGATACAGAGCTGTGTCAGTTATGCAAACCTTCACCTCATTAAACTGTGTGCAAAGAGTGCCAGCTGCTGAGCCCAGGGTCACAGGCGTGCGAGTATTCGACAAGCCCATCAGCCAGTAGCACCACACGGCTGCAAGATGGACCGTGTTGCAGTCAACGGCACTCAGATTTCAAACTACACAAAAGTGCACTCCGCAACGCTCCGCACAAACGTGCACGCTGGACTGTAAACGCCAAGCTCTACCTTTTTTTATGGCCTCCTTGAGCAGGTCGTGCTTGATCTGAAGCTTGGAGGTGAGTGATCTGCCACTGAGGTGCTCTTTCACTTTCTAAATGGAGGAATTCAGCAGAGTTGCACAATGATTATCGACCAATTCATGACTGCCAACGTGAAAGTCATCGAATCTCAAGCCAGATCATTCCTATTGTCAGCCCGCTCGCTGGCAAAATGGCGGTGATTTTTATAGTCGCTGTTCCTGTTTTCAGGCTTATGAGCAGGTGTGGTGCTCAGCACAAGGGTCAGGGTGTGACCGTGCCGTGGGTCAGCACGGTTCCCGAGACTGTGATGTGCTCATCCCCCTTCTTACGGTGAAATAATAGCTTTCGGTCTCCTGCTGGTTGGCTCTTCGCTTGGCCAGGCTGGGCTTGCCTCCAGGGCCGTCGCCCCCGGCCTCCTGCGGCTGCGTGCTGCCGTACTCGGGGCTGGGGCTGCACTCGTCATCGCAGATGCTTTCTACCAGGGCTGCATATGTGGCACGCAGCGTTTTGTTGACCTTTGCAGAGAGCACAAGGAAGACACGGTTCTGTCGGTACCTCCGGGTGTGATTCCATGATATCGCATTTCCGTGCATTTTAGTAGCAATGTTTGGACCGAAGTGTTAGCCACATTTTTTTCTAGCTGACACCTTTCACTACAGTGACCCTTCATTTTGTTCTTTCATGCACATCAATATTTTACTGGGGCAAATCAGGAAATGCATAACTGCCAACAGGCGCTCTTCAGGTTCCAACGCTGCACTTTCGACCAGAGTATCACCTACTGCGCTACCCTTTATCACAGTGCTGTGGGGTGAAAGCAGTGTGACGGTGCTCATTCTCGTGGGGACATGTTTATTCGGTTAGCCGATTAAAGTTAAACTGCTTCGAATTATTTACCCATTCAAACAGGAGGGTCATCTTTACAGATCAATTTAAGTGCCTTGCTTACAGCAGGAGGTGGGATTCAGACCGGGGTCCTTTGGGCCCAAAGGCCGTAGCTCTAACACTACCCCTCCCGTTGTCCTATCTTCATTTTGTTTGACCAGTTTATGGTTGCAGGGGTTTGGTTCTTTCCCAACATGCAAGTCAGCCAGCGCTTAAATTGGAGAAAAGTAGATACAGGTAACCTCCCTTGGACAGAAAACAGAACCGGGGACCAAATGAGGAGTCCAAGAAATAACCCTGGTGCACCAAAGAGCAAAGGTAAAAGTGCCAGTACTGACTACGTGCACGCTGCAAGCTCCAGGTTTCCGCAGTACTGTATGTGTGTGCAGTGTAGCTCTACAGAACTGTGCAAGCGGGTACCTCCTCTGTCTCCAGCGTGACGGAGGCGAGCCGAGACTGGAGCTGCTGGAACCGGGTCTCCAGCTCATACTTGACCTGACTCTCTGCGCTCACCTCACACACCTGAGGCACAGAGAGGGAGAGACTTCCTCAAGCTTAAAATACAACAGGTCACACATATTCATACACAGACACAAAGCCTTCAAGGACTTGATCGAGACTTTCAAATTCCGGGCAGTACCGCTTCGTCTCTCGCTGTCCTTCACGCACTCACCTGGTCACCTTCGTGAGGCTGGTACTGGAAGTGAAAAGGCAAGCAGAAGGTTGCTTTGTAGGACTGTAACAGGAAGTCTCTGTCCTGGTGTTGGTCCAACCTGGACACTGCATTGTCCAACTGCTGCAGACTTCCCTTGAGGTTCTGCTGAGTTCGGTAGTGAGCGGACAAGTAGCACTGCATCACTCGAGACACCGAGAGATGGTACCCGAGGTCAGTGCACTGAGGAAGGAAAGAGGTGGAAAGAGTAATGCTGGACGGACAAAGACAGAAGCATTCATACGAGCAGTGAATGCAGCAGAATTTGCACTGGATTTGCACAGAGAGTCATGAGCCCCACACACGGAGGGGTACCCACGTCGATGAGGGTGCAGATGTCTTGCAGATAGTGGTTGCTCATGGAGACATTGGCAGCAGCCAGGTTCAGCAGGTAGTCATTGCGGGCCTTAGTGCACTTCAGCTGGGCTTCCTGAAACCGTACCTGTCTCTGTACACACACACACATTTGGGTATTAGAACAGGACATTGTGAGCAGTTATCAGTTCAGCATGTACAACAGAAGAACAGCATGAAAATAAGAATTGTAAGATCTGTAGTGGTCATGCATTCCTTCTGAATAACTGCTTATACAGTCAGTATTGAAGTGATGGTGGCATGAAGGTGGAGATACACCTTGCAAAGGGTGTTAGTTTATCACTGAGAAGTCATTTTATTACAAAATGGCACATTTGAAGAAATTAGAAGTTTACCTTCTCTATTTGTCTTTCTATTTTCTTAACGGTGCTCCGTCTCTGGCCTGCCAACTGGCTCACGCCCATATCGGTGGATTTTCCCATCTGCTTGTCATCCAGGCGGGCGACTTCCCTCAGCTTTCCCTCAGCGGCAAGAGAGTCAGTGTGGTACTGGTGGTAGGTCTTCAAGGCCTTCGGTGGACATGCGTCAGAAACATGTTTCAGAGACGTCGCTCTTTTTTTACTTTAGTTCCGCTGATTTTGCACCGGGGAGTTGGCACGTTCATGTGGTCACGGGTTTCAGATGGCCTGGCGATTCTAAACTGCATAGCATGTGGCTGTGTCTGTCAAAGTGTCGTGTTATTCTGCTGCAAACACGTTCGAATAGCAAAGAGGAAATCGGTGCAGCGCATTCAACACTGGAAGTCACTCTGAATGCAGCAAAGCTGAATGCTATTTAATAGTAGAAAGTAGGAGAAAAATTCCCGCTCAGTGAATGAATACAAATGTCAGCGAGTTGCAAACAGTTCTAAGTAACACAAACCAAAGACACTTTGCTTCTCTGTGCAACTTTTAGCCTAGAACAGTGTTGCTTCACTTTGGGAGAAAAGCTAATAGGGTAGAAGTCACCTCTATGGCCTTGCAACAAATGTGCAGCCTTTGCTAGTGCTTCTGTATACCACAAGTAGTAAAACGTGGTAATACTTTGCAGTGCTGAGGCTGTCGCTGTGCACTTTTTGTGATCACATTTATTCCTGTTTTGTTTCGTGCCGATGGCTACACAAATAATTTCAGGTACCTTAAACAACGGAGACTGGAAATATCCCTATAGAGAATAATAAAAAATGAAGCATATTTACATTTATGCATTTAGCTACTACTTTGCTCCAGAACAGTTTTCAGTATTAAGGTACATTTATGTACAAATTTTTATAGCTGAGTAACTGTGACAAGACTCGAAATTGGCAAACATTTCTAAAATCCTGTGTTTGCTTTCTCGTTCTGAGTGTTGCTTGATGGGGAAAAAACGAATTTAAATGATGTCAGCTTAAGGCTGCAGCATAAAATGGGGAAAATGAAAGGGTCTGAATACTTTCTGAATGCACTGCAAAGATATTCCTTATTTATGATGCTGCTTTCTGGGGCCTACCGTTTGGCAACGGTTTAACACCTGTACAGGTAAACAAATCAGCATTTTATTGGACTGTTTTTATTTTGACTTTACAGCAGGAGAGGAGGTATTGACAAATGAAAGACTGTGACATGAGTTTTGCTTCCAAAATCATCCACACATGTGGGTAGTTATCCTAGGAGGATAAAAGGGCAAACAGGTTTGTCAAGCAAACCCATATTAAACCTTGAGCACAACTAAAGGGCAGCTGCCAAGGACACACGGGTATGGACACCAGTAGTTTTGTACGATTTTGCTTTGTTTGATTTTGTCATGTCTAATAGCTTAATCTTTTGTTAAATATAGCAGCGCGCCTCATCCGAAATCGGCGTCATTTACTCTTAATAAGCATCGATTTGTAATTTCGATTGGTTTTGTCATTTTTTTCTACTAATGCTTCAGTTACATAAACAATATGACAATAATAATGTTTGCATTCTGGAGCCCCTGTGGTGCTTTTGTAGGCGCTCCGGATCAAGCGGAACAAAGTCACACACCCCTACAGTCTTTAAAGACATTTTAATGAAATAGCTGCTAGTTTATTATTACTTGGAAGTTAAGATGCAACAGCGACAGCTTAAATCAACGCAGTTCACTCGGGCGTTTCTAACAGTCCATAATTTTTTCTGTGTCTAAGCACATGTGTTGTTTTGTACTGTAAACGCAGCCTCACTGAGTCAGAAGAACCAGAAGCAGGGATCCGATCTCCACAACCGCAAGGCTTGAACATGTCAAGAACCAACCCCATCAGAATTTCCTTGTGGCCAACTATTCCCAGCGTGTCTACACAGGAACACAGAGCAGCACAGCTGAGAGTGCTGCTCAACCAGGCTGCAGGCATACCAGCCGCTTGGAGAGGCACAAAGTGGGCCAACCAGACCACAAACAACTGAGTCTTTGGTATTTCCTCTGTGGAAGACACACACTGAGACACACTGGGCATGAACCAGGGGAAAGGCCTGGGACAGAGCAGTCATGTACCATTTAGCAAAGTGGCTCATCCTCATTGACCCACCTCTGTCTAGAATGTGGAAACATGCCTGTAAGATGTACCTGTCAGGACTTGAAGTGCAAAAATAAGGGCAGGTTCTCCCTTTGTCAGCATATCGGTGCGCGTATCAGTCAATGTTCATGTGAAAACTATGGCGCACAGAATTTTCAATTTCTGTAATGAATACAGGATGCTAGGAGATACTGTTTATGTTCCCAGTATACGCTGTGTGGCCAAAAATGTGTGGATACCTGATCACCGCACCCATAGTTGTCTTATTGATCATCCCATCCCAATCCCATGGGCATTAAAATTGAGCTGTGCCCCCCTTTGCTGCTATAACAACCCCATTCTTTTGGGAAGGCATAAAACATAACTGTAGTCAATGGGCAAATCATGCGTTTTTGGAGCTAACTTTGTGCACGGGGGGGGGCACAGTCATGCTGGGGTAGGAAAGGAGTTTCCCCAAACTGTGGCCACAGGCCTGGAAACACACAGTTGTCTAGAATGTGTTTGTATGCTGCATGGGTGCGGCTGAAACGGCTCAGCTCAGTAATGACTGAAAAGGGGGTCCACATACTTTTGGCCATACGGCGTAGCTAAGATGACTTAGCCGGATTATATTTTTAATGAAACGATCGAACCTTGTCACGTGCAGCAGGAAAGCGGAGCACGAGCCGAGCCTGAGCTTAACTTAGTGCACCCTGGGTAATGAAATATAGCCACGAGGGCTGTTATGGAAAAGCGGCTCACAGCGCAGCAGTTCTTTGCAGTCTGGTTGTCTGGGGACAAAACAGGGCACCCGAGGCTTATGAGAAGTTTCAGGGTGTAAGAAAAAGTCCCGGTAATCTAAAGAGTACAATGTAGGTACCGGCCTACATCGAACGCTGATAATACAGGGTTTTAAAGTAAGAGATAGTTTAGGTTTGTTAAATTGAAATTGTTCATGGGGAACTTGTAAGGGGAAATTTGTGATTTAGCTTTTTATCATTTCAAGAGATGTTCTGCGAAGCTACCTTTTCCAACAGTGAATAATGTGTGCAGGATGAAGTGTTGTCTGCTCCGATGCTAGGACAGCCGCCTTTACGGAGTCTGCATCATACCCGGCTTCCAGCACTCTCGTATTTGCGGTCATGCTGGACTCACCATCTGCAGTTCTGAGGTGACTTTCAAGAGATCCTCCTGCATCTGAAGACCAAGGTCTTTACCCTGAAACACACAGATGGGACGGGGCACATCAGGACAGGACGGGGGAAAACATTTCAGAGAAGAAATGAAAGAGAAGCATCTCTGGAGGGTAAATGATAACCGGCACGAACGCGAGCGCTAACTGACACACGGTCACTCAAAGGTGGAATTGAGCAGAGCCCAATAGAGGTACAGAAACCAGGTTTGTATGGAAACGGTTTCAGTTTGGGTGCATTTTCAAGAGGAGTAAAGAAAGATTCAAATCCTCTTTTTTAAAAAGGAAAAGTTTGCTGGTGCAGGCAGAATGTTGCAACTCTGCGCTCTTTTGGTTTTGTCGAAATCAGTGCTCGAGCCACGTGACGGGGTGTGGTGGCTCACCCGCTTGGCCAGCCGCTGTGTGTCCTCCATGCAGTGGGACAGGCGTTGGGTCAGGGTGGAGCTGTAGCACTCGCTCATGGCTCCGTGGTCCCTGCTCTCCTGCCGAGTCGTGTTCAGCAGAACCTGCCAGCACTGAGCCACTGACTGCTCACTCTGCTCTTTCCTAAACCGAGGACAGGAAGGCGCACGACAGAACGGTGAGGGACAGCCGAAGAGGCCGGCCTTCATGGAGCCTGGGCTACGTGAGAGCTGCACCTTGAACATCTTGCGCAAGATGTGGTTTGACAGCAGAGGAATCGAGTCCCCCTTCCCTGATTCCAGGCCTCACCGTTTAGTCCTGGCGGCGAACCTCTCAGTGAGTTTCTCCAGGGAGCGTGCGTACTCGGCCTCGATCTCCCCACGGCGCCGCAGGTAGTCGCACAGGTCCTGCAGCAGCAGGGTCTTGGGCTCCAGCTGGCTGTCCACAACCTTAAGCTGATCCGATAGCTGACTGCGCAGCTCTGAAGGGATGACAGTGACGGCCGGGACACCAGACTCCGTCAAATCCTACCCAGCTTTCCAGAGCGGGTGAACATTTTATACTTATTCTTCCCCAAAATGAAATCCAAACAGAGTTCACAGGAAGGTCGAATGCATTTCTGGTCATCAGGAGACCCACAGTAATTCAAGAGCATCGTGCGAGTTATGCGGCTAAATGAATCTCAAGAAAGTTTTATATAAGACATTCGTTTTTATAACCCATAGGGCATTTAACAAAGAGCATAGGTGCTCTGTTTCTGTTTATGACGCACTGTACTGTGGAGCAAGTAAAGAGGACGGTAAAGGTAAAGCGAGTGAACCACTGAACCCGTTGATACAGAAGCTGCCAGGATAAGAGATGTAGGAACTGCACACAGGAAGTATACGTGTCTCTGTTTCCACTGCCATTCCCCCACTTTCTCTACCAGACAGAGCATGGCATTAGTCATGCTGTCTATAAATAAACACCATGTACACACACACACACACTGCTGGTAGAGGCATGTGCAAAGACCAGTGAGGGAGAGACAAGCCAGGGGAGACGAACCCGTGTGTGACCGCTTACCTTTGATCTGTGCTTCGCATTCGGCCAGACCACCTTTATCCTTTCTCAGCTTCACGTGCGATGCCATGGCTGCACCACCGAGACGACAGTCTTCCTCAAACCAGATGTCCGCTCTAAATTATGCCACGATCATCGGTGCATTGTGCACTATGGGATGCTTCTGCTGTGTCTTGCACCTCTACACCTTACGATTCTACCCCCTGCGTCTCACCTCACATTAAATGCTGTACTTGTATATATATACACACACAAAAGGAAGAGTAACATTCAACAGAAAGTAAATGTGCTATAGCGTGGAGCTGTGCTGAATACAAATGTATATTTTAACATAATAAAAAGCCTACAGACTCAATGTATGTGATGATTCGGACAGCAAAATCACATCCAGGTTAGGAGCTCAGCACTGACGGATTATAGTGCCGTCCACAGTTTTCAGGAGCAGCCGCCAGCCGCCAGCCTGCAAGAGACAAACATCTTGTTAGTGTAAATGTGACTTTAATGCATTTTACATTTTGTTATAACATTATTAATAAAAACACGGATCATTCAGGGTGCATCCAAAAGTATTCGCTTGTTTGGCTGAATTAAAATACCACAAAGCACCGCAGGCAGGTAAATCTCCTCTAGAAAAATTTCTTAGGCTTCTGGAGCTTCACCGGGGAGAAGACGGAGAAACGAGACTGATCTGAGCCTCAAGCACAATATGGGGTTTGCTGAGACACCCACATGCACACCGCATACCAGCATACCTCCACAAAGCGTGTACCACTTTTGCACAAAGCACCTCAAGGTGGTAATGCCACAAGTACGACAACGGCAGGCTGTGCTTCTCGGAACGGCTCCAGCAATGGCGAACGGCCGGACAAAAAGCGCCACTCCCACTCTGCACATGCCCCACTAGCCCAGTCATACCTGAAGCTGTGAAAAATAGAAGCAATACAAGTAGAAATCGCAGTGGAGGAAGTCACGAGTAAAGGTACTAAAGGGAAGAAGTGAAGCCATCGTCAGTGGCAAACCATAAAACCGTGATGCTTCTGGCAAAAATATGAACAATAAACGGACAACTATGGCGCGTCCTGCTACACCAGCATCGCATAAGAAAGCCCCGATTCTTTGAAGTCAAACGCCAGATCGCTACATTTTTTCCAGGCATTTTTCAAGTTCCAGCCAAACTCAATGAAAACTTCACTAAGGTTCGATATATTCACTTAAAGCGATCGCTTATGTGACTTAACTGCTGCAGTGAGCGGGAAATGAAGTCAAAGCACTTTTAACAGAAATAAGGCCGCACGCAGTACCCTTTTCTATTTTAAAGTGACCACAAGAACGCATGTGCTTCTTTTTGGAATATTTAAATGTGTGTTGAGGCAAAGAGAATCATGAATTTGCGTGTGGGGCCTGAGGCTTTGTGTAACATAGACACAGCTTGCAAAATTACATAGTATTTACATGTTATCTGTTCCTCTGCAGAAATGTTATATGTTACATTATATGTTATAATAGTTATCTTAATATTTTAACTTAATATGCATGTAAGTGTGTTAAATATATACTAACCAGCCAGTCTAGTGAGGTAGAGACTCAGCAACACACACCAAACCTCTGTGCAGTTTCTCAGAAATTTGAAGCGATGCCAAAAGACTCCTCTCAGCGGGGAACACAAAAGCATCTGCATTTTAAACACTTTTATTTTCCAGCCTTTCTTCACCATTACTAATATCAGCTGCCCGATGAGTTCTGCTATTTTAGATTTGATCAAATCTGGTGGAAAACCTTAAAATCATTCAGAGTGAAGAAGCACTTCTTGTGCACGGTAACAGCGGGCACAAATGTAAAAATCTTGCAACGTGAAGCACCGCGGACTGCAGATGTGGCGCGTCAGAGTGATGGGGAGCGCAGAGCGGGGCAGCGAGAGGACCGAGGTGTTGTGACGAAGCGGCGTTCTCACACTTGTCGGTGGGGTGGCCGGGTGCTGGCTTTGTGTCAAACTATCTTTAGTTGCTTTAGGATGGCAGGCAGTGGGTTTTGGACCCCACGCACAAAGAGCCATTGAGAGAAGCCTAAAGCCAATAAAGTGAGAGACGATGCAGCACGCTGTTCGCACCATGCGGTGATCACATCAGCGACTCGCAGTATATGTGTTATTTTCTGTTTTATGTCTTGCTTCTACATGCGAAAAATCAAAAGAAAAAAAAAGCGGTGCCTGCCATCCTCATGTATTGGAAGAAAGACCGTGTGGACAGTATAAACATTTCTGATGGCTGGACTGAATATTGAAACCAGAAGCCATAGATCCAAGTGTTTATTGCTGATGCTGTGAAGAAACCAAGCATGTCGGTATGGAGAAGATGGTGGTGATGGATGCCTTGAGCAAAGCGACAGGGAGCTCTGGGTGTGGTGAGCTAAAGCAAGCTTTATGCCATTGCGATCAAACAGCTCGCCACTGCCCAAGAGTCACCGTCCGAGGCCGACTTCCTCCTTTTCACACCAGGCCAAATGCATAAACACACACACACGCACACAACACAAATCAATGCATCATCGACACACTGGCCGTTTCTCTTCCTCTTCCCCTGAAATTAAACAGAGTCCCGACGCTCTCACTTCACACCGCTTCCAGTAAACACGGTACTTTCTGCGCTCTCAGCATTTCTTCTCCCCTTTGTTGTGTGATGTTCTGCCAGGCTCTGTTCGACACACTTTTACGGTGTGGTTTTGGAAAGCGAGCCTCACCCCGTGCGTGTCTGAGTCAAGTTCCAAACATCAGCAGCGCAGTCAAACCTGGCTGCTCAGGTCTGACTGAGGGAGGCATGGACATAGTTGGAGGGACACACATACACACACACACAGGTGCCCTCCTTGTGTATCGGTCATTGAAAGTTGGGAACAGACGCACACAATGCGTTCATACAAGTCACACCTCTGCATAGTCCTTTGATGTCGTGATACGTGAGCACATGTGCTAAAAATATGAAAATTAAATGTCACGCAAATGTACAAAGTGTCTGTACAGACTCGTATCCTGCCATACTTTACGCATTCGCAATGTGGATCGCATTTCTCAGCAGTAGAGAGCTTGAAAGCGCTACCTGTGCCTCTGTGTGGGGTCCGCTTCGCCGTCCTTCCTCTTCCAAAGCGACACCCGGGCGCCGTGTACACCTCTCGCTGCACGCTTTCTTCCCGTTCTGAAACACGCCTCAGAACATGCCCTTCTCCACTGAGTTCTAATGCAGCTCCACACACACACACACACACACACACACACACACACACACACACAAGTCCCAGCCACAGCACAGCCCCCTCTGTCTCATAACTGAAGCCACACCTCTATCGCCCTTGCCTCACCCCCTCCCCACCCCTCCGCTGCCCCCTCCACTCCTCCCAGGCTCACTATAAATACAAGAACGGTACAGTTTTATGGCAGCCCTGCTCTGGCTGCTGCTGTCTGGCTGTCAGCTCTCGCCTGACCTTGCAGCCGTCCCCTCGGGGAACTACGGTGAACTACGGTGGACAGCTCATCTGGTGGAGAAGCGTGTCCCATGAATGCAGCCTAACTGCTTTTGCAGTCAACAGTAAGGGAGGAAGTGTGGTCATACAGCAGATACAAAGTGTAACTTTTTGCTCCTGAGTATAAATCCAAACATTCGTACATGTTTCCTGCATTAATACAGAACACACGCAAAATGAGAGCCAGCAGGCCGCATGGCCGTCGTAGACGATGACGTATCGCACACAACCTGGAGGTTGCTGGTTCCAAGCGGCTTCACCGCTTCTACTGCTGGCTTGGTACCCGGGAGCGAGTGAAAATGGGTCATGCACTGCCGTTCTTGAGAAAAGCAGGGGCTTAGTAACAGTACATTTTCGGCTGTTTCTGCTAAACTGGAAACGCGCAGCTCAGCATCTTCATTACGCTGCAGAAGAGAGACGGTGTGCTGCCAATTCAGGCGGTGCTTCTTGACTTTCGTGCAAGAGCTGGTAAAGCACGGCTGAGGTGCTTCCTGGAAAGCAGCATTTAGGCAGTACAGTATAACTGTAAACTGCTTTTTTCAATACTCACATACTCTTTTTTGGTAAACACGAAACAAAGCCGATGACAACACCCTCAGCTGTCTCCACTCCTGTCGTCATCGGTTTCGACGCATAAAAGAAAGCAAGGAGTCAGTCAAAAGAGAAAAGAAAGTCATGCTTTAAACAAAGCTTTAACCTACACGGTGCGTGTGTGGTAAATCAGGGTGTGTGTCGAGATTTGGTAGCACAACCTTCAGTATCTTCTCTGTTAGAAGTGCAAGGGGCCTGTGGGCCATAGTGGGCCATGTAAGTGGAGAAGCAGAGATGACAGGCGCTCAAGATGTTTCTAAACACAATGTGGGACTGTGACACACATAGGTGGGTGTCGATCACCCAACACCACAGGAGGTCCAACGCTCTTTCTGCCAGGTGACAAGATCTGAAAGGTGGCCCAGTTAATACAGCCCCTCCCAGCTCTTCTTCACATTTCCTTTCACCCTGCTTCTCTCACAGCCGCTCAGGATGTGGTGAATGTAAGGTGCAGAGAACAATAGTCATTCAATCTTGTTTGTTCCTTATGCATTTTGCCCTTTTAGGTACCTTTTGGACAAATGCATCAAAACAAAACTAAAGCGCAATGCACGCCCACACGATGGAGGGAACTTCTAAATTTCACAGCAGGAATATGAACACATACTTTAGCAAATGAGTTGCATCGATAAACCTGTAGAAGATAAAATAAGTTTTAATGTGAAAATATCTGAGATTCAAGTGATCTGCGTGACATTTGATGCTGACTGTGTTCTGTACTTTTACTTTACTTCAAAGGATGGAACTCCTGCTGTGCCATTAAGAAAAAAAGTTACTGGAAAAATTGTGGAATAAACTTTTCAGTTGCAGTACGAGTGTTTAGGCAAAAACTGAGTCGAATTACATTTAAAATCATGAGAGCTGTCTGAAGGATTTTTTTGCCAGGTAGCACTTTAAGAAAACAGGTGACGGTGCGGAAGTGGAGCAGTTTCACCCCACTATGATGCATTCTGAGGATAAATGTGTGAAGAATAAAAAAATTCCCTGTAGCCAACCTTCACCACACATTAAATAACGTAATGAACCAAAAAAGATGCAGCGCCGGACCCTCAAAACCACACACCATCTTCTTCAGCACTGCACGATGCATGTTTCCTTCCTGCCCCTACAAGATAGTTCATTTCGACTTCTTTGGGACGCACATTTCTAACCTGGTTTGTTTGTTCATCTCTACTCACAACATGGATCACGCAACAACTCTACTGAAAAACCCAACCACGTCACACATTTTGAATCTGTAACTGAGATAAAACAGTTCTCTAAAGCTGCTTAGCCCATCGAATTTACCACAACATAATATAGCATTTACACAAGCAGTACAAAAGTACAGGTGATTTCTCAGAGCAAGTAGTAATGGAGACTGACAGGCCAGGAAGAGCTGGAAATTATATTTTGGCCCATAAAACAAGGTGCTGCTGTATAATTGCAGGAAGCAAGGAGAACAACTGAGAAGTTAATAGATTTGAGCAAAACGTCAAAGGTAGGAGAGATGCTGTAACAGCAGCTCATTGCCAAGTTGGAGGAACTGAGCACGAGCAACGGAAAATGGTGGTTTGGTTTATTTACTCTCTTTATTTATTATTTATCTATTTATTTTCCTTTCCTAATTCAAGTATTTATTTAACTTTCTTGTACCTTATTTATACATATCTTCTTCTTCTTCTTCTTCTTTCGGCTGCTCCCGTCAGGGGTCGCCACAGCGGATCAATTGTTTCCACTTCTTCCTGTCCTCTGCATCTTTTTCCATCGCACCCACCACTTGCATGTCCTCCTTCACCACATCCATAAATCAACTTATTTATACATATACATATTTATATTACCGAGGATGCCCGGAAACAAAACTTTTCATGGTGACAACACTGCTATGCTGTGTTGTCCACCCATGACAAATAAACCTTGACCCTTGACGATTGTGGGTACTGACATTGCGTAGGAGCTCAGGGGCAACCCCCCAAGTGGGGAAGCGGAGAACTGGCACAAGCAAGTTGTTTTGCACATACAAAACAAATGGGTGCGGCCCATTAAAGGGAAAACGTATGAACTGCAGCAGCATGTTGTAAGCGTGAGTCAGGAAGCTGAGGTGTCAAGAGCTCTAGAAGGATGGCACCCAACCTTCAGGGGCCAGGACTGATCGACGGGGACTCTGCTAGACAACCCTGGCTTCAGAGCAGGACAATTTGCAGCCAAATAACTTTTTTTTTTTTAACTATTCAGTGGTATCAAAGTTTGTCTGTGCTTTCAGTTTTAAGACCCCATGCCACAGATGAGGTGTGATGCCCACCTGCAGCACGACTAATGCAGGGCTCCTTGGAATGCAGGCGATGGGAGGGGGAAAACACTGAAAACCTCCTGGAGGCAACGGCTCAACAGCGCACCCCAGCGGCGACTCCACACTCGAGGCCAAACGGGGATTCCCAAGTACAGAAGGGGAGCCGCACAAACAGTTCAGGACTGACAATGATGTTCCTTATAAAGGGCTTGGCTTTATATAAATCTGAGGAGGAAAACAGAACCAAAAACTGTCAGGGTACCAAATAAAAGCCTTCAATTCTCATTCCCCTGGACAGAACAACTGAGTCACATCGAAAAGCAGTCCTGCATAAAGGGGTGATGCACTGAGCGAAGCACCAACTCCTAAGGGACGAAGCTGTGCAGGACGGTGCTGTGTGGGGACTTATTTGGCATCCAACTCTCATCAGGAAAAAAGCTCCCAAACTGAAAATAATTCATCACAAAACAGAGCCAGAATTACTGGCACCCTTCATAAAAATAGGCACATACAGTGCAATATCTTGGTTTTAAATATGTGGGGAAGTATTCTTTCAACAAAATATTTTTTTAAATAAACACCTCTCTTGAGAAGTGCAATTGTTCTGCAAAACATAGGTTTCAAATCCAACACCAATAGTGCTGTTTGGTGAAGGCTCCTCTGCAGAGAACAGTACTGAGCCTCTTTCTGTAATGGTTGACAGAATGTGTGTCTTCCCCAAATATTTGAGCTCAAAATATATCCTTTTGTAAACATTATTTACCTTACATTGATTTTTATAAAGGGTGCCAATAATTCTGACGTTGACTGACTGTAGGCATACAATAGTGTTGAAAGCCATATGTAGCCAAGAAATACCTTGGCCAAATAGACAGATATTAATCATTACGGCATCGCCTTATGACCACTCCCATGTATTGGCGACGACGTCATACAACTTTCATTTATTTGACTCATTTACACAATTAAACAAAAGAATGAAAACCAGTTTAGGAGGAGGAGAACAATTTAACATCAGTACTGTCTTCTAAATACCATCTAGCCCAGATGACTGTGGAAGAAATTCACTGAAATGTAACCAGTGCACGCACACACAATGAGAACCCACAGGGTGAAAGACTGTACTTGGAACATTCAAGAAGCTTTTACACTGTGAAACAAAAAACAGGATTACTCTTGACGTTTATTCTGCGTAACTTTCACCCAGTAACATCAGCACTCATGGAAGACTGAGGGGGTAGACTGCTCTTTTTGACTTCCTACATACAAAATCATGGGCAGAACAATTCTCTCATTTTCATCTCTGCGTAAAGTGCAGCAGAAACTCCTCCATGATCACCAATGAGTACGCCCATTAAAGGAAACAGAAAAAGGATGCATTCCATGACAACCACACGAGACACATGAAACAGACCACATATATGGTCACTTTCTTATATTAATTTATTTGTTCATTTTGCAAATGTGAATAGATAAGTTTTTAAAAGAGATGCCGCTCTATCAAATAGTTGCCCCCTATACAGCATGAAAACTCAGAGAAAAAAGAAACCACTCCACTGGAGATTTTAGTCCCCCTCAAGCCCTTTGCCAATCCCTGTGCCGAGGCTGTACTGCTGAAAGTGAAAGGGGAAGAGGGCCACAAAGGGGTGAGTTGTGGACAGACGGTGAGAAGAAAGTGAAAGAGGATGAAGGTGCCACATGGGATTAACCTATCAGGAAGTGCCCCCGTACGAACAGGAACCAGCATTATGAGTCAGAGGAGGAGTCTTTGATGTCCGTGCTCTCCGTGGCTTCGCTGACTTCACTCATCTCTTTACTCTCTCCCCCACTGTCTCTTTCTCCTTCCCTCTCCTGCTCTTCCAGCTTCGTGGACTGTCCCGCAGTAGAAAGGCTCTGGGAGGAGGGTGTATCCGCACCCCATGCTCGTACTCCTGGCCTTCGGAGCTGGGAGAAAAACAACCTTGTTTGTACATGAAGGAAATGCACGGCTCACCAAGGTTTTACCTGCTGTAGGATATGTTTTATAGCAGGGTGAAGGATCTGTTATAGTTGTAGCAGTATCAAAATTATGGAGAAAAAAGTGAGAAACATCTGCTTTACTGTAAACACTGCTACTTTTGCAATAGAATCAAATAAACTTGAATAAGTCAACAGTAAAGACCTAAGACAGTGAAACGTTCATATAATTCTGAGGTTTTTTCCCCAACATCCTTACTTGAATGTAATTCATCATACTGCAGTACATGCAGCAGGAAAAGTGGAGTAACTCACCTCTCCAGCCATGTGAGCCAAGTCTCTCTTCATAGCATAAGCATCCTCGCCATCGGCATAGTACTTAGGTTCAACTTCACTGATTCTGTGACAAAAGAACAAAACAGGTTGAGGAAAAGTAGCACCCTAGTCTTTGTAGCCCATCAGTACCTGTTTATGCTGGCATTCTTTCCTTGATATTACGGTTACTCTTTCTCTGCTGATTTCGCAACATGGCTCCAGTCTGCTGTATGCATGCCACTACAGTGGGTTCCCTACTTACAATTAGGAGCAAGAGTTGGATTGTCGCAGGAAAATTTCTGTACTTAAATGTGAAGTGGAGCAGCTCATGGATTTTTCATCAAAGCAATAAATACAGCTACACTAATGTGCACAAATAAAAGGCAGGAAGTGGACTAAATAACTGTACTGTACTTTGACAGCTGCATGCCTGTAACTGCATCTGTCTGTTGTAGAAATGCAGTGTTGTTTGCTCTATGGTGCATGCCTCTGGAGAAAAGCATGTGTAAAATGAATACATGCAAATGTAAAACTCAATAACTTAAAGGCAGGAGGCAGCAGTGGGGGGGGGGGGGGTTCCCACATGGGAACAGAGCAGAGCAGCACACAGTCTCTGCGCTAATAAGATTCTGATCCGATACTTAATTCCATCTGTCCATCAATCAATCAATCATCACCCTCAGAAATAAGACCCAAGTTCAACTTCTATAACAACTTAGTAGCCAAACTCCTTGCATGAGCTGAGCTTGTTGCTGATTCTACATTTTACTGGTCACTTTGTGTTCTGCATTCATGGGCGAAAACACACGAATTGACACAAAACTTTTATACTTACTGGAACTTAAGTGTGTTGGAGTAAAGATGCAATGCTGCTCGGTTACTAGGAATAAAAAACATATCACATTCTAACAGTAAATTACACAAAACTGCAGGCAAAAATAAATTACATTAAAAAATAAATTACAGAAATACACAAATACATACTTATGAACTTATTTCAAATAGGACTTTTTAAATGTAACAAATAAAATACAATAACATATGTACAAATAAGTTTGGTTTTTTCCACTACCTCATTTGTTTACCATCTTGTAGTACTGTTTAAAACATGCTAAAAGTGCTTTTCATAAAACTGCCAATATGCAGTTAAAATTTTAAATGCATATAACATGAAAATAGCATAGGCCAAATTCACTAATGGCCCAAAAATGCATAGTTGACAAAAGAGTCTGTAAAGGTGGCATACACAACTCAGAAGGTTGTACCTTTTGCGTACATGCAGAGAGACATATTTCGCATTGAAATTTTCAATCATAGCTCTGCTGGCCTGATCCATCAGCTTCTGGGCCAAACCAAGACGCCTGTGAGAGCGCTTCACTGCCTGCATGAAAGAGAAACCAGTCTTATTGTATCCCTCCATCAGCAGTACAAACAGCATAGTTCTGTGAAACTAAGTCAGAAACTGAACTGAATTGTGGAGTAAGAGGTGCAGACTCACCAGTGATGTGATGTGTCCATGAGGCACATCATCTGGGTCTTCCTCCCTGAGCACAAAAAAGGAATATTAGCACTCAGCAATGCAGAAAGAAACATATAACATGCAAAACTGATTCAAAAGTACTTACATCTTGGCCAAAACATAACCAACTATTTTACCATTTTCATCTTCTGCTATGTAGGATAGCTGGAGAGTGAAAAAATAAGGATGTGGTCAAGTGTAAAAGAAAAGGCTGATTCAGGAAATAAATACATACATACATACTATGTGTATGTATATATAGTATATATAAACATTGCCTTTAGAACAATCAAAGTAAACCATGCACTATTCCAAACCTGGGGCCATGACAGTCCGTGATAGAAATAGTATTTCATCTGGTAATTTTCTGGAAGACACAGCAAATTACAATGCTGCATATTCATCAGATCTTCAGGCTTAAAGACAAAGAGAGATGTATTGGAGAAAGAGTGATTGAAAACTATTCAAAATTTACACTTGAACTTGGCCAAAAACCTGACAACCATTTTTTTTTGCTTACTGTAACCAACTACAGCTTAAATTCACTAAAACAATGGGGACAGTACATAATGACAGTGCCATCTCCCAAATGGCATTATTTTACCAGGCTTGGCCAAGTGCCTCGGTGCTTGCCAACAGTACAGAGCTTAAATGACAAGAAAGTAACAGGTGAACACTTTGGGCTACACACGGTACCTTAAAATGAACTAAGCAACACTGAGAAGGTCTCACAGTGACACGAGTGATGTGTGACGCCCACCACAAAGCATGCTGGGATAGCAACTATCGCCTTCCTTACTAACTTCAGCACAACAGGCCACCTCATTCAACACAGTATTGACCAGAAGCGCTCACACTCTGGCAAAACTCCATAAAGATCTCATTAACTAACGAAAGCAGGAGAATAGCGAGGCTACTCGAGCAGTTACACACTTTATCTGTCTTGATATCCGCTAGGCTTAAAACTTATGAATACAGACAGGGCGGGCTGCACCCTCTGAACAGTGCTAAATATGTCCTATGAGCGACCACTCATGTGCAGCCGCTGGACTCCGAAATTCAAAATGAAGCAAAAAGCCTGCAGAGTGGATGACTTGACGACAGTTTCACTGTTAATAAAGTGGCCTCCTTCGCCAGTCTTCCATCCGCCGGCTCCATTATCTTTCACGCTAATCGCTCCCCTCACATTTCGCCATGGCTACCTGGATTTACATGTCGCACTTACCCTGGCATTGCGAATATTCATTTTGTACTGCTTGAACAGGTCTAACTCTCCGCCAAGCAGTGGCAAAAAATAACGAACGCGGGTTCTATTAAGCAAGTTTACGTGTTAACAACAGAACGACGGGGAAGGCCACCCTCGTGTGCCCTACCGGAACAGGAAAAGGAAAAAAAGGAAACGCCTCCTTTTAAAAATCCGTGTGGAAACTGCAAAGATTATTGGTCAGAAATTTGATTGACAGACAAAAGTCCAACAATGCCCTTGCTTTTGCGGGTTCAGATTTACCCAATAAAACCACTATTGTTTGACACGTGACTTACCTCGCTTCCTCTTCGGTTAAGAATTTGGTCCTGAGCTGACATGAATATTATAAATTGCATAAAATGTTTTCCTGAGAAATCCGTCGTTTGAAATTGTTCACTAAGTCGACTGATGAACGCATTCACATTCTATGATAACTGAATTAAATTCTTATCATTACATAGCCATGCCCCATGCGATTGCTGCAGTTCCTTTGCACACGCAACAGTAAGACAATGAAATATTTATAGGAGTTGATGCTAAAAGTGATAACTGTTATAGCCATTTTTGTTTCATGTATGCTAAATAAATAAGGCTTCTCGGGTTTCTAAGCTTAGTTCCAAACAAGTCCAGTCCGTGTTACGTAGGAAAAGCTTGAAACAAAAGCGCTCTCCTCTAAGCGCAGCGTCTGCGCCCTTTTTTGCTTATTTAGCACGAAAGGTTCGTTTGTAATGTAATGTAGGCAAGATTTACACATAAGCGGAGCCTCATGAGAACTGCTTAAAAATTAAACTGTTGAGCAACAGCTCCGGCAGGCCTGCTTATTACAGACTTGCTTGTCATTTTTGTACCGGCCCTGCACAGCCACTGAATGTAGGATTTTGATGCGGAGGCGATCGGGTTCTTTCGCTCAATAATGCAGGTGGCGACCGACAGAGACGCACCATCGCTTGACCTGCAAGGCCCCACGAACGCGAACCGAGCAACAGAGCCTGCTGGGTAACCCCAGGCCGTGGTCAAACAACACAATGAATGACCAGGCGAGGTCTTTACGTCAGAGTGTCGTCACGCCCAAATGCAAAATCCACGGCGGCCGAAAACAACTTTGACGCCAGAATCATGCAAATTCGCGCCGTCCAATCAGAGCTCGGCCTTCCCGGTACTGAGCGCGCACAGGTGTGAAACTGGAGAAGGAAATAAGTCATTGCTCAGGTAGGCGCCCGCAACACAAACACGGCACATTTTAAACCTCGTGTTTGCCGGTCCGATGAGATGTTTTATTAAAGGAGCCAAAGGGTTTCTGTGTAACGTGGACGCGTCGGAGCGTTGCTGAGCTGAGCTGAATAGCCGGCTGCTAACTCCTGAAACCCAACCGGATCCCCTCGTCCACAGAAGTGGTCAGAATAACTGGTCCGCACGACGACGACGACATGCTGAGGTTCCGAGAGGCGGACGGAATACGAGCGTAGAGGAGGCGCGCGATGGATGAGGACGCGCACAGGTTCGAGTCCAGCCTGTGGGTGGGCAGGAAGCGGTACCGGGCCGTGCTGAACGGCTGGCACTTCAGCTGGACCCTGCTGGACAAGCAGAACCACGACCGCAAGACTGGTACTAGAGCCGCGTCTCCGCCTCGCTGTCCCCTGTCCTCTGACCGCTGACATCCCTCCGTGTCCATCAGGACTTAAACTGTACTGTAGTTCCATACCTGGGCGCTCACGGTGTCATTCACAACTTTCTGTCCCTGTTTAGGCCTATAACTTGTGAGACTGTGATACCGCCACAGTTTTTAAAGTTTTTTATTTTTTTATTTTTATTTATTTATTTTTTTAAATAACACCAATAATCCAGAACCCCTGAAAGAGATGTTCTGGACCGCAGAGCTCATCGCAAAGGTAAACTCAGTGATGTGACGGTGGTGTTTGTATGGGGGGAGACCTCTCCATCTTATTTCCCGCTTTCAAGTCGCAGGTTTTTATTTTATTTTATCTTGAACAGTTTTTACACTTTTTTGCTCTGAGAGCCCATGGTGAGTTGATCGGATTACTCTATGGCATAATGAATGGAGTATCAGCAACTGAGTAAAAAATGTCTGTCAAACACATAAAGGGAAATGGTTGAGGGAATAACTTAAAAAGGCATTCAGTTTTCAATTCTGTGATTCCATGTTCTGGTCTGTAGAGCCTTTGCTGCTGTAGGAGGATTGCGGGCCAATAAAGGGAGTGAAATGACCGCCGTAGTGTTTGGTGGTGGGGTCTGTCCCTCAGGTGTAGAGATGCCTTGCCGAAAGACCAAAGCTTGGGCTGTAATGGTAATTGCATCTTCTCACTTGCAAGGTATCACCTCATGAGCTGATCCCCAGGAACGCATTCTGCTCATGAGAAGGGCGTACGAATACTCGCGTTTTCATAGCATGACAAATATGGAATTGTCACAAGCAATATTTTTGTAAGAATTTTTGGTGTGAATCACAGAAGCAGTCCCGCACCTGAAAAACAATAATATAAATTTAACTGAAACTCAGAAAACTGCATAATCCCGGTTATGTTCATCTACAAAGGGATTTGCTGGCAGGACTTTCTGTATAAGAAACCAGTTTTATTGCCATTTATGTTTATTATTGTACAAATGAAATGGTGCTGCTCGCATTGATCTGGTGACAAAGGGGACCTTTGCTGTTTTATGTTTTCACCACAAAAACAATATTTGGTCACAAACGTGATGGTTGCAATGATGTAAGTGTGGCAGGGCTGAATAGAGTCAAAGATCGCAAGGGCGATGGCATAACCTGTGCTAATCCAGGTGCCGAATCCTCCTCTCTGCCTTGTAGTATTTTCCCCAGCAGACCGTAAAACCAGTTTAGCAGCGCATCCGGGTAAGATAAGCCGATCATTATCGGCACATGCAGCGAGAACCAGACAAGCCTGCCAGCGCACAAACACCGTGCCATTATTTTGATGAAACATCTGTCAGTGCATAATTTAAAAAGAAAACGGGTTTAAAAATTTTTTTTTAAAAATATTTTAGTTTTGAATAATTTCTCGTTTGGTGTCTGTGCTGAGCTGGGCACGGTGGCCTTGTGCCGAGTAGCAAAGTGCAGCTCGTGGTGGTCTGTGCCCTGTTCGTTTCCCCGGAGCTACGTGTGGATTCAGTGCCAGCAGGAGCACCAGCAGGACCCTCACCTTTAGCAACAGCCAACTGCTAGGCCCCCAACAGACCGCCAGGGCCACGTGCTGCAGAAATCAGTCAATTTTTGGCCCTTTATTTTCATCGTACGATTTCCCAACTGTAAGTGGACAAAGGGACAGAGGCCTGGCAGCATCCTGCACAGACAGCTTTGCTGCGTCGCTGCCTTCGGGAACATCGTGTTGTTCTGTAGGTGGATGAAAACATCACGCATTTGTGTCTTTTCTTTTCTTTAAGTTTCAGTGCCTGTGTCAGAGTTAATTGGCGTAGAGGAAGGCCAAGTAGAGTTTCAGCCTCAGAAAAAAGTGACGGAGACCGACCGAGACTTCACAGGTAAGGCCCACCCAGAGGACCACATGCTTTACACACACACACCTTGTGCGCTAAATACACATCCATTAGCCGCAAGAGTAATAGGCCAGGTTGTAGCTCGCACGTTCACCTGGGTCGCCGTTTGCTCAGGTGGCAAACGTACAGGTAATCCATTACTTTTCTCCAACACAGTTTTCAGCATAAAGCGCCGTTGCAAGGGTGGTGGTTCTGGAGTACTGTGGACTTTGGGCCGGACCCAGTTCTACTGCCCCAGCCGAGATCTGAGAGACCGCTGGCTTACGCAGCTGAGGAGCGCCCTGAAAACGCACAGTAAGAAAGCACGGTGGCGCTGCGGCCTTTCTCGAATTGGCCTGGTGTGGAGGTTTACCGGGAGCCGATTACAGAACTGTAAGTTCATGCTGGTGTGATGTGTCATCTCCTGATTCGCTGCGTCTTCGCGCACCTTCTCCAGGCCCAGCCCGCCCGCACCGGCTGCTCATCTTCATCAATCCGTTTGGAGGGAAGAAGAGAGGCGGGAAGATCTACCATTCTCTGGTGGCCCCGCTCTTCGAGCTCGCTGGGATCAGCACTCATGTTGTGGGTGAGAAGCACAAACGTGTAGCAGCAGATGCTCCTTTGTGCATCTGAGCTTCTTAAAACCAACTTGCAACAGTGAACTTGTAGCTGTTTATTAAGTCATGGCACTGCATTAGGTATACAGTTAATTTGGTCTGCTTGAGCCATTTTGCCGAAAGTAGATTATGAAGGAAGACCTAAGGAAATGGACAAGAAATGTACTGGTTTTTCTTGTTTTACTTTCACCAGTGACTGAGAGAGCCAATCAAGCAAGAGACCACATCTTGAAGAAAGATTTAACAGGTTTTGACGGGTGAGAGAGTTGCATCCCATCAAATGCGACCGTATCTTTCATCTTGGCAGTAAATAAAACCGTGCATTTGATTTTTTTTTTTATTTTAAATTTTATTTTTATTTACTCTGCATGCTGTGTACTAAGAGTCTGTGATTGTGTTTAGTTGTCTGCAATGCCAAAGCAGGTGCTGTCGTCCATGCTGCTAAAAGCTGGCTTAGCGATCAAAATTGCCCAAGGGGGGAACCTCTATCAACCTGGGGTTTTATTTATTGCCGGATTCGCAGTGCTGGTGCTCATCACTTCCGAGGACATTGGGATCAGAACAGCTTTGTGAAATTTTGATCCTTTGTTCATAAGGAAGCATACATCATAACTTCTGGAAGTTTAGGAATGAGATGTCCTTCGATACAGTAAGCACTGTAGGGACATGTAGTATGCTGAGCGTTTTTGACATTAAGGAAAAACTGAGTTCATTTAAAAATTGGTTTAGACTGCACGATCACATGGTACTCAAATACTGAGTGATTAAAATTATGGAAGTGCTGAACTTTTATTTTTTTTGAAGCCCTTTGCTTTATCTGTTGCGATAGCATAGCATGGAGTCCATGTGTTTACAGATAATAGAATTTTTATTTATTTCTTTGTTTCCTAGTGTGGTGTGTGTCGGAGGAGATGGCATGTTTAGTGAGCTACTGCACGGTGTGATCGGGCGGACGCAGCAGGAGGCCGGGTTGTCGGTGCACGACCCCACCGTAGCTTTACAGCCATGTGACCTTCACATTGGCATCATTCCTGCTGGTCAGTCAGTAGGGGATAAGCATGACCGTGTGGTGTGTCTGCAAGGTTTGTGCTGCGGTGACCGTGTTCTGTTTGCCGCAGGCTCTACGGACTGTGTCTGCTTTGCTACGGTGGGTGTGAACGACCCAGTAACTTCCACTCTTCACATCATCATAGGTATTTTAACTGCTGTGTTAGCCAAGTGTTCCTGGCACTGCAGAGGTGTCACAATTTGAAAATCCAACATTTGTTCTACAGAGATTAGGGGGAAGCTGATTTGTGAGGACTTTGCTTTTCGATGTAATCGCATAGCGTGTCTACAATGTAATATACAGTTATTAGCCTTTATTTTAAAGTGCAAATTTCTGAGCATTATGTGCGTTCTCCTCCTGAAAATGTAATCCCCTTTCTTTTGTGTTCCAGGAGATTCTCAGCCGCTAGACGTGTGTTCTGTCCACCACCCGTCCTCATTCGTCCGCTACTCTGTCTCTCTTGTGGGTTACGGATTCTACGGCGACGTTCTGGCTGAGAGTGAGCGATACCGATGGATGGGACCTCTTAGATATGATTTCTCAGGTTTGTAATCCGTAAACTTTTCTTCCTTTGATCTCTGCTGATGTGCAACAATACACAGTAAAGGCCTCTAAGACTTTTGTCTTTTTTTTTTAGTTACAAGTTCTTTATTGAGGATGAAATAAACTTCATTTGGAATGACTACAGCGTAGATTAGTTTCAGGCTAATATCTGAACAAGCTAGCTTATAGTCTCTCAAATCAGAGTTCAAGATAAGTTATCTGTCTCTGTACTTTGAGTGTCTTAAATTTATCAGTTTTCTCCATCTGCTTTGAGTAGAACCTCATATCAGTGCGAGTTTCCTTCTCTTTCCTGTGTGTGCACGCGCATGCACTTTTATTACCCTCACTGCTCTATCTCTGTGGTGGAGTTGTGTGACAGTCCTGTCTGCCCTTGCCAGGCTGCATGGTGTTCCTCAGCAACAGGAGCTACAGAGGGAGGGTGCACTTCCTGCCTGCCGATTCCCAGGTCTCCAGTCCCCGGGACAACATGCGATGCCTCTCAGGGTAAGGAGAAATGCATGCGAGTATCCCCCTTTCTTTATATCCCAATGTTGTAACAGTGTTATAGTATTTGGATAAAATTCCATCCAGAGACCTGGAAGTTATGAGCCATGCAGTAGCGACCCCCAAAGACTCCGATGCGCCTTTGCAATAAACATAACGTGTGGTCAGGACCTGACACTGAAGTTCACATCAGAAGGCATTCATAGTCACAAGTGGGACAGATTTCGGCTGGTGGTAATGGTATAAGGAAGTACAGAAATAAACAATTCTTGGTGCTTGAGATGTCCCTCTGCCCTATTACCCCATCTCCACTGGGGCCCTTTTAACGTTTAATGGTCTCCTGTGGCAAGAATCTGTAGAACTTGGTCTTCTGGGTATCATAGGTTCATTCTATGCCTGGTGTTGTGTGCTAAGAGGAAGCTGCTGTCAGCAGAATATTAGCCAAGGGAGCAGTTGCTGTTGATTCTAGGTCATGACAGGGATCCGTTGCCATGGTGCACCGTGTAACCTGACTCTGAGGAAATTAGACGGCCACACCCAACGCCTGCCCCTGAGCAGTGGCGTGAAGGTGCTGCCTCATGTCAGCCTCTTGTTCAGTCCTGTGTAACCTGGAAACAGATGGTGGACTACAGCACAGAGTGATGGTCTGCTGTCTTTAGCTTGGGGACATGGCTACTTGCACTCTTTTGTGTGGCTGCTGGTGATGAGGAATAGATTTTCTGAGCCGTTTTGTTTTTCTGCTCATCCTAATGAATTAGCCGCCGACCCCTACAGGTGCCGCGTGTGTTCAGAAAGCACCGAGAGACTCTTCCCCCAGAGTGACTCCGTCTCCCACACCGCACCCCTCTACAGCACCCAGTACAGTCAACACAGTTCCACATGGGAAGGTAAAAGACTTCTTACAAGCACTCTTCCTCCCTCCGAGTGAGCCCACAGGTGCAGTGTTACTTTTGTTTTAATTTTTGCTCATTTAAGGTAATGCCTGATGTACCCCTGGCTCTCCTCAGGTGAATGGGAGACTGTTGAGGGCAAGTTCAAGTGCATCTCCCTCACGTGCATGTCCAGCTGCTGTTCCCGAAGCCCCCTGGGGCTCTCGCCCTCTGCACACTTGGCCGATGGGACAGCTGACCTCATTCTAGTGCGGGACACACACCCCCTGGGTTTCCTTACGTACCTTCACCGGCATACCAACTCCCAAGACCAGGTACGTCCATTTTAAGAGGGAAGAACCAGAGTGGGACTGAGCTAAAGCAGAGCACACGAACCTACAGAACACAGCTAGTGTTGAGTTTCTGCTGAAATTTAGTGCATTTTACAGAAAGCTTCCAAGTGCTTGTGTGCTCAGGGTTAAACTGCCATTAAAATGACATGTGTTGTATGCAGCAGATCAGATGTCTTTAGAATGTGGTTGGCTAGCACTGCCGTTGAACCATAAAGCAAGACAACTCGGTTACTTCAACAGTTATGCTAGTAAAGATGGTCCGACTTGGGATTTTTCAACTTTATGATGGTGCGATAGTGACATGAATTCAATAGAAACCGTACTTAGACTTTTGAATTTTGATTTTCTCCCAGGCCAGCGATAGGCAGTACAGTGCTCTCTCCTGATGCTGGGCAGCAGCAGAGATCTGCATCTCCCAGTCTGTCACACAGTTGCTAGAGTATCAGTTGTATACACTACAGTGTTCTGTGTTGCCAGCGTTTTTTTTTGGATACACCCCAGTATCTACATTGTGTTTTGTACATCCATCACGTCTACAAAACACCCATCTCATGAAAGCGAAAAGCCCGTAATGACTTTTAAGGTAGGCTAGGCTATGAGCTTCAGTAGGTGTCATGGTGTGGGTTGGTGGAAGCAATGACGAGACACCACGGTCATACGTTTAAGTTCTGTTAAACTGTTTACTGACTGTTATTTCCGACAAATACCGTTGCTGGGAGATGGTGCTAAAGATTAGCAATGGGTAGTAAAAAAAAACGGAAGATGCCACAATTGAAAATGAACAGAATACAAGGTCTTAGCAAGACTGCTTGCAGGAGCGTTCACAAGGGGCAGCGGAAACTATGCACTGACAGGAACTCCAGGTAAGAATTAAATCCCATCCAGGATTGGTTCCCATGTCAGTCAGTGCTCAGTCTGAAGACAGGGGCAGAGAGACTGCCTACGTTCCGTTGCTGAAGCGGCCACAGGCGTGACAGTAGGTTTGGTGTATTAAATGCATTTTCGACTTATGATGGGTTTATCGGAACGGACCCCATCGTAAGTCGGGAACCATCTGTATATAGATGCACGCAGTAAAAGTTGGCATCGTATTGAATTAAGATGTTAAACAGATGAATGTATTTCTGAGGAAAAACATGGAGGCTGAAGTGAGCGCCGTGCCTCTTTCCAGTTTGACCTCCCCTTTGTCGAAGTCCACCGAGTGAAGGCGGTGCGATTCAGTCCCACGCCTGGAGAGGAGGATGCAGAGCAGCTGGAGGATCCAGATGGTGGAGAAATGGCGACGGCAGAGGGTGACGGCCAGTGCGAGAGGACCGAGGGCCAGGACTGGACGGGCTCTGTGCAGGATCTGTCTGCGAGGACTCAGGAACGAGGGGGGGGAACCAAAAAGGGAGAGAAGAGAGACTTCCTGTGTGGCCCTTGCTGCCATCGGTCCCCCTCCGTCTCCGTGTGGAATTGCGATGGGGAACTGTTGCCCTTCACGCAGATCCTGTGCAGGTGGGTGATGGGCATAACCAAGTCCCTCCATTTTTAGTGGGCCGAGTCCCCCTTCCACACTTCGCGTTTCTTCTGTTAGTGTTGGCGCAGCTGTATTTACCCAGATTAAATTTTCTTCGCAGGGTTCATGGGCAGCTAGTGCGCCTGTTCGCCCGGGGCATTGAGGAAGAATCGATCACCGTTAAGGCAAACAAGAACTTTAAAGGGAGATACATTGTACACACATGATGGACAGAGGAGCTTCAAATAAAAAGGGGGGACGGACTTGTGTGACAGTTGCTGTGCGTGGGGTGACAAATGTTTGTATAATAAAACGACTTCACAGTTATCAAGCACCATTTCTATGAGAAATGAGTAAGTGGGGTTATGTGATGTACAGCAGCTAATGTTAAATTGTATTTTTGTATAACATTTTGTAATGCACCTGTGTTGGAATTAGTAAAAGAAAGTATTAGAGAATATAATTTTAATTAAACGTAAGTAAATAAGTTGAGTGCTGTGTGCAGTACTGTAGACGGGCACTTATTCAGAGGTGAACGTACTGCCAGCATGGTTTCTGGCAACTGGGACCACCATTGTATACACAACACCACACACTAAACTTCTTTTCAGTTATGAAAAAATTCATGTCAATTTCAGCTCTTTACAAAACAGGTGTAAAGTGCTTGTACAAGCCTCATTTCTGGGTAAATCCACCGAGTTCTCTTGCTACTTTTTTTTGGTTCCTCCAGTACCTGTGTATCAGTGGCCAACAAGATGCTTTGCATTCAGTGGACCTGGGTTCAAACTCTACTTCCTACTGTAATAATTTCTCAAGTAACATTTACCCAGTTTATGTAAATGGATAAAATTGGGCCCATTCCCAATTTTACAGGCTGTATGGGGGAGGAAGGGTCCAGATTTGGTCAAAGTGTGGAAAATTGTCATTGTAGTGTAAGCATGTTCTTCTACAGTGCTGTACATTGCAGCATGTATTCCAGTAACACTTATAACTTAATGTGTAAGATTCTTAAAATGGTCAGTACTGTAACCAAAAAATCCATTACTATGGATGATAAACAGTGAAAAAGGTTCAGATAACTCAATCGGAACACCGCTATAAAGAGACTCGCTGGTGCTTTGCTGCCTTCATGAACAATAGATGGTGCCTCTTGGAACAGTGTCAAAATTTATATGTCCTTCACTAAGAAGTTAATCCTAAGTTAAATGTTTCCCTTGTGCATAAAAATATTATTTCAATATTATTTTTCTGGAATATTTCTGTGTTTGTCCATAATCTGAAATCTGTACTCCCACAGTTCTAACCTTTTGCCCAGAGAGAGGGATGCATTACAAAATGACGCACACCTGTATTTTCATTTCTTCCTACTGAGTTGCATGAAAAACAAAGTCTTTCTAAGCTGTGCAGAGCTTGCCTGACCAACCCTTTCACCTCTGCTAGGTGTTGTTGCTTGAGTGTGCACTTGGCCATTTGTAAGGCTTTGCTGTGTATATATGAAGAACCCCAACCCACATGACCGCACACCCGGTGTCCCAACGCCGGCATTGTACTTCCCATTCCAGTCCACAGCAACCCCACTCTTCTTCCTCAGCTTAGACAAACATGGACGACTGGTTTTTGTCACTCACAATTAATTGTGACCAGCTTTTATCCTGTTTTTGATCCCCTCTAAGCTGTGGCACGTCATGCTGCTGGCTGCCATCTTCAGCTCTGTCCAAAGCAGTAATTCCCAGCTGTAGGACACGAGACGGCTGCTTTGCTCATGTCCAGTTGGTCCCATACATTGGGCAGGTTGCACTCACCTGTGACCACTGTGCACAACTAAAACGAACAAAAGCGGTGCAATAAGAGGCAACAAGAACTATTTATTGAGCCAACCGACAATAATGGTTAACACATCTTCTCATTTTCAAAAAATCTTTCAAAATACTTAAACACTGAAAGCAGCATAACAAAGACTGTCCGAAAACATCATATAGCACAACTTGAAACTAACTGTTCTGCATTTATTCGCTGGTCTCTTGCAGCCGGTACCTCACCTACCTGCTGATCTGTAAGCATGATCAGCAGCGCCCCTCGCAGGGCTTCAGGGCACACACTTGGTACCAGGTTGGAATGGAAGCCTGTGGAGTGTTAACTTCAGGGTTAGATCACCCAGATGGAGATTTCATTTCCATCAATGATTTTCAACAGAGGTGACTGCTACGCATTTCAATGCACCTCTGTATCTCAAGATCCATAATCCTCATCTGCTTTGCCCTGGTGGGTGTGGTGGAGTCTGGGCACCAGGCTATGAAACATGCCCGATGGGACAGCGTTTGCATCTCAACATGTTTTCAAAATACAGTTCCTGCTCATGTGTCCAGACTAATAGGCAAGATCATCATATAGTACAGTGTGCAAGTTTTTTTTTTCCTTTAAATGTTGATCAGAATGACTAATTCTGCATTTACAAAAGTGTGATGCTGGGTTGAGTAGTAATTTTTGGGAAACTTCAGGTTTTGCTTTGCTAATTCACCACTTGCACAAATGACACAGCATTTATGTCACTTCCTCACAAAATATTTGCATTATAAAATGTTATGATTATATAAAGCTGTTATAAAGTTGTAAATCACATGTTCAAATAAAGTGATTTACAAATTTGTGTTCTACTTTTGGAAAATTTATTGAAAAATACTGTGATTTGTTTGACTGTCTGGTCAAGGGTATGTTCAAACACCCAAAGTCTGGTCATATGCAGATGAACCGTACACTCGTTGTGCCTTTGGACCTCCTCTATGCCTCTCCCTACTGTCCCCATCTACAAAATTTCTACTTATACTGCATGTCAACTTAAACTAAAATCCTTTACTACTTCAAACCCTTCACTACTTCTACCAAAGCTAGAAGAGTCACTGTAAACAATTTTTGCATTTATAGAAGGGCTATAATACAGCAAAATAATGGCATCAGAAAAGCTATACTACATGTGTAATGAAATTGAATATCAAAATTTGGTAGGATGAACTACTGTACGTATGACTTTTTGGAATGTGGGAGCATTACAACCCCCACAACAGCACAATGTCTCATTATCAATAACCAGATTGTGATATAAATTTACCTGAGGTTGACAATCATTAACTGTCCTGCCACAAGTTCTCATTACCATGAACTACAGACTAAATTCACAGTTTATACTGACAATATGGTATACTGTGGTAAAATGTAAGTACTTTTGCAGAATACAGTAAAGTGGATGCTGTAGAAGAGATTAAAATGGGATGCAAGAAATACACAGCTAATAAGCAATGTTTAAGTGTCAGCAAACTGCCATTAGAAATGCCATCTGATTTCAAAATAAAATAATGACCTGTCACTGCACCGTGTCACTGGGACTGGCTCTGTTACAATCCTCCATGCCATCAGGACTACTGTGGTCTAATATACAAATGAAACTGAATCCAGTAAAATTAAGGAAGTCCAAATCAAACCTGTACAATCCAGTACAAATTAGTTGGAACAATGAACATAACTGCTACTAATGTGATTATATATATACATAAAAAAATAAATTATCACAAATTCTTTCTTTTACCATTGGACTTCAGAACAAGGAGGGCATACAAGTGTAACAGAAAAGCAAAGGTATCCAGGCAGACGGGTTTACAGGTATGCAGTGCAGCCAGATGAACACGCATCCCTGCATCTGTTCTCTTCTTCGTGTTCCTGTGCGCTTTCAGCTTTAAATTTTTCAGACAGTTGTCAACACACTGTGTCCTTTCGGTTCGAAATCAGCAAATGCTGTCACATCTGTCCACCTCAATTTAGAGCCAACATGAGTGATGACAATCATTTCCCCTCTTCGGTAACTGACGAATGCTCCTGGAAAAGCACTCATAGACCCAAACCCCCACCCACCTCTTCCTTAGCAGCAGGAGACTCTCACAAACCCTCCCTGGCCAAGGCCCCCTCTTCTGTATCAATCTCACGCACGATGGGGGTTTACCCACTTGTAAGTTCCTTCATAGCGGAATCCCACTCGCTTCATGAGCTCATCTGCCTCAGGTGGACCTCGGCTGCAGGACGGAGGAAAGGCAGAAGCAGAAAGAAGGACAAGAGATCCCAGAGTAAATAAATGCAGATTCACTGAGTGATGTGCATGTGAAAAACAAAAGTGAATGAAAGCTGTTGTCAGAAATAACATCTGGCACTAACATTTGCACAATTCCAGATCACAGGATGAAGTGTAAATATTTGGTTGCTTGTAACATTTATACTCATTTTAACCAAATGATTACATGGCCGACCTCTCTTCCACTCATAATTGATAAAACCTACAAAAATATATTTAACCTTATTAATATAATTATAACAAGAAAATGTGTAAATAATAAACCATTCACTAGAATCAATAAATAAAATTACCGAATGTCTTATTACGACTTGCTCACTTTTACATCATGTAAGGTTTAACAAGGCATGAACTTTGACTGAGCCTGAAACACCTAAAAGCCAGTTGTAAGCAAACACCAGAAAAAAAAATGCAGCTAATCAAACAGGTTAAACCTCTAGTTTCTAAAAACAATTCTAAAGCAGTCGTGTCTATCTGATAAATATCCAGCAGAACATACAGCACATTTCTGACATTTCATACCTTCCATAAGTGTATGGAATGGGTGTAGTCTTCTCGCTCTCTATCTGATGAAGGAGGGGCGTAAAGATCCTCCAAGCTTCCCTCAACTCATCACTGACAGGAAGAAGTTGTACATTAGTGTAATGAGGTAAGACAAATACTACAGTGCAGACAAAAAAAAATAAAATTCAATGCCACAAATAAACAATGCAACTTAATATTCCCCTTTATGCAATGTACCCTGTTTTGTACATTATGCAACTTACAACTATTTACAAGTTCATACAACAGTTGTTCTTACTAGAAGATTCTAGAAAGGTGCTTTGCCTTGGGAGTGGGCTTGAACTTGGACCCTTCAAACAGCAAGCTAAAACATTGCGCTACCTACTGCCCTTTCAGATTCAGATTTTTCAGACCAAAAAATTTTAAATTAACAGCTAAAAACAGACAGATATCATGAAAATGCCACAAAACCAACCTCCGCACAAAGTGCATCTGACTCCCGCAGAACACATCTAGAATGAGGCGTTCGTAGGCATCTGGGAGCTTCACATCCTATCCAGACAGAGAAAGAGTGTTATTCAATTATTACAGCAACAGCAGCAACATGGCGTGCCAGCGTCAGGGTCTGAAAGCGCTCACTCTGTATCGGCTGCCATAAGTGAGGTCCAGCTCCGTCTCTTCGGGGTTGAAGAACATGCCTGGTTTCTTGCTCATCATTTTGGCGTAGACGGCCTCATTGGGCTGCACACGAACCACCAACTCGTTCCGCTGGCACTGGCCCTCAAAGATGTCACCTGGCACATCAGTGAACTGCAGTCTTACTTCAGCCTTGCGCTCATTCAAGGCCTTGCCGCAGCGCAAAATGAAGGGCACGCCTGAAGATAAAGCATCATATCATAACACATTCTGCGGGACAAGAACAAATTGTTGAGGTAAAGATGCTGGAAAAAGACAAGAGTGCCTCAGGATTGTCCCATGCAGGAAAAGTCTTTCTTTGCAGAAGAATTTTAATTATTTTTATTTATTTATTTATTTATTTATTTATTTAAAACAAAAGTCTATGATAGAGTTAAGTAATATTCATTTGTGATGTTCCCCCAATATCAGTTGCAACACCGAGAAAGAAGTGTCCTTCCTTTGAATGAGACACTACTGATGGGGGGGGGGGATTGAAACAATTCAGCAAAACAAAAATATGTATTATATGGTATTTATTTCTCTGGTTCAGAGGCTTTATTTGCTAGATTCTCCTGGTCTATCATTACTACAAAACGAATATAGAACAAAGAAAGAAAAAAGTTACTGACAGATTTTACTCAAATGGAATTATTTTCTAAAAAACGGTTATTACAACATTATTTTGGACATCTCTCTGCTCCTTTTGGCACACAGGCTTCAGGATCTCACGCTGGATGAGTTAGTGATCTGACACAAAATGATCTGTAAACATAAACCACTGAACGTTCCTGTAATGCAAGACAAATTCACTGAGAAGCACAGACAAGAGACCAAGTCAGCATCCATCACCTGTGGTCATAGTCCGTATCCAATTGGTTCAATAAAGTATTGCTAATTGCCTGTTTGTGTAAAATTCCTGAGTCAATTTCCTTCGCAGCCTTGACTTCGCTACAACCTGGTTTTCATAATTCCTTCGTTTACTCGTTCATAAACTCTTGGGCTTTTGTAATCTCAAGCTAGGCAGGAAGGCAAGGTTTGCATGAGAAACAGAGTGAACAGAATAGCTCGTATTACTCACCATCCCATCGCTCATTGTGGACGTACAGCACAGCTGTGGCAAAGGTGGGCGTGTGGGAGCCTTTTGGGACAGTGGGATCATCCAAGTAGCCCAACTTGGCATCTCCCTCAGCTGTAGGGTCACCCACATACTGTCCTAGGACCACATCAGCAACAGAAACAGGGGCAATGCACTTCAGCACCTTTACCTGTGGGGGGTGCGCACAAAAAAAAAAAAGAAAAAAAGGGGGGGGGGGGGGTGTAAGAGTCCACAGTGAGGTTTAATGATCATGTTCTGCCGACAGTAATATTTAAAAACAGTGTGCAGAGCATCTGTGGATAAGCTCTGCCCACTTCACCCTTCTCCTTGTCCAGCTGCTTGAAACAGACCGAGTTACTGGTGAAACCAATACCTTTTCATCTCTCACGTCATCAGAGCTGGTGGAAGCAGGCTTCTCCATAGCAACCAAAGACAGCATCTGCAGCAGGTGGTTCTGCATCACATCACTTACAGAGAAAGGGATAGAGTTGGCCAACCATCTGTAATGCTATAAAATACTATAAAGCCACATAGCCCTTCACACAATTAATACCCAAAAAAAGTCAAAACCAAACATGCATGAGAGCAAACAAATCAATTACCGTATTTTTCGGACCATAAGGCGCACTTAAAATCCTTTCATTTTATCAAAAATCGACAGTTCGCCTTATAATCCGGTGCGCCTTATGTATTAATTCTGGTTGCGCTTACTGACCTCGAACCGATTTTATGTGGTACACGGTGCTCAAAAATCTGTCAAAATGTTTTAGAATGACTTTGGTAAGCTACGAGGCCGCACTGCTTGATGGCTTGTTGGAGCATTACGGCTACCGTAGTCAGGGGCCTCGCGGAGTAATACGTACTGTACTTCAACATAATATTACGGTGTGTTTATTAGGACCCCAAAATGGCACCTGTTAAGAGACATGCTTAACATGCGAGTTACGCCACTATCTGCCAATGGATCGTGGATGCCTGGGCTAAGGTATCAGTCTCAGGTATCGTCCGAGCTTTCACGAAGGGCGGAATCATCACTAAACAGCTAAGTAACAGCAATGAGACTGACTCGGATCATGACGAGAGAGATCCGGGCATGCTTGATGCTGAAATCGCCCAACTGTTTACCGCAAACACTGAAAAAGTGAGTGTATTGTTTTGTATTTTATGTTACAACTGAACAATGTTGAGAGTTATTGTGAATGAGTTGAATAAAGTTTGACTTATCTGACTGTTTTGTTTCGCTGAATGCGCTTTATAATCCGATGCGCCTTATGTATGAAAGTAGACCCATTCATTGATATTGCGCTTTATAATCCGGTGCACTTTATAGTCCGGAAAATATGGTACTGGTTACATTGAAGTCAATCTAGTAGTTTAAACCAACTGTAAAATTAAGTAAATTGTAAATGCATATGTATGTATGAGAACTAACACAAAGTTGAACTAGAATTAAAAACAAAATAGGCAACAAGAGAGGGGAGGCTTCAATTAAACCCATATTTTTTACCCTCTGTATGAAACACACATGCTTCTTGCGGAGCCTAGACAAGCATGTACCTGTTCACTGGTTCCTGAGTCTTACAGCAGTGTCACACAGAGGTGGCACACAGCTCAGCCCACTAAGTGTTCAAACATACAGGGAGAGTAGGGCAACCATGATGTAACTATCAAGTGGTTTCCTTACACCCAAACCGTCATTCCACAAGCAGTGTAGAGATACTGCACTGTAGCATTCTCACAATAAAGCCCATAACAGTAGCTTGTCATCTGGAATAGCAAGAAACTCCGGTTCTATCGTTCGTTCATATTTACCGATTCCTTCAATAATATCTAAAAAAAAAAAACAAAAAAAAAAAAACTGCAAACCATATCAAAATCTCAGTTGATGATTTTACATTTATTTGTTCATCACACTGAACTCCTTGTGCAGACGGCATATGGATCTTGTGCAGACGGCATATGGATATTGGAGCTTTCTACAGGTAAAGATAACATCATGAGACAGATCATTCATTCTCCTTTCTCTAAAACTGACTAAAGTAGCAGTTCAGTGGTGAAGCCCTTCACTTGCCGCTGATCCTTACCGGATTATGCCAAAGTCATCAAAGTATCCGCCACGGCCCTGAGTGCCAAAAGGCTCTTTGAAGGTGAGGACTACACAGGCCACGCTGTCCCTATTCCAGATGGGACCAAAAATCCTGTTACCAAACCTGTATGGAAATAATACAGAAGGGAGAGTGGAGAGATTAAAAGAGTACAGTACCAGACGGTATACAAAACACATACATGTACAGAAACACTCATGCCTACAGAACAGCTCTGTACCTGAGTACCATGAGATTTTGTACCATCTCTTTGCCCAGGTAGTGGTCAATGCGATAGATCTGGTCCTCTGTGAACAGGGAGGATAGGTGGGCAGACAGCTGCTCTGAGCTCTGAAGATCACGACCAAATGGTTTCTCCACAATTACTCTTGTCCAGCCTCTGGGAGAGAGAGACACAATTGGTTTCAAGGTTAAACTTCATTCCAAACTATCAGTGACTCACATCCCCATGGAGGGACAGATATACTATATTCTGGAGCATTAAAAACAAAAAGTTGTGGTGGAGGATCCCTGGATCCCTTATAGACCATCTCAAGGAAAGCAACAGAAAAGCAAAGAAACACAAAGTGGCCGGAGGCCACACACTGACTTCTCGCTCATGCATTGCTTCTGGATGTTGCTGGTGACGTCATGGTAGACGCTGGGTGGCAGAGCCAAGTAGAAGAGGCGGTTAGCCTCCGCAGCACCAGGCAGTGAGAGCAGGTGGGAATGCAGTCGGGTGAAGGATCCCGCGTCAGCATACTTTCCACTTAGGTATGAGTTCCGGCCGAAAAACGCAGCCAGGCGCTCATTTTCAGTGTCTGCAACCTGAGGTATAAGAACAGAGATCCGATCAATAAACACAATGAAATATCAAGAGAACTTGAAAAAGTAAAACTGAATTTTCACAAAAGGGAAAAACAAAAGAACAAATAATTTCTTGGTAGGTTACTGACAACTGACTGTAAAGAAGATTTTGAAAGAAGTCCTAAGATATAAAATTGACACCAATGACAACAATTTTAAATTCTGTACATAGTACTGAGTTTCCTTCTCTACTCCCCCTCACCCCATTTAAAGTATACACCTTTTATACACATAATAGGAGTACTCCTGTGTACGAAGAAAAAAAAAAAAAAAAAAAACATTAACCTTAAGGCAATGTTGAGGCTTTTATGCAAGACATGTCTCTGTCATCATGCAACTGCACAAAGATGGAAAATTACTTATTTAAAAAAAAAAAAAAAAAAAAAAAGTTTCACAATACTTGTGTACTTTTCACCTGTACTATATTAAGGAGTGTCCCTTTCCATATTTTCTCATTTAGTCTTCATTGCATAGTTTTCACTTTCAGTTTTCCTTTCCATTTGAAGTCACATACAAAAGATATAAACACTGACAACCTTTCTATCTATAAAAAAAAGCTTGTACTTGTGGTACACGGAAATGCAGGTTCCTATATTGAGGACAGAAACATAAAAAAGAAAAACTGCAGGCCATGAGGGATTCACACCCAAACTTGAACAAGAGCTCAACACAGACCAGTGCATCCCTCATTCAATCACCTTCAGGTAGGGCAGGCAGGCAGTGCGGATTCCCTCCACCGTCAGGTCAGAGCGAGCGAAGCCCACAAAGTGAGTCTGTTCTGGAAGAAGTCCATCCCTGAACAGCCACCTTCATGCAACGGAGCAGAGATTGCAGAACAGGAGGGAAGACTTAATCCTTTGTGATGTCTACTGGAACATAACTACACAACATTACTAAATTTGTATAAACACTCACCATAATGTGGGGTAAATCTTTTTTTTGGCTAAATCCCCCTGAAAGTAAATAAACATATAGACAAATTAAATAATATGAACTTAATGTAGATGTAACTTTTTCCATTTCCTCTCTATAAATTCTAGGTTTAACTGTTCTTTCAGTTAAGCAAACCAGTTTGAAATCTTTTATTCCTTGTTGTTTAAGTGTTATGGAAATAATCAAGGTTGAACTATCAGCAGACCTTAAAAGGTGATTATTACAACAAATATTCCAAAGTGCAAGGCTTGTCATATGACTGGAAATTAACACAGAAAAAATATGGCGTATTTTACAAGGAAGAAATATAATGATCTGGAAAAAAAAAATGACACTGCTGAATGCATCGAAAGGACATGCATGTTATTTCAGCTGCTTCTATGTTTCACACGATCATGACTGTGGAATAATTCCCAAGGCTGCTGAGGAATTGCAGACTAAGACAAGTTACTGCCACACTTTCATGATCCATCCACATGTCTCTCCTGTTAATGAGTACTGGTTCTACGGTCTTTTTCTGCCTTTTGCCAGCATATCTGCAAACGTTCATTGTGTACCCAAGCAGTGTACACCAGATGCTGGTCTGCAATTTCAAAGCCCTGGAAACTAGCAGTTAAGATTCAGTCATTTTAACTATACCAGGGGCCAATCCCACAAACCATCAAAACAAGTGAAGTGCCAGGGCCCCTATTATGTGTGTGGTGAGTCCAATGAAGTTATCACTCATTCAAAAAAGAAACCTCACAGTCAGCACTTTCCTGTCTCTGACCTTGCCAACTTTGTCAGCTGATGTTACAGCAGTGTGTGCAATTCCTCACCGATCTGCTTCCTACTGACAACACTACAAACATAATGCAGTTTGCTTGTTGTTTAAAACAAGGAAAAATTCTGAACAAACATGACACTGTTACAGACAGGCTATAGCTCAGGGTACACAGGAACAGGACTGGAGCAAATGATGGTGGGGGCAGCGATGGTCACATTTTACAGAAAATATCATGCAGGAGCTCTTTTTCCTCCCACTGGAGACTTGAGGAGATTAGGAGAGATTCTGTCGACCGTGTAACAGACTAGACGGCAATACTTACCGAAGCACCCATAATAATGAAGATGTGAGCATCTGACTGGTGGAACTCCTCATCGTCATGCAGTTCCTTTCTCAGCTGGCCAAAAACCTCAGAGCGGGAGAGCGGGAGTCCACTCATCTTCTGTGCTGATTGATGAGCGAAGAGAGAGGGATTAGAGGCAGAGCAAAGAAAAAATTCTATGCTCTACAACAAGTCGCACAATGCCTTTTCATAAAAAGTAGAGTAAAACTTTGGGCGCAAACAGGAACGGGTGTTTTATGAGCATTAAACAGACCGTAGGTCTTGTCTGGACATCTACACAACACCACCACCAACTTGGCATAAATACACAAACTAACACAACGGTTTGGAAAAACATTCAGTTCAGTGTGAATGACAGAAGACATTCACAGCACCTTATTTGTTAAGACTAGAATTTACTTGCAAATATGGGAAGAGACGCTCCAAGTTTAATAAGGTTTAAACGTTCTGAAAGGCTGCAAAAACCGCCTTGATAAGTGCAGCAGGTTCACTTCATACTGCGCTCATATAAACGGACAGACTGGGCGTTTCACACGCAGCCCGTTATCTATGACGATGGGTGAGACACAGCGCTAGACTTTTTAACTGGAAATGAAAAGTTAAAAAAAGCCACCAAACACCGCAGTTCTCGCATTATTTCTCAGCGATGGTTGTCATTTTTCGGCACCGAGCCCGGCCACAGCGAGCACTATGACCAGCAGCTACGAACTACACTGCGTCCCGCGAAGGCAGGCTGGGCTGCGGGGAAGGACGCACGGCACGGAGGGACGAACACGCACCACACAGACTCACAGGAAGAGGCGCTACGCCCGGCATCGGCGCGGTACGTACCGGGCTCCTGGGCTGCACGGAGCGGCCTCTCTGACACACGCAGCGTGGGTGAGCGTGCATGGAGAGAACCGGATGTTACGGACGGATGGCGGTTGCGCGCGCGCGCGCGCACACACACACACAGACCACAGCGCGAGTTTACGGCCGTAATGCGATTAACAAAATCCCCCCCAAAGCTGTCCTGCGCTCTGCTGTTCTCAGGGACGTGCGCTTTACCTGCGCTTCTCCACAGCAACCAAAAGCCGCTGCGCAAAACGAACTCCCGTCCCGAGGCAGTGACAGGGCTGCGGCGAGTGGGTAGCCAGCGCTGAGGTGAACAGTCGCTGCCCAGCCGCTATGACGGAGGGAGCCCACCGGAATTAGTGGGTCGCGGAAATTCTCATTTCTCAATAACCATAAACGAGCACTAGTTAGAAGCACCGTGCTGGTTGACAACAATAAGCTGGCAAGCAGGGATATTCAGAGTCACTGTGCGTTCGTCTGGGGCTTTTTTTGTCGCTGAAGGAAGGAACCACTCGTGGTACTTACTGCCTCACACACACACACACTTTGTCCGCAGGCTAAGCAGCGCAGCTATCCGTAGCTGAACCACAGGCTCCCTCCCCGCTAAATCACCCTGAAACAGCTCGTTTTCCGCCTCTTTCCTCAAGGCTGGGCACAACCTGCCGCTACCCCTCCTTCTGGGGGAGGAGGTGAACTCACCAGCGCTCGCCCGGCTCCCCATGGCCGCCGCTGCGAATGACGTCAGGGGCGACGCGACACGGGAGACGAAGGCGGAGCTTGGCGGTGAGTGGGCGGGCGGACGCGAGGCTCCTCGCTCTCCTGATTGGTCCACCTGCAGCGCCGCTGGAGACGGTCGCACCCGAGCGTTGAGTTTAATTTTGTTCTTAAATTTGTTCCGATCTTCGGTTTTATTCCAGCTGCTGTGGGTGCGATTTAAACGCGTTTGAAAGATCCGGCCATCTACACTAACGTACTGGTCCTCCTTCCTGGTCCAAGCTGTGTTTTCTTTCACTCAACTTTAACACTTTCATTTTCGGCTAATGTATACAGTATATTATTTTACCAAGTGAACGCATCACCTTTTTAAATTTCCTTTCCCTCTATCTAATACAAGAACAAAACCAAATCTCATCACAGATTCCAGCGTAGTCTTCATCCCACTCACACCAATACTTATGAAACAGAACATAATAAACAGTGCCCCAAAAAGGATTCATCCCCCATGAATTGCAGCCCGACAGAACAAGAGTTTTCCAACTAACTGACAAACATATTTAAACCGATATCTCCCACTAGCGGAGAAGTAATTCTCTATATTGATAAAGTACAGTACAATTCTTCAGAATAATATTAAAGATAAAATCTGAAAATTACAGTCAGGTTCATAAATATTTGCACAGTGACACATTTTTCATTATTTCGGGTCTGTATGCCAATTTGTTTGAAATTAAACAATCAAGATGTCCTTTAATTACAGTATAGACATTCAGTTTTGAGAGCATTTATATCCAGATTGGGAGAACAATGTAAGAATTGCAGCATTTGTTATAGGTGCCCCCCCCCTTTTTTTTAAATACCAAAAGTAATTGGACAACTGGTGTAAAAATAGTGGAAAAACTCAAAGGGGTGAATAGCTTCTGAAGTCAGTGTATAAATCCCATGCTCAGTCCACATGTAAGCAAAAACATACAATTTTGTAATAATTCTGTCTTGTACTTAATTACAAAAAAAAAACACAAATGCACCCATTCACTGACATTAATACTGCACGTGTGAACATAAGTACGGATGAGGTAAATAAAGATGTCCGGTTGCCATAATGCAAAATTTATTAGAACAGGAGGTGGCAATAGAGTACAACAAGCAGAATAAACAGAAATATTTCCCTCAGACCGAGGATCCCATTCCTCTAATAAGGCCTTGCAAGTGCAGGGACAGGTATTCACCTGAGTACCAACACACAGTCTTCTTCATGGCTAACCCAACCCCAAACATTCCAATTAATAGCAATTTATCACATTTAAATCCCTGCTCCTAGGCCTAGGAGCACCATCTAATGAGATAACACACCAGGATGGATGGCCCCAGGAACTGAGAAGGCCATTGATGTTTTTAGTCCCAGCAGAACATCTTAGTGCACATATGCCACGTCTACTGGTGCCATCGTGCCTCCAGTTGTCGGCCCCATACTGTAGTCGGAAGACTGGCTCTCACAGGACTGTAGAGAACACGCATCAGAATTCCTCCTCGTATGTTCAGCAGTGGGGGCAAACATCCTCAGCATCCAGAAATGTCTCCTGCTGCTTGGCCCACAACTGACAGGGAACCCATGCGATACCCCTCATTTTGGCTGCTCTGTCACAGATCAGACACAGTTTCCCCCTTTTGAGCCCGAGGATCTGCAATCCTTTAATAAGGTCACCATCTCCAAGCTTGCTTTGCAAACACAGTACCCTTCACAGTTGAACAGAATTCTAACAAGCAAATTAATACAAACCATTTACATTTTAATCCTCGCTCCTACCCCTACGGGTGCCCTTGACTAGCATGAAAGGTCACAACACAAAAAAAATAGTCTTGTGTTAAGTCCACAAAACCTGTGCTCTCATCTCTCATATGACTCAAAAAAAAAAAAAAAAAAAAAAAAAAAAAAAAAGGAATTGCATATTCTTTCACTGCTCAGGTTTCATACTGGCTTGTAATGCCAGGCCAGTATAAAAGGAATAGGATTTAGGACCTGTGGTCTAAAATTGTGGTTGCCAGTCCTTGTCCTGCCAGGCTTAATTCTACTCATCATTTGGCACAATTTGGGGGGAGAAATTGGCAATACACCAAGACTGCAAGCACTTGACATCCTGTTTAAAATGCACATTAGTGTCCTTAACTATTTTTAATTTGGTCTGCGCATCCTTGCCAAAAAATGGTAGGAATTTCATCACAAAACTAAGACCTTAATGCAATACTGATTATGAGACCAGTAACAATAGTTCTAATGAGATGATATTCAGTGTAGGCCATATTCTCCCAAGCAGGAATTCCTTAGAAAGCAGAGTTCAGGTGTGTATACACACACACACACACACACACACACACACACACACACACACACACACACACACAGAGAGAGAGAGAGAGAGAGAAACTTCCTTGATTATGGTCCTTGTAAGGCAGAGTAAGAAGTCTGACAGTATTGCAGACAGGGTTTCATTTTGCAGCACTGGACACATCCCTCTCCTACTATGAATAACTAAACCACTCTTGCTGTCGCACAGCACATAAAAACCTATGTATTGCATATTTTAAACATTAGGCCATAAAACATCGTTAGAAGCGTAAAAGTTTAATGAAGTAACATTAATTGAACTGATCAAAAGTCCTTCAGCATTAACTTACACTTGTCCCTCCGAGCCCACAACATGATGTGTTGCTGTAATAAAGAAAAGCCTGCAAGGACATCTATAGCCCTTTGATACATTTCCCTGGTGATCATTCAACCATTCTGAAAACAGTCAGCAAAAAGTTCTATCAATTCAGTTAAACCACAACCAGTTTCTTTTTTATAGGGATTACATGGAACTTTATTACTCCTACATGCTTGACACAGAAATGTTTAGTCTGATTGTCTACACCTTAAGTTCCTTCTGTCTAGAAGAATTTGGGAGTTTTGAAACACGTTTTAATCACTTGGAGATATCTGATACATTGTAAACATTTGCACTTTTTTGGTGTACCATTTTTGTCTGGGCTGTTGTGATCCAGTGCTGGTCTGTTAATAAAAAGAAAAGAAAAGAAAAGAAAAAAAAAAAAAACCTTGGCACAATCTTAGACTCGGTACAGCAAAGTTCAAGTCTATCCACATCCATTTCATTTGCCTAGACTTGTAAATTCCTTCATTAAAAGGACTAACAATTGTTACATCTAACAACTACACAAGTACTCTTTTAAATAACCAAACACAAATGAATCAGATTATAAATTGTACTTTTACATTATACCAACAGAATAAGGCACAATGAAAGACACCACTTCTGCAGTCTAACTTTTCTTTAACTTCCAAGAGCATACACATCCATATTTCATCATGTAACTTATTCTGCAAATGGCAATTATACAAATACTGTAGTCCATTTTTTAATATTAGCCAACAATTTCAGTTTACAGTACATTAAAACTTAGTAATGATTTTGCTATAATGAAGATAGTGCAACATGCCAAGAACACACAGATAAGTGTTCGGCATCATTGCTTCATTTCAAAATCCAATTTATCGTGCTGTCTTTGGTGTCACATTGCCATGAGCAATCATAGTCCTGTCTGCGCCCACGCTTTAGGTAGCCCAACTGCATCATGTGGTACTCTGTAGCTGAAGAAAGTTAATACAATTGAATGGTACCTCACACCAGCACCATTAGGACCAGTGCAGGGGATGCCCAACATTGCACACCACCTGAACAAGTTCCTCTAGGAGCAGGAAAAAGACTCATTTCATCTTTTCAGAATATAGGAAAGAAGCGGTATGACAGTAAATCCCATACAGGCTCAGATGAGGAATGGTCCTGAACTGATGTGGCCGGGATCACTCCAGCCATTTATTGTACACATTTCATTGACAGTTTGTCTTGTGAATTGCATGTTGAACAAAAAATGTTTTGAAAAGTTCATGCAATGTCTACACGCTGTAACTTGGTAAACTTCATTCTTCTTAAACAGGCACAGTTCAACACGGTCAACGAACCATTGTCATGTCAATAACTCCATCCATCATCCTTAACCACTATTCCTGCTCAGAGCATGTCAGTAACTCATGTTCAAATGAAGACGACCCTGGACATCTAATGAACTTACAAAAGTTCATCAGTATGAGCTTAGTATTTTATTATGATCCCGTGTGTTTGGGCAACAAATAAGTTAACGTAAAGAAAGCCACTTTTGTACCTTCACTAAGACTGCTTAAATTGTTGAGGTCAGAGTTCAGCATGTTTTTCCAGACTCTATTTTCACCCGTATTGTCGTACAATTTGAAACAAACTGTAGGTATACAACCATCAGCAAAACTGGAACATGAGCACAAAGGCCAACTAAAATGAAAGATAATTCACTTATGTGAGCAGCATGCCAGTACACATAAGAAGGTGCCACTGATAGGACTCTCAGCTTGCCTCAGTCTGTCGAGGCAGCTTGGTGTGTCAGTGATGGGAGAAACCCAAGGCAATGAAAGGTACGCAAAATACTTTGAGATGTTGATATCTTTTGCTCGCTTGTGAACTATAGATAATATGCTTTAAAAAAAATCCAATTTGTTTACAAAACTGAATGTTAAACATGTAGATTTATACATAAAAGCAAAAATGTAGACCCTCAACCCTTTCTTGTCCAGATTCAGAATGATTAGTGTTTTGCCAATGAAACCCAGACCATCTTAAGCCCAGGTGAACAGCTCAGAGCAAAGACTGTTTCTCAAACTAACCTCAGAGGTTTTCATTCCAACCAAGGAAATTTCAGTTACACCAAAAGCTCTAATGCAAAAATGCATTTGGAGCATAAAGCACATTTATACCTGAAAAGTACTGGCATATTATAAAGTTTTACAAGTAACTTAAGGGATCTGTGTTGTAAAATACTGCCACTGATTACTACTTGGTTATGTGTACAACTGGGGGGGGGGGGCATGAATTCTATTATTCATAAAAGAAGCTCTAAACACCAGACAAGCAAACTTCAAAATAATCAGGCGAGGTAGAACTGAAGTTACCAGAGGCAGATAACGTGGAGTGCCCACTCTGGACTTTCTGAGTTGACGTCAAGATGTGCTTTGTGGGGGGAAAAAAAATCCCACCCTCATCTGACTCAAGTTAGAAACTGCCTTAAGTCCTGTGCAAGTAATTTTGAATCATTAACTTGAAATGTCTGGTAAACAAGCTATGACTAATGGGAGGGGGAGAGTCAGGGCATATTTTTCCAGAAAAATTGTTTTTTTTTTTTAACTGATGCAGACATCTTCCCCCTATTCATTAATTTTATGTTAAAGTGATTCCGTAAAAGTGATACTGTAAAACATGGTTTAAAAAGGCTGTCTCCATTGTGGTCTGTTATACAAGTTGAGTCTCCACCAAAGTTGTCTCCTCTCAAAATATTCAAGAAGAATCCATCATAACGGCATAAAAAAAATATAAAAAGGGTGGTCAGTATTCCACAACAGCTTTAGTTAACTGCACTCCTGTTGTCTCTGCAATTCAGAGTCCATCCCACTGAGGTTTCCAGCATGCTGCCATCAGTCCATGTAGGTACCAGAAAGGGCCAGAGTACCCCTGCACCCCCACCAGGAGCCTACAGGGAGAGAACATCTTCACTGGTTCTCTCCTCACTGGCCTACCTACCCAATCAGTTGAAGCCCCAGTGTTGGTTAAGGTCAGATGGGTCACAGTAACTCATCTGTATCTGATTCCCTTTCAAGGCTAGGCACTTGCCAGAAGGTGGGTTCCTTAGGAGATTGTTCTGGAAAACACAGTCATAAGATAAACAGTGACCATACTTTGGTAGATGCAGATGATCTTTTTAAAACACCAGCAGCCATCACCATGTGTCAGTAGTAGAAGTAACCAAAATAGTTCACGCAGGGAAGAACTGAGCCTACAGATAGAGGATATGTTGAGCTTCAGACAGAGCGCAAGAGCGCAACAGACAGCGATGCTTGCTTACTGATGTGAACTCCCATATTTGGCTGGGTGTCACAGAGGTCCCCCTGCCTTTTAGTGAACAGAGCTGAATCTTGACAAGTTCTGGCTCCACATCTGCCTGCAGGCACAGCTGCTTCCCTATGTTGTGGCGCAGCTCCTGATGAGATGTGTACTCAAAGTACTGCAAAGGAGCAACAGAGCAAACATCCTGTCAGTACACAGCCTTTTTTACGATCATTCATATCTAGGTACGTATCTACAGCTTTATTATAAATACAGATACTGTCAAATTAAAACACCTGGTTTCCACCCATGTTGTGGCAGGTATACATGATGACTGGCTTCCCTCCATGGTTGCTTTCTCCCACATCCAGACATCTCTGAGAACCTGAATTTTTAATCTGCACAAATAGCACAGCGACATTAGGAATTGTTTTCTGCAGCTATAGGTTCCACTGAATTTGTACTTAGAACGGTGCTTGTGAAAAAGAGGTTGACAGGTGTCTCACCGCTCCATACTTCACAGGGTTAAGGTCTGGGACAAAGCCTTCAGGGTAGATGTTCTCCAGATACCATGAGAAGTTTTTACATTGCAATTGCTCTCTCAGCTTCAAGCGATCAGAAATGTCACCATACGTTTTCTGTAGAGGTTTCAGATTGAATTAACCAACACGATACAGGAAACATGACACAAAATGAGTAAAATGGGGGGAAAAAAGACCAAATCAGTAATAAACATTTGCACCACAAAAGCAATGCACAAAAAAAAGGCAAATTACAGTGTCCAACCATCCTGAAACACATGCTTTCAGAGTGTGGGAGGAGGAAACCCAAGCAGACACGTGGACAACGTGCAAACTCTGCAATAAACTAAGCTTGATTTGAACACGAATCCAAACAGCTCAGGTACCGAGGCAGCAGTGCTCCACCCTAGTAATGTATATTACACACTCTCTCCTTCCTAATAAAAGCAGCAGTGACTTAAAACACGGAGCAGTTAATGAAGACAAACTGTCTTGTTCTGTTACGATAACTAATGTTATCTACTGAAGTTACTGTGGTGTCTTAGCATAATGATGGCATTAGAAGAAGAGTCACTTTTGAGGCACAGGAATGCATAAAAACTTTTGCAGTTGAAAACAGTAGCTACATTATGAGTGTTTGCATTACAAAGTGCTTCTCAGGAATTCATTAACTTTGTAAGGAGTGGAAAGACTAACACATTGCACTAATGTTTCAACAACACTAATATAGATTAATACTGCTGATAGACAGCTAAACCCTGACTGAGCACAGCCGACGTAATCGCACAGCACACAGAGCTGCAGCTGTTTGTTATGACCGAATGTCAGAACTCAAAAAGTAATGCAAGGTTGATAGGACAGCCATCACAACAAAACACGCTGTAAACTGGGGACTACCCGTCCTTCTGAAATTAACTGGTGCATAAGCAAACTGAAGCATTTCACAAATTTAAAGTGTTTTTCAGACATTAAATAAACGGCTCCCGGTTCCTCCCCACCTTAAACACAAAATTCATATTGCATTAAAGTGAGGGCTGAGACTAATCTTTTAATTTTTCCTCCCTGTGAACAAAGACTTAAACAAGCATGGAGATGCAGCAACTTGCTCAGAACACTCCTTTTGGACACAGCAAGTTCTGCTTGTAATTAAAGAACACAAGACATAGTCATTTTTTTTCCCTCCTTTAAGTAGGACTTAAAATTTTATAGTCTAAGGTTATCAATTCACACTATCCTCCCAGTAGTACAGTGTGAAAGTAGCACCAAAAAGACAAAGTGCAGAAAAGTGTAGTTTATCAATTTCAGAACTGAGACACTGACCTCTCTGGCCATGGTGGCGGCATTATTGCTCCGCCTATAGAATATATTCTTGTAGTCATCCATCCAGACCTCGGCCAGGCGAACTTGGTTGCGTGTGATGACCTCTGTGCCCTTGGGGAAGGAGTGGGGGCTCTTTACGCGGAAGACGTGTCCTACCACAGAACATGGAATGATCTCCAGCTGTCCTCCACACTGCCATACCTGTTCATAGCAGCAGAGAGAAACCATCAGTCCTCTGGAACTGGTGCTACACTTAAGTGCACCTCCCTCAAGTCCACAGAAATTTCCTTAAAGTTTTTACTTCCTTTTTTTTTTAATTATAGGTCACAGGAAACTTTCGGTACTTTTAAGAATCAATTTATCAGTGAATTCTTTTTCATGGCTTTCACTTGAGATACAGCCTTTGAACAGTCTCTGCTGAACAAGTAATACATAATAGATTTGAATGAAAGCGGAGCTGAACCAGGAGTCCCCAGAGAGGCCTGGTTACTGTAACAGAACACAACTTACCCTGAAGGACATTTCCACATTTTCACCCCCCCATATTTCCATTTTGTCATCATAGGTGCCAATTTTCTCAAAGTAGGACTTGGAAATTGAGAAAAGACCTCCTGCAAAGGTGGGAGTCCTGGGAAAAGTGGAGAAGAGAGCGGGGGGGGGTAGAAAAAGCTTGCCAGGCAACCCAACTTGATGTACTTAGCAAAAATTCCAGTGGACAACAATGCCACATACATTGTAAAAAGACATTATCACACATTCATAACCAGGCCTGGCACACTCACTTCACAGGGTAGGTTTCATCCTTGCGCCTCTGCATCTCATGATCAGGGATGCCTTCCCACCCAAAGGTCAAACTCCAGTCAAAGTTTCCACGGTTGTGGGCACGGGAAGTGGCTACGGGCTTGTTGAACTGAAAGGTGTTCAGATCAATTGTGGTGATCTCAGGGCTAACCACGGCTGTGGGCTCTTCCACAATACGGACCAGAAGAGGCTCCAGCCAACCATGGAAGCACTCGCCTTTTCATGGTGCAGAGGGGGAGGAGAAATATAATTTTATAACTTTGCTGCTGATATCACATGCCCACTTTATTTTACAGCAGCTGAGAGCACAGTGACTTTGCTGAATTGAATGAATATTAAATTCTTTTCCTTTATATTAACACCTGTGTCTCAGGGAGCTAGTGTGAAATTTCAGAAAGGAAATCAGATAGTTTGGGTTTACACTGTTGCACTTGTCAGACAGAATTTCAGGTTTATAACTTAGCCCAACATCTAGCTTCAGCGAATAAAAATATCCCAAGTGTTGAAACTGTGTCCTTCTGGGAACTTACAGTGGGCATCCAGGAAGGTGAGAACTTCCCCACGAGCCTCCTTGGCTCCCAGCAGCCTGGCTGTGATCAGACCCTTTCGCTCGGGCTGCCGTACCACGCGGACTATCTTCAACTGCTGCACGTACTCCTCCAACTTTTGCTTCAGGTGGTCTGGACAGGATACAGAGTCAACCAGCAACAGCCATGCAGGCAGTGAAAATAAAGCTCCAGCCTCGCCAAATCATAGCAACCACCACGATCAAGCTGTCACAGAGACGAGACTTGGATTAGGGGGGCCTGACCCAATCCACCAAGAACAGCACGAAAGCACTTCAAATTCTAAAACAAGCTCTTAACAGCTTAATGCACACTGTTTTATAGAAACATCCTCGGGTGTACAGAAAATGATACTTGTATAATCACTTACAAATCTATTTATTGATATAGATTCTGAAGGAAAGTGATAGTCAATTATAAGAGAGGAAAGAAGAAGGGGGGAGGGGAAAAAAGCACAGCTGTTAAACACGCTGACGTGCCTATAGACTGCTCGGTGTTAGCTGATAACTAATTTTATCAAAGCCACTTCCTATGAAACAGACCTGAGCAACCAGAGTGGAATGAAGACTTTTGCAGTTAGCAGCACACTGCAGCCATTTTACTAGCAGTTGCAGCTTTGCCGTGAAAGCAAACAGCAGGTGAAGTGGTAGAGTTCGGTGCTGTAGTCAGAAGCTGATCGGCCTGCTTTTCCTGTTCATTCAGCTCAGTGAGAACATTACAGTCAGAATACAGAAGGACAGCAAATCAACTGTCACGAAAAAACAATGCAATCTCCCTTAGTCTTGTTAACCGAAATGCCTAGTCTCAATTCCACTATATACATATACTCCACAAAAAACCTGTAGTTACAAAGCGAATTAGCCGTTGAACTAAAGGCTCACGTTTCAGACCAGTGCATGTAAACAATGTTAGTGTGACAAAACTACAATGAAAATGCGTTATGCTAGCTAATATTAGACACTGCATACTCAAGGTAAAACTGGAAAGTCAACTTCTCAGAAACATATAGTAAGTTCTAGACTGAAAGAATGTGTCAAGGATACGATTCAAATCTTTAGTGACCATTTAAACAAAAATAAAAAAAAAAGACTCCTTTGTCTCTGAAGAATGTGGAATGGCTATTTTGTGAATGATAACTACATCTTCACCAGCATGGAGACATTTTTTTTTGTTTCCACCAAAACCACTAATTTGCCTCCACCCTGTTTTTTGGAGAAGAATTAGCTGTGGTGAAAGAAAGACGCCTCTTCCCCTTTGGCTTGCGCATTTACTACTACATATCAATGTACCGATGGCAAAATGTGAAGTTTTACTATTAAATAAGGTGACTGTCATCCATTAGCTTTTATTTTTCACCAGACCACAAGGAAACTTTTTATAAAGAAAGGAGTTTTAAAATTTGTAGTTTAAAAGCAACCCCACAGAGGACAGTGTTCAAGACAAGTGGGGGTGATGGGAGTTGCACATTTCAGTCACGCATGCCACCTCTTATATAAACTCATTTACTCAACAAGTCTTGGATGAAGATCACAAAAGGTACAAAGCAGACTGAAGTATCCAGAGACAGTAAGGGTACAAAACTTAAACCTGATCAAATCAAAGCTGATCTACTGAATACTTCATTTTTACTGGTTGTGTCAACCAGTATTGCACATACATGAGGTCTTGCACTAAAATTATTTGCATTTAATAAAATGTCAATTATTGCAACTATTGCAAAAAAGGTTAATTAAAATAAACAAATAAATAAATAAATAATTTAAAAAAACACGTTTTACTTTCAGTCAGCCCATCTGTGAAGCCTGACCACCCATTGTTATCAAGCACTAGATTCTGGGATCAAACTCTAGTTATCAAGGCCTCTTAATCCAATATAAAATGCATCAAAAGAAGCAAAGTCGATGGTAAAGAGTTGAAAAAGCCATTTACAAAATATATCAAATTTCAATAAACTGTGCTAAATGCTTTGTGACCGAACACATTCCATTGAAATAAAGCCAACTCTGAAAAGATAGATGCTTTGCATGTTTTGTGAAATAATGCTTCACCAATTTAAATGAATGTGGTTCACGTTTGCATTTTATCAGCACTTCATGTTTTTCCCCTCCACCATAACTGAAAGCACTTTTAATGGCTCGCTGCACTACATTTTCATTCCAACCGCTTAAAATTTGGCAGACTGAAAGTCGATCGTCTAACTGTATGGATGCTTCTAGAATAAATTTCCAGCATACAGTACAGGTAGAAAAGAAATTTGGTTTTTGAGGTTGACGTAGTGTTGGTCTGAACTGATGACTCGTGATGTAGATGAAGAGCTAAGGTGATGGCGTACAGGCAGACGCTAACATAGAAACAAGCCCCACCTGCTGTACTTGCATCGTCAACCAGGATGATCTCTGTGAGCAGGGCAGCAGGTGCTGTGTGCAGGACGCTGTAGACTGTGCGCAGTAGAGTAGACCAGGCCTCATTGTGGAAGACGATGATCACGCTGGTGGTGGGAAGAGGGGGGCAGCGGCGGAATTTGCGTTCTACACACCTAATGGTACGGGAAAAAAAAAAAAAGCGCCACAGCCCTTAGGACCCGGATACGTCAAAATGCACGTCCTGGAACTTGACCAGCAGCTATTCAAGAAACTCTCTAGGCAAACACAAACGTGTGTGTGTGCGCGTGCACAACAGCCATACCCTTTCTTAAGCAAATACCCCAGAGCAAACGTTATCAAAGTCCCTAACTGTTTCTCACATTCGGGGAATGTACAGCAAGCCTGAATTTTGTCAAAATTCTCGAGTGCAGCTTTAAGATGAGCTTTGACAGAAGTAAAATTTAAGGCAAGATCACTATGCGCACCAGGATGGCACCGACACTCACTCTGGGGGACGCGTGTCGTCACCAAGGCTCCGATGTAGGGAAATGCGATCGCTGGCAAACTGGTTAAAACAGTGTCTGGTCATGCCTTCCTCTTTCTCCTTCTCCTCACTCGGGGAGAGAGGGGCCGATGGAAAGGCCATGCCATTGGCCCCAGGTGCCTGCGGCTCTTCGGGGGGCCTCTCCAAGTGGGGCTTCAGATCTGCTTGAGTGTAGAAGCCGGGTGGGCACAGGCGGTCAGGTGTGGCCTGGGCTTCAACAGGTAAAGGCTGTGGTGCACCAATCTGGAAAGCCAGATTGTTGACAGCTCCACGGACCAATCCCATTACACGTTCCTTCCTTTCCACCAAGTCCTGGAACCAAGGATCTGGAGAGTTTCTAGTCCCGACATTTTGTTGGAGAATCACTAACACCACCAAGAAGAGGGTCCCCCCCAGCAGCACCAGCTTCAGGGGAGAGATGCGACGGCGGAGGAAGAGACGCATCACTCCTGAAGAATGCGAGATGCAGGGAGCCTTTGAAGAAGAGGATGGTGCACTTTTAAGTACATTGGACATCCTTATTACTAAAGTTTTGTTTTAGTGCAATATCAACAGTCAGTCATAGGGACCTATTGCAGTAAAAGAAAAAGACATCAGAGCGATGCACATAGCTGGCAGTTCTCTCAGCTACTTCTAGGTACAGGCAGGGATTAATGGGGACAAATTGGTGACATGCAATAATTCTGATACAGAGCACATGAATTTCTGAGAAGGCTTCACCTGCATTTCATTCTGAAAGACCTGTAAACCAAATAGGGGCCCACTTGCCAATGTTTCATTGCACTTTATTTGATCAATAGGCAGAGTGCAAAGAAGAGAAAGAAAAAAAAATGTTGAGGTTAAACGGCTTGGTCTCAGCATTACAAGATGGCTTGTAAGGTTAATTTATACAGCAATTGTTCCCATTCGTAAACTGCATCCATACTATGCAGCGCCAAAACCTGCTGTGTAATGAGAGAGAAAGCACATTAGAAACGCATCAGTGTAGTTAAATCGCTGCTCATCACTAGAATATGATTTTCAACACGTAACTCCAAAAGATGGGTGCACTTAGTCAGTGGCCACACACCATGCACTACAGCATCCTTAATGCTGCTCTGCCTCCCCGCGTTCTCTCGAGTTCTACACACCACCAGGTAACGGTGGAAAAGAACAGTGACAACAAGCGTGTCTCCATTCACAGAAAACCGCGTCACCGCATTCATTCCAGTTCCTGTGCGGTCCCAGGTGAGCTGGCGAGGTAACAGGACGTCGCATGGGAGGGGCTGCGAGAAAGCAAACAGCACCTCTGTAATCGGCTCATATCAACGTGTTCCAGGCAACGCCTTGCAGGATACACAGACACAGGTGCCTGCCCCTCCCGCAGCACTTCGAGAACAGAGGCATGCCGTGCGTCAGCGGCCCAACCTTCGGACAAGCCGACCCGTTGTCATTGTCGTACCGGATTGCGAAAACAATGCGTCGTGCGGGCTTTCAGAAAGAAGGCGGAGAATGCATAGGTGGCTCACGCTCACAGCGGCATTTCCAGCAGTTTGTGAATTATAACACGAACAAAGATGGATTCTGCAGGAGATAAGGCAATTGCTTTAGGAAACAAATTGTCAGCATAAAAAAGGTAACATAAGCCTCTCTTCAAAAGGTGAGCGTCTCTGCACAGAAGCAGGCACGTCAAAGTACACCGCAGCATTGTGAATAAAGTACGCGGTGCTAAAACAATGCCCGAGTGTGGGGCGACCCTCACGCCGGTCTCTCCTGGCATTAAAGAACCATAAAGCCCAGCATTGCACACTCTCGTGCGACAAGTCATTCAGGAGAACAAGCAGCATTGTTCACGCCAGGCAACTCTTTTGCAAGCGCCACGTGGACCGGCTGTTGTTCTCGTCCCAGAATTTCCTCATAGTTCATATTCAAGCTACACACAACCTGCACCACATCTCGGCGGCGTAAAACCGTCGGTCACGCCACGCCAGCCCTCACGACGCCGGTTGGAATCCCTGCAGCTCAGAAACCCGAGGCCAACCCGCTTCGAAGAACTCTCCTCCACAAAAGCAGCCTCTCTCCTGCAACGCTTGATACACCAAAGCTGCGGTGCATTTGGTCTGGTCGCACTGTTGAAGTCCACACGAACACACAATATAGGAAACTGCGTGCATTTCTTGCAGCTGGAGAGAAAGTGACGACATCTTCTCGTAAGGACGTCAAAACTCGGGTTTGACACGAGGCAGGGCCGCTACTTTGGCCCACGTCGACGTGAAAACTGAGCGGCGCTCCGCTCCGGTGACAGCAGAGGCCTCTGGCGACCTGCACGCCACCGTAGGACAGGCGGGAACACGGAGTCGGCCCTGCTTTATGAAGACTCAGGAAAGTCGAGTTCAACTCACGCTCAACGACAGCAGCAGCAGCAGCAGCAGCGAGGCTCGGTCACGGCAGCTCACGCGTACCGAAGTCAAGTGCTGAGAAGCAACAGGAAATCATTTTCCAATGAATAAGAGGAAGTAGCGGCGTCCACAGCAACTGTAAGAAAACACCGTTCGCACGGCCACTTGCAAGGGCTGTGAAGACACGGACCCGTAGCACCGTGACCTGTCGGAGCGCCGGTGCCGTGCGGTGCAGTCGCCTCGTTGCGCCTCCCCCCAAGTCCTCGTGTGCGACAACCAAGTTCGTTTTAAGCTTCGAAAGGCGCGCGGGCCACTTCACCCCCAACCCCGAAATCTGGGCACAAGGACAATCTGAGGCGGAACTGAAGGAGCCCGAGCGGACAGACTCGGGCAGAACTTCGCGACTCACCTGAAGACGACGTCTCCACGCCGACGACTGGTAGGGGAAAAAAAAAAAAAAAAAAAAAAAAGTCACGGACACGCAAGCGGGAGCCGAGCAAACTGACGGGGCGCGCGCCCTCCGCCCCGGCAGCGCGAAAAGACGGCGCGAGCGAGCGCGCGCGCGTGCGTGCGCGAGCCCGGCAGGTGCAGCAGCAGCAGCGCCGAACCCCGCGCCTCTCTGGGCGACAAAAGTGCCACTTCGTCGCTTTTAATTAAAGTTCAGCCAGGCCGCGCGTGAATTATGGATGCGAAAGAAGACGCCGTCGCCGCACAGCACAGGTTTGCGTGCCGCTCGAGAAGACTGGACGGCACCCGGAAATGTCTTGACGGACGTGTGCGGGCTTTCACACGCACAGCCCGCGGTGGAGCAGCCTCAACACTTCCGTGTCTGCTAGAACGCATTTGCCTGGAACTTCTCCTCCTTCTCGTTGTCCTCCTTCGCTCGGAGCCGCCTGCGCTCTTCCCTCGTTCCTTGCGGCGGGCTTCGCAGTTTGCAAGCCCGATTATACATTCATCTCCCCAAGAAATCTGCCAGATTAGGAGCGGGATTCATGGGCTGAAATGGGCAGTGACCGCGAATGATTTCTTCTGTATCATGAAACGCACAAACTATTATTATTATTATTATTGATCAGTGTCATTTCATAATACGTTTCCCCTGCTTGCAGCTGAGCTGGGTATTTCAGCAGGATTTTAGGTCTGTTTTGGACTGCATGTTAAAACCATTCTGCCGACTGCCGGTCATTCTTCTCTTATGACTGACATGCAACAAAATAGCAAAATAAATCTGTCAGTACCGGCACCGCTATCTATTCATCCGTTTGTCCATCCGTGCGGTTTCGGAACGTGCTTGTCCGGGTCAGGGCCCCCCAAAAGTTAAGGATGAGGGCTGCGGGGCATAAGGTGCTCATACACACGCTTGGGGCGTAAATGTAGAGTCACAGATTTATATGAAAAGGATGTATTTGGACTGTGGGAGGAAACCAGAGCAACCAGAGAACGCCGGCCAAGTGCTGTGAGACACGAACGCTTCCCACGGGGTCACGTTTTTGCAGCAACGCCGAACCCTGGTGGAGGTCACAGATCTTTACCCGCGTAGGCCGACCAAAATCTACGGTAGGTCATAAATAAGGATTTGAACTTAAGCTTCTGAAATGTTTATTTTAAAATCAAAGAAGTGAGGGGAAAAAGGTGGAGTGAATTGTCAGGTGCCGACTGTGATTTTTTTAGGTCCGTTTTGGCTCCCCAGTCCTTGTCGTCATCGAGCCATTTTGGGGAGCGCTCAAACGTGCCGTAAGACGCAAAGAAGCCCAACAATTTACAGGACCCGGAGGCTTTTTGTCAAAATGGGTGGGCAGCTGAGAAAACAATACGGCTCATTCACCGCTGCAGCAAAAGACTGTAAGCAGTTTTCGATGCCGATGAAGCAGATATTAAGAGCCAAGGGTGTGCAAACTTTTGAACACGTCCATCCGAGTGATTTCAATTGTCGTCATTTATACTACAGAGGTGCTGTTCCAGGAACACTAATATTTTAATCTAAGCAGTATTACCAAATAAAAGCAATGTGTTTAGTATGATCACTCATATTTTCTGAAAATGTTAGAAATATTACAGATTTTCCCAGGGGTTAGGCAAACTTATGAGCGGAGCCGTAGATGCTGCCTCTTCAAAAGCGAAATAACGATAGCCGTTTCTCAAAGAAATGCTTCCCCTCTAAATACACCGTGCCATTTATTATGACACAAGATGACTGCAAACTGGATCACTTTTTAACTGTACATACAGTACATTTGTAAATGAGTTACGAATATGAAGTATGAACCGTCGGGCCCTGAGGTCTCCCACCACTTTCCGCACGTTTCTAGTGGAAGGTCCGGCAGGCGCAGCGCACCGATGGGCAGGGTGTGACTTCATGGAAGGGACGCTCGCACGCAGCCAGGCGTAAGGCAGACGGATTTTGGAGGCGGTTGGTCCGGGACAGGGTCACCCAGCAGGAAAAAGACGAGGGACAGGAAGGCATGCTTTGACCTAAGTGTAGGAGCATCACGGCCTTCACCGTCTCACAGGAACGCGCCCAGAAGAACCTCATGGTTAATAATGTAGGTTGCTGCTGAAAATCGATCCTCTCTTCGGTCCTTCTCGGCACATTTTTGATGCATGAGGCTCCTCAGAGTGCCATTTGTATTCATCTTTATTAAAGTTTTAAGCATGTTCTCCACTGCATTCTGGTGTAACGCCGGCGGAATTGAATCGGCCGCCCCGAAACTGCCGAAAGACCACGACAGGTGCAAATAATAATGAATCGAACGCACCCGTTTGACACGCTCGTATTTTCTCCTCTGATCCCGAAATGATAGCCGAGGTCACGTTAAGCCACCCGGCAGTCCTCGGAAAGCCGACGATGTCATAAAAGGACGTTTGTCGCCAAAGGAATCACCGATTCTTAACATTTCACTAACGGCACGGTGTGACAAAGCATCTGAACCGGACGGTTTGCAGCAATTTTTGTAATTCATCCGAAGATGGAGTGTGCAGAGGAGGTTTATGGGTTATGTGGAACCAAAAGAGGATGGTTCGGCACACCACCGTGCGTGTTCAAGGAAAACAATGCGTTGCTTCAACAGTGGGAAGATGAAAAAAATAAGTGTTGCGGCCTGATGTACAAATAGACTGCCTGCTGGGGTATTTTAATAGTGCATCTAGTTTATTCTAAAAGCATATCTGTCTACAGCCAGCTGCTTCAATTCCTGCTTTCGTGTGTGTGTGTGGGGGGGGGGAACAAGAAGCAACATTTGGCCTCAGTCAGAATTTGATGCGCAGGCCACTGCGCGAACAACGCCCGGAGTCCGGCGAAAAGGCAGGCACCACACAGCCAGCGCACGAAAACGGAGAAATGGAGATGGCGCCTCAGCCTCGGAAGCCGAATTAATAAGACAACTTGGTCAGCTTGCCGAAATCCTTGCTGTGCTTTTTCTGCCACTGACATTCGTGACACAAACGGGAATTAAAAAATACAAAACAAGAACATTACTGTATTGAACCATTTTCTTTATTTAAGGCAAACAATTTTCAGGTATTTTAAAGTAAAATCTGAGAAAAGGTTTTATGTCGTTTTCTTTTTCAGATGGGCTTTTACGGGAGAATAAATATCTGTTTGTGTCTTAACTTATAAAAAAGACACGATGGGGACCTTCCTTCTGGAAAAACAGAGCACTGACTGGCAAATACACAGGAATACAATAGTGAAGGGATTCTGCCCTTAATGTGGTCACAGCAGAGATCCAAACACAGCCGAGGCAAAATTACGGTACATGGAAGCAGGTCGCTAATACCGTAGTACTGTTTGTAGAAAAATGCTGAAGACTTCCTGCGTTGAACTTTTTGACCACAAACAACTCTGGCGATAGTCAATATTTATCATTATGGGCTTTTCATCATTAAAGGGGGCCAGATTGAATACACTGAGGATTACAAGTACTGTACTGACATGCTTGTGCTTATTTCATGTGTTGCGGTCCAAAAGAGAAGCCAAAACTCTGGTCCAAAACTCTGGTCTTCCAACCTTCAGACTGGAATTAGAATCACAATCATAACCATGATTTCAGTAAAGGTAAAAAAAAATATACATATATATATGTAGCACATCCAGAAGGTGATTAAAAAATATACAAGATTAAAATTTGAAATAAAAGCAAAACGAGGAGAACAAACCACAATCAGACATGCTTTTGGAGCAGTTAATTTGGCAAGAAAGCAAATTTTGATGTTATATAAACCTCACAGTGAAAATTTATTCCCCTTGAAGATTATAAAGCACAGTATGCAGTCATAATATTGTGTGCATACACACACGCACGTACACGCACGCACGCACGCACACAGACACTCACACATCCATACTGTAAGGATATATTCTTTAAAAAACATGTCTGTAACAATTCAAACGTAATATACTGTCTTGTACCAGGGTGTCCAAATGCCACAGCCTCTTGGTTAGAGGAGTTTTTTGTTCCTTTTAGTTTTTTTTTTTTTTATCACAAAATACTTCTTCGAAAGAGAATAATGTCATTGCCAGTGCATATAAATGCGCAGTCGTAGCTTCTGGTTACTTTCCGGGTTGCCTCCAGTAGGAAAAGTTCTGACAAAATCCTAGAGAGGTGCAGGGAAAGCCAAAACCAAGTCCAAAAATTCCTTTAATTTCCTTCACTTGATTTCCTTCTAAAAAACCTTAAACCGCACGGTTAACTTCAAAACAGTGGTGTCAACACTAAAAACAAATCTGGGAAAAATTTCTTCAAAAAAGGTTCGGTGAGGAGCCAAAAAAAAAAAAAACTGCAGCTAATTGCTCAGCAAACATTTAAAAGTACATCTCAGATCTTCATGTTTTCTTTGTCGTATTTTCGTATTAAGCACTTGCTCTTTGGTCAAAAAATTTCCAGAAGGACATATGAAGATATTCATATACAAATCTTCATACTCTCTTTGCCAAAACTAAAGACAATAAATAATAAACCTAGAGCTGAAATAGATGTACGTACCTGTTCTTAATACTAAAGAAAGTAGCTCTAAGTTCAGTCATTTCCTTCCACGGGAAAAATATCCTTAGAACAATGACTCTATCGCTTAAATCGCCCGCAGGAAAGTACAGTATGAACAGTCTGTCTTTGTTGTGCCGTGATAAAAACAGGCCTCTGTGCACGCAGAATTCTTGCTCCATGGCAAATGATTCACCACTATTTTTTATTGCTTGCATGGGTTCCGCAGCTCTCGTCCCCCTGCTTCTTGTTCCTCCGTACGAGCGAGACAGCTGTTGTCTAACTGCTGGGAGGGCCATCGTTGAGAAAGTAAGTGGTCATCTCCCCTTTCCCTTTAACCTTCACCACCCCACGGCATTCTAGCTGGTAACCTTTGCCTGCCAGGACCTGGTACAGGTCTGTGGTCACCTGAGGAGAGACGAGATGCACGCACCTTTAGTCATTTACACAACAGCCATGCAAATGCGCGGCGTATGTTCACGGTGAAGCTTTGCTGCGCTGTAAATAGTGTCTGTGAGTGGGGCTGGGGTTGATATCCCACACTGGGAGCTTAAATTAGACCTTTGTTTCCTCAAGATGTTTTCACATTTATTAACCTAAAATATCAGTTTGCACGGTAACGCCAAGAATTCTCTCTTGTGCCGTGGTTACGTCTAAATTTAGGAAGGATCGTCCAGCAGGGGGCAGAACCCCACAAACTGAATGACAACAGTAAACTGCTTTGCCCTTCAGACCGAGCCGGTCTCACTAGATTTTTGCTCCAAAACAGGTAGAAATATCATTTTTAATGCCATTCTTTAACAGCTTTTGGGGATGACATTTTTCCTACAAAAAAGGCATTAAGCAGCCCCCCCAATGTAATTTTTTACGAAACAGACTGCATTTTTCAGCACGATGAAATAAAACTACCGGTCAGTCTCTGAGGCTCTTTATTAGTATTTTTTAGCTCAATGCTTATGAGCTTTATTTCTGTGTGCTTCAATAAATAAATTAAATGAAATGTTCAGCTCATGTAAAATGTCATTTGCCTTTACCGCATGACTGTAGCCTATAACTAGGACAAAATATTAGTTCAAAATTGCAAGCGTTCAACACAAGGGTGGGCAGCGTTCCGTTAACAATCCAGGACTGAACCCAAAAGTCCATGTCGTCATGGTCATGAGTATGCTGAAGAATACACTTACTAATGTTTAATAAGTTTTCCAGACCATAACCCAAACTTTATCTATAGAAATGTCTTAGCGCATTTGTCTTTTTTTCTTTCAGCACAGTTAGAAGGGGAGCTTATGGTACCTGGATGCAGTCAGGGACCCCTGTGCTGTCCATGCGGCTCGCCACGTTGACCGTGTTCCCCCAGATGTCGTACTGAGGCTTCCGGGCACCAATGACTCCTGCGACCACAGGCCCTATGTTTAAACCTGAGAAAACACAAAATAAACAAAAAGTGCTACATTGCTGTATCTCCTCCATCCACTCAGGGGCGCTAAAGAGAGGCCTGCATATGATGCTAACCTGGTCTTAATGATCGTTGCTGGTTTTCCCAGTTTGTCATCTAAACTGGTACATTTATCTTTCCAGTGTGATCACGTTTTACGCTGCTGTGAACAAGTAAAAGTCTCCCCGCTAGAAGCACTAAAGATTCATTCGTTCGTCCATTCCGTATGGTGTCAGAGCTGAGGTGCTGTCAGTCAAATTGTTGAGTTTTAGTCATTTACATGCCAAGTCAGTGCTCTACTGGAAGGGTAAGTTTAGAGAGCCCAGTGTGTGTGAGGTGTAGCAGGGCATTATGGGAAGTGTTCTCACACTCTACAAGGTCTTTTGTGACTTTATGGGCTTCCCTTTGAGACCGTAAAACAAAACCCTCTGAGATGCAATTCATCCCCCCAGCTGTGTCTTGGAGCCACTCTCCTCACACTACCGGGTCAGGCTCTGCACAGACCCAAAAACAAAACAACTGTTTAAAAAGATTTTTTTTGAGCCACACTGCTACAGTGCAGCTATGGGGAAACCTTTGAGGCACGGCAATGACTAAGGGGTACATTAAGCTTCTCAACTGCTCTTCAATTGTCCTTGCAGCACTGCATTTTTCTTACAGAAATCCACATATATTTTTAGTATTTTTTGTAGATTCCTCACCTGCATAAAACACTGTCTGCCACGTGTCCTATCTGCAAACAAATCCAAGCAAATACCCCTCCTTATCTGGAAAAGCCGAGTGTGAATTTGATGAGAAACGTCTTGTGTTTTAATTCCTGCAACTGTTAGAAACCTGCGGAGATCCTCACCGATCTTCATTTGGAAGTTGTTGAAGGAATGCTCATTGATGTACTTCATCTGCTCCCGCAGCCTCATGGCGTAGTCGGCCAGGGCCACTATGTGGGAGCGGCCCTCCTTATCGTACGTTGAGTCGTTCAGGCCGGACGCTGCCATGTAGGTGCTGCCGATGGTTTTGATCTTCTCGAGTTGTCTGTACTTCTCCTCGCTGATGATCTGATGGATGGAGACAACCCAGCTGCTGTCAAGACTTTGCTAATGCCTGTGTTACAGCTGTCGCTCTCCCATCACTCCTTACATCTCCATTCACCATCCACATTTATTTACATGTATTTTTGCAGCTGATGCTTTTCTCCAGTGATCTACAGTGGTTTACCCATTTCCACGACTGAGCAGTTTTTGTAAGGGTAAAAATACAGCATAAGTACCTCGAGTAGGTGTTCTACAACAGGTGGTGGGATGTGAGCATGGGTCTTTCCATTGCAACATGGACTCGAAACACATCACGTGCTGCTCCTGTACCTGCTGCACCCATGTTTAACCTGTCTCACTGTCAGTGTCCCCCACTTTCTTCGCACTGCGCGCACAGGACACCTCACCTCATCGAAGTCAGCGATGATTTCGTTGAGCAGCCGCAGGCACTCCACACCCTCATTGTTGGCTTCCAGCTCCACGTAGAACTCTGAGAAGTTGCTAATAGAGGCGAACATGACAGCCACGCACTCGCAAGACTGGTAGTAGAGCTCGTCGTTGCGGCGCTCACGGGCCAGGAAGTGGGCAGCCACATCTTTGGGCAAAATGTTGTGTAGAAGCCGTCGGTTGTAAGCTTGAAGCTCCTCCATCTCCTCCTTCTCCTCGGTGGCCTGAAGCAGAGATGGGCTTTGAGGTCTGAAGACATTGGAGGCCGTGCTTTAAGAACTAAGTAGGTAGGGATGCAATGCAGAAAGACCGAGTTTGACCGCATTTGGGAATGACCAGAGCAGCTCACCTGCAGCTTCCACAGGAAATCCAGGCGTGCTGTAGACTCCACCTGCTGCGCATGCAGATACAGCGCCAGTACAAACACGGTCAGGATCACTGGGATCATCACCTTTAGCGAGACTTTGGTCACGCTCTCTGGGCTGCAGATGGACAAAAGGAGGTGTGACAACACCGGAATTTATCTGTGCTCTCCTGAGTTGCTTTACGTGTGTACGCGGTCCATTCAGGTGCACACATATACAACCCAGCACCTAAGAACTACACAAGAGCAGAAAAGGCAAATACCATCACTGCCTGGTTAACATCAGTCCTGTAGACCAAAGCTCTGCAAGTGACAACACTTTGTCCAGACACAGCCCACCCTCAGGGTCCTTTGCCTGGTGCCATTTTAGTTAAACAATTGAGAAATGGCTCTAACTAGTATATAGGTCACAGTATATATAATAACATATATGGTTATTTTAGTGTAGATTTGCTCAAATAACACTTTTCACTTTTAGTACCACATGAATGAAAAAACTAAATATTTGTGGCATCCAGAAGCAGAATCACGCCCCCTCGGTGATCAGCACATTTTACCACGGCATTTAATGTACTGATGGAGGAACAGCGTCATCGGGCTGCGGATGTCAGAGTGGTGGTGATGCAGTTGCTCTAAGAAGCTGTTCTGTGCTCTCTTTTGTGTTGTGCTAATTGTTCTGTGCTTTTAATAAATCACTCTGTGCAATTGCTCTTGAGGGTCTGAACTTCAACCTCACATCATCTGCTAGGAATCCTGGAGTCCTCTTGAACCCAGAACTTTCTTAGCAGCTCCATGTTAAGGTTGTTGAAAAAATCTCCTTCCCTCAGCTGAGGAACATTTTTCAAGTTAAAATCCGTTCTTTCCGGGCTGGATACTGAAGCTGATTCACGCCTTTGTTTCCAGCAGGCTTGACTACTGTAACTCCTTGTTGTCTGGCTGTCCTGCCTACATCATCTCTCTCCTCCCACTCATCCGGAAGGCTGCAGACAAGACTGTCCCTGGCTGCTGGAAGCACTGCCACATCTCACTCCCGATTCTCCAACCTCTTCACTGGCCATCCATAGCACATAGACGTGAGTTCCTGTTACTGCTTTTCACCTAGAAGGCACCAGCTGAAAAGTCTGGCACCAACTTCCATCTCTGATCTCCTCGCTAGCTTGATCCAGGTCGTGCGCTATGCTCACAAGACCCCTACTTGCTTGTAGTTTCAGAAATCTGGATGGCAGAGCATTTAGCCAGTAGGCCCCAAACTGTGGAATGTTGTTCCTCTTGCAGTCAGACACCCAAATCTGCTGCAGCCTTTAAACTTGAAACCCACCTGTTCAGCCTGTATTTCAGTAGCTGTTGTATTCACAAGTGTCCTCTTTATTGTTTTCTTTTTCTGCTTGAGGTGCCTTAGCACACAGGCACACCAGACCTCCTGTGCAGCCCCCCGGGACCACTGGAACCAGCCTGCCATAACTGCAGCAGCACCCACTGGTCTCTGTGAATGCCGACTAATAGCAAACAGACCAGTAGCCATGAGCCTGAATATGGATGGCCTTGCTCTTAAGCTCTGTTATGACAGACATGCTGGATCTGTCCATTTGCACCACCACAACAGAAACCCAGAACCAGAGAGCAGCCAATGGCACTTGGACTCCAAAATGTAAATTTTTCTCCCTTTCTTGCTATTTGGAGATTTTTGTTTTCATCTCCTCTGTTGCCAGCAGGCTTAGACAGCAGTCTGTTTGTCTTAACAGCACATAATCTAGGTTTTGCCACTACCTCCTTATTGTTTACCCCTTCGTTCAGCGCTCAGTGTCACCTGTCGAGAAGAATGCTACATAAAAATAAATTGAACCTTAAATTGCAAGTGTCAGCATTGCACCGCCAACCTGTGCCCTCTGCTTGGAGGCAAACATTACTGGTAGATCATGCACTTGACTTGAATTTTAATGAAGAAGCACTTCTGACCATCAGTCAAATATGTGAGCATTATTAAACTTGGTCCAAAAACTGCTCAGCTGTAAACGTGTGCCATCACCGACTGCTGAGGACGATAACTGAGCAACAACTGCTCAGGTACAAAGAGACAAGGGGCGATGGGGACTTACCATAGCTCTGTTTCATTAAAAAAGGACCTGAAGTAATGGAAAGAGAAAAAAATTGAATTTTAAATGCAAACTGCAGATGAAAAAATAGAATATAAAGCCAATAAGACACATATTATGTCCTTAGCAAGACTCACCCTGGTAGAGAGCTGTTAAAAGGCCAAGAGTTACTATGGAATAAGAACAAAGAAAAGAATTGTCATTTAAAAGAAAGAGCAGTTATTTAGCAATAAAACAAACATAGCTGGAAATTAAAGACAGAACACTGAAACGCACAGACCGTCCCTGTATATCTTGCAACCCGGACTGAACCATGTTTAACCCACTAGAGTTCAGCATCCTTTTACAGGGCAACGCCTCAGAATTATTGTGTTTGACGCCAGGAAAACGTGATGAGAAAAACGTCTGATGGATCTTCAGAAGAAATGCTGGCTCATGCTGTCTTCAGAGTGACACTTAGAGCTCAGCTTTCAGCATTTAATCTCGCACCGGCTTTTTATCCCATGTTGGTGCCAATGTTTTGTCTTAATTTGTTCTGTACATTTTTTTACAATGTTCAAAAAAGACTTTTTTCCTTTTACTTTAATTTCTTAGAACTGCGTCTATGCAATTACTGATTTTTTTATTTCATGACTACAATTCTGTTATAAATACCGGTGTCCTGTGAGATGCCCATTGTCCTATACTGTATATAATATCACAATATCTCTCTCTCTCTCTCTACACACACACACACACACACACACACAGTATATATATCAGTGTGTGTCTGATATAAAGTATTTCTCTACTACTTTAGTTTTTATGGAAATATTTTTAGCATGTATAGTAGAAAACACATAATGCATCATATACATGAGTGTATTCAAAAAATAATTTGCCTGCTAATGGGTTAAACAGTGGATCCTCAGTGTGGCTGAGCTCAGCCTGTATGTGTGCACTCACAGGGCATTGGCGGTGACCAGGAGGTCTGCGTTGTCGAACAGGGCAGCCTGGGGCCACTCGACCAGCAGCAAGAAGATGAGCTGGATGAAGAGCATGAGCGCCAGCTTGCCAATGCTGCTGATCTGCAGGAAGACGGAGCATGCCAGCAGGGTGAGGAGCACGCTGTAGCTGAAGTACTGTGGGACAGAGCAGGGAGAGGGCGACACCTGTCAGATTCCCACGGCAGCTCCACGGCACAGTGTGTTTTGCAGTCAGTGCCGCCCACCTCAGGGAAAGGGCAGGACGGGGCCTCGCCGGGGCACAAGGAACGCCCTTCGTCTGTTGACAGTGAAAGGTTGTGGATGACGCACAGCGTCACCTCATCCCGTGAGGTATTCAGCTTGCGGGCGACACACTCCACGAGGCTCTCTGTGTCACAGGCAAACTGCAGGACAGGCAGCACTTGGTTGAAAACACAGCTTTCAAGGCACTGCCATCACCCTAAGGAAACACTGTCAGAACATACAGGTTTGGGCAAAAACATTGGAAAAAAAGGGCAGTCCGGGTGTAAGCAGCCCTTACCATGTTCACAAAGGCAGCAATGAAGACGAGAATGATGGTGAAGACTCCCACCAAGGTGCTGTTGGTCCGCGACTGCACTATCTTCTTCGACACCGTCTGCATGGCCGGTGGGAACAGCTGGTGGGAAAAGGGACAACGGTGTTAGCACTCCTGGCTCTCTCTTGCTTGCTTGCTCACTTTCTGCAACCGGCCTGTCTAAATCAGGTCCGTGGCAGGTACATAGTGGACGGGATCGGGGTGCACGGTGGAGAAGATCAGGGTATGCGCTGGACAGGACACCAGTTCATCGCAGATACTATTCCTGAGTTCAGTGTGTAAAATAATTTCCTTTGTCGTGAAGGACTTGGTGCACTAAGATCGTAACACGATGTTGCCTAAAGCAGACAAAATGGCGCGATGCGTGTCAGAGCACACAGGCATACTTCATCACAAAATCAGCAAAGTGTCCTGCTGTTAGACACTTACCTTCCAAACATAAGCTGGGGACCCCCACAAATCCCTGTACTTAAGTCAGGAGTGGTGTCCTGAAGGACATGTGTATACTAGAGAGGAGAAGATGAGTGCAGTGCTGGCAGCACAGAACGTGGCCGCTGTCCAAGGCCCAAGGCATGCTGGGTAACACGAAGGGGCCTCACTGCTCTGTTCAGTTTGCCTTATTTTAAATGAAATATCACTCTTCAAAATGACTGTCTTTCTTCAGATTTTTTTGCATAATTACTAGACTGAACCGTTCAGTTGCATGAATGCTTGGCAACACAGCTGTTTGTTTTCATGCTGAAAAGCCACTTGTGCGAGAAATGAATGAGTTTTTTTTCACCATCTCAGATTATTGAAAACAAAAACATGGAGGAACATCCTGTGTCGTGTCATGTGGTTCAGTTTGCATCTGCAGGCGCTGTGTGCTGGAAAGCAGCACCCAAAAGAAAGAAAAAGCATAATCCAGCAATAAGCTATGGTACTGTTTCTAAAACTAGGAGCTGTGACCCCCCCCACTGGGGGTTAGAAGAGTTTTCATTAGGGTTGCTTGGCAAATTTAATTTGAGGGGTGTCTAAAAATCCCATGATGTATTAATGAATAAATTAGTAATATAGCCACAGGTTTGGTTTATCGCACCCCTATGGTCCCCCAGTTTTTTGATGGGCGCATTTATATACCCCTGTCAAAATCAGTTTTAAAGAGCTGGGGTATATACATTTAATGGGGGGGCTGCAATATGTATAATGTGTAAAATAAGGGAAAAAGGGTTGGGACCACAGAGTTAAAGGACAGTAGATGGCGTAGTGGTTATACCCACAGCCTTCCACTCCATGGACCCTGGTTCAGCTCCCATCTCCTTCTGTGGTATTTTAATGAAAGTATTTATCCTGTTTTACTGCCGTCTAAAGTACCCAGGTATGTGAACCATGCTGAGTAACTGAACATTTTAAGTCACTTTAGTGGAAAGCGGAGCTTCATAAATGAACATGGATATAAGCTCACACCGCAGAGATGTGGCCTACCTTAATGCAGGAGTAGATGGCGCATACGAAGAGGATACTGGCGAGAACGATGAAGATGCTGATGTAGACGCCCAGCATGAGCGGAGTGCTATGGGAGAGAGGCAACAGGAGGCAGAGATTTAATACACTGCGAGCCCTCTGACCACTAACCACTCCTCGGCCGATCAATACACCTCACACAGCAAATCAAGCACTCCAAACAACACCCCTGCGGCCACACATCAAGCAGCAGTTCTGCATCTTCTGTTGGGAACAAGGTAATTGCATCCTTTATGCTATTTACTATGACATATTGAGTCTTACCCTAAATTCGGAATTAGACAAAGCTCTTAATTGGGATTATTTGTTACATGAAAAATGTATAACAAAATGCTTCCTGTATCTGTCAGTCTGACCACCAGAGAGCGACAGACAGATACTAATTAGAATACAATAATCCCAAGCACACCCAAGCATATACTTTTGCATTTATTCATTTAGCTGATGCTTTTGTCCAAAGCAGCTTACAAGTTTCAACTTCCTTCAATGATTTACCCATTTATACAGTTGGGAGTGATATGCTGACACTGTATAAATACAAGAATACTAATTATTAGTACGTATGCTGTACTAATACTTCATTATACTTTATTATACATAACTGTAATGTTATAAAACCTGCACAGCTTTTAAATACAAACTTTCTGAAACATAAATCTATCCCGGACCTGCATTTTAACACCACGACTCAAGATAAGAGTGTTTAATAAGGGTGGTGACTGAATTGTCTTCATGATAAGCATCACGGCGTGGGTGACTCACTGTGGGAATACGACAATCTGAATGAAGGCGATGAAACAGAAAACAAGCAGAGTGCAGGCCACATAGCCACCAAAGCGATCGTCTACTTTTTTGGAGTACTGTAAACAAGCAAAAAAGATCAGATATTTTCAGGTAATAACAGACACCCCTGTAAACAACACTGAGGCCATCAAAGGCACCACATACACAAAATAATACAATATGGGAGAAACAATGTATGTAGGCTTATCATAGCAGTCATGGAGTCATGTGTTAAAGAACCCATTTTTCTGGCTTGAGCGTTATTGGTTCAAGTCTCAGACCCAGCCCTAGCATCCTTGAGCAAGGTACACAGCTAAACAGCTGTGGTAAAACACTAGGTTAGATGTGAGAGTCATGAGAAAAAGTTGAGTGGAATGAATAATAAAACTTCTACAAATTGATCGATTGTGGGGTTTAATCTGTTGATTAATAAAACATCTCACTGCAAATCCCTCATGATTGTGTGTGTGAGAAAGCAAGGAAGAAGCAGATGGGGAAGGAGATGAGACCTTCTTCTCGAGGCTGGAAGTCTGGAAGGTCAACAAGAACTTCTTGACATGGTCCTTGCGGAGCTGGTCGATGCTGCGAGCGTCAATTGCTCGGCCTAAGAACTCATCAACTTCGTCTTCGGGGTTCATGGCCTCCTGAGCACCTCGACTACAGCGGAGACAAAAAGGTGGCCCGAACTGAGTGGCTACATTTGTTTTACCATTACGATAAATTTCTCAGTCATACAGTTTAAGCTGGGATACACAATAAAAGTGTGCTTTGTTTATGTAAAACACAAGTTTTGCAAAAATTTTACGCCTAAACAGTTAGTCTTGATCCAATCCAATGAAAACGTGCTTACTTGTCTTTGCTGGAAGTTTCATCGATGCCCTGGGAAAAAGAGGGAGAGGAAGGTCAGAACACGGAGATGTACAAACACAGACGCACAGACATCTGTACAGTTAATCCCACAGAGCCGGGCTGGTGGCTTAATTATTGCACCAAGTCTTCAAGCTCACATCCAGCTCCCTTAGGGGACATAGAGACAGAGGCATGGAGAGACGGCAGGAAAGATGGGGATAACAGGAAGAGTGATTGAGACAGGAGGCAGACCAGCGCCACATGCGGACTCACTTCTGCTACCTTCTTTGGATGAAATAAGAGAAGCGCCGCAATGCCAGGCAGCATCTCAAAATTAGGAACATATAGAGTTTACGCCAGGAAAAGATAAACCATCTCTAACGCCAAAGCTAAAGGAAGTGCGGGATGAACAGAGAACATGGGGTCTGGGCCCTTTCTGTGTGAGAGCTACATGTACTTTGAAAGTTTTGCTTTCCAGTGCACTAACCCCTCAGTTTACACAGACAGTTCATTCCTTGAAAATTATTTGCATGGTTTAAATTTGTAAATGAAACTTTCAGTTCCCATTTGTTTTAATATGGATTCTTAGCCCCCTGAAGCCACATTTTTCATTCCCAAAATATGTTTAAACACGAGAACAAAGTCTGAACGGGAGTTTAGCTACCAGAATTACATTAATGGAACAATCACAGCTAAAACTCCCATGTAACGCATCCCTCTTGAGTCTTGCTGTACAGTAAAGATGGGAACTTATGTGCGGCGTCAGTCGCTACTAAATTCGACTCAGCAGGGCTGCAACAAGCGTTACACAGAAAGCACATAAACACTGAAAGTGGCAGCTAAATTCAAATCAATAACTCATATTTTAGCAGTTTACACCAAGTCAGAACGTGCATAAAGATAATAAAATAAACTGAAGCAAACAGGAACAGGGCAGCCAGCAGCCAATTCCACGCTGCTGAGTGACTTCAGAAACTCTTTCATTATATTTAGAAGAATAATGATTTATGCAAATATCTATAAACAACTTCATATATAGTATTCTGCATATTTTTCCAGCAACAAAAAGTAAAAATTTAGGAAATATACATACACTCACTGGCCACTTTATAAGTACACCTGTTCAACTGCTTGTTAACATGGCAGCAACTCAATGCATTTAGGCATGTAGGCATTGTCAAGACGAACTGCTGAAGTTCATACCGAGGAGCAGAATGGGGAAGAGAGGTGATTTAAGTGACTTTGAACGTGGCATGGTTGTTGGTGCCACACGGGCTGGTCTGAGTATTTCAGAAACCGCTGATCTACTGGGATTTTCATGCACAACCATCTCTACGGTTTACAGAGAATGGTCTGAAAAAGGAAAAATATCCAGTGAGCGGCATCCCTGGTCTGATGAGTCCTGATTTCTGCTGCAACATTCGGATTGCAGGGTCAGAATTTGGCATCAACAACATGAAAACATGGATCCATCCTGCCTTGTGTCAACGGTTCAGGCTGGGGGATATTTCGCCCTATGTACAGTATGCACCTACTCTATGTTTTATATCTGAGATTTTATGGTATATATGGGTTTTAAAACAGAAAATTAGATAATTGAACCTATGGGAAACGTGGATTCTACACCTTCTACTCTCATGCCTTACCTTTTTGTATCTCTTTGTCGACGTGAGCCTCATCGCTTTTATGCCAATGATCTCATGAGTCTGTGGTCACACTCACCATCTGCCTGAAAACCTTGGAGTCCTTGGTTCTGGAAAAGGATCTGTCTGGAACCCAGCGAGGCATGAGGCCCTCGTTGGAGTTGGCTCGCGCCCGTTGCATCTTAGCCATCATCGCCTTCTCTTCTTTCTGCAGGCCACAGCCATACATACACATGAGTGCATGCTGGCCCTCAGACACTGTGCTGAACCGTCTTTACAGCCCAGTCCATTGCTATGTCCATCTTTACATCCAGTTCTGGACCGAATTCCAGTCCAGCTGAAACAGTACACAAATGACAACATACGCGTTTGGCTTGAACACACTGTCAGACTGACCCGCTTCTGGCTGCAGCCTAGCACCAGGAAGGTCTCTATGCTGTTCTCCTTCAGGTAGGCGTTCCTCTCACCCCCAAAGCCTGGCTCCACCTCATAGTCCCCATTCAAGTACTGTAGCGTTGCCTTTGTGATGTGGATTCGCCTAGGACAGGTGGATGACGAAGAGAAAGAAGAAGAACATTTTACACTCCTTCAGGATGTGATGATGTCTCCTGTATGCTGTCTGCCTTTTACAAACCAACCCAGCTATGCAAAACAAGGCCGTGTGCATAAACCCTACATCAGTATGTGTCTGTCTACTTGTATACGGATACACACAGAGGTGGAGGGGAGTCTCTCTCTCACCCTGCCTTGCCCCCTGCTTCCATATGGTTGGCCAGCGTCACGTCATTGGACCACACGTCAAACTGCCACTTGCGCAGTCCCAGAACGCCACAGTGCACTCGGCCGCTGTGGATGCCCACACGCATATTGACGTTGACCCCTGTCACCTCTCGCACAAGCCTGCAGAAGCAAGGACAGACACCTATTCAGTCAACTTGGCTGAACTGTGGTGGGAGATGCTGAGAGAGGGATGTGTGGGGGTGATGACTCACGAGATGGCCTCGATCATGTCCACACCCATCTCTACGCAACAGTGCGCGTGGTCTGCCCTGGGCTCCGGCAGCCCGGAGACGCAGTAGTAACAGTCCCCTAGAATCTTGATACGCAGGCAGTGGTTCTCCTGTAGGGGCGGGAGAGCAAGAGTTGCAGTGCTGAGATGCATTTTCGAGGGCCTAAATGAACCAGAACTTTCCTGAGGACCCCCTGGGGCCACCAGCAAGTTCAGCTCAGTTAAAGAATGAGGTTCTGAGGGACTGAACAAGAATCCAACAGACCTCTCTTTATAAGCAACCAAAACTGCTGGCAAGCAATGTTAATAGTTGCTGATATTTAATAGTCCTTTTAAAGTCTTGAGTGTTTTATATATTTTGTGTCATTTATGTGAAGCTCTTGTAGTTTTTTTTTTTTTTTTTTTTACAGAGCATTATTATCTCACACTTTTAGTAAAAGCTTGAATTATTTTTTACCTCCTTGTTTTGGTGTTTTTGTTTCTATTTCATTTTAGTTCAAGTAATGGTTTAATGTTGTTTCATTAGTTGTGAGTTTTGACTGGGATGAGCTCTTTGTTGTGTGAGCTGTTTGTCTTCTTAAGTGGATTGCATTTTGTGTGTTTGAAATACTTTATTGGAATTTAATAAAGTTCGACAAATTTGTCCTGACGAGAATCTTACCGCCGCCAGTTTGTCAAAGCGAGCAAACAACTCATTGAGAGTCATGACCAGCTCCTGGGCTGTGCACTGCGAGGCCAGACTGGTGAAGCCCTCGATGTCCGCAAACAGGATACTGAGGGATTAACACAGAAGGACAGAGAAACCATTTTCGATTGTGGAAAACAGCCTGAAAAGCACACCCCCTTCATTATTTCTACATATACTGTATGTATGCGTGTGTGGGAGAGACATATATTTTGGATCCCTTTAGTAATTCCAGAGTGAGGAACTGTGATTCAGCAGTGATATAGAACTTCTCTGTCCTGCCAGTGGCACTTGGTGTTGGTTTTGGGAAGAGCGCCGTCTGCTACAGTCCCCTCCTACCATGCACCCTGGACATTGTGAGAAATCCTTTGCAAGGTGGTGGGACACTGGGAGCTTCGTGATTTAACCTCCGCTCCAGACCCATTCCTTGCACAGTGACATCAGCTGCTGGTAACTATCTAGTTCCTCCCGCCTGTGAATAAGCCAGGTCACACCCCAAAATGGGGCTACAGTGAGCCCTGCTCCAGTTCAAGATACCAAGGCTTAGCTCCAGTACGAGAGATATAAAGGGAGGAAAGAATGAGTCTGCCAAATATTACATTGTTTATTTATTATCATTAAATCATTTATTAATCTTTTTTTTTTAATCTACAAACCACCTCAACCTCATTTAAAAAACTTTACTAGCCTCTTAAAATATTTATTGACACTATCGACTAATGGATTTGGCATTTTAACTTGCCAAGTCTTAAAAAGGTCTGTATCACCGTGTTCAAAACTGTCACACCCACTGCTATGGTCTCTGTCTTACACACACGCGCACGCACACACACACACACACACAAAACCCCCTACCCTGAGTCTTCAGACATGCTGTTGGCAGGATGAACTTTTTTCACTATGATCTGTTAGTGATCCAGCCACTTGATCTCACATCATGTGTCCAGCATTATATTCTATAGTCCTTCATCAGCCTTGCCTGTTTTGCAGATGCTTTGGGTTTGGTCTCTACCTGACATTGTCGTGTTTCTGGATGTAGATCTTGTGAAACATCATGTCTTCTTTCTTGGCATTGATGTCAGCCTTCATCTCCAAGGCAACATGTCTAGGCAGCACTGAGAGGAGCAGGCGTTCCTATGCAGACAGTGAGACAGTACCAGCGTCCTCATCCTAATGTCCATTTAGGCCTATATGGTACGATAACTATGATGCTGAACGTATGACTCCTGCCTGTACTTGTAAGCACTCCTGTGAGAACTTCACATTACTCAAAGCACACTGCATGCAATCCAGCTTTGTGCATGTTATCATGTAGGAACTGCTCAGCGAGGCAAAACAGAAGAGGGACTCCAGGGAATTTAAGTATTAGCCTTTGACAAGAAAGCTGTAAACTTTCGATAATGCATAAGCAAGCTGAAAGCAAAGTATTTTGCTAATAAAATACCTCTGTGTAGGAGTGCTGTGTGTTTCAGCAGAGAAGGTTGATCTGTACTGTGAATCGATTTTTCAGATTCTATTTGATTCAGTAATGGCACTGAGGAGTTTGCGCAGTGAAAGAACACATTCGACAATCTGTCTGAATGTTGTGGGTGCGGCAATGCCCGTGTTTCTGGAGTCCTGAATCTCGAGCTTGTATTCCGCAACCTCGTCGACAGCAAGGCCAAGGTTGTTGGCTATGACAGATGCAATACAATAGTCATACAACAGACTGCTGTCATTGCTACAGTGTGCTGATGCGGCAGTGGAGTACCTGGTTGTGCTGTCCCACCCATGAAAGCCCAGGAAATAAAGTCCTGTATACAAATAAACAATTTGCTGATAGGTGTTTTTTTTTTTTGTTTTTTTTTTTAAACATTCCATCTTAGCATTTATTTCTCCCATTCGTCCGTCCCATCAGGACCAACAGAACCATTAAAACCAATCTGAGGGATATACTTAAACAACTGCTAAAATTTGATATTACATTAAATTATATTAAATTTGATATTTATTTGCTATGAGATTTAAAATTCCTGAAGCAATTCTTCAACAATGAACAAATTCCAATTGCACGGCGCAGCTCTACACATTACACACTTTCTTCTGTGAAGAATCTGTGCATCATTCATAAACGTACTGTATGACTATGTGGTGTGACTCAACAGCTGCTGTTTGAGATGTGTATGAAAGCGACCGCTCTGTGGGCGTCAGCCACCTGCTGCTGGTTCTCCCTTTGCAGGTGCAGCCGGGCCTGGATGTAGCCCCTGGTCTCCTGGAAGGCCTGTCTCTGTGACACCTCGGCCGGGTAGTGGGTGCAGATCCCAATGAGGTTGGTGCACAGGAAGACCAGCACATCGGCACTCAACTGGAAGAGAGCATCACACGGGTCAGACGCAAAGCCCCAAGCTGAAAAACGAGACCATGAGAAGGCAGAGCTCCCTTCCCCAAGACACCTGAGGGCAGAGAAGGGTGTGTTTGACCGACTGCCAAAAGCATTTGAATTTATGGCTCCCCGGACAGTGTGATACTCTTTAAATCAAATCAACTGTGGGTCACAGCCAGGGGAAGGGACAGCGGCAGACGGAACACAATTTTGCCCCTATTTTTACCATTCTGTTTGTTTATTAACAATAAGTCATTCTGAGACACCTATCTCAATGACAGGTGACTCATGTAGATGAACGTATAAATAGAGTTGGACGGCACTCGCAGTCATGCGTCTATTTATACTGTACTCAGCCTTCTGTGGCATGTACACACAGCAGAATGAGCGCTGGTCATGTATATATAGAGTGTGTGTCGTCATATGGCTCAGGGTGACATCATGGACACTTGCATAAGATTGGGCAACATAAACGTCACGGTTTGCAAACGGAAATCTGATACAACACACCAGGCAAAGGAAGATGCATGTACAGGATATAATAACAGAATCAACCAACACTTGAAGAAAGCAGGTTCTGTCATGGGTCAGAGCCCTGATGCACTGGAAGACGTGGCAGAGGGGAGGATGAGGAGGAAGCTTCAGTTCACCATGGACAATGGATCACATCCGCTACATGAAGTGATGGCCAAGCGCTCTTTTAGCCACTTAGGTGCAGTATGAAGCACTTCTGGGGATCAGAACAGCAACCCGCCTCCATAACACTACACAAGGACCTGTTAACTGAAGGGGCCTCGTGACTTTGGAGTCGGTTGTTGTCTTGCTTTATTTGTAATTGGCAATTGTGTTCTGCTACTTATTTGTTTTGCATCTTCTCCTTAAGCTCTTTTAAGGGAGAGAATTAACATATTATCCTTTTCTATCCTATCCTACCTTGTCCCATCCTATCCAATCCTAAAAATGGACAAAAAAACAATTGGCCAAGGTGTGAAAGTTAATGACTAATCTTAATTCAGACCAGTAAAGGAAACTGTAAAAATGGCAGTTTTTTTTCTTTCTTCTTTTTTTTTTTTAAATTAAAAACTGGCCCAGGATGTTATTCGTCTATACCCAATTTTTCCACATGAAGCTGGCTCAGAGCTAATGCTAATTTTGGACAAAAAAAAAATCACACAGTGTTTACTGACATGTAGGCCTATGACAAGCTCAAGAAACAGCTACGGACTCACCACTAGCACCTCATTACATAAATCTCTGTGTGGGGAAATTCTGAGAAGGGAACATTAAACAAGATGTGAGCATTGCCTGGCTCCTTTTTGTTTTCTCCACTCTTTGTGGAACTTTGCCCCCATTAAAACTTCATTTTTTAGAGCTAAGAGTATATTATCTCCAATTTGTACAAAGCAACAAATAAACTGACATTTAAGACAGCTAAAAGAATGACAAGAGAACATGTGTACAGTTTATTATAAAGTTATATACACATAACTCATCCACTGAGTGTTTATAGAGTGCTGACAGTAATTTAGACAGAAAATAAAAGAAATAATACATTCTCAATTGTTTCTAAAGGCAAAGATATTTATAACTTTCTGGCTACAGCCTAACAAGATGGTCAATGGATCTGCACCCTGACATCTGCAAGACCTGATCCCTCACTACACCCCAGCTAGAGCGCTGCACTCCTCCAGCCTCAGGCTGCCTGGTGGTTGTACTCACCAACCGTCCAAAACATAAAGTGTGCAGGTTCTGAGTAACAAAGCTTCCTCTGCACCTCAGAACTGCAGAATCCCTCCAAACATTCAAGAATGGTCTCAAAACCCACCTCTTTTGGACCCAATTCTCTCCAGATCTCCTGAACTTAGATCACAGCTTCTGTTTCAATCAATTCGCTTCCCTGCTAAACTCTGCTCTAAATGCAGCTACGCGTCTATCACACGGTGGCAAAAACACAGCAAACTAACAGCTTCAAAAATCCCATGTATGCATCGGAAGCGCTTTGTTGGTGAAATGCACTTCTGTGTGCGATGAGCTGTACGTTGCACTGGAGAAAAGCTTCTGCTAAATGGCTCAATGCAAATGCAAACTATCAGCTGTTTTCAAACTTATGCAGGATAAAAGCTGAAGCATCTAAGCGTACAGTTTTGTCCACCCCCACCTTTGTAGCTCACTCTCATTTTGGTACTTCTCCTTTTTCCCTGTGTCATGTCTCCCTGCCACACGCCACTTGCAAACATCGCTGCTTCCCTTTCGGGGGGAGACTGACAGCTGGCTGCGGCTCCCGGTAAAGTGGGGACGCGCAAGTATGCACACAAGCTCCATGCCAGCGGCCTGGAATGACCTGTGCTCAAGAGGAGGAAGTTAAAGAGACGGGCTTGCAAGTTCTATAAACGATAAACAAACAGAAATCCTATGCAAGGTGCAACGGGCGTACAACCGGTTATGATGTCATCGCTGCTGGACAAACAGCCGACCCAGTGCCGTGAACTGAAGGGTAAACCGAATTCATCTAAAACAAGGACATGAAAGACAGGCAAAATATTATCTGTCGCTAATATAATAGATCAAAAATAAAAAGCAAGAAACCGTAAACAAAGTTGTTTTTCCTCCTTAAGTTCCACAGAAATTACATTTACATACGATTCAATGTGCAGTACAAACCGAAGGTCACTTTCCACCACCAAAACACGTTTGTGCTCTCTGGATTTACGGTGGCCTCTCAAATTGTGCACACAGTTGTACTTTTATTTAAGCTGTGTACTATCTGACCGGCGGTGACACATCCTTCCTGCCTGGCAACTGTCAGTCCATTAAAATGAGCCTGGAACTGCATTCCCATCACTGCTATGTGCCAAAACTGTGGAATGCTTTCCAAAACGGAAAAACACAATGATATGCAATTAAATAAAGGCTGCAATTATTTTTTATTGTTTATCTCTGAGCAGGACTGTGAATGTTATTATTTGTGCGCGACTGGTTTCATGCCAAGCTGATCTGAGACAGGCTGCAGTTTGCGAGGCGAAGCTCCCGAACGTAGAAACCGCGCCGTATCAGCAGGCTTGAGGCCAGCGCCTGTTGGCGAGCGCTTCTTGCTGCCTCTCGCTGAAGTACACGCATGTCATCCGGCGTCTGTCCACAGAAACAGTCCCCCGCCTCCAGTTCACAGGAACGTCCCTCCTGGATACCGTCTCTGGAAGAGACCCAACTATAGCCTGGGAAAATGCCTTGACCCTTAACACGAACCAAAAAAGTCCTCTTTGGGTTCTGCCATCAGCGTGGAAGAAAGACGGAGCAGAAACAGAGCCGAGTGTCTGGAGATTAAACTTTAACGTGGGCTGTGAAAAGCACGGTGGCAGCTCCTGGACCGAAGTTGCTCTCAAAACAAACAAAGGCGAAACGCGCTAGTGGTTCGGACGACTGGATGAGATGCGCAAGGGGAAAGATGGCCAGGCAGAGGGACGGCAGGGAGACGGATGTGACGAGACCGACGCAAAGCCTGATCCCTGCTGGGAACACGTCCGAATGCTCACAGACACGGGGTTTCGCCATCTCATCCACCAGATGGGCTCCTTCACTCCAGCACCGAGACCAAAGGCAAGACGCCTGCCTGTAGGGAAGGCACATAAATACGATGCTACGGTCCCGGTACTCCACTGTGTCGGAAATGGTGAACAACTCCCCTCGCACAGGGAGTAGACAACGTAGTAGTCAGGTCACTTCAAGGCCCACATCCTGCTACGGTACCCTCAAGTATGGTACTTCCAGTGAACGAGTCGCTTAAAAATGAGCGTGTGAATGGCGAATCACAAGCAAAGCGCTTTCAAGAAAAGCCTTAGTAAAACAAATAAATGTGTGCTGCCACAAAGTGAATAACTGATAATTAAACATACAATAACTGGTCATTTTCGCACAGGTAACCTTGTGCGAGATAAAAACGGACAGAGCGAGAGAGGTGCTTGGAATGTGGGATGCGGGTTCAGATGATTTTTGAAATCAAAATAACCCAATGCTCTACTGGTCATAGTGCCAACCACGCGACTATGCCAGCAAACTTGCCGCGTCACTTGCATCATGTCGCTCCGTGTGTCAGTAATTTATCACCTCTCGGGACACCGGAGGAGGACGGGGACCATGGTGACGTCCAGCCAAGTCGCATAGGAGGGGAAAGTGATGGGAAGAATGAAGAAGATCAGCACTGGAGGAAACGGGGACAGAGGCTGACAGGCAGAAAGGAACACAAAGCAGATAAGGGGAACAGAAAGGGGCCATGGCGACATTCAGCAGATGTCTCCGAGTCCTGTTTACAGGCCTCTGTGGAAACACTGGATGTGGCCGAGCGGGCGGTTCAGATCCCTCCCAGGAGGGATGGGGCCGCGGGCTGCAGCTACAGCTCTCGCGTTGACACAACAGGACACTGGCCTACCGAGCAACACATCTGACACAGATTCATTGTACTGAACCCAGCAGCTGACATGCAATCTATCTGTTTTATCTCTCGAGGCATCGGGACACCGGTGCCTTTAGGAACCTTGTTTTTTTTGTGCTGCAAATTAAGGTATGACTGTGCAAAAAAGAAACAAGGACCCATTCACAAAAACAAGTCCTTGCCTGTTTAAGCAGATCATGAGCTTAACATTTGGAATCGATTACAAGAAACACAACTGATGTATTGAAGCCAACTGTTAATTACAATTGAAAAAAACGATCAAAAGCACATGTATTTTTATTTACCTCATATGATTTATTTATTTATTTTTTTAAATTAGTCTTTTCTTTCAGATAACTGTCTCCGAAATGACCAAGAACGTTTCCTAACCTTTGGGCAGGGCAGTAAAACCTCGATGGGCCCTCCAGATGTGCACTGAAATGGAGCGCTTAATGGAATGGCGCCTTAAAAGGTTATTAATAAGCCACGCTGCAATAAGTTGAAAACTGCGCGTGTACAGTGCAATGTGAAACAGATTAGTCTATTTTAAGGAAAACAAATGCAAAACTGGAAGAAAAAAAATTGTTTCATAACACATTTGAAACTGCTAAAAATATAGCAAAAATGATGAGAAATAACTGAAAGGTCCAAAATTAAAGAGTACTTTTGCAAAATCATTGCAGAAACTACGGTAAATCCAGGTATTACTGTACAATCATTTGTACCGTCAGCTTTGCGAAAAATAAAAGGTTTTCATATGGCTGCGTTCAGTGGCCGTCTGCAATCTCGGAGCACATTCCGGGGAAAGTAATTATGATTATGAATTATGATAAACATGTGAAATAACATAAATGGGAATATATAGCAGTTGAATATCACACCTAGTGTTTGAAAGCAAATAAATCTGTATAGATGCAACTCACCACGCTGCCCAGTACTCTGGTAATGAAGACTCAGTAACCGCCTACAATTATCGTTCACCATTTAGACCCTATGGGTAACTTAAAGGCCGGCAGCAGTACCTTCACCACCGGGTCCATGTAAATGAAAGCACACGAATAAAAAACTGCTTCTCCTGTTTGCGTGCCTGGGACAGCAGCGTCCCGTGTCTAACACGGCCTGTTGGCCCTCAGACTCAGCTCCTCCAGGCAGCAGCGCACGACAAAAAAGGACTCAAAAGTGTATTTACTTTGCCGTGCGTGCGTCTTGACAAATCCGCTGGTGCAATAATCTCTTCTAAATAAGAACTGAAAGGATTTTAAACATTACCTTATAAGATGAACACATTCTGAGTTGTCTGCTTCTTTTAAGGAAAAAGAACAAGTAATTAGAGAGAGAGAGAGAGAGAGACAAAGAGAGAAGGACTGGAGGTCGATGCACACCAGAGACTGTTACACCTCACAGCCTCCTGCTTGGATGGAAAAACAGCCCTGGCCAACATCGGCCTCTGAGGTGTCATAACGTCAGCCTTCTGATCAATTCTGCTGTGTGTTTGTAATTTTAAAAAAGTATTTATTTATTTATTTTTTTTTAAATATGAGACACTTTTCTGCCAACAGGGAAATGCAGTACAGTCTACAAAAAATACTAAAATGAACTTACTGTTCTGTAATTGACATTAGGGTTCAAGGCAACAAGACTGCGTTCAGGTTGACATGTCTGTCTGAAGATGACAGATGAATATTGCGAGTGTTTGTCAGTAAGATAAAAAGAAACCCCGCGTAGTCCAATTCCAGATCCAAGACCCAATGCCAGCTCCCAAATCAGGACGTTGGTCACCCTTGCTGTGCTTCTATTTTGGGAACTGCGAACAGGCCATGGTTTTGATTTAGTCTAAGTGAAATCCTGAACTTGAAGAACTGTTATCCGGAGAGAGCCGGTCATTATTCCCAGGTTTCCTGGTATACTGCAGGTTAAGAGGATAGGTATTGGGTCAGTGTTTTGGAGGATGTCGTTGGCTCTGGACTGAGGCAAAGCATTGCAGAGCGCTACCCATTCGTCACACTGGCCTCCACTGCACAAAAACACTGGGCTCTCTTGTGTGCTGTTTATCGAGTGCATAACATTTAAGAACATGACAGGATTTTTAGCAGCAATGCTTGGTCAAATACCAGGAATTTCCCAGAAAACTCATAAATAGTTTGTCAGATCCTAAACAGGTCATCACACTGTGTCTGTGACTGGCCTGGAGAATCCACTGGACCAAGAACTGGACAGATAATTGTGGAAACAAGAGGGCAAAAAGCTGAGATTCGGCAATGGCTAAGGACGCTTTTTACCGGTTGTACATCATGACCCAGGGTGCCTGAAATGGGAAGCAGAGCTGAGGTGTCACTGTCATCCCAGTGAAAGGCCATTTAAATGTCAGCTGAAGCCTGCATTGTAGAAAAGATGGAACTTCACAATTGGATACTCCTAAAGGCTGGAATAAATTATTAACCACGGTTTAACTGAAATAATAGTCACTCTGTAAGAGTATTTTTTTAAAAATCACACACAAACATTTGGTTTTCTGACCAAGTGTTTCCTGACCACACTCCAAAGTCAAAAACATCTGAAAGCTTGTAATGAAAAAGTTCCTTTTAGGCCAAATTTTTAAGCAACCGTAAAAAAGGATTTATGGGAAAATGTGAGCATCAAATATTCTTCAGGGTTTACAAAATACCAACACAGGGATGTAAGCGGACAGAGAAATACCCATGTCGTAACACAAGCATTGACTAACAGCCCTATCTTCTCTCTTCTGTCCTTTGTTGGGAAGATTGTTCACATGATGCAAAAAGTGTGAATTTAGCGCTCAATATTTACATATATTGTGTCTTTTGACGCACGCAGCCACCACAAACACATAAACTGGCCAGCTCATGCTTGGACTCCCAGGGCTCTGTGCTCAGTGTTCAGTCTTGGGTTCAGGAGCGCTAATCGGCAAGGGATTCTCTGACAGGTTGCTGAGTACCGATAGAGCAAGGAGTACCGCTCCTCCTTCAGGGCACGGTCAGTTAGCCCGTACGATGAGCGGTTGCTCTGAGCAGAAACAGAAGCAGGAGGTGGCTGTCACAAGGCTGTGATTCAGATCCTGCTCTCCACCAAGCAGGAAGGTCAGTAAAGACACGCGACTCGTACATACCCCGATGCAGCGTATGGACATTCTGTATGCACTAAAGCAAACGCGTGCTTCACAACTGGCTTGGTCCAGTCGGTGCTACTTTTCTTGTTTTTAAAAACAGCCCAAAGCGTGTAAAAATGTCCACGGGGGACACGTGTGATCGAATCCACAGTTACTCAGCTCAACTGTGCTCTGTCATGTTTTCCTTACAGCATTTTCCTAAGGGCGCATGTACTGACGGGACACTTGTTGGTGTTTTTGTTGCTGCTGTGGTGGAGACAGGACAGTAGAGACTCCAGAACCAGGCATCCGGAGGTCTGTTCCATGAAACCATCACAGTATATCCCTAACAGGCCGGAGAAACTCCATGTAGCTCCAGCAGATGGACCCATGCATAGTTCACAGTTTACCCTTATTCACTACGGTCGGTCCGACAACCCTGACCGCTCGCATTTTTCCACTAGTTTCCCGAAAGAAGCTTAAAAAGTCCACAAAACAAAAGATTAATAACAGATCAATCTATAATATTTCTCACAATACACTGAGAGGATTCACCATGCAAACATAATCAAATGATGCTCCTTTTCAGCAGTTTCCATTTGCTCTTGTGAAAATGTACACTGTACCAGCCCAGAGAAGACAGCGTGAAAGAAGAGGCTTCTTGTTTCAAAAGAGCCAACGATGTGGACTGAAGCAGACTGGTGGGTTCGGCTCTTTTTGGGAGCCCACTGGCCAGCAATCCTGTCTCGCGGCTGTGGTGAAAACAAATACTCCGGCCACTGGTGAGACAGCTCACTCGCGGTCCAAAAAAAAAAGGAAGATCATTCCATGGGCTCAAGATTTGGGTACAGATCTCAAAGCTATCCCTTGAAAAAGATAACAAGAGAACAAACTTTTAAACCACACCAACAGCAAATAAAAACAATGTTAATATTTCACTTAACTTTACTGCACTCCCCAACAAGCACAAATTTGACATTTTCCAAATTTGTGCGACAAACCAGTCTTTGGACCCACCATATACACTGGGTCCACTTAGTATTTTTAACTGACTGCCTTGTACAGGATGTATCACTCTTAATGTAGTACAGCAGAGCAATGCACGCACTACGGGCAATATAGAAGGTCCAAAATCACCAGAAACATGTCTGCAAGCTTGAGGAGAACATGCAAACTCCACAGACTGAGCTGAACTTGAACCATGTCTGACTGCATAGTCCAGGCCCTGTATGGCACCAGCTATACCCACTGCAACACCATGCCACTCTTGTATAGTACAGAATGGCTAACATAATGGTCCCGATGAAGGGTGTATGCTCTGTTCCAACAACTCACTTGTTCACTATGGCGAGGGCAGCTGGTGGACAGCCATAAGTACAAAGCCGACCCAGCCGCTCGAGCCCCACCTGTCCCCTTTGCCATCCACCCTGGGCCACAGTGTTGTCTCACAGGAGTCTAGGCTTCGTGTGCGCTACCGGGCAATTTTAATGTGCCGCTCTGTTCTTCTTGATGATCGGTCCCACCCCAGCAGGTTAAAGTTGACTCTATTCTCAGAAGACTGCAGCAAAAAAAAGCCTCTCGAGGTCTGGTGTGTGTCAGCTGTGCCGGGGCCCCTTTGGTTCCTGCTCTCCAGGGCTCTCTTACTGGGATGCACACACAGAACAAGAAGCCCTGGACAGCACGTGCCTCAGGCATGATAGTTTCTCTATTGTTATCAACGTGAACCATCTTAGTATCGCTCTCTTGCTCTCTCTCACACACACATAGGTCACTTCCCTATTTATACAAATGTACACTGGCACAGGCAGAAACCACACAACCAAACCAAACGCACCAGGTGACACAATACCTGCCTGCATGCAGAACAGCCCCTGCCACCAAACACGTCATTTGGTTTCTCTGAAGTACAGCATATATCCACCGAGTTCATACCCAAAAAGGTCTTTTCCCGCCACTCCATTCTTGCTCCCTGCATTCCTCGGCAAATATCCACAAACATTTGCGTTTCCTCGGCTTTGTTGAAGCCACTGTCAACATAAATTATGAGCAGGAGTAGACAGCGTTGCCAGGGCGTTGCAGTGCCACCGTCACCCACACTGTGCTTCTGTAATTCATATTAAGAGATTTTACAAGAGGTTTTCTGGAAGGCAGCTGTGGCCTTGAACACTTCACACCGGCCGACTGTGAACAACAGTGCTGTATATTTGTTGAATGGGTGCGCGTTCGTAGCTACCGCTAACACTGCGGCCAAAAATTCACCACCTGTGCACTGTCAATAAACTAATTTACAAAAGCAGTCAAAAGTATAACAAATAAGAATAAACAACTGAGAAGCAAGTTTTATATGAGAACCTGTCATTTACATTTAGCAGACACTTTTCTCCAAAGAGGGACACAACCGCTGCTTGAAGTGAGCGCCGGTCCTCCTCTTATTGGCATGTTGGTGTGCGTTTCACTCCGTGTGAGCAACCTATCGAAGGGGTTTCATTTGCTGTAAATTTCGAATTTGCGCTGTCTATGAAACTGATGAGGTTCACTATGTGTTTCTTTAATAAAGGGGGCACAAATTTCGAAAGAAGGGCGGCAAACAAATGCTAAAGCAACCTGTGGTGTAACAAAATGCAGGTATGAAACTGTAGAGGATGATGGCTGTGTACTACTGTCTTTTGCTGGGAGAGCAGCTCAATATCCTGTGAAGGTAAGGGTGACCGAGTGCAAAAAATACACGGTTCTCCATGGGAACAATTTCACTGAACAAACAAACTAACTGCTGACAGTAAGCGTTAGCACGAAGGCTACAGACTGAAGTGTCAACAACCAAAGTAACCAGGCAGTCTCTGGGTTTAAAGACTGCAAAAAAATCATCCGGTCCTAACCAGGTCCTAGAATTAAGTCAGTTTACCCTCAGACATCAAAGTACACATATCAGGTTCCACTATGTCATAATTTATTTAGGAAACAATAAGCCCCCATCTAGAACCCATGCAAAAAAGTAGTCGCGATGAGAGGAAAAATGGAGAAACTGGAACCCACTCTTCTGTATAACATTGCTTCAATTCATTGATGTTTGAACGCATTTGTTTACGAACAGCTTTCTGAAGGTTCTACCACAGTCTTTCAGTGGGGATGAGGTCTCGATTTTTACTTGGTCATTCCAACACCTTCATTTTCAGATGTTCGGCTCTAGGTTTGCTGATGTGCTTGGGATCATCGTCCTCTTGCAGGACCCAATTTTGGCCGAGCCTTAGCTGTTGCACAGATGCCTCCGGAGTACTTGCATTTAAAGAGGAGTTCACTGTCAACTCGATAACTGCAAGTCTTGTAGAATCACCAAGCCCAAAAAAATACAAATAAGTAACCTAATGGAAACTAGATTTAAACAAGAACATATTTCGTGTATCAGAAGTACACTATACTGACACCTGAGCAGAGTCATATGTGCTTGCTGAACCTCCCATTTCAAACCCATGGGTGTTAAAATGGAGTTGTTCCCCCTTTGGTGATATAACAGCCTCCACTCTGCTGAGAAGGCTTTCCAACACATTTTGGGAATTTGTGCCCATTCAGCCACAAGAGTATCAGTGAGGTTGGGTACTGATGTTGGCCAAGAAGGCCTGGGTCGCAGTCAGCGTTCCAGTTCATTCCTAAGGTGTTCAGTGGGGTTGAGGTCAGGGCTCTGTGCAGCTACTGAAGTTCTTCCACACCAACCTGTGCAAACCACGTTTACAGAGCTTGCTTTGTGCATGGGGGGGGGGAGAGTCATTCTGAAGCAGAAAAGGAGCATCTTCCACAAACTGTGGCCACAAATTGGAAGCACGCAGTTGCCTACAATGTGTTTGTATGCTGCGTAGGTGTGGCTCAAACAGCTCAGCTCAGCCATTAGAAGGGGCGTCTACATACTTTTGACCATACAGGGTATCTAAACACAGTTTCGTTTGTTGGACCATATGATTTTGATTTTTACTACAATGATAAGCAAGCTCTTTTTACTGCTGCGGAAAGATCCCAGATATGCACAAAAAGAATCGGTAAGAGGGTAAATAAATACTTGGAGGACTGTAGATTTTGCACACAGCGATGGGTAAACAGCACAGCCTGTGGTTGACAATGCAGCTTCACTCCACAGACAGCTTCCTACAACTACAGTTAACAGACCAGGGACACCCGGAGAGGCCACCTCCAGGAACACCGCACTACAGCTCTCAGTCAGCAAGTTGGAGGCTATTGCTGCTCGAAAAATGCGTGCATGATTTTGTCCACCGTTCCACACAAAGCTCTCGTCCACTTTCCGCCAGGACGCTCTGCCCAGGAGGCCGTCCTCCCTCATTAGTACTTAGTGAAGGGGCATGAGAAGGAAGGGGGGACAGGAGGAAAGCAGGCACATTCCACACGCACTTTACGCGTGTTCATGCTGTGCGGCGAGTCTTCCACGCTACAAAGCTCCCCACAATTGCCTCCCCCTAATGAGGCGAAGCCTTGATCGGTTTCCAAAGGATCAGCCGGTCCTATTTACTCCAGCAACCCTGCTGCGGACAGCGATATCTTCAGCTTCTCCTGCCCTGGAGATTTATTTGTGACAGAATCACACAGACTCTATTAATGACTGTGCAGGAGGGAAAAACGTTCAGCCACGGTTTCTGCCCTCATTCCACGTCCATGTCCACACGTGGACACAGCTCTGTCCCCATCTGGGAAGCGTTCTGCAGATGGAGCTTGCAGCCATACACCTTCGTGTTGTAGGAAACCTCAGCTCAGTCATTCTTTAAAAAACTACATTTAGTCCCAGTCTTGATCTGGTGCGACATGGGCAATGATGGCATTTCTCTGAACCAAGCACCGACAGATGGAGTTCTCTTCCCATCTTGGTGTAGTCAGGAATCCCCTTTACTGTACTATATAAACAGTAATAATATATAAAGAAGTAATAATTTCACATATTATTCATCTTAAAATAAACCAATACAGAGTAATAGCCTGGTGTCCCATCTGGTGCTTAGGTTTTACAGTGTAGCTCCTAGTGATTCCAGGATAAAGTGCCGTAAAAAGTTTTTGCCCTGATTTCCCCTATTACTGCACTATTATTTGTCACACTGAATGGTTTCAGATGTTTAGAGTAAATGTAATATTTAAAAAAAGAACCTGAGTAAAAACATGACACAGTTTTAAAATGATTGCTTAATTTCTTTAAGGAACAAACTTCTCCAACACCCACATCACCCCTCTGTAAAGGTAAGTTAATAGAGCAAGACCCTAGTTAGTGCTCAGGATGGACTCCTATAAAGTTGAGCTGCTAACCCTAAGCAGGGTGTTAGTGTAAGTGGTTGCTCAAATGCTTGCTATAAAGGGATATCCGTTTTCCATGTCACTGCTGAGGAACTTCGGGCCACTTTTTTGCAGACCTGCTTTTAATTCTGACACACTGGGAGATTCTCTGAGCATTAAATGCTCATTTCAGGTCCTGCCGCAGCATCTCTATGTGTTTTAGGTCAGGATGCTGTCTAGGCCACTGCAAAACTTGAATTTTGTTTCTTCGCAGGCATTCCAATGCGCACTTGCTTTTGTGCTTTGTATTGCTGTCTTGCTGCGTAACCCAGTTACACTTCAGCTTTAGCTCATGGACACATGACCTGACATTCTCCTTAAGAATTTACTAAAACAGAGCAGAAATTGTGATTCCTTTGATAATGACAAGCCTTTCAGGTCCTGAGACAGAAAAGCATCCCCACACCATCACCACCACCACTGGCACAGAACTTGATCTGTGTCGTTGGAAGCTTTCCACTTTTGACTCATCTATCTAAGGAACATGACCCCAAAAGCCTTGGGGATCAACCAGATGTTTTTTTTTTGCACATTTGAGAGCAGCAATGATGTTACACTTGGATAGCAGAGGTTTACTCCTTGCTACTTTCCCATGAATCCCATTTTTGTCCAGTTTGTTTCTTATTGTGGAGTCATGAATCCTGACCTTCTTTTCTTTGGATGATCTCCTGGGATTTTCTGCAACTTCCTGGATGAACTGCCACTGTACCATTGCAATTTTAGCAGGCTGGCCACTCCTGTGGAAGATTCTCCACCGTTCCAAATCTTCGCCATCAGTGGTTTGGTGGACTTCCAGGGCCTTAAAAATGTCTCTGAAACTCTTTCCACACTGAAATATTTCAATCAGCTAAATCTAATTATCAATTTGGTGAAGACTAAAGAGGGATCTATTTTTTCACACAGGCGACAGAAACTTTGTAATTTACAACCAAGTTGTTGTTTAGTCAACTTCCCTTTATCTAATATCAACATTCCCTTCAAAGTTCTGAAACATTTCAGTGTAACATATATGCAGTAATGGAAGGGAATGAGAAGGGGGCAAATACTTGGGGGTGAATACACTGCTGTGACCCTGACCAGAATAAAGCAGTTAAGGATAATGGGTGGACTGATGGATGGGCAGAATAATACTAAATACAGTACAATATTATATTTTAATACTCTCTTATTTTGATGTTCATTTCTAAATCCATTTTTTGGCTTGTTTTCAGCAGAACCAGAGCATCCACTTTTAAATAAATAACATGAGCAGAAGCGCAAACAAAAAAGCAAAAGACAGGAGGCAGAGCTGGAGGTGGCAGAGTTTGCATTGGGTGTGACGAGGATGGACAGGATTAGGAATGAGTATATTAGAGGGTCAGCCCAGGTTAGACGGTTTGGAGCCAAAGTCAGAGAGGCGAGACTGCGTTGGTTTGGACATGTGCAGAGGAGAGATTCGGGATATATCGGGAGAAGGATGCTAGGGATGGAGCTGCCAGGCAAGAGGAAGAGAGGAAGGCCTAAGAGGAGATTTATGGATGTGGTGAAGGAGGACATGCAGGTGGTGGGTGTGACGGCGAGAGATGCAGGGGACAGGAAGAAGTGGAAAGAATTGATCCGCTGTGGCGACCCCTAACGGGTCGAAAAATGAAAAAGCTGAAAATAAACAAAAAAGCTAAAAATAAAACAAAGTTTTCATTTTTAAATAAAATGCAATCACCAAGTCGATAACAAGCCGCCAGTGTGGCCAGCCGATGTTATCCTACAGAGGATGGATAAAATTTTCGTAAGTAAGGGTTGTTGGAAGTCTTATGGGTTGCAAGTGGAGGAGCACCTCTAATTCCATATTTACAAATGAAATGCATGAAGCACACATGCAGGGGTCAGAGAACAATGGACAACTTGCATGAATGCAAAACCTGCCCTGCAGTGAGGACCACACCTGATGCGTGTCGCTCTCTGGGCAGCTGAGTAACATCGAGCTGCATCCAGAACAGTAACATCATGTTCATTACGCCCCGGGTCGGTAAACGGGGACAATACTGCTGGCCGCTCTCCTCCTCGCGCCTCCCTGGCACTGCGGGCCCTGGCCTCAGCCTCCACCCAGCTCCAGGAAAGCTGCAGCGTCACAGAAGGGAGCCTGCTGTATAACTGATAAGCTCCCCTGCAGAGCAGCTGCCAAAGCAGATGCCCTGCACACCCAACCCCAACCCCCCCCCCCAGCCCTTTTGAAGAAAAACACAAACCACCCCTCTATTTACAGCATTTCCATCTGTGCCAGGACATGTGTTTATGATAGCTACAGACTTATTTACAAGCCTGTGACTCACTGACCACTATAAGCCATCCTTCTGCAAAAATAGCACCCCCGGACAGCCCGACAAGCACAAGCAGGACGAATCCTGGACGCGAGGCTGTCAGAGTGCGAGCTGTGTGTCAGCACAGGGTTAACAGCACGGCCTTTGGCACTCCAAGACCTCTTGTTGGGGAGTGACTGGATTTAACTGCGAGTAGGTGCGGTGCAACCAGCCTGCCCTTTGGTTTCTGTTCTGACTGCTATGCCAACCATCAATCTCTCTGAACCTCACCTTACACACAAATACACACAGCTTATAATCTAAATGCAGACTGCTGCCACCACATGCACTCACACACACACACTCATACATACACATTCAGACAGAACAGAACACGGACTTCAAGGGCAACGGGAACTCTGAAACTGAGGAGGTGGAGGGTGGGAGTATAAAGCTGTGCACCTTCATAGCAGCACTACCATAATGGAGCCACAGCTGTAGCAGCACACACAGCAACAGCATCCCACAGTGAAGGCAGCCAACACTCTCTGATGATATCCCAAACACACTAAAGCAGAACTTCAATGAGCAGATGAAACCCTCCCCCGGGGGGCTCATGCTGGAAGCAGCAGGGATGTCAGTCTCTGAGGACCGTGGGCCACAGCTCCAGCTTTAACACACTCAGCCCACAGTGAGCAGTGCAAAGCGTAAGAGAAGCCAAACTAAAAGATTAGCATCACAGAGGGTGGAAATGTAATTTCTTTCAAAATAAACAAAACATAAATACTCCTTCCAAATGTCTTGAAGGTAATCACTCATGCTTAGAGGTGGTTTTTCTTTTCAGCACTCCTTTGCCTGCATCTCCTGCATCTCTGCAGGGATCCACCACTGTGGGTTTTATTTTTCATGACTGTTTACACAACTATACAATGTGTCCTATTTTACACTGCGCCGTTTTTTTCCGCCTCCTTTTTGTACTCGATCATCCCTGTCCTGGGCATGTTTAAGTTGCCTCTGTATTCCCACAAAAGTTTAAGTGTCCTCCATTCTTCCTCAGCCAAAGTGCAAATTGATGGGAACGCAGACCTCCTGCCGGTGTTAATATGAACTGCTGCTTCATCTCAGCCAGTGGCAACCTCTCTCCTCTCCGCACTGCCAACATGAGACCCCAACAATGGGAGAGCGATGAAGGGCAAACCAGAACCCAGCTTAGAAATAATGACAATGCGAGGGAGCAGAGGCAAAGTCAGAGGAGAGACATAACGTTTCTTTGCCGTTTTCCAGATGGGCCCACAAGCAACAATAATACATTTATTTATTTAGCTGACGCTTTCCTATCATTGTGGTTTTGTAGCACCTAGACTGTTTTGATGTAGGTTCAAATCCAGCTCTGTCTGCGTGAGCATGTTCTCGTCATATTTGCATCGCTTTCCTTTGAGGTCTGGTTTCCTCCCACAGTCCGAAGACACGTTTTTCAGGTTAAATGCCCACTGTGTGTGGTATCTACAGTGCATCAGTCCACAGAATTGGATGGACTCCAGACTGGCCCGACCATGACCAGGACTATGAAAATGAGCTTCACCTATTTGTACAGGTGGGTAAATTTTACTGTATCAATTCAAGGTAAGCACCTTCATGAATGGGATTGCAGCAGAGGGTGGGATTCAAACCTGAGTCCTTGAGGTTCGAGGTGCCAGCGCTACACACCACACCACCAGATGCCTCTATATTTAACACATTAAACAACGCAGATGAGAGAACCAGGGGGAAAAGGGGAGAACGGACACCAGGAGCAAACTGAGAGAGGATCAATATGTGGAACTGACGCTTGGAACTCCGGGAATGAGCAACTAAACCCAGAGAGATGTTTGTCGGATCTGAATGTTATGTTGCTTTGTGGTACTGATGGGATCAACAAACTGAAAGCACCCTGTACAACCTGTTTATCTTCAGTTTGCTGTTCACATGTCATCCACATGACTTTCTTCTCACAGATAAAACATACACAGGAGGAGAGGATGAAGGTCAGCTGATGACAACTAGGATTCTACACATCTAGAACTTTAATGCTTTACCCTTGGGTCATTTACACAAGGTCCACATTTTTAACGCCAGAGCAAAAAGATGAGAGAGCAGTGTTTGACCATCTTTTTAAACAGGAACTCTGAGCCACTCTGTCAGCATTAGAGTGACATTAAACTAAATTTACGGGTCGAGTGTTTAAAATTCACTGAAAGTTCCACGGTATGACAGGAAAAATGACAACATATGTACCAAAACCAGTCCATTTTGAAATGCTTTTCTCTTTCCAGTTGATCACTCTCAGCTGTAAAGCATCTACATCTCCTTTGAGCGGCTCAGGTGATGTCAGTGTAATGCGGGGATCTCGCTGAAGTGATCAGGTTCATCACCACCGTAGCACATAATACTGCTTTGCTACACCTCTTATGCTCAGCATTTCTGTCTTCTTTCTTCCACAATTTCTCTCAATCAGACAAAAGTACTTCCGTGTGCGACACCCACTGTAGGGATTTCCAAAATTACAACAATTTCCTGTTAATATTTCATTTATATTCTTTGTGCTTTCTTCACTTTTTTAAAATCTGTTTCTAAAATTTGTGGCACAGCATTACCTGTGTTTCCCCATCCCACCATTAGTTGGCAGTCTAGAGCAACCAGATTAGAAGTCCGTCACCATCTTCGCTGTTCAACTCAGTTCGCGTGTACTGCTCCTCTCTAGCATTTACGTAAAAATATCAAATGCTGCAAGTTTATTATTAAATAGTCATTTGTGGAGACAATGTATTTTACTTGCAGTCATTCAAAACGTTTTATTTGAATGTAATTTGACACTTTAAAAATTGCCCAGCAAATGAATCATCGTACGGCTCTATTATTGCTCTTTTATCGATTGTATAGAAAATAAAGCAAACAGACCAGGTCCTGACAAATTTTACACAAATGTTGTTTCAGGCTAATAAGAACTCCTGCGATGGGCTTGTGTAGCATTTATACTGTTTCCTGCCTCGTATCCTATGTTTACAGAACAGGATCTGGAACACAGCAAAGTCAAGAGGTTGGTAAAATGAAATAAATCAACAGAAATCTTACAGCAAATTTTTCATTTCTTTTTGCTTTGTCAGTTTTTACAGAACCTAGCCAGAGGGATGTCTTTATTATTAAGCTTTTATTGACTGTGACCCAGTGGTTGGATTTACAAAAAAAGTCAAGTTATGAAGAGACATCCAATCCCAATTGTGTTTTTAAGCCGAGCACCCGGTGTATTAATATCACCACTCACACAATGTGCCTGAGTGACTAAATGTGCTATCAGAGAACACAGTGTAAAGGTTTTTTTGGAAATCCACAGAAGCAGCAGAGAGTAAATTCCTACGCATCTGAAAGAAGGACTAAATGGACCGACTGAGGTGAATTTGCCAGGGCAAAAAGCAGAACACAGCAGCTTTCCCCACACTGAAACTGAGACCATCGTCTAACAGAAATGCAGAACGGATCAAAAAATTGAGGTAAAAGTGATGACTGTATATTACCAAAGTAAAAGCATTAAAATACATATCTGGCACTGTTGAGTCACCTTGGACGAAGATGTCACTTCAATATTCTTCAATGCAGAAAATGGAGAAATGCAATGCATTACATTTCCTTACACAATAACAATAATGACTTCACAGGGCTGTGAATTAGAGATTTGGCGAAACGTAGACAAGAGCAAAGCTGGGCATCCTCTGTGTGCTGCCGCGGTGCGGTAAGCAGGTGCACCAGGTTTGGTCGGAGCAGCGGCACAAGAGGGACCAGCAGCACCGGCCACTCGCTGTTTGCTACGGCTCACACTGCGACCATGGGAGGAACAAAACCCAACAAACAAAACAAAGGAAAAAACTTAGGGATAAACTGTCCTTTACGAAAAACCCTAAATAACCCTGAAGGGAAGCACTTAGTTTTACTGTCGTTTCATATTTATATACTACTTAGAAAAGTAATTTCCACTCTCTTTTAAGTCCCAGAAAGTAAATTTCTCCATAATTTACAATGATTTTGAGGCTTCAAGAAAAATAAAAGCACATGACAAATTACCAAGTCATCCAACAAAAAAAAAAAAAAAAAACACCACAGCAAACGGGCAACGGAGTCAGTGGTGCAAATAAAAAAAATTGTATATATATGAAGAAGAAACCTGGGCAAAATGAACTAAATCTGGCCCTTGTAAAACTAATCCTTTGGGTAGAGCCAGAACAAAACCCTGCAACATCGCTGCAAATTAAGTGCATCTGGACAAGCTGTCTGCTGAAGAATAAAACTTACTGTTAAACTTTTTCCCCTATTCATGTTAACAGTTCACTGAGTTACTGCCATATGAAAATGATATTTTTTAGCCATATTAATGAAGAAAAATATAACATCAGAAACAAAGAAATAATCTTCTAAACAGGCTAAAAAAGAATGCACTTAAAGTCAATCTCTTGGCACACTAAATACTCTCTTTGTGTTTAAAAATACATCTGAATTTGTAACAACCTGAATGAAGTACAGTAAGTTTATGCAATGGTCTCCTATGTATTAACATACGAGCCAAAAGCCAGTTTCAGTCTAACTTTCATATCTGTCTAATTTTAATAACTACCCCTGAAAAATATATCATTGATACTTAAAGACAGAACAAGCCTGTAGTACAAACACTGAGGCGCCAATAGGTACAGCATGAAAGCAGCACTGTTTTCCTGAAGAAGCAGAATGGAGGTCAAATTCCACAACCTTAAACCTACTATTTGACTTTTTGGGAAAACCGGTGTCACTTGAAGGAGGGTATAACACTGACTGTAAAATGATCCCAATTCTAAAGAAACAAAACAAAGAATAAGTTTGAAAAAAAAAAAAAAATCTGATTTTTGTCACATACTTCAACATTGGGCTTAAAAAACAGCAGTTCATTTAATTTAATTCTGATTCAGTTAATAACAAACTGGACAAAGCAAACAGGTTTATTGCGTTGGCTCTAAGCAGAGCTGTAGGCCAACATGGCAGCAGGAGAGGAAACCTGAGCAACACAGAGCCAAAATAAAGCCTCAGCAGCAGGACTCAACCATGCTCAGCAGCTACTTGCACACATTTCATGGACCTGCCTCCAGCCAGTGATGCTGACACGATCACAACCTATTAGTTAAAAAGGGTACATGTGGATGACACAATAATGCAAAAAAAAGGGCAAAATTCCTCAAGAGGCCATGCTGACAGTAAACAGTGTGGAGGCCAGATTTGCACAGGGCAGCTTGAAAAGTTTCCACTGTGCTGGACGTGAGCCACTGGAACCAAATGTGACCTGAAGAACACCGCAGGTCCAGGCTGGGAGGTTTACATCATTGGCCCCTCGTAAAATTTGTAAGTGCATGGACTGCAGGCAGACGGGGATCAGAACCGCCTCTCACAAATCACATTTATGGTCAAGTTTGCAAAAACTGCTTTCAAACATTAAACAGTAAAATGGCTTGATAGCTGCCACTTAAACAGCTACACAGATAACTGTTTTAATAGTGATTAAAAACATCAATATTTATTGTTACTTATTCAGCGAATGCTTTTTTCCAAACTGAAGGTTTGTGCACCGAGCTCCTTTCACTAAGCTAAGTACAACATATGGCACATTCACGCGTACAGCTGGGTATTTTTTTCCGTACAGTTCAGTTCATTTCACTACAGTACAATGACATGTCTCTCCCCTCCACAGTACCTGCAGGCAGCACAGTGGGGAGAACTGCAACCTGTCAACCTGAAGGACCCATGTTTCAATCCCAACTCCTGCTGTAGTTCCCTTGAACAATGTACTCGCCATAAAACTTACTGCAGTAAACAAATTTCCAGGCTGTATAAACAGATAAATTGTCGTAAATAGGATAACATTCTAAGTTACTGCACAAACGCATTGGCTGCTCTAAATAAATAAAATTCAAGATGTTTACAAGGGGAAAAACCTAAGCTTTAACAGTATTTTCACTCGCACATTCGGGTCCTTGACCCGCACACCATAGCCTAGACAAAGTTTTGCTCCTACAGCTGTAAGCAGATTAGGAGGAAACCACAGTGATCTCAGCACCTCCAAACTCACACCCACCAGCAGCCCTCCAGTACAGGCAATAATGGAGGAAGTCTCTAGTAGACCACAGCTGGTTGCAAAGATATGGCCCCATCCCAGGTTTGCTCTTTCTCCTCTCTCTTTCCTTATATTCCTTATTCATGATTACCTACAGAATGTCTAGCGGAGGCACTGAAAATGTGCAACCGACACCTGTAATCCTTATTCAGAAGCTGAGGACCACCTCAAGGCTTTGGAGAGGTGGTGAAATCCCATAACTGGCCATCAAATATGTATGCTGTCTACACATGTCCAAGTTTCTCTCCCTGGCTTTGGGCCACTGAAGCTATTGGACCTGCCTGAATGCTCAGGGAGACCGACAACAGCTGGAGGACAAGCCTGTCACCAATGAAAATTTAAGAGGGCTTCTGTAAAGCACTGGCAGTTACCAGTTCACCCTCAGAGCAGACCATGCCAGAAATACCAAAAAGATATGCGCAGCATACATGCTAGGAGACAGAAGGACACGGAGGGATGGCGACAATATTTGGTCTCTACAAGGGCACCAGCAGTAATAAACAAAACGGACTCTGTGGTATGCATTGCTCCAACAACAGGAAGAGGAAACTCCTTCTGGCATAAGTACAGGCCATTGTTTGAAGTAGGCTGGTACTCAACCGTACAGAGCAGTGGTACGTAAATGTTTCGCTTTCTGGAGAGCTGGCACTTTTTCTTGTGTACCGGTACTCCTCGTGAGTTCCCACTACTCTATTCTGCCCCAGTCGACCAGAGTCTCGGGCCAAGATGCTCTCCCAGGAGAACTCTGTTGTAGTTCATGGCCATTATCCATAACCGGCCTCATAAAAGCTGCGCTTCCTTACCCAGGGTGCACTAAGTTACACTGCAGGTCAGCTCTCTGCTGCCTTCCGTCCATCCATTTGAAACTCTTGTGCCGTTTATTAAAGGAACACACATTGCTAGCACCAGCAATATCCCTTAGCATCCTTTATTCAATGCAGAAATTCAGAACTTAAAACTTAATCGTTTGCTGATGCCAACAGATACACATGCCAACGTGCCCATAAGGGGAGTGCTGGCACTTAGTGTTTTCCACCACAAGCGCTACTTCTGATGGAAGACTTAAAGCCCAAGACGGAGCGTGACAAGCACGTACTTCCCCGGCAGCCTCTGCTGTACCTGGACTGAATATGTTCATGTGGACCTGTTCAGAGGTGCAAAAGAAAGTGCAGGACAAGGAGATCAGGCTATTCAGCGTGGTTGCCTTCACAGGGTGTCTACATTTCCAACCTGGGGCAGTGGCATGGCAAAAAGGCTGTTTTCTCTAATGTAGAAATGTCACCCTCTGAACACATGTGTGAATGTGTGTGTCTGATGTGCCGCTAACTGATTCCACCTGGAAACAGACAAGTTATTTAAAGGCACAAAGGCTGGGCAGTGCTGGCCCAGGGAGATTAGGGGTGTGCAAACCACTGATAGCACCAAGGTGGCCGTACCTTCGACGCCATCTCCAGCTTAAAACGGTAACCAACACTTAAACTTCTTAAAAATATCATTTTTAATTACCGGTGGACTGCAAACAATTCCATTTTTAAAATAACATCTTACTGCTTCACAAGGGATGAAAGTACAGCAGGAAAAGTGAACAACCTTTGGGCTTTATCTGCTACGTCCATAACTGTCCTGTTGCACACAACTGTGGATAAAAGAGAAGTAAAGTTCAGCGTTTAATAACGGATATAATCGACAGGTGGTTACCGAATACTTATCGACTATGGGATCACATATCGGTCTGTGGAAGCGCAACAGTGAGAAAATCACAAATAAGGCGATATGATTTAATGAGGATTTAAATATACTGTATCATACATCTGTGCGCATATCAGTTCTGGGGCTTCATTCTTTCTCAAAATCGTGGCTTTCCTATCACTTTGATAATAATGACCTTCAACGTGTAACGTGTGAAGCTGGTAATCTTCATTACAGTCTTCATTAACAATACTGGCAGGGCCGTGTAAGCTGACACCCAAAGACGCACTGTGGGATTCCCTGGGGGTGCGGTCCAGCCTTTCTCGGCACAGGTGGACATCGGGTGCAAATGTCCCTCCTGAAAGCCTCACATACATACACAGCGCTGAGGCTGACAGCTGGCTCAAGCAGTGAGTTCCTAGTACAAAGTACTTGCTTGTTACCCACTGGTGTTGAGACCCAAACCCCCAGATGTAATCTACCAGAGAGCCCTTGCTGCTAATATTAGTCATGGCTTTTGCATCTCTTACCGCAGCTATCATTAGCAACACTATTATTACCCTTATCGCTCGCGTTATTTTAAGCAGCATATTTTTTTGCCCCGATTCCAGCCACCTACGTTAAGCGCACCGAGGCTGTCTTACAGCTCCAGGCATTATCGCACCGGGTGGAAAAATCAGACACTCGCAGCAGCACGCTCACAAGGGCTTTACGGTTCCTGTGCGGGGCTTCCGGAGGATCAGCCGGAGCACGGAGGGATTTTCTGCCTCCCGTCGCGCATGAAATCCACAAAAATGTTCTCACCAGGAGATGTGGGCCAAGCAGACGGGGCCCTGAGAGCGTACGAGGGATCACTGAGGCCTTAACCCTCAGCGGCCATGCATAGCAGAACACCATTCCAGGCCTCCAAGCTGACACTCAGACTCCCATGACAAAAGTTAACATGTTGAACGGATAACTATTAGTGCACGATACGTCTTTATTAATAACCGTGTTGCCTAGCTGAACCACTCCACTAAAAGACTGTGTTTAGGCAGCAAAGACACCATTGGTCTGCGGCAGGACACCTAGCAAACATGAAGAAAAAATGGAAACTGCACAGAGGTGGATTCGATCTCAAAGCCAATTGCACAGGCCAGGTACTAAGTATTCAGTCTCGCAATCTTTCTCAAAGAATTTCACAAAACGGGGCCATGCTTAACATCAATCTGCCGAGTATATCTCGTTCAACCCGGGATAAGAACAATGTGTATTACCACAGCGTTCGTGCTTTAAAAAAAAAAAAGGTTTGATTTTTATGGTCAGAACTACCAGATCATACAAATTTGTGCGGCTCGCAAGGTGCTCGGAATAGACTGTGACTAGTACACATTCGCTGAGTCAGCAAGTCATCCCGAGTGCAGATGTGATGACAATATTGTCTGCTCAGTGCTCCAGCAGACATCACACCCACACGGCGCATCGGCAGCGCCCCACTACGAGCTGTTTGCTTTGCAGCAGGAGCTTTGCGAGCCAGGTTTGCAGGAAACTGCTCCTCTGCCTCTCTGTATGCCTATGATGTGTAGTGCAGGTTTAGAAGGATATCACAAGTAAGCACAAAGTACAGTTTGTCCTGAACTCCTGCCACCGAGTGACCCCACTACATTATGTACGCAGCCTCCGCCCTACAGCCCGCTGTTGCTCAGCCGAGGGTGACACATGAGAACCCCCGGGCCGGGGTCTGGAATACCGCACGCTGCAGATAGTTACTCAGCGACGGGAATGTTTTAATCCTCACACAGTCCACACGGAGCCTGCTGTGTGAGCTTTCGCTCCAGGGCGTTGGTGCTGACCCTACTCAATCCACCAGAACAGGTTCTTCCACTCAGACAGGATGCTTTCTCGGCTGGATGTGCCACAGGTACGAGTGCACAAACAGCTACCTGACCAGGTGCGGCGGCAGATTGTCAGGTGACAGTCAGGTGGCTCGGAGATCCTGTATCTGGCAGCGACAGCACTGCGGTGATGCATGGAAAGATTCCTCTGGTCTGGAAAATACATGAATAATCAAAGATGCTACAAATGCTCCATTTGACGCACACTTTTCACATATATTTGTTAAGTACCATTTCCTGTACAAAGACACATGGGGAACAGTACGGATGCAAAAAAAAAAAGAAAAAAGAACTGGATTATGCTTTGAAAATCCTAATGTAGCTTTTAAATGAATTTAAAAAGAAACAGAAAAAGAATGGTTCTCTAAGAGTGGCAGAGAAACAGACTCATGGAACTGACACATTTCAGAAATTGTCTGTGTCTCATATCAATGTGAACAAACTAAATGGCAGGCTGGGGAGTAGCCAGAGGACGGCTGACGGACAAGAACGAGACATCCACATGTTGACCGCTGAAACAACCGCTCACAAGAACCAGGTCAGGTGGCACTCCAGACCTTCGCTGCCTTTGGCCAAGTTGTACAGCACCTGCCTGCAGGTGGACAAAGGTAAACTCTCAAAATCCACAAAACCTGAGTTTACTGCCTGAGAGGTAATGAGTCACAGATACGGAAAACAAGACTTCACCTCTGTCACTTTCCAATAAAAAAAAAAAAAAAATGCATAGGGAAGCGACAGCATAGCTGGCCGCATTCAAGTGACAGCTGAAAAGGAAGAATTAAACAGCTGCATTTCCTTTTAGTTTCAAGTACTGTAAAAAACTGCGACGTAGGCATTTAATATTAATCACAGCCTTTCAGGAAAATCACGTGAAACTTACACTACAAACTTTAAAGCAGCCTGGAAAAATAACTTCAGCTTCCTTTTTAAAGTTTCTAAAACAAGAAGACAAATTATATTGATAAATACTGGCGGCTTCCAGTGTCCAACAAAGGTTATATCACTTTCTGGTGGATCCACTGACCTGCCAACCTGCTTTCAAAGACAAAAGAGTGGCATTCGGTGCAGTAAAACAGAATTCGAAGCCTGAGCGGTTCCCCAGCAGCCCTGCGCGTGAAAGATCAGACAGCTGGGCAAGCGGCCTGCTCGTGCGAGCACTGGGAAGAGATACACGCACGGCGGAGGGACAGGTGGTGGGCTCCGTGCACGTGGCCTGCGCCAGATTGCTTCCTTTCCGTGCCCCTCCGTTAAAAGCCGGGCCTGAAGTTCAGAGCCAGCGCCTGTCATCCGGGCACCGGAGAGCCGGCGGCCGCAAGAGGGCCACGTCTTCCCTCAGGGTCCCTGCCTGGGAGCAGGTGGAACAGCAGGTGATGGAAAATAAGACCCCTTCACAGCAAAGGAATTTCTACTTCCTGTTCACCATTCTTTTCCCTGTTCATTTTATTATTATTGTTGCTGATGAATGCATTTGTGCAAAGCGGTTTAACATTTTACCTAGAAATGCGACAGGATTTAGCCCTTTACTACAGTAGGCCTCAACTTAGGACCATTTACCGTATAGCATATTTAGCCCAATAGTGAAATATGCCATGCATGCCTTCCTTAGGTGCTCCATGACTAAAAACGCAGGGCCAGCCTTAAGATGCCGTTCATCCACCTTTTCGGCTAAGATCAGTTTTGACAGTTTGTTTGTTACTTTTGACTCTGAATTTAAACGGATTTTCCTTTTTTTTATCACATTTTCCTGCACCACATCACAACACAAAGCACGGCACTGTTCCAAGCGGCATGGTCAAAACAATTTTACAGGTAGAATCGAAACAGCTACTTTCTTTGCGGGAAACCGACCGTAAGACCTTTATGTGTATTTTTTGCCTTTCTGCAAAACCAAGGGGTGGGGGTGATAGAGGAGACAGGCTTTGCTAGGAAGGAGTCATGAGAAGAGACGGTGAAAGGGAAGCGGTGAGCTTCTCACAATTTCGCACCTCCTTTCCCATCCCCCATTCCCATTCCCACCACCAAGGTGTCACACAAGCAGCTGCAGTCTCACGAAGACACTCGGTTCTTGTGTTTCACTCTCCACATTTAATAGTAAACAGATGGAAAGAAGACAGCACAAATGACTGCTGGATGGTGGCACCCAAAGGCAATGTTTTATTAACTTCAAGCTACATAAAAATTAGAGCAGGCACAGTCCATACTGTACATTCGCACGCTACATGCAAGTTGGAGTCACCTATCCATTCACAGTGGCCTGCAAAAGTATTCGGACCCCTTGAAAGTAATCAACATGGCCTGCATACAAATTACATGCACGCATATTTTTCAAATCTGTCTCTTTATCATGAACTCATAATGTCTTAATACTAAATTGTGAGAACCAAAATGAACTGGTTAGGGATATTTTAAATAAAACTGAAATATGCTGCTTTTCTAAGTAATAAATACCACACACAAACATGGAGAGAACATGCAAACTCCACACAGCCTGCGATAAATTCGAACCCATGTCCAAACCTACGGGCCAGGCTATGCAAGGCACCAATGTGCCAACTTTTTATCATCTCAAATTAATGTTCTGCTCCTATTATTACCTTCTCACAAGGCACCTTGCCTGCTGCCCTAACCTGATTCTTACCTATGGCCAAAATCCTACACTTAAACATTTGTGTTAACAAAACGTTTATAAATCAGTGCCCACGTGGCACTTTCAATACGGATGTACAAAATCAAAAAAATCAGGGCAGCACTTTCGACCACATGTCATAGTTGATAGCAAACAATGCCATCTGAATCATTTAATAAACTGCTTGCGGAAAAAACGTAACTCAGAAGTGAGAGAACCTGTTCCCATTGTCCTGAACTGACAGCTACACCGAAAGCAAACAAAAGCTTATTATGTTTGTGCGAACAACATCGGGATACGTTCCAGGGTGATTTACTAATAATACTAAGGGACAAATCTCATTCTTATCCGCATAGTTTGAGTGCTGTTACGTGGAAACGTATTAATATATTACATAATGCCACCAGCAGTATATGAGGAAGATGGGAAAGCAGATCTTTAAGGCTCTGGAGAAATTAATCAGCCATGTATTCAAAATAACTAAATGGCAGATCTTCCTAACAGGCAAACCAAAATCACTGCAACAAAGGAGAAAACAAACTTATTGCTGAAACACAGGCAAATGCTAATGGCTCGGTGCATGTGGAGCACAACAGTGCACATGTATTATAAAGTGTTTGCATGTATAAGACAGGGTCGCTGTTTACAGCAAGGACATCGTTCTCTTAGCTTCCTTCCTCTGTTCTTCCACGCATGTCCTTCAGGCTCGGTCCCACCCCCCATTTCTCAAGGTCTCCGCTCAGCCACTTCAACAGCTGTGAGTGTTGAGGGATCATTCGAGCGGACCCCCTGGGACAATAACGGCTTTGGGGACCTTGGCTTTCTCAGCCTATAAAGGATTCAAGTGCTGAGAACATCAGCCTAAACAACATCTGCACTAGGTGACATCAAAGTTCAAGATCAGGATTGTCTCAGTCAACAAGTACTCGCGGAACACGAACTGATCATAAAGATGGAGAAAACCCAGATTTCTTTGGTGCGGGGGCTAGAGGTCCATTAGTGAAACACGGCTCTCTGGTGTGGACCAGCAGAGTGTCACGGGAAGAAAATACCGCTCTTCAGACACAGCAAGGATGCGAAGCCACAGTCTTCCGGTGTCAGGGTACACCTTGTTGACACAAAACCAACAGTCCAGAATTGACAAGGCATCAACGGAGATGCCACTCTTACTTGCTGTGAGCAGTATGTGTTGCCAGCAGTATGTGATCACAGCTCCCTGATAACTGCTTAAGGACAAGAATTACATAAACGTGTCATTTACTGTGATTTTTAATGGAATTTTCTTAAACATGCTCTGAAATGTCCCAGAAACACTAAAAATGTCAATTGTAAGTATAAGGACCATGGCCAAAGGAGTCCTAATGCTGCCGCTCAGGTTTAAAGCACACATAGCTGGTAAGCAGTATAATTTAACAGCAGGGCAGTGACGGCTACAAATGGCATGCAAATTCATATACAGCCTTTTCTCACAAATCACGCTACACAAAAGGGCGTTACAGACAATACCAGCTCTAACCAACTTGACGTAATGAACAAAATTTGTTGTTATGCTGCTCGGGTAGCAGGTAGTGTAGCAACTACAGCTGCCGCCTTGCACTCAAAGGACTGGGTTTGAATGTCCCTCAAAACAAAAAGGGGAATGAATGTCCTCCAGGGCCCAGTCAAAGTCCTGACCTCAGTCCCACTGAGAATTTGACACTATTTGAAAATTGCGGCCCACAAGCGTCAACCTGCTGAAGATTTGCCAAGACAAATGGGAGAAAATATCTCCCGAACAGCAAGCAAAGCTCGAACATGCATACCCCCAAACACTTAAAGCTGTTATTGCAGCAAGAGGTTGTTATAAAAATATTAGTGCGGGGACTGAATACTTAAGCAAGCAGCAAAATTCATGTTCTCATTTTCTTCATAATACTGCAAAGGAAAATGCAAGCAACTTATTTTGGCTCTGACAATTTAGTGTTGATGAATATGAGTTACCAATAAAAATAATGACTGGGGAAAAAAAGTATATGGATATAAACTGCAATCCAGGCAATACTGAGAAGCTTCAAGGGGACTGAATACTTTTGTGAGAGACTGTATGTGATCTCTGTGTATCACAGCACACAGGCTGGGTACCAAGGTGCCCGATGGCCTCTCCACAGGCTCTGTTGCACTGAATATTTTTTTTTTTTACCTTCTCCCAGGAGACAAAAGTTTAATAAAGTAGCTGGCAGAGCAAGAGGGGTCTGTGGGCATTTTCTCGGCTTTCTCTCTGGACTCAAATCAAAGTTGGAGGCGACGGAGGGAAGGCTGTATTTGCGTCGGCCTTGGGAGCACCAACATTTTGAGCTGTTGACTTTCAAAACACGTTGCCTTTTTCACAACCTGCTTCCTATCCAGCTAAAAGTCTAAAAAAAAAAAAAAAAAAAAAAAAAAAAGTGGCACAGGGACTTGCTCATTCTTAGCTCCTGTATTTCATGAAAGACCTTTATAGCACAAGAGTTTTAAATCCCGACCCGCGATCAATAAGTGGCACCAGCGGCCTTAAAATGCTGCACAGTGCAATGAAGGCAGACAGACAGGCTCTGCATATCTAGAGAGGTGTGTGGACCGGTATCCCCACCAGACAGCAAGACAGACTCATTTAAATGGATGGCTTTCATCCGGATGGAAAGGCTTGTTGCTCAGAAATCCCCAACCCCCCTCCCCACCCCCACCCTCGAAATCTCCTCGATGCCAACACAGACATAATCCAGAAGAATCATCGACTTTACACGCATGCTCAAAAAGCTTCCTTCACAAGTGGAGTTAAAAAAGAAATAATGCTGTACTTTGATTTCACCTTGAACATTTTAAATACACAAGAATGAATTCAGCAATAAAATGTTGACCCGAACGAGGATGTCTAACATAAGATTCATGCGTTCTCTTACTTCAGGAATTCATGACTGCTGTAATAGTTTAACAGCCACTTTTTAAAAAATACTGCCAAACAGCGGACTTGCAAAAATGGTTAAAACTACCGGAACAACACCCTTGTTGGTTTTTTATGGTTGTCACAATGCAATGAATTATGTATTTCCACAGTTGCATGATTTACATTGACTGCAAACAAAAACATTCGGTCCACGAGCACTCCTGACTCTTAACCACTGAAAACCGCAACGGAACTCGGAGGAGAAAGAACGGGCGTGCATCACTGTAGAATCATCCCTGCCTTTGCCCATAGAGCCAACATGCGGTAATGATCATGGCTTGTTTATGCTCCACGATAATGAGCTGAAGTTACCTCATTCTAGGTAGCATTCGAGGTCCCCAGAGACCTTCGGGTAGGTCCGCTTCACGCGCGGCAAGCAAGCAGGACCGCTGCTAAGTCATGTCGGTGCAGTTGGATCACGATCAGGGAGACATTAAGCACACCGGGTCTGCTACCTCCAAGCGCGGTTTGGACCGGAAGGCTGTTCGTAACCCAACTTCCTTTCAATAAGTTTCATATAGCCTGATTTATTTCAATTCTTTGAAAATAACTGATATTCCTACAGTGAAAAAAATTACTCCATTGCTTTTCATTTAGGCCACAGCTTTTTTGAACTTCTCCCATCCGGCAGGAGCTGCAGATCACTGAGCATGAAGACAAGCAGATGCAGGAACAGTTTGTTTCCCCACACTTTTATGTCCATGAACAGCTGATTTGTTAGTCTGTACAGTGCTCCCTTTACAATATTTATTCCTCTTTATAACATTTATTACCTCATAATTTTTATTCTTATTTTCCTGCACATCATCCAGTGGTGAATCTCTACACTTGTATGTATGCATGTGTGTACTCTGTGTGTGTGTGTGTGTGTGTGTGTGTGTGTGTGTGTGTGTGTTGTGCTGTCTTAGGCACACGATGAGCCATTCAGAACCAAAGTCAAATTCCCCGTATGTGTGAGCATACTTGGCCAATACATCTGATTCAGATTCTAAGAATTATATTAGCTTCAAGCCACATTAAAATTAAAACTAACTTATAATTACAAAATTTGTAACTAAAGTGATTTTTCCACAAAGCAAAAGTTTACTAAATAAAGAGAGAGGGATATAAAAAAGCTCTTGCAGTGATTGGCTGACAGGAGATGCGGTGCTGTTTTTAAACCCCGCAGCAAAGCACAATTGATTCGGTGTGGCAGGAACACATCCATCCTGGCAGTCCTCTCAAACACCATGATCATCTACTGCAGGCCTTCATGCGACCAGTACTACAGCAGGAAACTGGCGCGCTTAGCTTTGCTGCCAGCCGTGACCGAAATATGCACAACTTGAAGTTGGCTCATGCAGCAGATCATGCTGGTCCAGCAAGATCTTGTCAACTTCCATAGCCATGCATTAAGCCAGTAAACATTACTTCATTGACCTCCAACACACAGAAGATGGAAACGCCATGCTCTAGAAGACCTTATTTAGCCATACTCGCAGCAGTTTTTCCTCAATCTGTACATCAATGCTTCATGTTATCCCTTCAAATTCTCCAAAATCTGACAAGCTGTTTTCTTTATCTTGCAACAAAAGTGCCAGCTATTGTTTTGCGTTCAAGTCGTATCCAAAAACAAAAAACATCCAAATGGCAACAACCAGAAATTCCTAACATACTATTTTCAAAAATCCTTCCCAATTTTCATTGCTGAAATGTATGCAAACAAAGTGCATTTGTAATAGAATTTCACAACAGAAGAAAAATGAAGAAAAAAACACACACATTCCTAAGATGATCATGAAAATAATTTCACATATAGCCTAAACATTTCACTGCTCAGAACAAATGAAAACAGGACTATTTTTTTTCTTAAAACAAATAAAACTTCAAGCCATTACAGAATACCACACAAACTATGCAGGAAAAAAAATACCCAAAAAGTCTTTTGAAAATACGAGCAGCTGAGCATACCAGACCGACAAAATAGAGATAAAAATTATGCAGCAAACAATGGAGAGTGCCGTGTACCTGTTTCCAGAGGAAGGTGTCGCCCAGGTTGAGCCTCCAGGCCGTGATGAGGTGGATGGAGGACAGAACGGCGCCGCTCAGCACAGCCGCCCGCATGCGCACAGGCAGCAATGTGTAGATGATGTAGATGAAGAACACGGACCACCAGACGCCCCCTGAGGCACTGCGGGGAGCCACCATGAACGCCCCGAAGACTTGCACCACAACCAGAACGCCAATGACCAAGTAGCTGACAATCCACATGTAGTCCTGGTGGAAGCCGTTACGGTTGCACACGGCCATCATGGCCAGGAAGAGACCCATGGCCACGGAGAGCACGCAGGTGTATGCCACGAGAGGGGGCGCGTTCACGCAATGGAAGGCCAGCATGACCCCGCACACGATCACCAGGACACCCATGAGCATGGTCAGGGAGCTCTGGTTGAGCCGGAAGAAATAGCGCTGGTAGAGGCGCTCCAGCTTGGCTGAACGGAACTTCTTGGATTGGAAGACGTGCACTACTCGCTGCCAGCAGTCACCGGATGAGACCCCCCTGCCGTTGGCTGCCATGTTCTCGCCACCTTCCCCGCACATAGCCCCGCCTTTCCACATCTTCACATCCCCATCTTCGAAGGCCAGGTCCACAGACTTCAGAGCCGCATCTCCACCAGTCCCATCCCGTTTGCCATAGTGGTCCTCCTGCCAGCCGCAGCGCAGGCCAAAGTTGCCTCCGCCGGTTCCACGATGTTGGTTTAGCGGCTCGGGTGGCTCCATGGCCTCGGGGTCTCGCAGACAGCTCATGTAGCGTGGGCTGCACAGCGAGGAGCCACCCTTTTGCTTGTACTTCTTCCCATTGCGCTCCCCCCACGCTGTCTTGCGGTCGTCCACTCTGGCTACTAAGAAGCCACTGACCCAGGACATTCTGCAGTGGTGGGAAAGTAAAGCACGCACACACATACACAGCAATGCTGTATGTTATTAATAAATTAATGTAATTAATCGTGACAGCTTTTTATTGTAGAGTTTCTTGTATTTATTTATGTACACATACACGCATAGTACACGCTTATTATAATAATAACGGCGACTGACCTTTGTTAGTTGTGGTGTGTGTTCCAACCTGACTTTCTTCAGCTGGACAACTCATTTATCCCAGTGGCTGTGAGAAGGACAACAGGGACGGGCTGGCGTGCGTCCAGAGGGAAGACGATCCCAGAGCAAAGTCCAGCGTAGGAGTAGCTTCTGGTTTAAGGACTGCCACCTACAATGGCTTACTTCTGGGCCGCCTGGGTCTGCAGGTGAAAAAGGACGCTCCGGTGAAAAGCAGAAACCTTTGGGAGAGAAGAACGTCTTTGATGTAATATCCAACATAAACAAAGGTAAAGTGTGGTATATCCAGTGCCAGAGAATTACGAAAACATCATTGTTCAGATAAAGCTGTCAGGAACTGCAGCAAAAGGGTTTACATTTCTCAGATATAAACAAAACACACATTTATCATTAAGGAGTATAAAGACCATGATTTTATTACTGCCACTGCTGTTGTAAATATTAACCGTTATTTGGATGACCACTTTGTTGTTCCTGCACCAGGGTAAGGTCATTAGATTGCAGCATATGTACTGTTCTAACGCTTTTTTAAAAATACCTTTTTTAGTCGAACTTAAAAAGGAAAATTAATTCTAAGACAAAGCCAATACGTTGGTGTCAATTTATTCTACTGCCGGAACCGAACAACAGGTTAAGTCAAAATGTCTGAATTGCTGAGAGAGGTTCCCTAACTCTGGACCCCCACCAGACCTGCCACCTTCATGCCCTCCTTCCTGACAGCCCTGTAACTTTTCAGCCCCCATTTGATTTTCACGGCTTTTTTCCACGACAGACACAAACGTAACGTAAATCTAAACAGGGTTTTCCGACGCATCGGAACGCAAACATGCGGAGGCTACGCTTTGCTCCCAGCTTGCGAAGAAAAAAGCCGGCTCCAGAACGGGTGCTGCAAAACGCTCGAAACAAAAAGAAACACGCCGGGCACGCTTGACAAAACAGGACGTTTGTGTAGCTTCAACTAATATGAAAATATGCTACTGTATACACAACAGTAGTTAAAGTAAAAACAAAGGAAAAAGCATGACAAAGGAGCAAACTCGGTAAATTGGGTTGGCTTACTGATCCAACGCATGCAACACTGAGGCTCATAAACACTGAAGTCAGAGGTCATAAAGGATAACAGCGGTTCTGCGGATGGACAAGAAAGCACAATAAAAAGAGACTCACTGATACCTGGTGTTTCAGTGTTTTGGAAAGTTCGACTGCTAGGAAGCAAAGCCATTTCCTATAAAAATCGGAAATCTTTTCAGCTTCATTAATGTATTATTGGCTCCTATGGTACAGACAACCATTGTCTCAACCCTGCTCTTAGGAGAGACAAATCAAAAGGCTCCCTTAAAAAGGTATATTTAAGCGTACTCTCCCCTAGGTTACGTCCACTAACAAATGGAATAAAACCGCTCAGTTCATCAACTTATTTCTGCAGCTGCCTGAGGATGTTGAGGCAAGAAGGATTCTAGTTTGCTGAAATGACTGCACGCGTGCCGGTGAGGGGTGGCTCCAAATGCTCAGTCACTGCTGATTTAGTGTTAAAATTATTTAGTACTTTATTTTGCATTTTTTCACTGAATAAAAGATATCGGGCGAGGCAGCTCATGTTCTCTATGTATTTCTTTAATAATGGGAACACAAATTTTGAATAAACGATAGGAAAGGAGAGCGTGAGCCGACTTTCCGCGTAACTTAGTTCACCCCGGGTAATGATGAGAGTGGTGAGGGCTGTTCTGAATCATCGCCCTGCACTACAGCAGTTTTTCGCTTGGAGAGCAGCTCGATCGAAGAATCTGTCCAACTAGGGACTACACGCGGCGGCGGCGGCAACTAACAAAGCAAACCGGATACGCAAGAGAACGTCCCGGAACTGCAAAAGCACAAAATGTAGACGTGTTGTACTGCATGCTGCTGGATACTGACCCATTTCAAGCACCGAGTACCATGGTGCCGTGGCTGGTTTACAGAAAAGGGCCTGGGGACAAACTGAAGAAATTTCTAGTACCAAGTGAGGCTTTGCTGTCTTTCCACTGAACAAGGCACCTCGCACAGGCTGATTCAGTAAAAATACCAAAATATTTAAAAGAACATTTGAACATATACAGCACAGTCACATAGGTTCATTTATACATACATTATCAACAAAATATGTAATGTTTCGGTCCAATTCGACGGCTTATAAAAAAGAAACATTTATTAACAATAAAATGCATTAATGAATGAATATCATCTACTCAAAGTGGTCATTTTTGCCAAGGTCTGATCAGCCAGTGAAATATGGCAGCACTTAACACTGCACCGACCAGAGATCCCCAAGGGCCACACATCGATCCCCCGATCAAAGTGCGACGCCCGCCCGTACGCAGCTACAGCAACACGGACATCCGTGTCGTTCCCTTCGATCTGATCAGATTCTACGTGCGGGACCTCTAATGGAGACAGGACTGCGGCAGGCCTGTGCAAATGCTGGGCAGCCCCGGTGGAAAACGGAAACAAACGTTTAATAGAAACACACATTGCAGCCTGTATGGTCAGTACTGTGCACAGAGGATGTCCACAGCTTCTTACTGCCCGCTAACATTCTTCATTATCTTTCACCTGATACGGTTATAACAACATCTCTCTCGTGTTTATTTCCGTTACCTCATTTTGCATTTCGGTTTCCAGGCTCAGACCTGTCAAATAAGCATATTGTCTAAATACTGATTTATCAACGTGCAGGATGGAGGAAGTAGAGGAAATCTGTGGCAAAATGTGTGCATAAGGTGGAGAAGCAGGTGGCCCGGTGTCAGGGACGCACACATCTGCCAGGTTTTTTACACCAGCAGTGGCGGTGGCAGCGGAGGCAGCAGCAGCAGCAGCAGCATCCATCCACGTTATATAATGCTAACAAGGCACATTTCCAGATCAAATACTATGGACAGATCATCTTGGCAGGGTCACTAGCAGAAATTATGACCTTTTTTAAAAAATAATTTCCTGGAGCTGTAATAATAAACTCGTGTCCTGTAATTAAATCATTTCAGTTTTTTTTTTATTTAAACATTCACTATGAGGTGCCATCTTACAGTGCACGCAGTGTGTAAGAATGGAACCGAGTGGACTTGTACACACACACGCGCGTTACATAACAGGCTCCATCGTGCGTGTGTGTGTGCGCGCGACAAACCCGCTACACACAGTGTGACGGCGGTCACGCCCGCGCCTCCCCGACGAGGAGCGGAATAAAAGGCCAAAAGCGGCTCAAACAGCGACGACCGCGGGTTCCACGCGTGTGGTCGAGATGGGAGCGCGCTGCCCGTGCCCGCGTTCCCACGCAGCGCCGGGCTGCACAGTGCGGCGCTCGCGGGCACCGAACCCACAACCCACCGACCTTCAGCCGCCTCAGCACTCGCACGACCCCCCCCCCACACGCGCAGGTCCCTCCAAACGGGCGACGCGCGCAACGCCAACAGTGCGCGACCGCGCTTCTGCCCGCCGAGAATGACATTTGACTGTGGAAAAAGTGCACATTTGCGAGAAAGGACCCAAGTGACAGATGCGCACGACTTCGACATCGGGCACCACCGTGGCGTGGCGTAGCGCGGCGCTCAAACGAGCTCTTCGTACACAGACAGGCGACACCGCGCGCCCAAACGCGCATTCCGGCGAATGGCGTCCGCGTCCCCCCCCACCGAAGCTGCGCTAACACTGAAGCGGCTTTCCTCCGCCTCCGACCCACGACCCACTCACCGCCAACATGATGGGTTAGCGCTGCGGGAAACGGGGCTCCGCGCCGCCGCCGCTGCTGCTGCTGCCGCCTCTGCTGATGCGCGCCGCTCTCGCCGGCGTGTCGGCGCGCATCGAGGCCGAGGCCGAGGCCGCGCGGCTGCGAGAACGCAGAGGCTGTGCGCGGGCGCGCGTGTCTCGCGCCTCCGACGTCCACCCGCGCCCGAATCACACGCCTTCCCGCGGCACGCGGCGCGCGCACATTCTGCCGGTGGCGGACGGGCGCGCGCTGCCAACGGCTCAACAGCTCCCCTATCGGTGGCTCGGCTCAGTGCAGTGCAGCAAAGCGCCTTCTGGCGCGCTCAAGTCCAGCGGCGCGGCGCAGCGCAGTTGCGTGCAGTGCAGTGCAGTATAAACCAGGGCGATACAGTAAAATATGGTTCGGTACAGTAGTACAGTGAAATGAAATGTACAGTACAGTCTAGCACAGTGTAGTAAAGTACCTTGTGGTATAGTGAGGTGCAGTATAGTGTAGTATAAACTAGGGCGATACAGTAAAATACGGTTCAGTACAGTAGTGAAGTGAAGTTTACAGTACAGTCAAGCACAGTGTAGTAAAGTACCTTGTGGTATAGTGAGGTGCAGTGTAGTATAAACTAGGGCGATACAGTAAAATACGGTTCAGTATAGTGCAATGCACTACAGTTCACACACATACACACCTGCTGTATGATTTTAATCGTATGCACATTTCTTGTTTAAAACTGTTAACTATGCCGTTTCTATGCTATGTGCATGCACCGTACAAATGTGTTTTCTTTTGAACATGAAGGCGAGCTGAAAAGTTCAATGGTTCTACAAACGGGGTGGTTTTTATAAATGTATTGCTCACTAACTGTGCTGTGCGACAACAGGGGTGCGCGCTGAGCATTGGTAAGGTTCCAAAAAAATGGTGAATCGCTTGACATATTAACCAGGACTGCATGATTATTGACACTCGGTTGCTAAGTAATTCTGTGCCTTTGACTGTGCCTGTCTGAAAAATTAGTAGATGTGCTAAATCTAACTTCAAATGACAAACACATAGGAGATTTTACTCTGCACTTATTTATTCTTTCCTGCGCAGTTGGGCAGAAGACACCTCTGGGACTGTGGGTTTGGACAGGGATTTGAACCCATGTCACTCTGTGCAACTTGCATATTCACCCTGGGTTTTTGCAGGTAGTCCTGTGCAATAGTATATAATGTCATTAGGAACAAATAATCCTCAGCTGCTCAACCAGTTTTTATCACAGTTTTAAAGTTATATTCTTTCATTATTAATGGAACATACTGTACATGCACATTAAATATCTGAAAACCTGAAACGGAAGCCACGTGTGGAAAAAGTCCACTCTGTGATTTAGTACGTTTATAAAATGCCTGCAGCAACAGTAACTCAGAGGAATCATTTTATGTGTAAGTTTATCAACTTCTTAGGTTGCAGTCGATGGATTCTGACCTGCTCTGTATTTCAAATCCGTTTGTGTTTATTGATGTTTCATTAATGCACAGGTCTCTCCTTTTCATGTATTTGGTTTGTAATTGACAGCAGTACAGAACAGGGCCACGGAACGCATCGAAACGGTAAACGGTACCAAGGAAGTGAAAATGCATGCAGGTGCAGGTATATACAGCAAAGGGGCACAGCCTCCAGCCTTAATCTTCCTCCCAGGACCTCACAGCTCCTGGGTTGCCAGCATGGCATGGGGTTCAAACCCAGCTTAGGGTACGTAGGGCTTGTATGTTGGACACATGGAAAAAGGTGACGAGAAACCGCTTCTGTTCCTTCCAGTGCCTCAGAAGCCCAACAGTTACTGTAACAGACATTTTAATCTATTTATTAAACACGCAAATAAAATGGAAACAGAATAATTTGCCACAAATTTGCTTCCCCCACTTTGCTGTTTAGATGGCAGTTTGAAAATGGTCAAATGATGCATTTTGTGCCACAGATTTGTTGTTTTCAGGATGCCACTTGCATACAAATTATCATGTAGTTTAATCTAAATTCATACTTTGTGCTTTATTTGATTAAAAAAAATGGAATGACATAAGGATCTGTGGGAATGAAGGGAATAAAGGGGTTAAAAGAAATCTAGCAGGACTGGGAATCTGAGGAATGCAAAAGCAAGGCAATGCAAGATCCAAGGCTGAGTCCCTCACTCAGCCCTGTGAGAAAAATGAGCAGACGGTGTCAGTCAGAAAGTCCCATGGTGGCACAGGGTGGTGGCAGCACCCAGTAACCTTCTGAATGGTTGACTAATTTAACTGCGCTAACTGGACTCCTACCCCTCAGTACTCGTTCATATAAAGACTGAGATGAGACACAGATGAACTTACCTTCTCACCATAATTCTCCACTGTTTAACCAGCAATATAATTATACACAGCAGTAATAAAATAAGCAGTTCAGCCAAATGTTGAGGCTGTTTCAGGTCATTCGAGAACTCAAGGCTTCTATAAGCACAAAGGGGGAAAATACATTGAAGGGCTGTGATTTAAAACTGCATATAAAAATATTTTTTCATATTAAAAAATGAGGATCTGGGTAAAGCAAGAAGTTGATTTTTGACTTCTGAAAAGGTTGAGCTGCTCACACATTTTTGTGCATTGGTGGCTCAGCTGTGGAGCTGTTGCTCAGCTTCAAGTTCCTGGGAGTGCACATCACCACAGACCTCTCCTGGACCTACAACACAACTCACCTGGTGAAAAAAGGCACAACAGCATCTTTGCTTCCTGAGGAGACTGAAATGAGCTGGACTTCCACCCCTGTCTTTACCCCCTTCTACAGATGTGCTCTAGAGCCCATCCTCACCTTCTATATCTCAGTCTGGTATGGGAACTGCTGTGCCTCTGACCACAGAGCTCTGCAGCAGGTAGTGAAGACTGCCCAATCTATTGCTAGGAGTTCACCACCCACCATCCAGACCACCTACAACAAGCGATGTGTCGGAAACCATCTGGTTTCACTGCTGCTGTCTGGAAGAAATGATTGCAGCTTACAGGCCAACACCACTGGGTTAGGAGCAGCTTTTTCCTGCAGCCTGGCAAACTGTTCAGTTCTGAACAGCATTGGGACTGATCACCACCGCCACCACCCACCATTACTGTTATCACTGCTGACTTTGCATGAATCCTTTCTTTTATCTATTTGTTTCTCAATCTATTTATTCATAATTTCCTACCAATTTATCTATATGTTTCTTTTCTTATCTCTTTATTTATATCTATCTATTTAGCTACTTATTTATATTCTTATTTAAATTCTACCTCAGTCAGAGTAATCTATGTTGTGGTCCAGGGGAAACTAAATTTCCTTCTCTCTTGTGCATCTCCTTAAGTGCAGAATGACAGTAAACTGAAGGGCTGATCCTTGCACCTTCATCCCTTCACTTCTGCTTTCTTAACATCTTACTCATGAACATGACTAATCTTGCCAGCTATCAGAAACATACCTGTAATGTAGTCTGGCCTAAAAAAAACCGTGACACGTTTTGAAATCACACTCCTTTAAATGTGGTGGTAGGGCTCAAAATTTTTATTTTCTGTGATTTTTGCCAGCACCAGGGTGAGCCACTGTGGTGACCTTTAGGTGTCGGCACCTTACTGCTTCCCTATTGACTTGCAACAAGCCTCATAGACTCAGAGAACAGTGCCACCACGTGGCCTCATGCTTTAATCTAAGTAAGACTCCAGTATGTCCTGAAGCATCAGCTCTTGCTGCGTTACACCACACCACACCACATGGCCCTCATCCTACACCAAATAATCTTAGCGAGGGGCACCTATCTGAATCCAAAAACTGTCTCTTTACAGAATCCATGGTAAGTTTCTTACACATGTAAGTGCTACAAAAGCAAAAGTATGTAGACACCTGAGCATCACACTCGTATGTGCTTGTTGGACATCCCATTCCAGAGCCCTGCTTCCCAAACTGCACTGAACTTAGGCGGCTCTGTCGTGGAAGCAGTCAGCAGTGCGAGGTTCCTTGGAGTGCATATGACAGAGGACCTCACCCGGTCACTCAACACCACCACCATCATCAAAAAAGCCCAGCAGCATCTCCATTTCTTGCGGAGACTAAAGAAAGCCATGCTCCCCACTCTCATCCTCACGACCTTCTACTGAAGGGCCACAGAGCGCATCCTCTGCAGCTGCATCGCTGTCTGGTTTAAAAACTGCAGTTTTGCTGACTGCAAGTCCCTGCAGCAGATAGTGAGGCCAGCTGAGAGGATCATCTTGGGCCTCTCTCCCAATCACCATTGAACTATTCTGTATCTGCCAGACCACCACCATTGTTGCAGATCTCTCCCGTCCCTCCTACCGGAGGATCTGAACCATCACTGCCGAACACTGCAAAAGTTTCTTTCCCCAGGCAGTCAGCCTCCTTAACTCCCTGCTGCCCCCCTCATGCGCCCAATGTCTGAACTGATCTCCTGAACCCGCTACGCCCCAACCAACACTGGAGTTTATATAAACAGTCACTTCATAAAACTGTACTGTACTTTGTAGACACTGTACATTACATATCAGCAACCTCAGGCACTGCCTTGAGCTGGCTGTGTGTACTTTTGTATTTGTTATCGCTTTATTTTCAGTGACGTAATTCTCTGCCTTTTATGTTGCGCTTTGTCTAATCATGTGAATGCAGCACCATGGGTCCCAGAGAAAGAGCATTACAGCTCTACTGTACACTGGTACATGGGTGAGCTGACAATAAACATGCCTTGAGTCTTGAGGCCCCTCAAGTTCTTCCACACCATCCTGGCCAAATTGTGTGTTTATGGAGCTCACTTTGTGCAGCGGTGGGGGTGCACAGTCACGCTGGAGCAGGAAAGGAACTTCTTCCCCAAACTGTGGCCACAAAGCTGGAAACACACCGTTGCCTAGATTGTGTTTGTGTGCCACGTGGGTGCAGCTCAAACAGCTCAGTCATTGGAAGTGGCGTCCACATACTTTCGGTCATATAGGGTATTTTGTATAAACATTGTTCAGCACAAATATTAGTATTAACAATAATAGTAGGCCTGCAGTAGCATCAGTACAAATGTAGGTATTATTGCTAATAGTAAAAGAAGTAACAGTAATAGCATTAGCAGTTGTAGCAGCAACCGGAATCATTTGTAGTTTTTGCCCATGTCTGTTGGTTGAGATTTTTGAGCTGCAGGGAGTGCAATGCCTTGGACATGGATTTACAAAAGCAGCCCTGTTTTAGTACCCTTGAGAAAAGTACTTAACCTGAATTGCTCTGATGAAATATTCATGCAGTTTTCTTTAGATGAAAGCTCTGGATGAGAAACAAAATAATAAACATTCTCATTTTGCTTCAGCTCTCACACACAAAGCACTGGTAGTCATCGAGCTGAGTGGCGGTGCAAAGAGCTCACTGCGAAATACACGTGTGTGCATGCGGCTTTCCACTTTTAAAGGGAACTCGGAAATATTTCAGCTGAAGTAAATCCCCTCCTGGTTCGTGTCATGAGCTTGAGACTGTTATCTTACACTTTTATGTGCTTTTATAACCGCTGTAGTTTAAAGATCAAAAGATCAAAAGAGATTTATTTGTCACTTACGTGGTATACCATACAGCGAAATGTGTCCTGAATCAACAGGAGACTGTGCGTGGTAACACTCAAAGGAAATCTAAGTCACACAACAAACAGACAAGCAAACAAACGAAACAGTAAATAAAAATAAAGTTGAATAAAATTAAATAATAAACAGACATTATCAGTGACAGTAAGGAGGGGGGCAGTAAGAGGATGTTGTAGACCGTGGTTGTGAGGATTGTGATGGGTTCAAAAGCCTTATGGCCTGTGGAAAGAAGCTCCTCCTAAGTCTCTCCGTTTTGGCCATAATGCTCCCGAATCGTTTGATTTCAGCAGGTTGAACAGATGGTTGCTGGGGTGAGACAGGTCACCAATGATCCTGGTCACTCTGGTCCTGCATCTCCTGGTGTAGATGTCCTGTAGGGATGGCAGATCAGATCTGGTGCAGCGTTCCGCTGTCTGTTTACCTGTGAAGGTAGGCCTCTTCGTTTTATGAACACAAATACCTCATGCTGCGTCCACATATTGGAAAAATTCCCATCTTTCGCGACCGTTGCAGCAGACAAGAAATCCCCAGGATCCTCTCCATGTAACAGGACACTCTCCGTCCCCCCTCTGTCCATTAATTCCTGCTTTCTAGAGATCCTGGGAACCAAGGCAGGGGACCTATTTCCATCCTGCACCAAAAACCCTCCAAATCATCTGCTCTCATTACACATGCGACAAGCTGTTGCCTGGCAACACCGTTTCACTTATTTCACGTCTGATGATGTTAAAAGTGTTCCAAACAGTCAGGCATGATGCTTAGTGAAATGATTATTTCAAAATATTTAGAGAAAATAATGACATGACATTCGCATGTTAAATAGGAGAAAAATTTGAGATTTTGCCCTTCGTGTCCTGATCTTGATGATGTGTGGAAATGCTGATGTTTTAGTTACTAAAAGTAAATAATGCTCCTGGATCGCAGGTACATAAAACATATAGAAATGTACCGTTAAAATATAAATATTGTGTTTGTCATCACACTGTTTTCTATGTGATTGTGTGATTTTGATCCTGTGCACACAGTAAATCAGAATAACCCATTGGGATAGAGGATTATTAGAAGACGATAATTCCTTCAATAAATGTCAAATTTATTCAAGGTAACACGCGAGTATTTGAGCAAAACTGCAGTTAAGGACGAAGCTAAAACAACTTTGGATTCTTCAAACTGGCAAATTATTCCCATCTGGTAAATAACCGCTAATCCTGGTCAGCCGGCATCCGCACGGATGCGGGCGGCAGAATGTGCGTCATTTTTTCCGGGGCCCTTGTGTTTCGTCTGACAAAATATGACGCGAACTTTACAGATGCGGTACGTTGTAAACATGCGATTTCCACGAAGGCAGGCTGCTTCGTTGGTGCACGGCCAGGTTTGATGGTATCAGGTAACCGTGCCCATCTCTGGTTATGAAGGGTACCGCGATTCACAGTGTAATTCAACCTCTCCGGTCTTGGGCTGGGCTGCACAAATTGTGCCAAATTCCAAACAATATGATTACTTTTGAGAAAGAAAAGAGAGACGGGGGGCAGCCACGTACATGACTGTTCTTGTATTATTTATTGGTGTTAATCTTTCAGCCCTCCAGCACAGTTGACTCCACGTTCATGACTTACATATCTTGTTAGAACTGCATCAATAACACGCTACACGCCAGTAGTCAACCCCACAGCCACGCACTGCGGCCACAGTCAGCAGTCCTGTACCGTCCAAGTCGCCCTGACGTGCAATTTCACACAACGAAAACAAGGATCTGTGAGGACAGTACAGTCACACCAGGGTCACATTTTGGCCATTTAAGCTTTTCAGTGTGAGCACTTCGTAACACCAAGCCCTTTGCACATCACACAACAGCAGCTGCTTATGGGGCGTTTCTTCACACCGCTTGCCATGCAGAAGAAACCCATGGCCGACAGAGGATGTCCGCATGTCTCACCACCATCCGCAGCCCAAGTCTGCGTGCAGCCTTCTTGAAGGAGGGAGCACCTTGGCGATCTTGTTCCTACCAAGGCAGAGGACTTTCGCAGCTCAGCCCACAAAGGAATCGCAGAGTCACTTGACACGGGAGGCGCCACTGCTCTTGGGGACAAAAACCTGTGGAAGTGGTACTTTTCTCCTGTTCTGCTGCTTGAGCTTCTCGTGAATTCAAAGCTCTGGTCCCCTACTACAGTCCAAAGGCTTGCTTCAGGTTAAGCAGGCACTCTAAATTTCTCACACTGTTGGATTTTGTGTGGCCACCCAGCAAAGGACTGGTGTCCCATCCAGGGTGCGGCTTCGTAGCCTGGTGCCCTCTGACCCCAAATGGTTTCTGGACCTCTCCAACCCCGACCAGGATAAGCGGTTAATGATGATGGATGGATGGATGGATGGATGGATGGACGAGCTACTGCGAATGTTTCTGGTTCCACCCTTGCCTGCTTGAGAAGTCAGCAGGGTACTGAACCATCGCGTCTCAGTGACATGGGCATCTGACGATACAGCAGCGCCATCTTATGGCCCGGGACGGCCCTCGTCTGTGGTCGGCTGCGCGTCCGGGTTCCGCGTTCAAGCGGCAAACTGTGACACTCTTGCGGGTCGTGGAACTGCGGGACTGCTGCTAAACTGGCCACCAAGCACGTCTGCAGAAAACATGACTTCTGTTCACGCAGGCATCTGAGCGCAGCTGTAACGCCCCACTTTCCTGGCTGCATCCGCCTGCTCAAGCGAGCACGGAAACAACGGACGAACGTTTGCGGTTGCGGTTGCGGTCTTCGCTGGCTTTGCGTTTTCTGCGCTTAAATCCACAATGTGGCAGTCGGGTTTCCCTCAGCGCCCTGCAAGATGCCAGGATGTGTGAGCAGAACGATGTCATTCGGAGGAGAACCGCGCTTTGCGTCTAACATAACATTTTTTATTTTATTTTTGCAAAGCCGCAAGGGGATGCACAAACTAGTATATTTCTCCGTGCCGGTCCCAAGCCCGGACAAATGGAGAGGGTTGCGTCAGGAAGGGCATCCGGCGTAAAAATTTGCCGAACCAAATATGCGGACAAAAATAGAAATTTCCATACCGGATCGGTCGAGCCGAAAAGAGAAGGAGAGTGAGGGCAGAACCAAGGATCAAATGGTGGAAGCTGAAAAAGGAAAACTATAAGGTGGAGTTCAGGGAGGAATTAAGACAGGCATTGGGTGGCAGTGAAAAGTTACCAGTGAGCTGGGCATCTACAGCAGAAGTGGTAAGGGAGACAGCTAGAAAGATGCTTGGTGTGACATCTGGACAGAGGAAGGACAAGGAACCCTGGTGGTGGAATGAGGAAGTACAGGAGAGTATACAGAGGAAGAGGCTGGCGAAGAAGAAGTGGGATAGACAGAGAGATGAAGAATGTAGACAGGAGTACAAGGAGATGAGGCATAGGGCGAAGAGAGAGGTGGCAAAGGCTAAAGAAAAGGCGTATGGTGAATTGTATAAGAGGTTGGACACTAAGGAGGGAGAAAAGGACCTGTACCAATTGGCTAGGCAGAGGGACCAAGCTGGGAAAGATGTGCAGCAGGTTAGGGTGATAAAGGATAGCGATGGAAATGTACTCACAAGCGAGGAGAGTGTGTTGAGCAGATGGAAAGAGTACTTTGAGGGGTTGATGAATGAAGAGAACGAGAGAGAGAGAAGACTGGATGATGTAGGGACTATGAATAGGGGAGTGCAATGGATTAGCAAGGAGGAAGTTAGGACAGCTATGAAGAGGATGAAGAATGGAAAGGCTGTTGGCCCAGATGACATACCTGTGGAAGCATGGAAGTGTTTAGGAGAGATGGCAGTGGAGTTTTTAACCAGATTGTTTAATGGAATCTTGGAAAGTGAGACGATGCCTGAGGAGTGGAGAAGAAGTGTACTGGTACCAATTTTTAAGAATAAGGGTCATGTGCAGAGCTGTAGTAACTACAAAGGGATAAAACTGATCAGCCACAGCATGAAGTTATGGGAAAGAGTAGTGGAAGCTAGGTTAAGAAGGGAGGTTACGATTAGTGAGCAGCAGTATGGCTTCATGCCGAGAAGGAGTACTACAGATGCGATGTTTGCTCTGAGGGTGTTCATGGAGAAGTACCGAGAAGGTAAGAAGGAGTTGCATTGTGTCTTCGTGGACTTAGAGAAAGCATGTGACAGGGTACCTAGAGAGGAGCTGTGGTATTGTATGAGGAAGTCGGGGGTGCCAGAAAAGTATGTAAGAGTGGTACAGGATATGTACAAGGACAGTGTGACAGTGGTGAGGTCTGCAGTAGGAGTGACGGATGCTTTCAAGGTGGAGGTAGGATTACATCAAGGATCAGCTTTGAGTCCTTTCTTGGTTGCAATGGTAATGGATAGGTTGACAGATGAGATCAGACAGGAGTCACCGTGGACTATGATGTTTGCGGATGACATTGTGATCTGTAGCGAGAGTAGGGAGCAGGTTGAGGAGACCCTGGAGAAGTGGAGATATGCTTTTAGAGAGAAGAGGAATGAAGGTCAGTAGGACTAAGACAGAATACATGTGCATAAATGAGAGGGAGGACAGAGGAGTGGTGAGGATGCAGGGAATAGAGTTGGCAAAGGTAAATGAATTTAAATACTTGGGATCAACAGTTCAGAGTAATGGGGAGTGTGGAAGAGAGGTGAAGAAGAGAGTGCAGGCAGGGTGGAGTGGATGAAGAAGAGTGTCAGGAGTGATTTGTGACAGAAGGGTACCAGCAAGAGTGAAAGGGAAGGTCTACAAGATGGTAGTGAGACCAGCTATGCTTTATGGGTTGGAGACGGTGGCATTGAGCAACCAAGACAGGAGGCAGAGTTAAAAATGCTAAGATTTACGTTGGGTGTGACGAGGATGGACAGGATTAGAAATAAGTATATTAGAGGGTCAGCACAGGTTAGACGGTTTGGAGACAAAGTCAGAGAGGCGAGATTGCGTTGGTTTGGACATGTGCAGAGGAGAGATCCTGGATATATCGGGAGAAGGATGCTAGGGATGGAGCTGCCAGGCAAGAGGAAGAGAGGAAGGCCTAAGAGGAGATTTATGGATGTGGTGAAGGAGGACATGCAGGTAGTGGGTGCGACAGAAAAAGATACAGAGGACAGGAAGAAGTGGAAAGAATTGATCCGCTGTGGCGACCCCTAACGGGAGCAGCCGAAAGAAGAAGAAAGATTACTGTGGAAAATCGCAAAGCGCGTTGACAAAGAGCCGCAACACAGACTTTCAACACAGACGTAGCCGCCGCTGACGGCCTCCGTTCGTGGATTTTATTTGGTGGGGAAGAAAAAAAAAAAAAACCTTCCATCTCCGCGTCGTGGAGAAGAGCGCCGCTTCCTCTCCCGGGAGCGCGCCGTGTCGCTCCGCAGCCCATGTGCCCGAGCAGCGCGACCCCGCAAGATGTCCAGGTCTCCCGCCGGCCCCTCGTCCGCCGCAGACAGCGCCCCGCAGTCCCGCTATTTCCAGGTAAAGCTGAGCCGTTTCGCCGCGGTTTCCTCCGTGGACCCGCAGCGCCCGTTCGGCTCGGCTAGCGCGCAGGTGCACACGCAGCAGGGACGCGCACTCGGTCGCCCGAATGCGCTCAAAACACGCGTTTATTTGCCGTCGCGCATTTACAAGCTGGGCCTCCACTCATTCTTGCATCTATTAGTAATATTTTAATATTAATAATAACGAATGCACATTGTGGACCTACATTGTGGCTACATTGTGGACCGAATACTTATTCAAGTCAGACGTACACATATCGTGTGTGTGTCGGCTTGCAGTTGCCGCAGTGGTTTACTCTCCTATTGCGGAGGACCTACAGTTAAAAGTGTTGCAGCTGCCTGGCCAAACTAAGACAGCGGTTATGGAATTATTGCTGCATCACCTGTGGATTTATTTCACATTTCTTCATATCCATCCGAGTGTAAAAAAATGAGATGTACTGTATGTGAGCCATTTGCTCAAATTTGTGTCATCTCCCTTTTCCTCTGTGTTTTGGCCTACGTTTTAGCAAGGTGATACCTTTCCTCCTGCCTTCATTTATACATAGTATATGCAAAAAAAATAAATATAACGCATTAATATTTGTATGCAAATTTTATGTCAGGTGAAGAGGCCAAGGAGCAATGAAACAGGAATTGTAAAGTGATGAAGTGGTGAAATATTGACTGTGAATGTCCCCATTTGAGTATGGTGCTGTGTGAGAGGCACGGTGCAGACCTCAGTGGACAGCGTGTGTTTGGCTGCCCTGCTTCTTCCTCTTTACCACAGTGTTCTTTGCAAGGCTTTACCACACTTTTACCGCTCTCACATAATGTGGGTTTTTACAGATGTGTTGTGCACCTCAGCAAATGGTGAAATTGTGGTTGTGTTACGGCATTAATGGTTCACGTTTTTTGTTTTTGTGCCATCTTTCTCCCGCTTTCTCTCTCTCTCTCTCTCACACACACACACGCTACCTGTCAAGCTGCCCAGGAAGCTCCCAAAGCGCAAGAGCCACTTTAAGAGGTCTGATGGAAGCACCTCCTCTGACACAACATCCAGCTTCATTAAGAGACAGGTAATGCCACCACCCCACCGCACCCGCCACTCTCCCCTGCAACGCCCACCTCACGTGTTCTGAAGTTGGGCCGACTTAGGTTGCGCTATGGCTGCTGTTTGCTGTGGTCATGAAGACTGGAGATAGCAGTTTGTGCCCAGATGAACGTGGTGCTAAGTAAAGCAATAACTCATGCGAGAATGTGTAACCAGCGTCCAGAGGAAGAAAACAAACTTTTTCAGGAGCTCACTTGTGTTTGTAAATGTACAGCACGGAAAGGTCTTATTTGTCTATATAATGTATATTTTATAAAAAAATTATACAACAATTAGCCATTGGGTTAAAAATGCTCAAGTCAGGAATTTTCAGAAACAAGCATCCACCTGTTTGTCTGTTTGTAGTTATATTTTATTCATTTTCTTCTGCTGTTATTTGGAGCAACGGTAGGTGCGCGATACCTTGTTTGGTCTAACCACGGTCAGCATTCAGGGCTGGCATGGGGAACACGACGACAAATGCTGAACTTGCTTATGAGTCCGGAGTTGCCATTAAATATGAATTTGTGCAGACATTGTGCACATATTCACTTCAAATTAGCTTTAATGTAGCTTCACGGGGAACAAACATCAAAATAAAAGTTGCACCCTGCCGTTCATTCATTCATTCATTCATTCATTCATTCTTTCTTTCTTTCTTTCTTTCTTTCTTTTTAAATGCATGTATGATTTTTGCATCGCCTAAGTTTAGGTGTCCTGCTGTTAATTGTATAGATTTTAAAGTGAACAGAAAGTGACCAGATGCTGACAAATGCTGTGCATGTTGACAAAATAAAAATGCAGTGACAGATGGGTGGTCCCTACCTCACACTGTGTTTTTAAGGCTCTGGAACACAGCATTGGAGAGGTTAATGAAAACAAAATAAATCGAGAGAAATCCGGTAGCAAATTGTTAATTCGTCGTAGCTTTATGGGAGGTTTTTACAGAGCTGAGCCCGAGTGAGATCTGAATTATTTCGCTTTTATTTATTGTGCCGTAGTTGTTGGGTGAACAAAAACACTGAGTTACAAACAGATTCTGACTGTGTTTGTAAGCTGGGGCCCAGGAAAAAGTACGGTTTTTAGAATTCATCTTCATATGAGGCCCTGTACTTCACAGCTGGGAGTCAGTGGTGATGAAATAGACGTTGACAGAACCTGCAGATGGCAGTAGACACTGAAAAGTGAGAAACTGAAAAGGTGAGTTTTTCTCACTCTTGTACAGAAAGAAGGCCAACAAAGAATAAATGGCTACAAACAAGTCAATATGTTATTTCTTATTTATTTTCCCGCAATGTGGGCTTGTTTACTGTTTTTTTAAGTTTCCGTTGCTCGGGTTGTTATTAAGATGGAAGACCATCATACATTGTTTGGTGAAAATGACAGTCATACACTAAATGGCAAAAGTATGTGGACCCCCTTCTAATGACTGAGTCGAGCTATTTCAGCTGCACCCGCACAGCATGCAAACACATTCTAGACAACTGTGTGCTTCCAGCTTTGTGGCCACAGTTTGGGGAAGAAGAAGTTCCTTTCCTACCCCAGCATGACTGTGACCCCCTGTGCACAAAGTGAGCTTCATAAACACACGGTTTGCCCAGGTCGGTGAGGAAGAACTCGAGTGGCTGCACAGAGCCCAACCTCGACCCCACTGAGCGAACACCTTTGGGGTGGATTGGAACACCGCTTTTCGCCCGACATCGGTGCCTGACCTCACTTGTGGCTGAATGGGCACAAATTCCCAAAATCTGGTGGAAAGCCTGTTATAGCAGCAAAGGGGGAACAACTCCACGTCAATGCCTATGGGTCTGGAATGGGAGGTTCAAGAAACACATACAGGTGTGATGCTCAGGTGTCCACATACTTTTGGCCATACAGCGTATATAGGATTGGACTAAACCAGCTTTGAACAGACATCTGGCTGTAGGTTAAAAAGGGGAAACCGTGTTTTGGTTTTTGCTTTGTCGGTACCTTCAGAACAGGGATAATTTCTAACTTCAGTAGTTAAGTCCTGCACGGGAACTTTCTGCACTGGTTGGGTCTTGCTGAGTAGCACAGAAGCTACAGAATTTCAGTACGAGTGTGGTCCATCAATATACTGTAGGGCACAACTCCAAAGCACATGTGGCAACCGAGTTCTGTCCTTCAGTCTCCTTGCAGCAGTTATCAGCTGTGATATAGCAGAGCCGATTTCTTAGGAAAAAAGGTTTCTGGATGAAAAGGACGGTTTGTCACCTAAAACACACAAAAAAAATCTATTTTTATGTAAGGCAATAACACCACTATATTGTATAATGCCAGGCCCTTTCCTTAGCCTGCATGAGTAAAATTTACCCTGCTTTATTAATGGCTTAATCGATGTAAATGCCAAAACACTGTAAGCTGCTTTGCAGAAAAGTGTCACCTGAATTAATTCGGTTGCGATGTTGCATTTACCCAAAATAAAGGATTTTCAATGGTAAAGTTTTTCTGTGTGACAGGAAGTATAAAATAATTATATGTGAATTGGTTTACTTGTGAAAGAAGCATGGTAAGTAAATAAAAGACATAACAGACAATGAATGCATTTGATACATGAGTAAATTTACCCTGATGGAGGTAAAACTATCACACAGTGGGCAAAAATCTTGTATTACTGAATAATAAGGCCTCGATACAGGAAGTGTAATTTCCAAAACTGTTGTAACAATTTTTCATTGACCAGAATCACATTATATGAGATCTGACTGTATTATCATTGTATGCAGCATCTATTTTTATAGCGTTATGCAAAAATTTCAAGCAGTCCTTATGGACTTAACAGGGACCGTAGTGTCTTAAGTGGTTATACATTATATTAGTGAACTAGCTGAGTTGCCCTTCCCTGCCTGGCACAAAGAGGTGTAGTGTTGGAATGATAACTACACAATCCCAAAACTTTTACCATTGAAGTGGTTGGATTTAGTACATAAGAATTGTTAGTTGTGTTAGACAGGCAGAAACAGCCGTGAATGACGCGCATACTGGTCAGGGTCAAGTGGAAAGCAAAAAATATATATATAACCAAACTTCATTACCCTTATATCACAGATTTGTGCAGCACCATTTGTGTGTCATGTATAATTTCTAACATTTTCATTTGCACACCCATAACAACGACTGGCTCCTGTGTTATAACGCAGGATGGAACTGAGTTAAGAGGATGCCGGTTGTACTTATGTGCACACAGTATATTTGTGTGTGTGTGGAAAAAAATCCAGTATTGTTTTTATGTATGCTCTCCATGTGTCTTCAGTACTCCCGCTTCCCCAAGCCTTGTCAGAGACTAAATATTAAAATTTAAAAATAGCAAGAGACCTTCGTTTTTGAAGTTTAAAAAGTACCTGTGTGCCAAATTTGAAGTCTGTGGCTTGAAAACCGTGCTGTGCATAAGGAACAAACAGACAAACTAACAAGGAGACAAGCTGAGACGGAGCTTTACGGATACAGAGGCGGGTTAAACCTCTTGTGAAAATATTGTGCATCTACACCTTAGGACTACACGAGTGTTGACTTTGGTTTGGTGAAAACATCGAAAGTCCCGTAGATGCTCGCCTACAGCCCAGAGGCGTGATTCCAGAAGCATCTTAGAATGAACATTTTAGTTCAGCAGTCTTTTTTTTTCCCAAATGTGTTCCTTGTGGGGCTTCCGTGGTTTGGGAAAAGACTTCAGTTTGTAACTTTCTTACCGAATTGTTGAGACTGTCAGATGACACGAGAAAGAGGAAGAAGAAGCTCGAGAGCTGGCACAGAGTGCATGGATGGCAAAACACGTTTTACTTAAGAAATTGTTTGTTAGGTGTACTTTTCAAGAATGACAAAGTACCTCTGTCCAAAGGATCAGGGTGAGCGCTTAACGCCAAAGTAGGTTTGAAACGGCAGCAACAGCTTTGCTGTCTGTTGAAGAAAAATGAAGGAAAAAAAAAAGCCACAAATAATGACAGAACACCTGAAATAGCAGCAGCTCCAGAGAGAGAGAGAGAGAGAGAAAGAGGGATGGAGAGAAAGAGAATCCTTTATTTTGGGGAGCCGCAGGAAAATTCCCGTCACCAAATTCCAGTTTTAAGCTACAGATCAAAATGTAAAAACCTGTGATCCGGCTTAACTGTGTGCTCGAGTTCTGCTGTTTTTTCATATTTGGCTATTGTATGTAATCGGATTATTTTTTCCTCTATGTAAATTGAAAACCCTGCCAGGGAACACATTAGTAATAAAATAAAACACGTTAATATATAAGGGAACACGTAGTGTAAAATAATACACGGTACAAAGGAGCGCCGATGACGATTTGCTTCTGGGCAAACGCGCCATATTGCAGGCAGAGAGTTTCCACATGAGATGCATTTTAAGGGGCAAAAACAAAAAAAACCCCACGTTTGTAGACAGAAACGATGGGTCAGTCTCGTTGTGCCCGAACCGAACGACGGGGAAACGGACCGAGGCGTCGTGCGCATCTCGCAGGCGGCTTTGAACGCGCGCTGCCGGGACACCGGCGGCCGCCGTTCCGATCCGTTCGCGGTTGCCGGCGGGATGCATCGGCGAAGAAACGGGCTCGGTGTAACGTGGGAGGGGTCCCGCTGCTAAAGGCATGACTCACCACTGCAGAGCAAGTATCATACATAACACACACACAAGAGCGGACTTAAAATACCGGTTTTATTTTTTAACGCGCGGACGTCGTGCGCGCACTTTTCGACGCTCCCTCGCTGTGTCCGCCACTGCAAGCGGAGGCGAAGCGCACGGCGGGCTTCTGCGGCTCCATGCGCACCCTTAGGGACCGTGTTGAAAGTGCGCGCAAGTTCTTCTTTTAGGCTGGGGAATCTCTGACTGAATCGAAGCGCTTGTGCTTCCAGGGGTTTGCAAATCATGGTTTATTAACAGAGTGAAATGGAAACCCGGGCTGCACGTTTACTTAAGAAGAAGGGGCGCAAAACAGTTCAGCCCTGACTTTGGAGATGTTAATAACACGGAGACTGAGGGTTGCCGGGCTCTAGTTGTGCTGTAACTCAACCCCGTGGATCCGTGCTCCGCTCGCCGTGATTTCCTTCTAGCCGCGGATGTCGCTGTCCAATTCAAGCGCCTTTTTGCTCAACGAGGTCAGTGGCTTTTTTATTATCATGAGGGCTTCTTGACATCTAGGAAGTCGCACAAGTGGGTCCAAGTTTGCAGGTGAAACACCCTTCTTATTCGTCTTCCATCTTATCAGCACCCGCATATCACATGCCAAGGGCTGACACTTGCACCAGGTATCTGCTGCGATGTTGGCTACCTCGGGTCAAAAGTCAGAAGTGACCCTTGGACACCCAGCACGCACTTTAATGCGCAGCTCAGCACAGCACTCAGAAATGTGCACAGAGAGCAAGGTGTTTAGGTGCTGTGGTTCAGATCACGGTTTGCGCGGCCCGGACACAGGCAACGGGTACATTTTTTCCACCGCTCATCTCCTTCGAGTTCCACGGTCTTTACAGTTCGCTCTCACCGAGTGCGGACAAATTCCGCCTTCGAATTCCTTGCAGCGCATCCGTGCAAATAGCAGTTTCCACATTTGCAGGACTTAAGAAAAACAACCGATGCGCTGGCATAAAAGGGGTGTCAGTCCCCGCTCCTGTCAAACCGCACCAGTCTGTCGGTCCATTGCAAGCTAGTGACCAATGTGGGTCCAGCCTATGAACTCCTGTCAAAATGTGAAAAATATGAGGAAATGAAAGTGCTTCCCATAGGACACACAGGGCCTTCAGATTATCAAAATAATTTAGTAAATGAGGAAATTGTGGGGGGTGGGTTGCTGTGTTGCTGCTAATGTTACAAGTACAGTATACAGTATATACCAATTTCACATGTAAAGTTTTTAGTATTTTTTTAAGTCAGACTGGCAAATGTTTTTTTTTTTTTAACTTAAACACAACAACATTATCTTAATTCTTAGCCTAGGCTTGCAGCTTGTAGGTGTTCCCTAAAAATTGTTGACAGATACCTGGACTGTCTTTCACTTTCAAGAAGTCAACGCCAGTAATTGGTTCAAAGGAGAAGCCGGTTCGCAGCAGCCGTAAACACATTCGGCGGCGAAGAAGAGAGGTCATTTGGAGCTGTGCCCTGGGGTGCAGTTTGTTAGAAGTGCCTTTCATGTTCGCCAGGGCCACAGTCCAAGTGTTGATGTTTTGCTGCATATTTTCCACGTGGCAGCGGCATCGCTCGGGCGAACCCAATTATACGTCTCGATAAAGTAATAATTCACCTAATGAGCGCTTTTGCATATCTTTTGCCTTTGAAGTTTGTCATAATTCCTTCGGTGTGAACTTTTAACAATTTACAGTAATAGGCAGACGCTTGGTGGAATTGCGGCGTTCGGTATGAACTTGATGTAACCGGGCGCTTATCGGGATTTTTCAAGTCCCACTTTGTGAACGGTGTGAACGCCGCAGTCGATCATGAGCACGCAGGTGGGCCGGTGACATTTCGATAGTCTTACATTTTAAATTTGCTTTTCAATGTTCTATTCGAGTAGTACTGTTAATTCGGCCATCGGTAAGAGGGGCAGAAGAGGAAAGGATACGTAGCCGCGGTTAATGTTTCCCTACGATTTGCTTCCGCTACATCGGTGTCAGACATTTAGTGATGGAGGTGATGGGCATCTTCATATGGTGAGAATTCTGCTAGTGATGTTAGCTGTGAAGATGCCTCAGATAAGTTTAGCACCTTCTGACAGTATGGGGTGTTTGTCAGTGCACCTCTGTGGCACGGATGCGAGATGATGGGTTCGCTCGGTTTATAATGCATTATATGAAGCGGGCGGTCTGTTTCCGCGTTCATCGAATCTTCATCATGACACAGGGCACACGGGGGAACTGTGAGTGAAGGACAGGGAGAGAAGATGAGGGGTGAAAAAGAGATGAGAGCACAAGCTGAGAAAGTGCATGTGCAAGAAAGATAGATTTGAGGGAAGAAATGATGGGCCCTCAGCAATTTTTGTGTGTGTGTATGTGTGAGAGAGAGAGAGAGAGAGAGGGAGGGAGGGAGGGAAGGAGAAGGAAGCGATTCTCCAGAAGCAAAGTGCAGCGCAGATCACAGGCAGCCAGGAGAGGGAGAACATCATGGCTGGCTAGCTGAGGAAGATCGTGGTCGCTTGGCACCTTCATCCCCCAAACAGGGTAAGTACGGGCACCCCAGGAGCCGTGTCTGTGTCTCCCATCTCTTTGCTGTGAGCCAGGCGCCATTTGTTCTCTTTAGTTTTCGTTCCACAGAAAAGGAGAAGCTACGCGTCGCCTTATCGCACATTCATTTTCGGTTTGTTGAAATACTTTTGAAAAAATGACTTGTTTTCATCTTCTGTTCAGCTAAATAAATTTTTTGTGTCTAAAATATTTAAAAAGAATTGAACCTCAATGAAAGATTGTAATTGCTGGAACGCAGTTTGTGCATTTTTTTAGCAGCTTAGCTTCATGTTTACAATACTGCCTGTAATGTGAATATTGAATATAAACGCCTTTTGCATGTGCATGCTTTTTAAAAACTTTATGAAGACATAAACGTGTAGAGCATCCCTGCGAGATATGAAGTGGAAACCTTTTCAGCTGAAGGTATGCTATGGATATTTTAATGTTAAACATAGTGATTTTCAGTGATTGTTAGTTAAATTTTAGCAGGTGACTGCCTGACTCTGCTCACCTGTGCTGAGCAGTCGCGCCCGCGAAGGGGGAACGTGCACTGTTGTAAAGGTGCGTGTTCTTTCGTGTTCATGGCGTAGTGTGTGTGTGTGTGTTTGCGTGTGCCTGCGAGTGGGATTCTGTGTTTGCAGGCACGAAAAGCTTTCCTGATGAATCTCTTGCTGTAAGCAAGGCAAGTGTAACTCCAGGTTAAACTGCTAAAAGGTTTCTGTCATAAATCATAAATTCCTTGCCCATCTCATGTCTTTGTATTCGTTTCAGAACAGGATGCATCATTTTGGGCTAACTTTAAAGTTAAACTTTAAAATGACCGTTTTCTGTGGTTCGCAGACTGTTAAGGCAAGAATGTGAAAACGTAAAATTAAGATTGAATTCTGTGCCGCAAACCCATTTGATCTGCGGAAAAAATCCGAACGCTACTTTGACATTTTTTCCCCCCACAAAGCGCAAGATAACTGAGATGATGCACCATGCTTCTGGGACTGCTTATACTTTCTCCAGGCTTCTGGCATCCTTATGTTCATGCATCCCTGGTTCACTGTGGAGCTCCTGTGTGGTGCTGCTGGTGCATGAGAATGTTGTGGTTGTAACCATTACCTTGGAACTGAGCAGATATACAGTGGGTTCTAGTACTTTACCCTTAGTTACCACAGTAAAAATCGCCCCGCACTGAATTACTGTATTCAGCTCAATGCTGCAAGTCACTTTGGAGAAAAGTACCAGCTAAATGGAGAAAATTTGTGCATTTATACAGCTTATGCCTTTGTCGTAATCCACTGTAATTTCAAAAAATTAAGTTACTTTAGTCCCGCAGGTTAAAAATGCCCACCGGGAACAAAAAAGCCAATGCAGGGCCACTTTCTGCATGTGACTGACCGATGTTTAATATTCTGCAAGTCCTTTGTTTTGGAGAGAACTTGACATTAAATGCCAGTGAAATGCTGAGAAAAGGCATCATTTTAATTCAGAGGTTTCCTGTCCTCGCAGTTGTGTTTTTTTTTCACCGAGCAACTGTGCAATTGACAGTGACCCTCTCTCTCCATTCCCCGTGTTTCAGTTCCCAGGGGGCCCGAGGCCTTCAGAAGTCCAGTGCTAAAATAGATCATGAGGGAGAAGAGAACAGAGTGAGAAGAAGCTAAATTTAGCCGAGTGAAAAACATTCCCTTTTCAATCTCCAGACCTCCAGCTTCAGAGTGACATCCTTGCTGTCTGTCCCCCCTTCACGCTGTGAAAAGGGTGTGCATGCCTGCTCCCCGTTTCGCCTTATATAGGTGTGCACCTTGTGGTGATCGTGGGGAAATGTGAATGAGAAGCAGAGCTGTGGACTCTGAGTGACAGTTGTGTCCCCCAGCGGTCGTAATGGACACAGAGCAGGGAGGACGAGTGCGGGTTGTTCGGTGCACTTGACCTGCTCACGCGGTCGGTGGCCCTCCAGCATGACAGCAGAGTGCCTGGGAAATACGGGCTGCTTTACGAAAACCACGTGACAAACGTGTCTCCGCAAAGAACGCTGGAAGGCGTTTGAAAAATAACAAATATGCAACCTCTCAGGGACACTTTTCTTGGAAGAGCTCTGGCAGTTTGGTCATCTGTTTAGCTCGCGTCCTCTCATTTCCAGTTTTCCCAGTGCTGTCTGGCAGCCTCTGCTCTGCTGTGGTCAGCACCTCACTTCTCCATCTGTCCCAGCACAGCCATGTTTTCCGTGCTCTGCTTATTCCCCATTTTCTCCGCTGAAAGTGACATTCATTGTTCCTGCTGCCATTTGCCTTTTTTCCCTGTGTATACAGAATTTTTGTATCAGCTCAATGCAGGTGGGTGCCTGTGACATTGGATGGGTGGAGAGAACAAGGACCGTGTGTAACCGTGAAGGTCCCTGTTATTATTTTTTATTATTTAACCAAACCACAGAACAGAAGTGGCTCACAACAAGAAGAAAGAAGCGATGCACCAAGAAAATGCATATATTATAGCATTTAACATGGGTGGCCATGCAGCACTGCCCGAGTACCGGTATCCTGCAAGACGTGAGGGTTTGACTTACGAGATTTTGTGTAAGCGAGTGAAATTATTTAATACCTCTGATCGAGCTGCAGCCAAATACGAGGCTGATTTTTCGCGCCTACGAGCAACAAGACCGGAGCCCAGGGAATTGCGCCCTTTGAGATTCCAGCTCACAAGCCAAATTCCAGGGCCGAATTACGCTTGTAAGCAGAGGGACACCTGTAGTTCCGAAAAGGTGGCCACACCTTCCGGACGTCACTTGGAATCCTAAATTATCATCACGCTTGTGGACTTAAATTAGACAGCTGAGTCGTATTTGCGGAGGGAGCTTTTGCTGTAGATCACCGCGGTAAAATGGGTTTTCATGTGAGATATAAAAACAATGAATCCATGATTCTTTTATCTTGTTATCTTTTCACCTCATTTCTTCATTTTTGAACTGTTAACTGTTAAAACGCAGTAGCTGCAAAATTCTTGACTGTCTTATGCACCAAGGCCACGGTTTGAAAGGAGCCCATTTAAGCAGATAAAATATTACTGAGCAAATTGCGAACGACATAACGCGAAGTGGAGCCGTAATTCCCTCTGCCGGCTGGAACGTCCCAGATGCTTGTGAGCGTACAGCACATTTATTTTGCCAGCACTTTTTCCAGTCCATCTTACCATAAAACTCAGATAATATAATGAGGTTGAGAGCCTTTGCCCAGGAACCCATCCATGGCCTCCCGTGCTTCCCTCAGGCCCTGCTCCACCTCGGCCTGGTGCGTGGCCCGCAAATGAAACGGTGCGGTTTGCTGATCCAGTCCTTTTAGGACTCCTTCATTGCTCACGTTGATCCTTGTCTCTCTCCACCCTGACCAAGAGCAAAGGTTACACAGCGGCTGCTTGCTCGGAGCTCTGCGGAGCGCGTGAGCTGCTCCGTGGGTCTTCGGAGACACGGAAGACAAGGAAACACCGCAGCCCCTCCACATTCAGAACCGTATACTGCATTGAGGAAGTGGGAGGGACATCACATTGTCTCTCTTCACTGTGCGTGTGTGTTTGTGCGTGTGAGATTGTGAATTTGTTGTGAATGAATGTGGAGGCTGAGAGACGCGGTTAAGGGAGTGGAAACTTGGGAACACCTGTGCATACTCTTACATATGCTGTGCCGGTGCACAGTATATTCGCAAGGTGTTGTTTGGGCTGACAGCCTGGGCCTTTCCCCTGAAACAGTTAATGGTGAGCAGAGGCATAAAGCAAGGCTTCACTGTGCTCGCCCACCATTGCCCTGAATTATTTATATGTTCATCACAGTTCCTTCCTTCCTGTTGAATAGAAAAAGCCTGGAATTCCATTATCCCAGTTCCTGCGTGTGCGTATGTGTAAGAATGTTCTTATAGCCTTCTTGAAAGCAGCTGGCACTGCAATAAACAACACTTGCAAACACACGCACACATGCAGGCAAACTCACTGTGCTACTAGATCCCCGCATTCAGTGACTTGCACCTTCATGGATGCGGTTGCGTGGGTAGAATAAGTTGGATGCCGATCAACGCTGCTTGTGCTGTTTTCACAGTCGCAGACTATACGGGGTGAAGGGTGGTAAAGGAGCGAAGGAGAGAGAAAACAGGGTTAGGGTGGGAGGAGTCTATTTAGATCGAAACATACAGTATGTAAATATAATTGCGCCACAATAAGTCTTCACACCGCCAGGATGGGGGCTTCTTACTGACTTCATAATGGCATCCTGGTGATTTTATTTGGCACATTTGCACCCCCTCACTTCACCCACCCTCTCTTCTGCATAAATATGCTTACCTATCTTTCTGTTTGTTTGTTTGTTCTCAATACTTTGCTGCACCAAATGAATTTCCCTGTAGGGTTAACCACTTATTAAGTTTATATACGGTACATACAGGCAGTTGTGCGTATATGAAGATTGTAGTCTCTTTTGTCTTACAGGCAGAAACAGAGACAATAGCCAGAACAAATGCTCAAACAGTAATAAATTGACACTTGGAAGTGAACTTTCGGCATATTGGCGCACTCAGGTGTGTGCTCTCAGTCAGCATCGCAGCATCGTGCATCATTTAGCTGTGGTACAGATGAGACGGTCGTCTGTGTAATGGCTGAAAGGAAGGAAGGAAGAAACAGAGGCAAAAACCGATTAACAGACAAGCCAGAAACTTTCTTCTAGCTTCTTTCTAGGGCCTTCTAGTTCTAGGCCGTGTTATCTAAGCCTGACAGAATCGGGGCTATAATGATTAATATTGCAGCGTTTCCTGGTCTTGTTTTCACATTTATCAGAAATGTAACCTATATCAGGTTAAATTCATATTTTGCTCCGTGGATGCAGCCATTGTAGTGAATGCTGTGTTTGGACCAAATGAACGATCATTTTAAATTCCTACTGCGCGCATTCGCTCTGAGGACGGGGAATGGTGAGAACCGACAGAGGAGATTTGACTGTCCTCGGCGGCAGCAGAGGAGCACATTAGGGCAAACAAAGCTGGGCTGTAAAGTAAGATTTTTCAAACATGTTTGTTGTAATTTCATACAATGAATTTCTTTTTCTTTACGTGCAGGTTATCGATCATAAAACAATTTTTTGTAGGTACACTGGTAAGTTGTACATTTTGTAAAGGAACAAGCATTAGCCTACATCTTTGCTCTTATAAAAGTGCACTTTTCTAAATTTATTTATTCATTTAGCTTGCAGTTTTCTTCTATGCAACCTTGTATTAAATAATGTACGACTGTTTACACGTCTATTCAGCAGGGTAACATTTACTTGGGGAACACAGCCGTACCACGGCAGATTCAAACCTGGGTCTTTTGCACAGAAGGCAACAGCGCTCATCTTCACGCTACCTGCCGCCCCCTCCTGAAGGGCCAGCTGCACCAATAATACATCTGTTCGCGACACATAAATTCACATAACTTTGTTGTAAGTTTGGTGTCGTACACCTCATAGGTGAAGGTCTTCTCTGTTAGGACCACAGCGAAAAGGCTTGAGCTCTTTAGGGGTGGGCTGTCACGCAGGATAAGGTTCTTTGTTTAGACTTGTGACGGTTTCATTTGTTTACCAGCCCCCTAACTATAAAGATCATAGTAAATTGAGTGCTTTTACATATTAGTATGTTGGTAGTCCTCATTCAATCCTCACCACGTTCAAACAGTAGGAAAATCTGATGTCATGTATCAAGTAACACAAAGCACATTTTACTTATTCGAAAATAAGCCAGCCGTGTGTGGAAGAAGTAAGTACGTGTGATTCAGTAGCTGGTAGAATCCCTTTAAGCAATTGTTCATCTGTATGACTGTATAAGTCTTTAAGGTCCCATCTAGACACCCTAAAGGGGTTGACTTTGTCATTCCAAAATACCCGAAACTTTGCTTACTTTTTTTTGCATGTGGCAGATCCCCCCTGCACCTTTACATAGTTTAGGTATCAAACAAACTGCCCCCAGCTAGCAGTGGAGGGGGGTATTACTTGGCAGGGGGTGAGAATGTATTGTTTTTGCCAGCATAATTCTGCAGTAGGACGAAGCACCGTAGAGCAAATTTAATTCATTTTCCAGGTCATTTGTGTCTTGCTAAATACTGCTGGGTTACGGAGAGGGAGGGACACGGTCCTGTGGCCGGCGGGACGGATCCCAGCGGTGTACAAGGCTGAAAGTGGCACGGCTTCCTGGGGGCAGTTTAATGATCCCTGACACCAGTGCGGTTAGATGGAGTGCTGCCCCCTGCCCTCTTCGGAATCTCCGGCTTGAGGATGAGGGACCAAGCGGAAGCTTCTGGAGTGTCCCCGAAACTGTTTATGCACAGAGCCGTCAGACCCAGGAGAAAATCTTGCAGAAGACTCTTTTTCTTGTGAGATAAAAAACATGAGAAGGAACATTGGGCGTTTTTATCGCCTGTGCTGGGCTGCATCCGCAGCCTGTATCTGTCTCAGAAATAAACGTGTTAGCAGTAGATGTGGTGACCTCTGCAGGGGTGAAAGGGGGAATTGCTGCTGGTTCGGCATTGCGTACCGGCAAGCTAAACAAAACAAGAGCATAAATGGTTCCAAAATCCGAAACAGGTCGGAATGTTAACACAGAATCCTTCGTGATGTCAAAATGAATGGAAAAAATGTAAGTTACAGCCCGACTTCTTACAGCCTTTTCCAGCAGTCACGCAAAGCCAAAGCTGTTTATGGATTGTGGTCGGGATGAAGCTCCGAAGCTCCGCTCTTGTCCGCAGGGATCAGCCGATTCATACACGAGTAGGCCCTCCGACTCCGACCTGTCCCTGGAGGAGGACCAGGAGGCGTATCGGCGTGAAGCCGAGCGCCAGGCCCAGCTGCAGCTGGAGAGAGCCCGGGTAAGTCCTGCCTCGCCGAGGCCTCTCTTCCGCGACTCTAGGGTTGCTTGCACCCCGTGTGCGAAATAGTCACCAGATATGTAGCTCAACAGGCTTGAAAACTTATCGGCCACAGAACCCAGAGAACCTTGACAAACAGCTCAGAAAGCGACTGTATTTTTTAATGTATTAGCTGCTTTTCAGTGTTATATATACACGATGGGATGTCGCTCATTTTCATTTCATTTATTAGTAACACACCGATGTCTCTATAAACAAAGGCTAAAGTCTGCCACATGTGAGAATACGATAAACTGTTGCACACGTATTGTAGCAAAGACTCACTGGCAGAAACATAAAATGCAGCACTGCATCATAAAGTTAGCACAAACCCGCTACGGGAAAACAGCAAGACAACTGAATGAAAGAGACAACTGAGTTAACATGTTTTTCTGAACTCTTGAAGCGTTTTGAAGTGCACCAGACAGTCTTCCCTAAATAATACATAATATCTCATTTAATCTTATTTCGCGTCATCTTCTTGAAATCCTTTTGAAGCCCGAATCGTGGAAAATATTCTGGTGGCTGCTTCTGAATACGGAACTGCTGTGGCCGGTTGTGTGGCACAGGGGACCAAAGGGCAGTGCTGAGGCACAGGATAGCAGGGGTGCCAACATTAGTTTTTTCTCACTAAAGTGAAATTACAAATGAATTTGGAAGGTTTGTTTAACACAAGGTGATAACTACTTCCAAGAAATACTCTGAACCTCCAAACTTTTCCCCATCTTCTCTCCCCTCTTGTGCCGGATCACCTGCGTTGTCCCTTTAATGACGGTTGGCCGGTCACCGGTGGCTGTGAGATTTGGCACAGGGACGGTACCGGAGAGATGTGGACGAGGTTTAGCCCTGAGCAGTGACCTTGCTCCTTATCCTGCTACCTCACATTTTTCCTCAAACCTTCTCCAGAGCAATGGAAACAATCCGTAGTGTCCGCTGGTTCTCAGAAACACAGCTGCTCCGCAAGAGCGGGAAGATACGCTTTAGGCTTGAGAGAAGAGTAGGTGATGTGCAGCTCTGCTTCCTTCCTTGCATGCCAGAGTACTCAGCCCCTGCGGATGGATACTAAAGCTCTCGCCCATCAAAAGACTCTCTGAGCAGTTGTTTCTCATGCAGAGTAAACCCGTAGCATTTGCTGTGAAGACGAACGTCCCTTACTGTGGGGCTCTGGACGACGACTGTCCTGTCCAGGGTGCTGCCATCAACTTTGAAGCCAAAGACTTCCTACACATTAAAGAGGTGAGATATGGGAAGCAGATCTTGAGCCAAGTTAGCAATGAAGTGCTTAACCTACCTTCAAATACACTTCAGTTAAACTCCTCGCTCCTGCTTTCACCACTTCACCCATTTTCATCCGTGTGGCTACTTTACGTATCTCTCGGTGAACTTCCATTCAGTTAAGCACCGGAGGTAGAGCGGAGAGGCTGTGGGCTCAGCTTGGGCTTCAAACTGCACATTTGTGTTTGCGCTGTAGAAATACAACAATGACTGGTGGATCGGGAGGCTGGTGAAGGAGGGGGCAGACATAACCTTCATCCCCAGTCCTCTCCGCCTAGAGGCCATAAGGCTCAAACAGGAGCAGAAGCAGCAGAGGTGAGACCATATGCCCAGTCTGTCTTGCTCAGCGTGTGGCCCCCTGCTGCACACAGAGCAGCTCATCCATCCCTGAGGTGTGCCTGTAGGCCCCTTGGCATAGGCCCACACTTTCTGTCCAGCGCATGCGGCAACATAGTATATGGAGCCTAAGTTGAGTGGGATGCTGCTGCTCCCGCAGGAAAACTGGAGGCAGCTCCTCAGCCAGCCTGGGGGATATGATGTCTGCAGGATGGAGGACCACACCCCCGGCATCTTGTGAGTGGGTCCCTCATAAGTGTTCTGGCTGGAAATGCATAATAACGGATGAACGTAGACGGGGATGTGCCGTACACGAGTTCTCGCAGCAAAGATCAAGCTTCAGTGCTCATAGTTAGAGTGCAAATACTCCTCAGAAAGTAAATAAAAATGTATGAAGGTAACAGGCATGTGAAAAAACAAGCTCATGAAACAGGAAGCCCTGAAAGTACAGCTTTTAAATTTCCCATACAAATGTTTTGATTATTCTTCTCTTGTTTTCAAAAGCCAAGCAGAAGCAAAAGCAGGTAAGGTTTCTTATGCACTTAGGTTGTGCTTTCAGTGGGTTTTTTAGAGCATGAAATGGGTGAATAGGAGGACTCAAATTATCTGCAGGGGTTTTAAGGCCCTTACTCGGGAAGCCGGAGCTGGACCTGAGTGTGTCTGTCCCTGCAGGCGGAACACGTCCCTCCCTATGATGTAGTACCGTCTATGAGGCCTGTGGTACTGGTTGGACCATCGCTGAAAGGTTATGAGGTGAGAGCAGTGCTGCGGAAAGGACTTCACCCCTCCTTTTGTCCTCTCTTCTCAGGTCTAAGCAGCTCGACTGGTCCAAGAAGCAAAAGAACGCACACATTTGTACACACGCGGGTGAATAAATAAAAAAACATTGCGAAGAATTTTGCCGTCAAAAAATCCTATAAAGCAAGCTTTGCAGGCACTGCTGAGAAGTTGTACTAAGGTAACAGTGTGCAGAACTGCCTCATGCTCTGAACAAGGATATCCATGTTTTATGTATGCGGTATTTAAGAATTAGAGACCTACTCTGTGCCGATCTGCTAAAAGCTTCCACGGGCCTCCTCTGGCAGGTGGCTGGGAGCCTCTGCCAACCTCCTCTCCCTACTGCGTGTCACTGCAAATACTTGCTTTCGTAACACATTAATCTTACGGGCCGGTGCTAAATCCGGAAAACTCTCCTCAGATGGCCTGCATAAAAGTTTCACAGCCCCCTCCTTAAAATCTGGCATAATAAATTGAGTGGAAGTCAATGGAACTGAATGAATGGAAACAGAGCTTCTTACCTGGCCTCCTCCCTCTTGCTCTTACAGGTCACGGACATGATGCAGAAAGCGCTGTTTGATTTCCTGAAGCACAGGTTTGAGGGGAGGTTAGTCAAGATCATACTTTGCGCTCGATCAGCCAATGTCTCTTACATGCCAGAGTGAAAGATGTTTCAAGACTGAACCTCAACCTATTTGAACAGAAAGTGCAACCATTTTAGTCGCTCAGATTTGGCGCTGGTGGCACTGTGGTGCCTCCTGACCAGGGTGTCCTTTTACAGAATTTCCATTACTCGGGTGACCGCTGATCTGTCTTTAGCGAAGAGGTCTGTCCTCAACAAGAGAACCATCATGGAGCGGTCCAATACGCGGTCCAGTTTGGGTGAGCGGTGAACCGGGCGTTCGGTCACAGCCAATAACCTCTTTGGAGGAATTTTTCTATCACAGGGAGGAGCCGTGTTAAAAGTGTTAGATTTGAAATCGCAATTTCATTTTAGAAATTGATATAAATTAGTAACAACCGGGATGAGATACTTTGTAATGGGTACAGCTTATTCTGTATTTTTCATCCAGCCGCTTAATGGTTTTGCTGTAATACATTTTACCGTTGTTCCGTACGGCAAATTCTGTATATGAAAGGACTTACGCGGTTTTCTCTGCTTTGAAGCGGAGGTGCAGAGTGAGATCGAGAGGATATTTGAGCTGGCTAAGACCCTGCAGTTAGTGGTCTTAGATGCAGATACCATAAACCATCCTGCACAGCTGGCCAAGACCTCCCTGGCTCCCATTATCGTCTATGTGAAGGTATCCTCACCAAAGGTAGGACACCTGGATTTATCGCAGCTCAGATTTCCTATACTGTAAATATGATGGAAGGTAAAGCTATTTGAACTCAGCTAAGAGACTGTGTACAGTAAAAAACATTTGCTGGCTAATGCTACCTAAAATAGGAGGCATCCTTCAATGCAAGTTCTTGGCGCTGCTCCTTGGGAAGACCTCTTCCTTACTGTTCCCCATCCTCTTGATCCGCAGGTCCTGCAGAGGCTGATAAAATCTCGAGGAAAGTCCCAGAGCAAACACCTCAACGTGCAGATGATGTCCAGCGACAAGCTGTCTCAGTGTCCTCCGGTGAGCCACTCTGTCTCCTGTCCTTGTCCTACCCCTTCCCATTTTTGACTCTTCCACACCTTCTGCCAAACTGGCACATCCACGACCTCATTCCTTAACATTAAATTATCTACCTTACAAGTCCAAACTATTACAGGCTCCTTTTGCTTCCAGAACCAGAAAAATCTGAATGTCGCCGGTCCACCACGTGTGTGCTAATGGTTCTAAACCTGTGTTGACCTCTGACACCAACAGGACATGTTTGATGTCATTCTGGATGAGAACCAGCTGGAGGACGCCTGCGAACACTTAGCCGAATACCTGGAGGTGTACTGGCGCGCAACACACTTGCCCGGCTCTTTTCTGGAGCAAAACCTGGTAACCCCACCCTCAGCCATGTCCAGCCTACAGGTTAGTCTGGCCCACAGAGCACCATCATCTCCTTACCATTTAGCTGAAGCTTTTCACCAGGCTGCGTGTTTTAGGCTGCTTTGGGAATCATTCAGGGCACAGAATGTATCAGTGTTGGCCATGTCTCTTTACTTTGGACTTGCTTCTCTCTAAGTCCGGTGTAGGAGACTCTACAAAATACACTTTGGTTACAGTGTCCGTGTCTGAGGTCATTTAAGTGATGTCCAAACCCAGGGGTGTCAACCTGTAGGTCTGTCTGTATTCATTTGGCCACCTAAACCCCGGGATTAATAATTAATCGTGTCGTCCATCTGAGTCGGCGTGCGTGAGTTATTCTGTCTCCTTCTGTCTAGGACTGTGTGTGACCTTTATGTCTTCATAGCCCGAGTCTGGAGGACTCATTCATCCATTGCTTCTGTGTGCTGAGCTGCCTTCCCAGAGACAGTCTTGTCTCTGAAGTGTCCTAAAATACCGAACTTCTAAATCATTCCCAGTGGGACCCCCCCGCTCACTCCATGCTTAACGTTTTTGCAGTTCTCAGAGACACAGGAAGCAGGATGACTTCTCCGCATTTCCCCACCCCGTCCCCCGACCACGTCTTCCCAACCCGAGTACGGTTCAGCAGAGTGAGAATCCTCATCTCCTTTCAACCTCTTCAGCCCTAGACTCATCACTCCCAACCCACCTAACGCTTCCCCTGCTGACCCATAGAATAAGCAACTGAAATCATTTGCTTACTTCTGTGCTCATCCCAGCCCACCGAGGCCTGAACTCGATGGATTTCACCAAGCGGCGCCACGGCTGGCTTTCACAGCACATAGTGGTCCTGCTGCACAGATCCTGCATTTCATCTGCTGCTGAAGACCAAGAGATGTTTTTCAGCACGTAAACTGTGGGTGAATGCTGCATTGCAAACAAATGCTTTATCAGCGTGGAAGGTGTTCGCTCGGTCCCCGCATGGTGACCTCGAGTATCCCCACAGCTGAGCTTGTCTGAAACGGCAGGAACGGTTTGATTTCTGCAGGCCGTTCCGTTTCAGCGGACGCTCGTGACCGGAAGCGATAGTCCAGCTTAAATGGCACGAATTCAGGGAAAAGTCCACTCGGACGGTTAAAGGAGCGCACGGTGCTGACCAATTAAACCGTCAGGACCAGCCGGTGTGTAAATGTTTGTCCTCCGTTTTTCAGAAAAGAACACGCTCGCTTCCTTGGAGCCCAAAGTACAAATAAAACAGTTTGCATGGCACTTATTTAAGTACGTAGTAAAATATTAGGAAAATTCTGGAAAGCTGCTGATGGAAAAGATTACATCCAGCTCAGATTCTCTCCTGCTCTCTCCTGTCCCGCTTCCCCCACCCCGATTCGGACCAGGACGGGCAGCTGCTCTCGAGTCAAGAGATTGTTAAGGACAACCTAATGGGACGCCGGTCTTCTGCAGAGCGAGACAGTCTGGTACCCTCAGATGATGCCAGCTACTCCCTGTCCCCGGGCAGGAGGGGAAGTTCACGGCAGCTGTACTCCGAGAAAGAGGAGCAGGAGGAGGAGGAGGAGGAGGAGGAAGAAGAGGCCCTACATCACAGTGACAGTTACCATAACCTGCAGCCTCCCCAACGCAGCAGCCGCCCTGCTGCTGTTCACGGCACCGCAGGTCGCGATTCCAAGGAGTACTGGCTGCAGGGCGAAAGCCGCCAGTCCCGCAACCAGCGCTCCGCACATCCCAGGTCATGGAACAACCACTGAAACTGGGAGTGCACCCTCCCACCCAGAGCTGTAAATACCCTCAGCCCTCCGAAAAATCCTGCCAGAGCCGGGCAGCAGGCCCGTTTTAGCATCGATGTGGCCGCCTCGCTGGACCAGCCCATTCATTTCTGCTGAGTGGGCCTGGTTCTGCTTCGCTCCTGCGAGGCGCTGCGTACGCCACAGGCGCAGGCAGACGCGGGCGGGCGGGTCCAGCTCCTGCAAAGCCCTCTACATATAGTGCTGAGCTGCCCATGTGCCACCTTAAGGGCTGATGTGACAACTGGGGCCACCTTGTCTTAGGAGACACAGGCTACATCCACAAAGACCGGCGCTGCCGATCTCCACTTTAGCTTCCGCGTTGTGTCTGAACGTCCGTTTTTCATTTCGGTGGTTCTGAACCTTTTGTGTCGGCCACCCTGAACACAATCTGACCAGTGGTTTGGATACATATTGTGCATTCAAATAGTTGTACCGAGTTAAATATCGACTTAAGACATAATGATATCAATCTGACAAAGAGGTTTTAATTTGAAAAAGGAAACGCGGACAAAACCGAGGCTTAATTTCACAACGGTTTTGCGAGTCTGACAGAACGGCAGCACCGTCTGTAATGTGCCATTCAGATGCACTACCACAGGCTCCTCGCCGGCCTGCTGGACATGCGGGCTTTGGATGTGAGGGGGCTCATTGCAACATTATTATACACTGCCCGGGCAAAAACAAGTCATCACCTGGATTTAACTTGGTGTTATGATGTGGGGTTGCTTCAGTTGCTCAGGTCTAGGTTCAGCAACGTTATGTGTTCAAAACATGGGGTGAGCTGACTACCTGAATATACTGAATGCGCAGGTTTTTCCGTCGATGCATTTTTTCTTCATATTCCAAGACGAATGCCAGGATCATGGAGCTCAAATTGTGAAAGAGTGCTTCGGGGAGCATGAGAGAGACATCATTTTCACACATGGATCGGCCATCACAGAGTCCAGACCTTAACCCCACTGAGAATCTTTGGGATGTGCCGGAGAAGACTTTACGCACCGGTCCGACTCTCCCGTCATCGATATGAGATCTTGGCAAAAAATTAATGTGACTCTGGACGGAAATAAATGTTGTGACATTGCAAAAGCTTATCGAAACGATGCCGCAGCAAATGCATACCGTAGTCAAAGCTAAAGTTTGTCCAACCAAATATTAAAATGTGCCACCCTTTTTTTTGGCAGGGCAGTGTATTAAGGCTATAGGGATGTTATATTATCCACAAATATTTTTCTTGTATTAATTTTCCACTGATTTTTCACATTGTGCCAATGAGGCGGTCCCCTTTTGATGCTGTGATGGCATCGCTTTCATGAGCTCGTCCTGCCGCCCTCAGGAACGTCAGGGTGTTCGCCACCTGCTGTCTATACCTTCCGTGTACTTTTTTTTAAAAATATAAGGCGTGAAGGTCCCAGTAAAGTTCTTAGGACAATATTTGGAGGACACACGGATCAATGCTGTTAGTAATTGCCTCCACAAGGCTTTTTGGATCTGGGCCACAAAACAGAAGTGATCTCTTCTGCAATTTGTGAATCAAACACCGGCGCTGTTCCCCCATACAGGTTCTCCATATGGCTTCCTGCGATGCTCCATTTCTAGCAGGGGGCTTTGCTATTTTCGCTCCCTCTTTTTCCTTTCTCCTTGTTTTTTCTCCCAAGTTTTGGAATGATGTCAAGCAAACGCTATCTAGGTTGCTGATATTTTTGTTGTACTAAACAGCGCATCGCTGCACACGGCTACGGCAGCAGTCTGTTACTTCGCAGGCCTCTAATGTAGTCTGTGTGACTTGTGGCTCCCTGCCTGCCTTCATCAGCCCCTCCATCCCTCCATCCCTCGCTCCGACTGCCCGATGCCTAGCCGGCCCAGCGGCCTTCCGTCCGTAGGGGCAGCGCTGCGGATGTGCCCGTGTCTTTTTAGCACGCCCGACTCCTACAACTTTGACCTCCACAGTGGTTACTGTGCTAAAGGCACGTCCATCCCCAGACAGCACCACATCCTAGCCAGATCCACAGGCGCGGGAGCCGTGGCTTGATCACCAACTATTAGGCCAAACCAGCCAAAGCTGGGAAACCATCTCCTTCGATACTTAAATTCTGATTTTTGCGCGAACAGTAAGGAAACACAGAACAGCCTTACACCTCTGTAGGATCTCTATCTTCAACACTGCATGTACTGTATTCGTATTGACTGTAATTCTTTTATAAATATTTGCACATCAGTGATTTCAGGGTAGTAGGTTTAGAAGCAACGTGACCGAATAAAAGAAAAGTCTTTCCTGTGTATGCAGATTGACACTGAAGATGCCATGCAAGTTTGCACATTTGCTGTGATTGTTTACCAAAACAAACTCGCGTTGTCAGCACAGACCTGTTTTGTGCCGTTTTTGTTTTTTGTTCATGTAGTTATTAATCGTTTTTATGATGGATGTGTTGAATGTGTGCTAAAAGGGATGTACATTACCGATACAGCTTTACTGTGCTCAACAATATTTTATTTCATCGCAGACTTTTGTATATTTAACTGTATTTTTTTTTTTTTCGAGCGCGCACGTTCAGGCTTCAACTTGTACGGATTTTGACTTTTCACGTTCCTTTCTTGTTGTTTAACCGTCTTCTTTTCTCGCTCAGTATTGCTCGCGCCCGCTTCTACATCCAGCTGGATGCATGCCGCTAAAACCAAAAATCGTTTCTTATTTCTATGCATTGCTTTTTGTTTACAGTTTAATATTGCGTTGGCGGCAGCCAAAATTGAAACGCGGTGCAGTTGACCATTTCCTTAGGAAAAGGAATACTGGAATTTGCTTGTTTGTGTTGTGACACCGTTGGTCGTGATGCTCACGGTAGCAGTAATTCAGTACGTTCGGTTCAGTTTATTTCTGTTATTTTTATTGGAGCGCTGTCTTCACCAGAGTGCTGAAGAGCTGAACTTTCCTGTTCTCAAGGGGGTTTTCTCGCAAACAGCGTGAAAGCAAAGCGCGCAAACACGCGACGGCCGTGCGCGTCAACCCAAAGTGAGGACAGAGCAAGAACGTGTTTGCTTGCGCAGCCAAATGCGGGGAACACAGAGGTGGATATGTAGTCCTCCCGAGGACTTAAACGGGGACTAAGCTGGAAAAATCAGAGCACTTTGTTCCGAATGCGACATCGGTTTTGTATTTCAGCTGTAAGTTCTTTATTCCATCTCCCAGTGTTAGCTTGGAGCAAAGGGCTAATGCGGGGTGGGATCACCACTTGTGTCCTCCTGAGCAGACCTGCTAGCCTCTGGAGCCCTGCGCTGTCTACAGATTGCTGCAGAGCTGCCATCTGTCTCCATCCCTTACATAAATCTGCTGTTCGGTACTTTGGGGGGGGGGGGGGGGACAGCATGACTGAAAATATTTTTTAATCCTAATCATGTGTTGCATGAGTCCCGGTGGCATTTTATGCCATGGTTTATATGCATTGCCGAACAATGCTTGCCACCCTTAATAGTGCTCGTACGCAAGTCCCTTTCCTTACTGTGCCGTCCCAGGTCGGGCGGTCAGCTTTATTCGCCGGCTGTTATTTATTCCAGCTGTCGAAAGACGCTTAGATGTCGTAGAGTCTGTTGTTACCTTGAGCTGCCGTCAAATGGCTCGCACTTCATTTTCAGAAAGTATATCTTTAAACTGCACGTGGTTTGTTCACTTACTCTCACAGTTGTGCATTCGACTACCGAGGATAAAATGCCGTCACTGCTTTAGTCCTGAAACACCATGATGCTAATATTTAATGCTGACAGGCAAATGTAGACTCGCAGGATGCTTTTAACAGTTATGTATTCATTTAGCTGATGCCGAAAGCAGCTTATAATTTTACGGTATTTCCAGTCATTTACCAGTATACAGCTGGGTAATTTTACTGGAACAATACTAATATTATAGGAGCAGCAGGTAGGAGTCGACCCCGAGGCCTGCGAGTGCAGTGAGAACGCTGCCCGCCGCCTCGCATTTGCTTACTTTTTGGCTTTACACGCCTAGTCGAGGCGTCGCCGTTGTTCGACGTCGGATTAAAAACAACCCCACCTCTCAGTAACAGTAAGGAGCACAGCTTCTTGTTTAACTTTGCTGTCTGTACATCACAGCATGGCATTATGGACACGACTAGCTTTTCAACAACTTCTTATATCGAAAACAAAGTATGATTTGTGGGTTCAGACTTCTCAGAGACCCTGAAAACATTGCTTTTCATTTTAAAGCTGTACATGTTTCGGAAACAATGCAAGCCCTAGAGAAACTGCTTTCCTTTAAAAAATGCTCAAATGAACGACTGTGTGGCATCTGCTCGGAGTGTCCCAGAGATATAAAAATATCGAAGATTAGAGCAAGAAAAAATGACCAAAGTCAGAAATGCGTTGTGATGACCTTGTTCATTTAATGCAACATATTTTAACGTTGAAAAATATCTATGCTTTGAATTCATAAATTGCCTGTCCAGTTCTTCTCCAAGCATCCATCTGAGAGGACCAAGTGTTATTGAGAAATCTGCTTTTTTTCTATGACCAAAGCACAATTTTGTGATTATTTCTTGATTTGGTTCCATTGAATTGCTTTGTTTCTAAATGCAATGTAAATTCTAGCATTGAAATGCAATGCCTTAGATCATGGCCAAGACTTCCATTTTTGTACAGTGTATATGGGGTAAACAGAAGTGAAATGCACTACTTTCATTTTCAAAAATAAAGACATTTTTAGAAACCTCAGACTGAGTTAAAATATCAAATGGAGACAAGATGCCAAATTTCGTCATAAATGCAATTCATTTTGTCCTCTGTCTTCAACTTTAACTAAAAACCTACTGTTAAATTTGCTAATAATAAATGTATTGCAATGAAACTCATTCATTCCGGCTGTGAGCTGAAAGGAAAGGAAAGATATTTTGAGTCCAGCTTCAGATTTTTTTGGCCTTCTGATGTCACACCTTCACAAGCAGGACATCGACAGTTCTGTCAAAGCTCATTTTTTCAGCAAGTTCTATTGGAACGTAAGTAGAAAGTTCTCTTTCGTGTTGGTGTTTTACGAATAACTCACATCAAAGGATGGGCCATTTATAATAGTGGGGTGCGGTGTAGTTTGGAGGTTCTAAGGATACCTGACGCAGGGTCGACAGAAGAAGAAATCTGCTTCGATACTGCTCGTAAAAGCCTGAAACATGCACATGAATCTTACGGGAATACACGAGTACTTTATCTTACATTTTTAAGCCGCGCAATGTGCATCACTTTTAAAAGTCAACTTTTTCCATTGATTTGTCCACTTGTGCATGAGCTCAGCTCAAACGACCGTCATTTTTATTCGATGAGGTGTCGTAAAATATTTGGCCACAAGGTGGCAACAGAGTACCGCGTGTGTACTTCGACGTCTCTAATTCTCTGGGACTTTGCTGTGCTCAAGACCTTTTGCTCACAGGTTTGCGGTAAAGAAATGACTAAATGGTAGCCAATTTTATGCATAATCTTACAGCGGTAGTCGTCCTGGAGGCCCGTAAGCCAATTCTCATGGTGCTTCAACCATTTCTGTTGCCGCTGCACAGTTGAGATTCCCCAGCTCATTCCGTAGCCCCCAGAGCGGGACAAAAGCTCAAAGAAATCAAATGAGGGAATCAGACAAGACCCCTCAAGGAGCTGCCGAGATCTGGAGAAATTTCTAAGTCTCCTGATGGATGGCTGAACACGGACGGATAAAAGAAGGGATGTAGTTAGGCGGCTAAAAAAGTAGTAATAATAATAATAATTTTTAAAATGTTTTCAAGCTCTAAATGTGCGTTAGTCAAAAGCATTTATCTATTTCTTGTCTTTCGGTCATTTCAGTCATTTATTACCGCTTTAAGTTTTAGACGTCTTTGGCAGATATTCTTTCAGTCTTTACATATGGAAACATTTGTCCCTGTTACTTCTTTTCCAAAATACAGTACATGCTCAGATCACTTCATTTCCCTTTGGCCTATCATTGCCCCATCATTAATTTGCTATTTTTCATGCTACACAGGGCATAAAACTTTGTCCGATGATTTTTTCCTCTGCCTACACCAGGCGCCCCTTTAGCAGACCTGCGTATGGCAAAAGCAAACATGCCGCCTCTGTTCCTCTTTTCCGTTTGGACTTGAGGCTTTGGGAATCTCCTTGGCGGTCTGGGAACCCGAGAGATCTGCTTCCCGCTCTCTTCTGCACCATCAGCCTGCGTTCCAGCCGTGAGCCGGCGGCACCCGGGCGGAATGGGAGTGTGAGCCGCTTTGTACACCTCACTTCCACGGTGTTTACGTGTGAGCCGGGCCTGCTGTTAGGTAGTTCGTCCTCAGTACAAAATGATGAACGCAAAAGCAATGGCACAGTTAAGTTTTAACTTAAGCCAAACTTTGCCTTCGCTTAAATTTCCCAAGGGTTACGGTTAGGGTTAGGATGTGCGTTGAGATGCTTGGATGCCCATGGATGGAAGGTGCTGCCATGCGCTGTCCAGCATACACTGGGTTAACGCCCGATGTGTCGATTTGTCATCCAGCTACGCTAACGGAGCCTAGGTATGAACAAGAAGAATTTGGAGGCAATCTTTTGGGCCGTGTTGGTGGCACGGAGCCCCGCCGTCGCATGCGGATCCGATCATATTAGGTTCCTCTCCGTTGCTGGTTAACATCCCATTTTCGGTGCAGCTCTTTTAGTTTGGGCCGTTCTGCATTCCTCTCCCATTTGCTCAATGGCGATTGGGACCTCGAGCTCCGGTTGTTTCCTATTCACCGCGAGGGGTTTACACGTCACCTGACGCTAATAATTTTCCTCCCGTGTCATTTTCTTTTTTCTTAAAAGTTAAGCCAATTTTCTAAAAGTCCTTGCAATCTCCATGTTCCTGGTCCACATCCCATTCTTCCTGCGGTTCCCATGATCAAGTTGCTCACCTTAAATCACTCCAGAACGCTCTGCTAGGTAAATTGGCAAGTAAAGTCGATTATTCATTGTGGTAAACTGTACGGATGTGCAAGCGAAGTAGAGAGCAGCAGGAGGGAAGGCGTCCGCACGCGCGGTGCTGTGAAAGCGGAGGGCCATCCTGTGCAGTAGTTTTCCCGCGCGTGTCTGTCGCTCCGGGAGGACCCAAGGAACGGACACCATCTGTGTGCTCACACCCTTGGTATCCCTTGGTGCCTGCATGACTGTGGATGATGGACCGTTGGCTTTTCCATGACCGGTAGCCGACCTGACCGGGGGGCAGATCGAAGTGTTTTGTAACGCGTAAGAGCCGACCGTGGGAGCACTGAAAGGGAAGCACATCGATTGCGGTTATGTCACCCACAGGAAGTGCGGTTTTGCATAAAACCTGTTTGATTTTATACAGTTTATACAATTGCCTATATGATAAATTAAGTAACTTTAAATCAATAACTTTTAGGTGTTATGGCTGTTTTTAGTTTCCCCGCCGTTTTTCAGTCAAACTCACGACAGACATTTTTTCTACTGCTATGTTCATATTTAAATATTTTCCCGTTTCCCTGTAAAGGGCGCATCTTCTATTCCCAACATCCCAACATAAAATGTGTCAGAGTGAACTCGTGACTCCCGCAGAGCATTCTTGCTGTGTAGTTGGGTTACCAAACTCCCTTACACAACTGTGCCCCATTCGGCCCCTTTCTAAGTCCTTGTGAACAAACAGCTTAAAGGGATGACTTACAGAATACTTAAGGCCTTTCAAGTTGTATGCGAATGGCTAATGCAAGCCATATTTTGCAAGGCACTGAACGATCAGAGAGGAATGAATGAAAGACACTGATGAATAAGAAGAAAACAAATAAACTGCCGGAATACCATTAGCGGCGAATGTAAGATTACAGCACTTGATCCATGAAGCTCCTGTGTCCTCTGGCATCTTCTCCCACCCCTTTGCCTCCGGGCTGTGGGGTCCGACTTGGGCCGACAGTGGTGTTGAGCGGACCGATCTTCTGCGTTCTCATGTAGCAGCAAACCACATGAGAATCGGCTGCACGGTACGGCCACGGTGAAGCACAGTAACCCTGAAGGTGTCCGAGGTCTCCCCTAACCTATAGAGTAGTATGTGCCCGGGAGAGGTGGGCAGCCGCCGATACTTGGATCCCCAGAGGACAGCAAAGGCTTAACTCTGAGAAACATGCCAGGACTTCTAAAACAAAACCATAATCTACAGCAGAATAGGAAACAGAAACAGGGATATTTATTTTGCCAAATGAAAAATGTGCACAATTTCATTAGGAAAAATCAAGTTCGGACACAATTCATCCATGTCTATGACGCCAAAAAATGGTCCTTTGCGCTGAGAAGTGAAATATGAGGCAACCCCAGGTCCTACAGGAACATTTGGTGACCACATTAACAAAAGGGATGTGTTGTCATTTCTGTAACTGACATTGCTGCAGTTAAACTATTATTATTATTACTATTATTATTATTATTATTATTACTGCTATGACTTTTCCCACCTTGTTCATGTTTTTTGTGTGCGAACAGAACATTTTTAAAAGCCAGTAGAATCGCTTAATTCGGAGGAAATGGACAGTTTTTAGGCCAGAGAGACAGAAAAAGAGAAAGAGGGGCTGCATTTACAGGGAGTGTCTGTGAGCGCGGCTGGTTCTGCGGGCACGCGTCCCGGACTCCAGATTAATTTCCTCAGTAAATCATGCTGTGGAGCCGCTCATCGGTGTGAGAGGCAGAGGATGCTGGAAGCAGTCCAGGTCGCCAGGGTGACGGGCGCATATTCATCCTCTGGGAGTTCAGGCCTGCCCTAGCAAGGCTTAGAGGGCACAAAAGTGTAGTTCCTTGTTTGGTCGGTGCCACAGCATGGCAGAGGCGTGGACCACGGTGCTGTCCTGGCGTTCCGCACTCACCCACGATTCGGCTCCTGTTCACAGAGAAAGGACTTTCAACCTCGAGGTGCTGCGCTCCACCTTCTCTGCTGCATCTGCTCGTGTCCTGTTTGTATCAGTTGTTCTTATTCCTCTACCTCATGCCATCCTGCAAAGCAACTCGAAATGCTAGCTGAGTTTGTATACGAAGCTAAGTCCGACTGTTTATCCACTTGCGCAGCTGTGTCTTTCTTACCATAGCAGTCTGGGGTACATACCTTGCTGAAAGGTACAACGGCAGGAGCAGAGGTTCACACCCAGTGCCAGCACTGAGTTCCTTTATGCCTCCTGGTGCATCAGGCTCATTTTTTTGCTCATAACTTTTATAAAACAGTATTACGTAAATGTTCCTAGTGAGACATTTGAAGCTTGCATGTCCATGCTGGTCCTCAATAAATATTAGACACTGTTTTTAAGCAATGAGATTGTAGCCTCAGAAGCATCTTCAGAATCAGAAAAATTAGCAAAGAATTGCTTAAGCAACCCACATATTTGAGTTAACACGGTGTTCACGATGAGTTTGCAAAATGTTTTCATTGTTCTGAGAAACATATGCTTTTGTCTTCATGCAAACAAAGCATGAGCAGTGTGCTTGTAGACTCTATTTCCGCTTTAAGCTGTGGATTTTGTGGTTAATGTGTCATAGGACCGTGAACCGGCGCCATCGTGCTCTCTCTTTTGAGAACTAAAGGTGCACCTTGACTTTTACTGTATAAAATGTGCGGTAGAGAGATGCTGTGAAGGTCATTTCTTTTTATCCATTTACCGTAACTGCGTGTCTTTTTTTATTAGCAGCATCGCCTTGGACAAGTTGTGATGGTGCCCTCCTTGAGCAGAGAAGAACTCATTGTTCCGGTGTGATGGGGGCAGCTCAGCCGTGTTGTTAATCCCTCGCTGGCGGCTTTTCCTCATCAGGGCCATTAGAAAGAACAAGGCGGTCGCAGGACTCCCTATACGGACACAAAGACCAAGGCGTCGTGTTTCACATTTTTATGCTGTGGACCTGCGAGAAGAACCAGGAGGAAGCAGAGCGGCCAAACTGCTATTTAAAGCCTTTGTTAGCTTTAGTTATCTGTGTGCGCGCGCGCGCGCGAGTGTGGAGGAGGGGGACACGGATGGAATGCCGTGTCAGAGAATGGGTGAAGGACAGGGTTGGAAATAAATGAGATTATTGTGTGTGTGGGGGGGGGTGGCCCTCTTGGGACCTCAGAGCCCCACTTGTTACACCAACTGATCGGATTTTGCTCGGAAGTTGTGGACGATGCGCGAGATGCTGAAAGTGCCTGTTGCCAAATGCCCTGCTTTGAAAAGAGGGAACACGAAAGGAGGAAGAGTACGATGACTACCGAGGCAGAACATTTAAGGGCCCAGCAGAGGGGTCTGCAGCTGCCGGTCACTGGGCCCCGCCATATTACCAGGAGGTGCCTAGAGCAAGCATGGCGAGAACATGCCGTCGCTGCACAGGGAGACGGACGGGCGTAGCTCTCTCCATATGTCTGCTGCATATTCTCATGCTCCACTTCCTCCCCAAAGCCCGCTCTCCGAAATGCTGTGTTTTTCAGCAACGCAGCCATCTGTCATCTGCCTGAGGTTTGGCAGGATGAACCCAGCAACGATCAATATCTTCACACATAAATCCCCAATAGCCCGTGTGTCTCTCTCACACACACACAAAATTTGTGAGTTGTGCAGGCACATGGGCAGTATCTATCTATCTATCTATCTATCTATCTATCTATCTATCTATCTATCTATCTATCTATCTATCTATCTATCTATTTTGCCTGTCTGGTCAATATTTGCGCATTCTGACTTTTATTGACCGCCTGCTCCACTTTGAGGATGTAAGACTGTCAGTGGCCCCTCACTCAGTCCCAACATGCACGCTCGCTCCCCCCTGCACTCCTTCCCAGTCCAGTTTGCGCACGGCATGCTTTCGGTGTGCTGTGGCTTCTCCGTGTGCAGCTCCAGCTTCCTGGCATCCACGCGGCCCTCAGCCTTCCAGGGGAATTCTGCAGTTGCACAACCTGCGCTCATGTATTTTCGTAGCTTTTCCATTAACTCCTAGCGGCATTGCCACACATCTCGACGGCGCAGAGCCAGGACGCGATAACACGCTGGCCCGCTAATCTCCTTTTTGGTTCTGCTACTTCTTTCCAGCCCTCTGTAGGGGTTTTCAGCTCATGGGTGTAGAAGGGCAATGAGAAATGAGCAACGTGTGCCTCGCATTCCCAAGGCAGTTTTGGTTGCGTGCTTCTTCCTACCTTGTGTCGCGATTTGTTTAAAAATCACCGAACATTTGTTTTTTACAGGTTTTCGTTGAGTAATGCATTCAAATCTTTTAACTCTGAATTACAGGAACATGAAAACCGGACAAGAACGCAGACTTTCACTACTACTTTACACCAGTTTACTCCATTATTTATAACATTATTCATACAATGGCTTGCAAGCAGTTTAACACGGGGCCAGAAATAGCAAATAGCTTTGGTGGGAATAAAAATACTGAGCATTTTCAATGTTTCCTCCAGTCAGGGTGCGGAAAGCCCAGCCCATCAAGTGTCAACTCGCTTGATAGGAAATCCCAAAAAGTGAAAGGTCCGACCCAAGCCGACATGTGGAAACGTATTGCAGCCAATCGGCTCTGGAGGAAAACACTTCCGATTTCACATTTAGGAGACGGCTGGGATGAGTCATTGCGTCCTTTCGGTTATTTGTGAGGAAATGAGTAGCAAGGAAGGTTTCTGCAACCTGCGTCATAAGAATAAAAAAATGAAAAATACCCAACTTTTCTTTAATGAAAGCAAAGGCCTCTGCGAGCTGGAAAATCTGCAGGTGGGAGCACCGCCGCCGCTGCGCAGGTATAGCAGGCATCCAGGCCGCGGAGCACTCGTATCGCATCCTTAAAGCATCCTTTACACCCCGCTGGCGTAAAAACGCAGCTGAGCGCGGTTTCGCTGTGCAGGAACAGTGTTATGTGGGGATTCGAGCAGTAAGAAAATGAAGCGACTCCCTCCTCACGCAACGGCTCCATCCGATCCACGCAGCCAACGCTTTGCACAGATTTCCGCTGCGAGGGGTTGAGTTCGCATTGCTGTATTTCTTGTGGGGGGAAAAAAATCACAAGTTTTGTCACCTAAAGTGAAAGGCACTTATTAAACGGTTGTCATGTCATTAAAACATTTTGGCCCCCTGCGACCTTGGCAGACACTGATAAATGTAAGTAGCTTAGCACTGTGAAATGTTCTGAAGAAAGGCCTAAGCTACTTGAATTAATAACAATATTAGCGCTGAATGTGCTATTGAGTGTGGAAGGGCATATTGTGGGGCAAGACAGGTGCGAGGCCCAAGCGTGGAAGACGGGAACGTGCTTGGACGGTGCACCTAAACAAAGCGACGCGTGCGAACCGGAGGTGGCGGGATCGTGGCCGGGCGGCACAAAGGCGTGCGGTTCTCCAGGATTTGGCTCCGCTGTCTCTCGGGGGGTCGCGCTAACTCGCGAGAGGATCGGATAGACAATTGCATGAGGTTTATTGTTTACTGCCGTTTGGATCCTGCTCCCCTCTCCGTTCACCACGCGAGCCCAAGGGTGCCGCATACATCGAGCGGTGGTTATGACTGGCTGGCGTTGTTTGTGTGGTGGGACGTTCTCCTCCTATGTTGTCGTAGATATTCTTCATTTCTCTTGAACGCTCCTACCGGTATTTACTTCGTGTTTGCATGGCTTTTTCCTTTTTCGCAGAATGGCCGATCTCATAACCAGGGATTGCGTTGTGGGCATTTGGTTGTAGTCCGGTACCTCTGCAAATAAGTAAAAAGTTCTTTGGTTACATTTGGTTTGGGAAAAACGTACGTGGCAGCGGAACGGCCGGATTTACGAATATACGGAACGTTTTCGTAAGCTTTCGTCGCAATTTGTTCTGTGCGATCCCATTAAGCTTTAATACGAGAAGCTAAACTGCCACCGTTTGCAGACTGAAGCGCATCGCTTCGTGCAGACCGGAGTGACGTCCGAGCAGCTTTAAGTTCCCCGTTCCTCAGGACCTCCGCTGCGTCTGGCAGCTATGTTTCACTACACACGTTGCTGGGTTAAAGCCCCGTGCGATTAAAATAAAACTGCTTTGGCCGAGGAGAGGCGGCCCATGTGTCACCAAACATGATAAATCGTGCGGCTTTGGTGAGCTGAAGAAGATTGCTTTGACCTCACGGAGCCACACAATGAGGTTTAATTAAACTCCGGGCTCATGTCTACGCCGCACGACCACGGATCGGAGGCAGAAGGCTACGGATCTGTCGGCGTGGGTTAAATATGGCCAGCTGAAAGTTCTTGTTCTCTCCTGACGGAGCTGCTCCCCGCATACTGATCTCTTGAGACGTCTTAACGGTCATCTGCTCGAGTCTTCCTCCGGCGAGGGGTTCCTCGTGTTTGTGTGGAAAAGACTTCAGGTCAAAACAAGGTTCATGCAGTCAAGGTCTGGAATGGTTGGCACGCTTTGGGCGATAAAATTAAAATGAATTTAGGCGGTCGAAGGTAGCTCGGTTGTTCGAACAACTGAGTTACCTTCGACCACCTAAACACCGATTGTAGATGGCAGCTGCTCATGGGTTTTATCTTTTCCACATATTCCTCTCAAAAATGACAGGTAAGTCGAGGAAAGAGGCAATGATGTGTGCGAAGGGAGGGAAGCGGACGGGCGCTGTCTTTGCTGCTCGTATTTATTGCATCGGAAAACCTACTTGAAATGCGTCTTGAGGTTACGCGACGGCCCAGCTACAGCTACTCAATTTGCTGCGGCCGTGAGACGTAAGAACAGATTTTTTCGTGATCCTCAGACACAGCGGAACCCAAAGTGTGCACAGCCGCCAACCGTCCGACGCAGCCACGTAAACGGCACAACAACGGACGGTAAGTTTGCAAGGTCAAGACCGGGACCGGGACGCAGCGGGATGAGAGTTGGAAATGCAAGGGCTGTTTGTTAGTTGTGTTTGAATCTCCACTTTAGTGTCTGCCGCTGCTTTGGGTTGAGAGGTAACCTTGAAGGAGCGAAACCCCTGCGTCTGTCAGTGGCAGATTGAAAGTGGGTGAAAAATGACCTTTGTTACCGCAGCTGGTGCTGTCGCCGTCACCAAAGCCTAAAATGGGGACTTTGCGCGTCCTGCGGGGTTATCGTCCCCAGGATCACCGCAGTGTTGCAGAATAAACTGTGGCGATGCGGTGGGCAGAAAGCACGGACAAGTGACGCACAACCTTTATTCAAAATAGAATAGAATAGAATAAACCTTTATTATCCCACGAATGAGAAATTTAGGTATTACAGAGCTCTTATCACAAAGGGAATATAGGAGAAGAACAAGTAAGTTAGTAAGAAGGACAAGAACAAATAAGTTAGTAATCTATATACACAAATAAAATAAAATAACCCTATATGCATAAATAAGTTATAAATAAATTAACCAAGTTGGACTGCGTTGTGCAGTCTGACAGCTGCTGGTACGAATGACCTGCGGTAGCGCTCCTTCCTACACTGTGGATGATACCTGCACCGGCGATCTCAAAACACAGAAAGCGATGGCTTTCCCCACAGTTAAAACAGGTAAAGACAAAATCATTTGAAATTTGCACGTCTTCTACTGGTTGTTGTTCCAGAATTATTTTCAGACGCAGAAGTGCTTTAAAGCGAGACCCTGGGGGGCAATCGATGTCGAGCTTCACCGAGGGCGCCATAGCGAGAAGCCGACTGCCTTCCCGGCCCAAGTCGCGCTTATCGGTCCAGGGCTTCGATGCAAATGTCGCATCGATCACCTGCTGACTTTTGAACAGAAATTTGTCTGTTTTTCGTTGTTTTCTGCTGGCTCTGTAGCTTTTCTTGAGAGCGCAAGACAAGAGCAACCGCCACACTCGCGCACGGAATTACTAACAGTCCAAACATAGGCTTCCCGGAAGAACAGCGCATCTTTTCTCGGCACTTTAATTGGAAAAAAGCAAGTAAATGTGTAAAACGGGGCAACTGATGTTAACAGCCACCGTAATTCTGCTTTGCCGTGTGTGTTGGATCCAAGCCGGAAGGGAAAACAAAGCAGCGCCCAGAGCAAAAATTTCCCTTTCCATGGAATGACTTCCTGCTTCATTTCTGCGGTCTTTCCAGAATAACAGAAGCTGCATTACACATCCTTTAAGCATCCTTAAGTTTGGGTTACATTTTGCCAGATGGCGTACAGATTTCTTTTTTAAAGACAGGCATGATAAATTCTGAAATTCTTATAAATCACCGAAGCTTGGAGTTTTACCTAACAAACCAATGGCTCGGGGATAACCGGAATACAATGCGTCTCCACTTCCAGGGAAGGCAACAATATTTGGAATTGTACCGAATATGAATTGGCAGAAAAATGCTTGTTATTATAGCTGGGCGATAATGAATTTTAGAAATAACTATTATATATCCATCTTTTTTCCCAAATAAGTGCAACAAGTGGACAAATCCCTTTACCCACGCATTAAAAATGAATAATATCTTACACATTTCTACCGTGCATTCCAACAGTGAAACCCGTTTTCATCCTTTTTGCTGTTTCGACCGATGTTTCACCCCCATCTTCACCACCGTGTGTTTGAAATTCTACAAGCAGCTTCCTTTAATACCGAATCAATTTGTTTCTTATGTATTCAGCCACAGGTTTCTGGTGAGTTGGGAGATCATTTGAAGCTCTGACCAGCTTTCTGTCACAACTCAGATCCATGGAGTTATTGAAATTGTCCAGGTAAGCGGCAGTGCCCAGTCCAGGTGCTCAGCTTCACACAGAAACAACCAGCAAGGCCACTCTTACTGACCAGCCAGCCTGAGGAGAGGAGTAAAGTGACAAAACCGCAGCGTCACGCAAACACAAATACCGTGGTTTGGAATCACGAGCTGCTGCCGAAACATCTTACTCTCCATCTGTGAAACCTTCCCGATGCGTGGCGAGCCGACCGAGTTTTCCACTTGCCGGTTTCTGTTATTCTCACATCACGCAGAGGCCAGCAGACTGCATTTTTTTAAAAAAATTTGCCTTTTATTTTCATAGCAGTAGTTGTTCATACACAAGCTGTTCCCCAAAGCCCACAGAAACACATTCATTCTGTCCTGAGAAGCGACCTTAAACCTCACAGAGCCCTGCAAACGCAGCTGGTAAAGTTATATAAACATATACTGTATGTATATATTAAAACTATATATAAGTCATCTGTAATCCTGGGGGCGTCCAAAGCTCCGGGCCACACTGCCTGTTGAAGAGGAGGAATCACTGGGCCAGACAGCACATCTCACACCAAGAAAACAGTAGATCGGTCAGTCGTTTTGTGCATTCTCTATGCAGAGCAAAATATCAGCTTATGTTTCTGTATCCAAGCTAAGTTTATGCGCGACACTTCCGCGGCCCTCAGGTACCATGAGAGGGGAATAAAGTACCGCTGTACCATGGTATATTATACTCTATACTCAGCTCATAGAGTGATGATACCCTGCTGTACGCGTGGGCTTATGAGAATGCTTACCTAACACTGTCACATGCCTTGAAAATAATAATAATAATAATAATAATAAGTGTTATAGCAAACAGAATCAGATGAATCCGCCACTGATGGCTTAATATTGCTCATATAAGCAGCTGTAAAGTAGGTGAAGTTTTATTTAGTGACGGCGAGCGCGTTCGTTCAAAATAGACTCCCGGGAAATTATTACTGGAATAACGGGAATGTCGGCAGAAAAAAGCGAATTCGTGAAACGGGACGAAGTGCGCAGAAGTGCGCAGAAATGCGTGTTTGCACGATGACGGCGTGCGTGTCGAGCGCGTACTTTCCGCGCGGGCAGCACACGCAGCGACAGCGAGCGGAGGCAGCGCGTAAAAACCCCAATTCTGGGAAGGGATGGAGCGGGGGAGACAGAAGGAGGGAGGGAGGGAGGGAGAAGCGTGCGTGCGTGTGCTCATTGGCTGGAGGAGGTCGTATAAAAGAGCCGCAGAGTTCCTTTGCGCTCAGAAGCACCGCAGAGACTCCGCGCGAAGGACCAGGGCACCGACGACGCACGCACGCACGCACGCACGCATCGTGGCGAACGCGGGCCGCAACGCCGCTCCTTCCCCCTGTTTGCGCCAGTTTGTCCGCGCTGTTCCGCACCCAACGGCCGAAGATGAAGGAGAGGCGAAACGCGCAGCCGCTGGTGGCGCGATGCAAGCTGGTGCTCGTCGGGGACGTCCAGTGCGGCAAGACGGCGATGCTGCAGGTTCTGGCCAAGGACTGCTACCCCGAGGTAGGCGACCCCGCCGCAGCCCGCAGCCCGCACTCCGCAAAGCGCACCGCACCGTCCGCTCCTGTGCGCCGCGGATGCTGCGTTCTTTTTTGAAGGCTCGCACCAAACGTTGTACCGTTTCATGCTGGAGGTAAATAAGTAAGAAGTCTAAATTCGTAAATAAATAAGAGGGATGGATGCTTTTGGCCACGCTGGACTGTGCGCTCGTAAACCCAGCGCCGTCCAGCCCGAGACCATGCAGTCCACAGGTAGCCTCTGGCTTCAGCGCAAGTCGACCACAGCCCGGTTCAGTTTGGTGCTGGTTCACATCCTGCCATGGGCATTTTTTAAATTAAATTACAGTATAAATGGGTTCCCTGCACCTTTGGCTGAGGCCCACTGGAACAGCGTGGAGATGCTTTTCCTTCATGGCCTTCCTAGTGGCTCCCCATCAGTTCCACGCCTGACGCTTTTCACAGTTCTCACCAAACTGTTGCTTCGTGCCTTGTCTGTCGGAACGCTTACGTTGTGACGGCACTGAACAGGTTGCGATGTTGTCCCCAGACGTACGTGCCGACCGTGTTTGAGAACTACACGGCTTGCTTGGAGCTGGAGGAGCAGCGAGTGGAGCTCAGCCTGTGGGACACATCAGGTGAGCATCTTCAGGTAACACGTACGAATGTTACGGTGCTTTCGTAAATCTGTTTCTGCTGCGTTTAGTGATCGCAATTGATGCAGCGCAACTTTGGAAGTTGCCTTCATCTTGAGAACATCAGCCACGTTCTTACTTTCTGCTTTCATGTCGGGTTCTGTCATTCCCAGTGGGCTCATTCATACCTGCAGCTGGTAAAATGGCTTGAGAATAATAAACGGGGGGGGGGGGTGTGATACAGTTTAGAAACAGCCACCCCATCCCTACGTCCTCCGGCTGTAGCTTACGGGACAGTCAAACCAAACCAAGAAAAGAGTGACTGTGTATCTGGATTTGAACTTCCATACGCGCTCAAGCCGACTGAGCGGATATGTGGGTTTGCAACCTACCGCAGCTTTCTTGGGAAATACAGCAGGTACCCACCTTAGGGACTTTTTTCAGAAGGAGAGCTAGCAAGACAGTACAAACTGTGCACCGAAATGATGTCAGATAGTACTGCTCCATGTGCTTGAACATCCTGCACAAGATCTGGCTGGGGTTTTTTACTGTTTCCTTTTTTGCAATGGGTCCTAAATAGTACTGCCGTGCACAGACGCGTGCATGAGGTGACCCAGCTCACCAGAGGGAAGCGACGTCTGTCAGTCTTGGTCTCGATGAGCCAAAAGGGAAAGACATTTTGCAACAGTGCAAAAAAAACCCTGCTGTTGCCTCCCACCCTGCAGATCTGTCCAGCTACTGAAACTAACATGCATTTTAAATAATTTAAAATCTACTTTTCTTCGAAATGATGTGCAGCTTGGGGAGAACACACCGGCAAATGGAGGGATACAGATCAGACATGTGATTTTCAGTGGTCGCTTGGCCCAATACGACCGCTTGCCTCTAAACGTTACGTTTAGTCCCACGTAGAATGTGAGGTTTTGTGTATCTGCAGTATTGCTGTTGTTGTATAACAAAGTTTTTGAGCAGAAAACCACCTTTTCGGTCTCAGTTAAGGTTGTGCCCTGTTTGAAGCTGACTTTGGGTTTTTGTGATTTTTTTTGGCGTTTAAGGACTGCCAGGTACAGTTACATCAGCAGTGCTGTTGAGATCGAGGCAGGGCATGCAGAGCCCCGAACCAATAAATGTGCTCCTAAAATAAAATGTTGTGCTCAGCCCAGCAGGTAATGTGGTTAGGGCTCTCACCTTTAAGGCCCCCATTTAGAATCCTGCACCCTTGACTGAGGTTCTTATCCTGAACTGAAGCACTAAGAAACTTAAAAAAAAAAAAAAAAAAACTTAAAGTTAGCTTTGAATGTTAAAGACCATGAATGAAAAGGGGAGTAAACATTACAGATGTTTTGCTGATAAAAAAAAAAATGGGATAAACAGCATATGTCTAGTATTTCTATGCCCGCTGCATGTAAATGAGGTCCAGGAAACGGTTGTGGCTCCCTGGCTTGCTTTTGTGAAAACCCAACCGCAGGTTCCTGCACAGCGGTCAGTAGAGTCGATGGCGTGCGAGGCATTCACGTCTCCTGCTTTTCCCATTAGCATTAAAGCATTATTATTATATACATATTAATACGTACAGCATGGTTTCTGCACATTTCTGCTCATAAGCAGTTTTCATTTACTTTATTTTTGTTTTTAAATAGTTTTCTATTGTTTCAGTATAGACAGTGGAAGGACAATCTCATCAGAAGGTTTTGTTAGGAAGAGGCTTCCTTTTAAGCTCCGCTACGTTCAAAATGCTGCTTCTACAGAACCTTTTACTTAACAAATGCCATTGGTTTGTACGGTGCAGCGTTTGTTAACATTTGTTCTGCTGACCGCTCATTCCTTGAGCTGCGATGTGTTTTTTAATGAGCCAAATCGATAAGGTTTAGGGCTGCTGGAGGTCAACTTGTTGTGTAGCACGATGCTAGAATGAATAAAAATTTGTTTTAGTTACTCTTTTATTTAAATGAAATAGTACAAAAAGACTTTCTGTAACAGCTGACAAGAATTTTTCAGTTTATAGGGCCTTACATAGTTGTAATATCATTCATTAACTTGAGCATTATTTTTAAATGTAAAAATACATTTGGAAAAGCACCTCTTTTTCAGCTTCTCCAAGTGTTCCTTGACTAACACAGGATAAAAAAATTGTACCCACCTCCCATGTTCAATTCACCTTTACTTCTATATATATATAAATAGTTAAATAGTTAACAGCTGCTAGAAGTGGAAAAACACTTGAGGCCGTTTTTTTTATTTTTTTTTATTTTGTCAGTTTCAGATTTATCCAAATTGTTGACCATTTGGGTTATTCCAACCACTCCGCTTCCTCCACTTCCTTCTGTCCCGGATAGGAATCGCACAAAGTCCAGTTTGGCGGTATGTGTTTCTGAGAGAACCTCGGTTGCTGGATGAGTTTGTAAATCTTTGCGCATGCATGTTCTCTCTCGCTGTCGTACACCGTGAGCACTGTCTCCTGATGGGACGTGAAAATAAGAGAGTCGTGTCAGATGGTAGAAGGTTCAGAAGTGTGCCGGGCTGAGAACAAAAGTAATAAACAGGAAAGGAATAATGTTTAAATATTTTTATCAGAAACTGCTTGTAAGGGGGGGTGCACTGGGATTCTCCAACCCTGCCAATCTTGTTGTCTCTGTCTGTGTAATAGTTAATGGTAGAGAAGAAGGCTGATGCAGCATCCAGACATCACTGTGACCTTGGCTTCCTTCCTAACCCTGTAGGAATCATCTAACTAGAAGCATTTTCAAACCTTACATAACTTTAAACATCGGGCCTCTTCCTTGTGAGTCATGAGTCTCAAACTCTTGGAGGAATATGTCCAGTGGTTTTTTTCTTGTTTTCTGTGATTACTCAGTACATTTGCTTTTGTATTTTGCACAACCCGGCCAAAAAAAAGGCACCGCCTGGACTTAACTTAGTGTTGTGATCTGGGGTTGCTTCAGTTGCTCAGGTCTAGGTTTAGCAGCATTATGTGCCCAAAAAATGAGGTGAGCTGACTACCTGAATATACTGAACGAGCAGGTTTTTCCATCAATGGATTTTTTTCTTTCAAGATGACAATGCCAGGAGTCATGGGGCTCAAACTGTGAAAGAGTGCTTCAGGGAGCATTCAGGGACATCATTTTCACACATGGATTGGCCACCACAGAGTCCAGACCTTAACCCCATTGAGAATCTTTGGGATTTTTTGCTGGAGAAGACTATGCAACTGTCTCATCATCGATGCAAGATCTTGGCGAAAAATGAATGCAACTTTAAACAGAAATAAATGTTGTGACATTGCATAAGCTTATCGAAACAATGCCACGGCAAATGCATGCCATAAACAACGCTAAATGCGCTGCAACCAAATATTAGTGTGTCACATTTTTATTTTTTTTTTTTGGCTGGGCGGTGTATATTGTGTGGAATAAAAAAAGTTGCTCTTTGAGCCTTGTATCTTGACAGGCATTCAAATGTTTTACTGCAGTGTTTAAGGAGACCTGAAATGCAAAGACTAAATCTGTAGCATTCATTTTGTGGGCCAAAAACAGTGCTTGGAATTGTTTCTTCCCACTCTGTTTGCTGAAAAACCCCTGGCTTCTTCATGTACTATTGAGCCCAAATGCTAAAGCTGGATGTATCTCAAGATTTTGCAAACTGTTTGCTGGATGGCGATTTTGTGTGGCCGTTATGAAATAATAAATAGATCTTCTAAAGGAATTACAGCATCATGAACAATTTGGTTAGGGCATTGAGGTTGTGTTGGATGATGATGATGATGATGATGATGATGATTGAAGCTGCCCATTGGATCAAAACCCAAATCACCATGAAGAGGAAAGCCCAGATAAAGCCTGCATCAGGTCAGGGTCAGAAGTGGCCACCTCCCCTCCTTATCTCCATGTCTGACAGTATGTTCGTGGAGGTCATTACTCGAAATGTAGTAATAAGTTAGTGTAAGTATACGAAAACCAAAATGCAGGCAGCAGTGCATTTTTAATGAAAAAAAAGTCCTTGGAGTGCAACAGTACCATAGAAATGTACCGTGCAGTGTAGCTTAAACCCGCAACAAGAAACGTCTGGCTGTAATGTTAAAGTAAGATCTTTAGTTTTTGTGGGCCTTCTGTCCTTCCTCCTTGTATTACACACAGCACTGTTGTGCAAAAATTGTAGGGCAACAGGGCCGGAGCATCTCCCATCGCCTTCTCCTCTAATGGCTTTACTCAGCTGCTCGGCCTTTTCAGAGCTCTGCTCGGTTTTTACAGCTCTCGCTGAAGGCACCCCTTGCTGACTGATCTGCGAGGCCACGTGAGCTGCACGGCAGGCCGAGTCCGAGCAGTCGTGTTGCCCAAGCGAACCGATTTGTGCGTTTAGCCTGGCCGCCCAGCCCGTGCGGGCATGCCCGAACATGCCGGAGACAAGTCGGCACATGTTGCGTATTTTACTCTGGTTCAGGTGATCGGGACAATGTGAGTTACCGTATTAAATTATGCCCAAGCAATAGTTTGGAATGAAGGACTATCATGACTACTAAGCATTTGTTTACATCCAGGTTGAATTTTGTCCTGTTATTTCAAATGCAGTGCTTTATAGGACGTGTATTTGCGTTGGTTTTGTTGATGGTTGTTGGCTATTTAAAGCCTTACAGAGTGTTTGAATTGCTCTGGTGTGAGATGATCTGTTGCTTGACAGTTCTGTAACAAAAGGCAAGCCCTGTAGTCACACCACATACAGCTGGTATTCTGGGAACTGTACCACTGTGCACCTTTATCTGCTGACCTCCTAGCAGGAGAATCGCCTTAGGGCGGAAACCCTTTGCCATGAGAATGGGGATTCCATCTGGGAGCCGTGTGGGAATCTGAACAGTGTCCCATTATAGCGGAGATCAGGGGGCCATGTCAGGGCACGTTGCCATTTCTATTGTCCCAGAAGGTTTGCTGGCTTCTGCTTCTTCGCCTCCTTTTGGCCTTTGTTCTATTTTGCTCCACAGCTGTCCTTGGCTCTCATTGCCTCTTGCGTGTACTTGGGGAGCCAGAGGAATGTACTTTAATCTCCAAGATGATTTAAAGGTGTAATAAGTGCTGTGCCAGGAAACTTACCAACAACTGGGTGTTGGGAGCCATTCGGCAGCGAGACTCTCCTCTCACGTGTACTGTGACCGTGTGCTAGTCTAGCAGCAGAGGTGGCAAAGTGTGAGTGTGTGTGTGTGTGTGTGAGAGAGAGAGAATAGGAAGACTTGTGCATGCTTTACCTTAGCAGCTATGCTTTGCCAGCTAATAACAAAACAAAATATAAAAATATGCTATAAATTTCCACTGCACCGCACTGCCTGACTCTTATGCGACATTCAGGCGGCCAACAAGAGTGTCGCTGTTTTAAAAGTCATCACATTATGACGGCAAGTGCCACTAACCTGGCTTTTGAAGTTATCGAGAACAATACGCCCTGCTGTAGTCTGTTTTTAGCAGGATGAACACTGACGCCTCCCCCGTGTCAGTCGGTTATACAATGGCCCCATTTCTCTTACTCTTCCACTGCCCTGCAAAGGAGCACCATGGCCATGAATCAGCAGAGCTGTTCCCATTTTTGTGTGTGTGTGTGTGTGTGTTATTCATTTTTTTCTATTGCTGCATATTGAAAGCCTTCAGACTGTCTGCCAGCATTGCTATGGAGACACAAGTGAGGCACTGACTCAAATCTTTTGTTTAGATTATGAGATGTACCCAGGAATGGTTATGTTCACTGTGTCACTGTCAGTCATTTTAAAATCCTATTACTGTGATCACTATGAAGACAAGTCAGGGCGGTGCCAACCTTTCATTGCCTGGAAAAAGTACTGGGCTGTCACTGTGGCCTTTATTTATTTATTTATTTATTTATTTATTTTACTTGTTTGCATCCACTCTCTATTTGTACACTATTCATGTGTTAATAGTGGTCTGTCTGTCTATTTTTGCTTTGACTGAAGGAACATGAATCTCAGATTCTGTAGAAACGTCTGCTTCTCTTTACATTGGGATGTGTTTTTTTATTTTATTTTTTTTTTTCAATTAAAATCGATTCACTTGGAAAAAATGCATTGGCATTGCTCATGTCTTGTTATTCAGAGTAAAGTTGTGCAGCATTTTTTTGCTGAAGCCACATTGGACTTCGGTAGCAGTGAACCAGAGCTGCTGAACTTGCATGTTGTGTTTGGCTGCGAAACGGTACAATTTCCCGAGCAGCATATTTTATTTTAAACAAGATTCTCTCACTAAACAGATGAATCATATTAATACAGCAGTACTGAAACTCTCAGACCACTGGAAAGCCTTCTCCATTGAGTCATTTGTCAGATGGTGTTTTGCTGAAGTTTTCAGTGTTAATGGGGGTTTCCAGTATACTCTGTTCAGAATTTACACCTACCTGCACAAACTTCCTGCTGGATGTTCTTTGAAATGGAAACTGGAACCAAACAGACTGTGGACTTTAAAGCTATTATGAAGCACCTGTGAGAATTTAAAATTGTCATAAGTTCTGCCATAATCACAGTTCATAGTAAAGAATTTAAAAGCAGACATGATATGCAGTGAGGAAGCAACATTTCTCACTACCTTTGCAGATGTTTGAGGTGCTCCAGATACTGCAGTAGGTCTTTGAGACGATACACTGTCTGTGCTGTATCCTTTCACATTACATGACCAAAAGTATGTGGACACCTGAGCATCACCCCTACATGTGCTTGCTGAACTTCCCTTTCCAAACCCATGGGCATTAATATGGAGTTGCCCCCCCTTTGCTCCTATAACAGCCCCCACTCTTCCGGGAAGGCTTTCCAACACATTTTGGGAATTTGTTGCCTTTCGGCCACAAGAGCATCGGTGAGGTCGGACGAGAAGACTTAGCTCGCGGTCAGCGTTCCAGTTCATCCCAAAGGTGTTCAGTGGGGTTGAGGTCAGGGCTCTGTGCAGCCACTGGAGTTCTTCCGGACCAACCTGGGAAAACCATGAGTTCATGAAGCTCGCTTTGTACACGAGGGGCCACAGTCATGCTGAAGCAGAAAAGGAGCTTCTTCTTCCCCAAACTGTTGCCACAAAGCTGGAAGCACACATTTGTCTAGAATGTGTTTGTATACCATGTGGGTGCGGCTGAAATAGCTCGGCTCAGTCATTACAAGGGGCGTCCACATTATTTTGGCCATGTGGTGTAGCTAAGAATGGCTTAGAGCCTCACGATATCCTAACAAATGCTCAATAAAAATATAGATATATTATTTTTCTCCACACACAGTTTTACTGCTTCCCCTGTGAGTATTGTCATATCTCTGGAGGTGTGCTGGTCTCCGTGCAGCCCTGAGCTACGGTGGAGTGTGTGCTGCCCAGAGCTCATACACAGTAGTCATGTGAGATGGCGCAAGTGGGGTTCTGGACATTTCCGGAAGTGCACTGCTGCACATGATCAACGTGTTCAAACACATTCCACAATCCTTTGACTGATATTGACAGCCTTTCTCAAGGTCAGGAGGCTTTTATGAAACTCTTTCTCTAGATTCACTGGAAAACTCAGTTTAAATTAAGTGGCTGTTGGGTTCCTATGGAAAGAGAATGAACAGAGCTAAAGAGAGGTGTGTGTGTGTGTGTGTGTGTGCGCGCGCAGGCGTGCTAATGAAGGGATTTCTCTATCAGTGGGTGGATGGGTGGGTGGGTGGGCAGCCGCATCGGGAGATGATTTCGATCGGTGGGTAAGGGAAGCCTATGCGGAGAGGTGGGTGGCAAGCAGGACACAGACGGTGCTTTCCAAGGCTGTTGCTGTGGTAACCGGGCAACTGCCAGTGCAGTGCATGTGGGGGACGGGACACCTTATTTTAAAGATCTGGCGCGAGTGGGAGCAGACACGGGCCCCCGGCTGCTCAAACCTATTGTGTAATCCCCTGCTCGAATGCGTGGTTGAGGGGGTGGCTTGCTGCCTCTCCCGGAGTCCCACTGGGGGAATTCCTGGCGTCGTGGCGATAAGGAGGAGAGGCGGCCGCTTCCGGGCCGGACCCGATCCAGGCTTTATCTGGGCTTTCCTCTTTGTGACGAAGGCTGGGTGAGGTTCTTGACTCAAGTGCTCCCCTTGTCGCATCTTGCTTGAATGACTCTCAAAGGAAATGCAATCCGAGGTTCGCACCCAAGCAGCGCTTTCTGGCTTGTGTCCTTCTGCCACCCGAATGTCACGGTGTGACCGGTGAGCCTGTCTGCTCCATCTCTTACCCTTAATTTGTTCCCTAGGTTCCCCATATTATGACAACGTGCGACCCCTGTGCTACAGTGACTCTGACGCGGTTCTCCTGTGTTTCGATGTCAGCCGTCCAGACACCATTGACAGCGCGGTGAAGAAGGTAATTCAACTCTCGAAAGACAATTTTGCTGCCACGGGAAGTCTGATAACTGGCTTCTTGAGTCACGCCTGCTCTGTTCATAGGCACTCAGCCCTTCCCTGCTGGTCCTCCGTGGCTCACATCACTTTAAATGAGTGTAATGAATCCTACCCGTTGCAGATAAGGCGGATTTCTATCTTTGCAGTTGAATGGAGAGACCTTTTGCCATCGTGAATTTGTAATGCATAGGAACACGGCCATTAAAGTAAGAGGCCTATTAAATAAAGAGGCTTTTAAATTAACGTCTGAATTTACAATTGACTGCAACATACAGGCCGGCAAGTGGGAAGTTGATTTGCCGGGGTTGGGTGTTGCGTTCCCACGCGGTGCTTTTCATCTGTGACCACGAGAATGCCTTTGTCTGCTCTTTTGCTTTTTTCCTCCCCCCACTTATCATTTTTTAAAAATTTTGCTGTTCAAATTTTAGGTCTTTGTTACTGTGTTGTTTAGCCAATACTTATCCAAAGCAGCTTATGTTTTTGGCCTGTTTGTAAAGATGTTCGCCTTGTTCAAGGGTATTTCTTTAGCAGCAGGGATTGGAGTTTGACCCAGCAACCTACAGGTTATGAGCCCTTCACCTTAACTACAACACTGCACTTTTAGGTCTTGAAAGTACGTGTTGCCACGTCTTGCGTGCATTCACCCGGCTGTGTTTGGTCCCTGTAGTGGAAGACAGAAATCTTGGACTTCTGTCCCAACACTCGCATTCTTCTTATCGGCTGCAAGACAGATCTGCGCACGGACGTCTGCACGCTGATGGAGCTGTCCAACCAGAAGCAGACACCCATCTCCCATGAGCAGGTTGGGCCAGACTGCTTTCACTTTGTGCACTTTTGATGTTTTCATTGACTCTTGCCTGTGCGTTTTATTCTTATTATCTCAGCAAAGCCTTGACTTCTAATGACTGAAGAGCATAGAGTAAAATCTGGCCGTCTCTATTGTTCCTGCGCTTCAGGGCTCAGCCCTGGCCAAGCAGCTGGGTGCCGAGGCATACCTGGAGTGCTCTGCCTTTACCTCGGAGAAGAGCATCCACAGCGTCTTCCGCACGGCCGCGTTGGCCTGCCTCAACAAGCTGCACCCCAACGGCAAGCCCAGCCCGACCCGCCGCTTGTCCAAGAGACTGCTGCACCTGCCCAGCCGCTCCGAGCTGCTCACATCCACCTTCAAGAAGGAGAAGGCCAAGAGCTGCTCGGTGATGTGAGCAGGGTGTATGGTTGGGCGCTAGTGCTTGGCTTCATCAGCAACGAAAGACTCCCTCGCAAACCCCACCTCAAATTCCAAAACCTAGAAGAAAAACTGGACACCCATTGCCCATTCTGTCTTTACTTTTCCAGTTCATATCCTCATGTTGGGGGCCTGGCTATTTATTTCTATTTATTTGCTTTAGTTTGTATTTCATTGTCACAGTTTTAACCATGTTTTGCAGCCACCATTTAATAAAAAATGTGTCTGCCATGGGATTTACACACCCACTCGCCAAAATCAGAGAGTAATGCTTTAAGTGAACTTTGGGTAGATATTAACATTTATACTTGAAAGTCAGTTTGGTATGGACTTGGTGGTGTCCGCTCTTGTAATCTGACATTTTGCTTTTTTTTAATGTAAAACCTTATCTCCTAAACACAGAATATGCCCTGCAGGTACCACCGAGTAGTCTGGTGTGGGTGTTTTGTTTGATTTACTCCATGACGTTGCCCTAGTTCAGCTATTGCGGGGCTGGCTATTTAGAGCTAGAGGAGTTAATGTTACCGCTTTACATGGATACCAAAAACCCAGACGCAGTCTGTGATTTACGCCATGCTGCAAAATGGTAAAAACTGCAATATGCAATCTGGGGGCAGAATTGGTGAAGCGTAAAACAACCTTTACCCGAGGCTCGTCGTGTGTTGGCCAGGCTTCTTTCCATTTATAGGACCACGCAGATGTGGTTTACATCCTACCTGCATGGCTCACTTGGGAGAGATGATGAGCATCACTGTACCAGCATTGAGACTCGCCAGCAATGGTGAATACAGCTGTTGACGTGGCTTTTACCCTGAGCGGGGACAACTATACACCAGCCGCTTCGCATGTCGGGTCGACTCGGATCGCTTGGTCCAGATGGAGAGACTCGTGGAAGTCAGAGGTGGGAATGAGGGAACACAACCAAACAGAATCTTACGTGATGGTGGCACTGTCACTTTTTTTTGCTCAGTATTTGCTACATGGCTCTGCACGGATCACGCTGGGAGCTTTTTGGCCCTTTGACAGCTTTGTGTTTCACAGAACATCAAATGAGGGGATGGCAGGCAAGGCTTTAAATCCATCTCCCAACGGAAAGGGAATTGTTAGATGTTCTGTACTGGATTATCTTCAGGGCCGGGCTGTAGAGGGGTATGATCTGAAGCTACGTCCTGAAAATGTTTGTGTTTGTCACACATGCGTCACACACGACCATTAGGATTTGTGTAGTAGATTATTCCTTATTGTTTTCATCTCTGAATTTAAAAAAAATTTTTTTTGGTAACAGATACTGTAAAACACTCCAGTCATCTGCAGAGATGCGATGAAGCTGGTTATTGTGTGTATTCATACACTGGAATAATTGTTAATGATGGATGGATGATGTATTTGAAAAAGAGGCAACTGAAATAACTTGGAATTAGAGATATTAATTTTTAGTTGAACCGTCTTCCCTCCTGAATTGGTAACTTTTTTGTTTAAATTGAGCGCTCGCTTGAGGGTGTTTATTGGTGCGGCTGCGTTTCCTGAAATTCAAATCTGTTACCTTCTTGTCACTTTATCTTCGCCCCCTCCATGCGTATTTTCGTTGATATGTTTGTTTTGGGGCAAGGAAACGGGGGATGGGGTTATTTGGGGGAGGGGGGGGGGGTGCAGAAAGAGGGGGCTTGTGGGGGGTTTGGGGACAATGTAATACAGGCTGGTCCTGTCCAAAGTTACTTTACCTTTTCAACTTTTGAGCTCAAGTCATTGCTTGAAATTTAATTTCCTTTATTTTTTAGTTTAATCTTGCACTGGAATTCTCAGTATTTGGCGCTGTTGACAGCTTCTTGAGCATGCAATTTCAGGAAATGACCTACAGAGGTAGTAGTCCTTTGGTAATGCACCAAATGACTCTGTTTTGGCCAAAACTGCTGAAGAAAGGGGTGGCCTGGCAGTGGCCCTTGGTTACAGGGAGTGTTTTGTGGTTTAACAGAGAGAATCTCTGAGGCATCTCACCTTTTCTTTGAAGCATCCTAAATAAATGGCTGAAAAGTCGAGGAATAGGGCAAAATCGAAATATTTTACTTGCATGACTGGTGTGTGGCCCAAATCCAAGTATGTGGGAAAGTTTCAGAACACTCACTGAAGAGACAGCCATTGCCTAGAAGTTGGCACCTTAAAGCTCGATGAAAGTTCTTGTCAGCAAACCTGGTTGTACATATCCTGTTTTATATTCTTTGTAAAACTTATGAAAGAACACGGTAGGGAAACGAAATCAAATTAACACAAAAGGGGGAAAAAATGTGTCATGTAAAAAGCTTGAACTTATTTATTAATAAATCATCAAAGGTTAAATGTTCCTGTTTTTATTTAACATGTACATTTGTAACAGTTTAAATCTATTTTTTAAATGCACATTTTGAGACATTCTCCTGTCTTTTTATGTCACCTAATTTTAATAAAGCTTATTCTGTTCTGCACCTGCTGGCCCACGACTGTTTTGTGCTCAAGCGAATTTACTCCTTGCTGGCTTCTGTAGGTGTTGTGGTGAACGGCTTAGTGGCGACCATGAGGATGAGGACTGAGCTCATCGCGTGCGTCTTGAGGCTCCCGGCCGTGTGTGCTGTCTCTCCTTCTACTTGTCTACGAGTTGGCGTGAAGGTTGAAGGAGGTCTTGGACTCAGACCTTCTTCTACACCACAGAGATGGGTGGTAGAAAACAAATGGTCAGCTTGCTGTAAATGAAGCTAAACGGAGCACCGCGATGAAACAAATGCTCTTTAGCTGTGACTAGACAATTCTGACCTTTGAATTTAAATGTGACCAGAATGTTCCAGAAGGATTCGTGCTCCATCAGTCGGCATTTTCCCTCCATTTCGTCTCTGTTCTCCTGTACCTGCTGGCATTAAGTTTAAGTCTCTGCCTACAAGGCAGGTTAAGGACTACAGGCAGTCCCCGGGTCACGTACAAGATCCATTTCCAACTCTGTCTTTAAGTCCAATTTGTAGGTAAGTCGGAATGGGTACGCACGGTCCTTATTCAGCGTCAGTTAGCCAAATGTTTGTCTTAATATATAGTATATATTTTTACCTTTCTATGTGTATAAAACAATAGTGGCGCATGTGTTTCTTTAAAATTGTTCCGATCGTTGACCAACCGTAGCTTTTCCAGTGACCGCTGGCATTTCGCTTCTTTCCGATGGCTTTATTATTTCCACTTTATTGTCACCCGGGATAGTTTTGCTTTTCTTTGATGCATCACCAGCACTTGCATCGGATTTACGCTTTAGCGGCTTGGTTACAAGGGTAAATAAAAGAAAAACCGAAGCCAAATACACGGTGTCAACGGCAACGTGATCCGAATTAAAATGGCGGACGTTGTGGCCTTCCGCACATCATCTGAATTTTACAAAATCTTTACTTCTTATTTTTTCACTATCAAATTTTTGCAAATCTCCAAAAAAAATTTCCAATATATTTATTGAAAAAAATCTGTGTAAACGTGGACCTGCGCTGTCCAAACCTGTGTTGTTCAAGGGTCGACTGTATGTACGTCCTTTATCGCTCATGAGATCCAGTTTTGTTTACTATAAGTTGAACCTCATTTTGGGGAAGCCATCTCCCGCACACATGAACGTAAATGTAGTTTCTCCTCATTACCTCTGTTCCGATATCCCAAGTTCAGGGCTTCTTTTCCTTTGAGGCATGGATCTGACCTGTTGTGTGACTCCGCTGTCCACCACAAGACCTTTCGCAGGATAGCCGGTTTGCAGAACATCTGATCCCTATGACGGGGCCTAGAGATCAAGGATTTGTTTATATACTGGAAGGCCTGACAACAGCCTGAACTAAAAAAATGCAGATAACAATAAATAACACTTATATGCTTCTGCAAAATAAAGCAAAAAATCCGCCAGCTGTAGCTGCACAACCTGGCCTTCACGCAGCACTTGAGGTTCAGCAGCGCGTAGCTCTTCATTTCGGCAAAACACCGAAGCTGAACGCTGCCCAGACTCGCGCAGGTAGTGCAGCACCAGACTGGCGATTTCCGAGCCTAGACAAGTTGTGGGTTGTCTACATGCGGTAGCAAGCAGCGAAGATGCTCTGGATGTTCCCCGTGCAGGCGGACAATAACGGCCAAAGGTTCGGATCCACGGCTCATATTTCTTTTGCAAACCGCATTAACTGTTTGCTGACCGGACCTAAGAAAGTGTTTGAAATTGTGTAATACGTCGGCGGAAGAGACGGTTGTCTTGTCGGCTCCGGTGGCTTTGTTAGCCTGAACGCTGAGCTGGTGTTCTCCCCAGTTTGTCCCCTTAATCTCCCAAACCCTGGGAGAAGAAACTTGGAAGAGCTGCTAGCAGCCTTGCTTTGGATGACAGCAAGAGCTGGGGGAGATGCCAGGGGAGCACGAGCCTTTTTTAAGGACCACTGGAGCGTCCTCTCCGCTAACTCGTAGATACACGCAGACGCTTACGAAACGCTCCCCGAACAAGACGTGAGGGACGTAACGCAGTCGCACGCGCAGATGTAACAGGAAGGAATTCGGGTAAAGCTTGTTCATGTGGTGAGATGTGTGCCACCCTGCCTCACTGGCAGCAGCTTGCAGCCCACATCTGGGTGCACACACAGCATCTGGAGGGGTATCATGAGCAATCTGCCATCTGAGAGAGATGGCCTGCCAGCAAGCGCTAGGAGGAGGTGAGAACTAGTGTGCTCCACCAGGACCTTCTGTGGTGCCACCTACACACACTCACCTTCTGCAGCTGGCAGCCTGCACCCTGTCCCTTGGGTGAAGGGGTGTGAAATCCTTATGGTGGTCTCATGCCATTTCAACACAGGTAACTCACCTGGACATGGGGCTTTGAGACAGGTGTACATTTTGGACATCAACATGGTGGGCAGATTCCATGCACAGATTTATATGGGAATAACCATCCTCATTTAAATTAAATTAAAAATACTCAATTTTTTTCTTTTAAATATTTTCCTTTCTTTTACCTGTTCAAGTTAACCAACCAATCCCTGTAAATGCACTTACTTCTCTTTAACACAATTGTCACGGATAGGAAAATGTGGACAAAATGCTTTTGGAAGATGCCTTACTGTCATAATGTTTTGTATGTTTTACGCAGCATTTATTCTCCTCGATGAGCCGGGCTACAAGCTTGTGTGAGATTTAATGTCGTGGAATCGTACTGTGCAAATTTCTCTTACAAATTCAGACAAAATCACTCTAAGGTGTGAATTCTGCGAATGATGATGCCCAAAACTTCACCTCAAGTTGACCGAGACGCTGAATACAGAAATGAGCACGCGAGAATCCACACAGAGTAAAGGAGTGTAAATTTGCTGCAAAAATGGAAAAGCTTAGAGGATTAACACACACACACACACACACACACACACACACACACAAAAACAGAGCTGTAAATGGGCTACGTACGCCATCAGTCTCTTAAAATTAGGCCAACATCTGGGCAGACATAGATAGCGAAATGCTCCATCAACCATGGGTGGTGCCTCCAGGGCACGGATGAGGCCTATTGGTAGCGGCACAGATGAGCGAGCATTCGGATTCGGGCCCTCCGCTCTCCCTCCGTTGCTCTTACCGCACGGTCCCTGCACTTAGGTCCCTTATGCATTTGCATCACAGGTTACGTCTTGCCCGCTCTTTGCTTAAACTGCTGTGACCGCTGCGGGGCCGGGCGAGTGCACCCGAACGCCAGGTCAGTCTCATCCCAATTTACACTGCTGCCGCTGCGCCGAAGACAACTCGCTTACCTGTGCGGCATTGCTGCCTGCAAATAGAAAGAACAAAGCGTTTGGGTGTAAAAGATGACCGGCAAGTGTGACATATTTGGCTTGTTATTCGCCCACCGATTTGTGTCATCGCGGGTTGGTAAAACAACCCGGAAAGGCACAAAATCGGCTTAGAAATATCAACAAGGCGACGAGCCCACGAACCCAAAAACGCACCAAGAAACGGTTCATTTGAAAAGATCGATGTGTGCACACTCACCCCAGTAGGTCATTTGTATGTAAAATAATTCATTAGAACTTGGGCAATTCACAGCGGATGAAAACATCAGATAAATTGAAACAAAGGCATGAATAATATCCCGGCAAATAAGAGGACTTTTCCCAGCATTTTGGCAAGCGATCTGTAAAGTCTAGACAAAGGGTTTGTTTTTTTTTTTTTCTCAGCCCTGGATTTAGGTAGAAGGATGGGGGCTGGGGACGGACGCTCGGCGCGGCCTCGACCGGAGGAAACCGCAAAAAGCCTCGCTTCGTTTCGATGTGAAGAGGAGGGAGAGTCGGAGGCCCTGCCTCGGACGCTGCCCTGCGCTGCCGCCTCATCGGGAATGCGGGAGAGCACTGGCAGCAACACACGCCGTGCGGCCGGCGGCGTTCCCTCGCTTCCCTTTCGTGTGTTCACCTGCGCCGCTGTGTGCAGCGCACCTGCTCTTGTCGGTCAGAGTCAGCAAAGAGCTGCCACGCATTTATTTATTTTCCTACTTATTTAAAATTGACATTAAATTGCTGCCGAAAGCAAGCGGATGCCCTGCGTCGGACGGGCATGTCTGCGTGCTCCAGGCTGGCAGGTGAAGCGCACTGACTGCTTCCGACGTGCACCCCGGCGTCACTTCGGGGTTCGCGGCCTCGGAAGAGACGAATATTAATGATGCGGGCAAATCTGCTGCATGGCGGCCGATAATGGTTTTGACGCCATTGCTCTTATAAAGTTATAATGAAAACGTATTAAAAATGCTTTTTATTAATACTCTGACATTCCAGGGTTGAATTTAATTGCGCAACTTTCCTGTTTGCATCTGCGCGCTGCCTGACGTGAGGAATTTTTATTAGAGGAATACCACATACGGCCAAAATCTGAAAATCGAAAATAGAATTGTTAGTCAGCACAATGCATTGAAGTCGAATTGAAAATACATGAAAGAAATGGTGAATTGGTATTATTTTGTGGTTTGTCCTTGTTGCTTGGTAACTTAGCAGAAGGGGAAGCTGCATAATACAGTACCTTTGCATTTGTCATTTAGAAAGAGCGCCTGCAGCATCTGGTTTGGGATGCCGCCCTGTGCAAATATTACCTTAACACCAGAAGAAGCAGAATTTAAAACCTATCATTATGGCCAATAAGGTCATTTAAGCCACTTACATTCGGGTGGAGTTGACGCCGCCGTGGCGAAAGTAATACCTGCTGCCGCTACCGCGGTACAGTTTTCTCCGTGTTAGTGGCGGCAATTGTCTTAGTTTTGTATTAACTCTTATTTTAATACACTTTTCCAGTACATTTTCCACATGCTTTGAAGTGTTTACAAAACTGTGCCCGATGTTCTAAAATTGATCGATTCGCCTTGTATTGTATTTTCAATGTGAAAAATCACATTAAAAAACGAGCGCTTGAAAGGAGCGAAAACAATTTGTCCGGTTTTGCGAACAGATAATGGCCGAGAGTGGAAACCGTGTACAAAAATGTGACACCGCAGCAGTTCAAGTAAAGCCGTTGCTGTGGCAGAAATGCTGTGCGGCTCTCCGCCATCCTGGCTGTTGCGGGGCTTATCGGGGGGAGGGGGGGTCCCTTCTGCTCACACCGAGCATGTTGGCAGCCCCACTCGAGGCCTGGCATGACAGCCCCTCCAGAGGGACCCCTGCCCCCCCATGCCTCAACACACCGCGGCGGTGCTCAGGATGGGCAGACGTGAGCAATCGCCGCCCCAGGCAGCTCTGCCGGGCCACATGCTGTGCCCGTGTTTGTTTGTAAGCTGCCATTCGTTCGCGCCAAACACCCACAAACATTAAGTTGCAATTGTTCGTTCTTCAAACCAGTTATTATATACTGTACGCAGCAAATACACTCGCACGTGTGGCCTTTCCATGTTTTTCATTCGGATGAGGCGTACACAGTCGAGCGCCGATGTAATGACTGCTCTTACACCAATTGAACCCAATTCCCTTCGGCTGTAGACAACCACGGTCCCAGCTTTGCGGTAAAACCCCGAACAGGAGCTCGAACTGCGCGTGTACTTCTGCCGAATCTCCATTTCCTCGCCGCTTTTCCTAGTTCGAGACCCTCGGAGTAGTGGATTGTTTCCGTTATCGGTAACCAAGGGGCCGTGAGTGGAACATCGCCAGCTTTTTCGTGTCTGCGATGCTGGAGCCAGCATCTGAGATTTGCTGCTTGTTTCCCTTTTTGCTGTATTCATCTAAAAAATGACACCGTAAGCCCACAGCTTTGGGCTCCTTTCTGTATGCTGGTCTTTATTCCCAAAACGTTAACAAGTTAGTGTATTTTCAATTTCCTTTCTTGGTTTTGTTTTTTCACAAAGGGTGCACTTGAATCCCCCGAGGAAGGTAAAATGGCTGCGTGCAACCTTACTCCACATCTTGGGCCCACCTGCAGGTTAGCCACTTGTAGTCAGCAGCCACCTTACTGTAGGGTCCTTTAGCAAAGTGCTTGCCCAAGGTAAAAAAATGGGTAAAGTGCTGCAAGTAACTTGGACAAAGGCATCGAGTGAAAATATAAATGCCTAAATGTACGAACGCGTCTCCCCGTAGCTATAGATATTGCTGCTTCTAATGATTTTTCAGTATAAAAAAGCTTTTCTTCCCCATCCTTACAATTCACTGGTTTTTTAGTGCTCGTGAAAGGCAGAAAAGTCGCAGGGGCTTTGTACACGTTTGTCATTTGTGCTCTTCAGTCATCGCCAGCTAATAAATCTTTAAATAAGTAATGCTTTGTTTTCTCCCGCTGTGATTCCTGTGAACTTAATCTGTTTTGCAGAGAGCAAATCCACCTGTACATTTTTTTATGGGTTTGTGACTTGCAGCCATCATTTGGTCTGACGTTTGGAGCCTTGCGTTCCAGCAGCCCGGTCGGGTCTTATTAGGAGGTTGCCTACAACAAAGACCAAAGACAAAAACCTACGTGAGGTTCCCAAGAACTTGGGCTGAAAACAACGACTAAAGCTCAGGAGAAGGGGCCGCGCCCATGGAGCTCACGGGACGCTGCCCCTTCCCCGTTTCTTGGCTTCTTGCAAGATATGTCTCAGCGGTAGCCTGACTGCGCTCTCTCTTCACTCCACTCTAGGTTTCCGTGTGCAGATCCCTTTATCACACTTTAACACTTCTTTACTGTAAATCAATTTTGTCAAATGAAACTGTGCAGTGTAAAAGCCACAACTTCGCAAGAGTCCCGTTCCTGCCAACGTCTGCATGCCTTTTCCACACAGCTGGCTTCCGAACAAGACGTTGAACACAAGCATAATGAACTTTAATGCTACTGACAATAAAGATGCGACTAACACATGGGAAAATAAAAACTCGAGTAAACACAGGACGCATGTTTCTGTCTTATTGCAGATGGCACTGGATTATCAGTCGCAGGAGTCACCAGGGTGGCAGAATCGCCAGACACTTTTCAAAGCCCGAAAGATGTTACTGAGACAAGAAAGGGACCATTAACTCTGACAGAGTTCTTAGCTGTAGTTTGCATCAATGTCAAGCATCTGCCAAGTGCATGAATGTAAAGAATTGCTTATCGGGCTGATGTTTGTCTGGGTCATTTCAGACCTCCATTACCTTTATTCATTCAGCCGGTGCTTTCCTCTAAAAAGACAATGATTTACCCATTGGCACAACTGGGTAGTTTGTACTGAGCAGTCGGAGGATGAGTCCGCAGCATAAGAGCACTGCAACAGGATGCGGAATTCAAACGTATGGCTTTAGAATCTGAAGGCAACAGCTCTAACCGCTAGGGCGCCTGCTGCCCCCGTGAAGCGATGCTCTTTCAGGAGTGCAGCACGGCATTAAGCGATGCTGTTTGTTTCCTCTCGGGAAGCAGCGCGTTCTCACGCCGGGGGTCCTTCCACAAGGGACCGCGTGATGCGCTTGTCCACAGCTATGTTCTCATCTCCATCTCTACCATCTTCATGGCCCTGATCCCCCCAGTCCTGCCAAATATTCGCCTTTTGTAAGTGGCCCCTTCCCACCTGCACTTTAGTCAGGCGCTAGGAATAAATCTTTAGATTTCTCCCTCGTAGAGGATCAGTAAAAAGTGGCTGAGATTGATGCGACTAAGTGATGAAATAACATGGAACAATGTGCTCTGCTGAATGGAGCCAGGAAGCCCAAAGAATTTCATAAACTGCATACACAGCCCTAAACCTTAAGCTCCTCCTGCACCCCTTCAGCGCGACACCCCTCCTATCACAGGGAAAGCGCTTAGCAAACTTGCGGAATCGTGGCATTCTTGAAGGCGCACTGGGGTGCTGCTTAAGAGATAAAAATTATTTGGGCCTCAGTGCCCAAGTGCACAAAGCAACGCACAAACATCCAAGGCAAAGAGAGTCAAAGAGTCAAAAAGAGTTTATCTGTCAAGTACATGGTTGTGTACCATGTGTTGAAATGTGCTCTGATCTGATCCAGGAAGACTGTGCAAAAAATCTATAATGGAAAATAAAACAAACAAACACCAAGAAGAATAGAAACAAACAGCAAATAGATAAATAAGTAAGTAAGTAAACTGCTATCCCGTAGACTGAAGGTAGTGCCTCTTCTGTTCAAAGCCATCATGATGTGTGCGGTCCTCATGAGTGCAGTGATGGACAGGTGTCCTTGAACATTAGATGCTCACAGTCTGCAAAAACATGGATCTGCAAACTCGCTGTTGGAGGCCCCTGGGTTAACCAGTATGGAGTGAATGACACTAGAGTATTTCCATGCATGTGTCTGGGTATTTTTTCTCCTCTTAGACCCATACAACATAGTGCCACCGAATGTTGTAGTGCCAATGAATTTTGCCAAGACAACAACATTTTTAAGAAGAAATGGCATCAAATTGCATTAAATATGCCACTACATGTCAGTGTTAATGCACTGTAATGTATTCCCGCTTCATTTGGATGCAGAGCAGAGTAACAGTGTTGGCAGAGTAGAGGTTAAGGACACACAGCTCTAACCTGGAGGTTGCAGCTTTCGGTGGGGAGGTTACTTCAGTGCATGAGGAAAGTAATCTAAAGTGCCCCAGTAAAATACCCAGCTGTTTCAACTGGTAAACTTAAGTTGCTTTGGATATAAGCGCAGGCTATGGATCAAAAAAATAATAAGGTTTTAATGTGTTTGTGTGCTTGGTGTCTTTGATTTAAAGTGCTGTTCCACCAGCAATGCGCTGTGGTTACAGTGATTTCTCCCCTTAAGGTCAGGCCTTTGCACAAATTATTTTTTTAAATGAAGCTTTTTAAACCTTGAAAGTGATTTTTATTTCTTTCCAACATTTCACACCCCTGCTTAAACAAAGTGGCTTGCCTACTGTTTCGGAGAAGTCTGTAATGAAGTCTAAAGGCAAGAAGGAATGGGTTTTCATGGATGTGTGATGCCTGGGCCAAAAATATAGCATGCGGTCCCACTAACTTGGGGGTTTGCGGTTGCCACAGAAAACTGGTAACTCAGAAGACTCGGTAGTTGCTAACTTTGACTGGACTTTTGGAGGTTCAGTGCAAATCCTAGTAAGAAACAATAAATAACGGAAATACTGAGCTGTGCAGCTACAAATGTGCTAACCCTGCCGCATCACTGCAGGCAACATGTTGTGAAAATGTCCAAAATCCAGACTGAACTGCTGTCCATCCACCATTACTACGTGCTGCAAGTGTAACAATGTGCTTCTCACAAAATATGATCAAATCTGATTTATAATAGAATATCACATATTTCATAAAAGCCATTTTGAACTGTGCACAGATCTCAAATAAAATATCTTCTCTCCTTTAAACCCCTAACATGATTTATATGTACTAGAAGGTGAGATTTAAAGAGCAGGATCAATAACTAGAAGGAAGATAAATATTTTGCCGCAACAGACGGGTGGTAGCACAATACAGCGATGAGTTTTAATGCAGTTGAGCTAATGAATTTTATTCAACCTGTCATCAGACTTAAATATTTCATGCCCTTGGTTGTGATAAAATACCGCAGTTGGCCAAGGCAGTTATCCTGGATGCTGCGCGTTCAAGTCCAGCCAGAGAGAGGAGGCCATATATCATAAGGTGTGATGTCACCGCACCGGGAGGTCTCGGAAAAAACTGCGTCTGTCCTTATCCCCGTCTTATTTCAAGGCAATAGTGCAGCTTGAGGCGAGCAGGCACCGTGCAGCGTTTGTTTATTTATTTATTTATTTAAAACCCTATTGCCCTACTCAATATTATTTATTACAGTGCGGCAAGCTCGTTGCCATAGCAACAGGAGCCACCGCTTGTGTGTGTGAGCTTGTGTGCGCATTTTTCACAAGATCTTGAGTGGTTTTGCTGGGTCGGGTAAAGAAAATTGCTGGGCCAGTGTTAACAAATGAATGCCTTTTACCAAAACTTCCACCTGGATGTAACTACTGTATATGCATTTGAGTAATAGGATCTAACACAAGTGCGGTATGAAGCAGTTAGCTGGCCTCTAACTATTAATGGGTGTAAACTTTTATCTTGGCATGAAAGGAGGAAGCAGGTAAATTGCTCAAGTTACTTGACCTGCTCTGGTTTTTTATCTTTAAGGCAGTCTGTGAGATGAGTTATAACACAGTGAGCCGAGTTATCGCACGACCGTCACCGTTAGAGAGGTATCCTCTGGAGTCAGCTTACCTCATCATTTGGGTACTGGAATGGCTGACATCCAAACAAATTCCATCCATTTCCATTTATTTTTCTTAACCACTTAATCTTGGCCCAGGCATCCCTGGAGCCCTCCAGCAGTCCAAGGCCTAAAATAAACTATGGTACATAAAAATTGTCTTGTACGTGAGTTGGAGAAGTCACATCTGTAGCAGCTTTTTTCTTTCGCAGTCTCAAGTCTAAACAAATAAATTAATGCTGACAGATGAAGATAAAACATAGTGAATTTGAGCAGGGCAAAGCAAAATACCATCAAACAACTGTTCTAGCCTGTAACCCCAACTGGGGCAAAGCAGTTATTGATAACGGATGGCTTCAAGGATGGAACTATTCATCAGCACCTTTTCAGCATCAAATTCCTTCCTCAGCCCATTTTTCCCTTTACGTAGGTGCCATCTTTCCTCAGACTCTATCCTCCTGCCAGAGGCCCCTCAGTTTGAAGATATGGTAAAGAGATTTTGATGTTCCTAGCCTTGCACTCTGGATGTAGAAGTCCCACAGGATCTTGGATTTGTTGTGCTCCACAACCTCCTCTCTGCGGAACCCCCATTTAGACTTGGGGATGTCCAGGCCATATTTCTTGCTCCTCGATGTTCCTGTATGTGATGCTGTTCCTGCCTGCATCTTGGAGCCTGCTGCCATGTGGGATTGTCTCAAGGGATGCCCATAGTTACCGGGTGCCACCTCCGGAGCCAGGCTGGGGCTAATGACCACTGGTGGGGGCCTGCTGGCCGGGTGACGTGGTGAGGCTTAGTCAGAAATTTCAATGTAAAGGCATCTTATGGGCTCACTACCTGGAAGGTATAGGTTGGGGGTTGTGTGCAATGCCAACCAAGAAGAGGGCATGAGTGGTGTAGACCTAGATGGTATGGATGGCTCTCTTTTGGTCTTGGCACGCAGCCATTAACAAAAGGTTGTTGACTCTTGAACCTGTGTCCATAACCATTCTTAATGTGTGTGGACATACAGTAGATGGTAAGGAAGACTCGCAAGGATTTTGATGTTGTAAAAACCGCTCTCCTCAGTACCCTCTTTCCTGACTTAATCGACAGCAGATCTCAGTGACAGAAACCATAATCGTTTTACTTGTTGTTTGCTAAATAAGTAAATATTGACTGCGCCAGCAAAGCAGGTCTCCTGGTGCCGTGTGGTGTAGATGACCCTCGCACCAAACAGAGAGGAGATGTCCCTTGCGGCCTCCCGTAGGAGCAAAGGGTTGATGCACGGACCGTGTCCTCAGACCTTCATTTCTTGATTTCCAGGTTGCGGGCGTCACACGCGTCTGCCCAGGAGCTGCAGAGAACAAGGAGCTCCATGTCAGTAGACGACAGAAGGAGAGGAGCTGTCAGATAAAAGGGCGCAGCTTTAATCAGCACACAATCCCGGCTCTCGGAGAGCTCGCTGTTACCATGCAACACAACTGTTCAAAGGAAACGGTGTTCGCACTCTTTTTGTTTCCATCTTTCTCCGTGTTTTGCCTCCGCTTTGATTTACAGGCTGCGTGAAGTAGTCTGGTTCGGGTTGTTTCCGTCTTTTTTGTTTTCTTTTTATGAGAATGCTGCGCTCTTGCATACACGCTGCCCCTGTAAACCCATCTCAGGGCCGTTTACACAAAGGTTTTCTGCATCTGAGTGTGACACGTGGCCCTGTCGTTCGCAAAGCCTGCGGAATACGGGCTCTTTCTCAAACGTGGCTCATAATATTTTGGCGTCTAGATTTGCAGTAGCAGCCGATAAACCTGAACTCACTTTTAAAAGGCACGCAACTGGATGCCGGCAGCTCGTATTAATGCATATTCCAGTCCACCAGTCAGCCTTCATCACCATGTTTACCCTAGTAAATGTTATTACAATAAAATTAAAATTTCTGAACAAGTAGACCTATGCACAAAAGCCATAAAGCTGGAAGCACACAATTGTCCAGAATTTGTTTGTATGCTGCGTGGGTGCAACTGAAACAGCTCAGCTCAGTCAGCTTTGTGGCTACAGTTTGGGGAGAAGCTCCTTTCCTTTCCTGGACTGTGCACCCCCCAAAGCAAGCTCCATAAACACCTGGTTTGCCCAGGTTGGTGTGGAAGAACTTCAGCAGCTGCACAGAGCCCTGACCTCAACCCCACTGAACACCTTTGGGACGAACTGCAACGCCGACCGTGAGCTAAGTCTTCCCGTCCGACCTCACTGATGCTCTCGTGGGCAAATGGGTACAAATTGCCAAAATGCGGTGGAAAGCCTTCCCAGAGGAGTGAGGGCTGTTATAGCAGCAAAGAGTGGTAAAAAGTCCATATTTGGTTTGGAATTTGGCATTCAACAAGCACATATGGGGGTGATGCTCAGGTGTCCACACACATTTGACCATAAAGCGTTTGTCAGTAAACCATACAGAGATGTTTGTCTGACCTTACTGGTTTGCTCATTGCACAGTGGTGTTCCTGATAGCAAAACATGGAAGTTTTAGTGACAGCCACCTTGGAAAATCACACAGCATGATTTGCTTTGAGGTCTACTGATGTTCCAAGATTCGTGGAGCAGACAGGCAGCTCCATCCCCGTATGTGACATGTGGGCACAGTAACGTGGGGACCCACACCAGAGTGCGCTGCAGAGACATGCTTAGATCTTGCTCATCCTTATAGGCCTGTGCCTGTATTTACAAAGGAGCATGTCTACATCTTCTTACATCTCTTTAGATTGCCCATGTTGGACAGCTTGCTTGTGAAGCTCTTTCCAGGATAACATTTTCTTTCTTTCACATGAGCTTTCTTTCTCAGATCTGGAATTGGCTGCCTTACAGAAAAAATCATTTCAGGACAGTATTTATCCTTTCTCCTAGCAGGAATACGGCTCTGAGCACTTGGAATGGAAGGCCTGACACATATCCCTCTGCCACATCTGACCATCTGATGCTGCCTTTCCCTGTCCTGGTGTCGCCCCTAACAACGCACTGCTTTTGTACACATCATCACATACCTCACTTACCTTGCATCTGACCGGAGTCCCCGTCTCCCAAAAAGGGGGTGACAGCTACTTTTATTTATTTAGCTGCTGCTTTTCTCCAAAGCAACATGCAATGTTAGGCCGCTTAGAATGATTTGCTCATTTACACAGCTGGGCACTTTGTTACTGGAGCAAAGGTAAGCGATACTGCAGTAAGATGTGCGATACGAACCAGCAGCCTCAAACTTCAGGGGCTGCAGTGTCAACCACTATGGCACGAATTTAAATCAAACTACGCTGTCAAATAATGTTTGAAAGCGACTATTTCCAGATATTGTGGATGATAAGTAAACGGAGATCAAACTAGAAGTTCCAAGTTTGCGGAGAGCTGTCGTTTCACGTTCTTATTTGCATAAAGGTTCCCGATGGAATGCAGAATGCAGGCAAAAGCACAATAAAGACAGAAGGTAATAAAGATGTACAAACAGTGCATGGCAACATCCCACCCACCCATGTCAGCCTTTGTCCATCTTCAAGAATGTGTTGCTTCAACTGCAGGGCTAAGCAGCAGTGAGCGCCTCTTTGTGAGCCCTAATGGCGCATCGCTTCATCTCAGGTTATTAGTGGGGCTAACCGAGTTCTCCTGCTCTGTGCGTAGTCTCTTCATCTCCCAAATCCTTGCATCTGTCAGGTCCCTGCTTTGTGGGTTCACCATTAACTCTTCAGAACATACTTTAGAGCATACGGCAGCACTTTGCATATGACCAACCCCCTGTTTGCGATCCCCATTTTACTTTACATATCAGGAGCAACAAATTATTGTAGCGGGTTCTGGTCTGGGCTTGGATGGCGAGAATGAGGACCTCGTGCTCATCTCCGTAACACAGCCTTTTATTGAACACAGGGCAGCAATAGAAGGTAACAGCCAGGTAGGTTCATGGAACAGCCGCTCTTTTAACACCCACAATGAGGCTGGTTAACTACCCCAGCCCCCTTCTTCCAGTAGAGTGGAACTGGGCAAACCCCAACAATACACCATAACATCTCATCCAAGGTTGGACGCCAAGCAACTATTCACACATGTGATGCCAACACGTACCACTAGGGGCGCCTACCTATAGCGTCCAACACTACATTATACTTTCCAGTTGTAGCTGTCGTGATTTAAATCTTATTTTAAGGCTCCGGTTGGAGTCTTCATATAAAAAAGAGCTAAAGCTGTTGGGATTATGAATCAGATTGCAGGATGTGAGCTGACAATCTTTCACACACACACACACAAACAGTGAGAGCTGTTAAGCAAACTGCCTGCAGTAAAGCAACAGGGAGAATCCCAGTGCTGGAGGCACGCTGTTTGTCACACTGAAGGGGGGGCAGGGGACTGTCATCCTTCACATTGCTGCCTTGGGCTCTTTAGCAGCTCACTGGTGTTCTGTGACAGGTACAGGCTCTGCTCTGCTTTGCCCTGCACTGCCCTTTTCCATTGTGTAGCACCACAGTAGTCTTGCACAGTTAGCAAAGGCCTCTACATCTTTGTGTCAAAGCTAAAGCTATGCTGGGCATTTAGATCCTTCTGAAGACACCAACATTCAAGCACACCTGCTGTGCATTTTTCCTGCACAACTCCTTTAGAAAAGCACATAGAAAGTTAGAAGGACTTAAAGCATATTTGTCCATCAGCCGGGCCCCTCCAAAGTCCCCCTGAATGGTGCCTCAGGGTACTTGCCCTTCCCATGACCTCCCTGCTCCTTTTAGCTTCAGAGCTCCTCCAAGTCTCTTGCTTCAGCTCAGACTGCACCTCACTGCCGGCACGCTCAGCCCTCTCGGTCCCCGTGCCTCTGATGTTAAACTAGACAGCCACCAGCCATGTTGAGCGTAACACAATGTTCTGCTGTGGATGAAGAAGGTGCGGCAGACCTGGAACCTTCAGCCACGAGGGAAGACGACATGTGGGAACTGACATGTGGGGCTTCGGGAGGAGACGGGAACGCAGCTCGCTGCACACGCTGGATGAAATGGCCAACTGTGTAGGACGGAGAGGGGCCTTGAGCACAGGCGGTGAGAGGCTGAGGGGCGGACGACGGGAGGGTAAGGCAGAAATGTGTGTGTTAAGAAGACGGCGAGAGACTGGAATGAGAATGAAATGAGTTCAGCGTAGAGGTGGGTAGGCAGGAGAGGCAGAGACACAAGGTGACCAGATGGGCCTGGGTTGCCTTCGGGAAGCAGCAGATGTCCTGAGATCCTGCTCCACTGTGTTGTCCCTCGCCCCCTCAGCCTCCAACCACTAACAGGGCCTGAATGAGAAGGTGGGTACACGCGCCAGCCAAACTAGCCAATACCAGTGTCTGCGTCCAGTGGGCCTGATGTATGTGTATGAGCATTTTAAGGAAGCTATTTTAACAAAAGGCCGCTAATGTATGACTAACTGCTGAAAATTGGTCCACAGTTGTACTGTACTGTCCAAGTGCAACGGCTAAAATTTGTCGGCTTGTTTGCGGATCCATAGGTTCTATCCGAACAAAGCTGATGGTATACGAAAGGGGATGGGTTTAGGTGCCAGGCCCTAAAAATGACTGTGATCACAGGTAGCATTTGTCCAAAAGGGTTACCTACACAGGTAAAATGTGTGCACTTGTGTAAAACAATGTAGAATAAAATGTAATGACTGAATGTTCACTTTGATAATTGTTCTGAACATTTATTCATTTTGCTGGTGCTTTTCATCAACGTGACTTAAAATGTTAGGGTTGGACACTAAGCTGCTTACAGTGATTTACCAGTTTTTACGGTTGGGCCATTTGTACTGCGGTAATTCATGGTAATTGCTTCGATCACTGGTGCTACAGCAGAAGCAGAGCCACAGTTGTACGGCGAGGACTCTACAACTCTACGGTGCAGTTTCTATCTTGCTCTGCGTTTTGGAATAAAGTTATTGCCATCACAGAAAAAATCATGTAGACACTTAGGCAGAAGCTTCAAAACAGACATTACACAAATTTTGAAAGAAAAAATAGAATTAATAGGAGCAGAAGAGAGCACCGCGGAAAAGATATTTAAAAAGGAATTAAATTAAAATATTGGTCTTGTGTTGTAACTAATATTGATAAAGAGCAAACATTGGAGAAGATAATTCATTAGTAAAAAAAATATGAAATTCATGGCAAGGAGGGGTATGTGCTGAGCAAGATGCCAGCCTACCACAGGGACAGGCACTCACACATATCTTTGGACTGTGTGAGAAAGCCTAACGCACACAACAGGGAAACCCACACCCAAGCAGCCCAGCAGCACTACCCTCTGGGCCACGATATGACAGAAAAACTCTCAGAAAATATTTTAAGGATTTTGCCGTTTGGTATGAATATTTTTCAAATCTACAGGACATTGAACAACATTTCCATGTTTAAACGGTTTGCAAATATGCTTATTTTTCAGGAATGGGAATGGAAAAATGTATACCTGAATAACCTTTTACAACTTATATTTGTACACCCTTTGTTTGAATGAAAAATGATTTTAAATCAGGCAATAATTCCAATCAACAGTTTATTGATCACAATATTGCGGTGTGGCATCAGGCCTCAGCTTCTCCACTGGAATGGCAGTAAAGTGAACCCTGACCCTTATTCACGCACAGCCGGCTAAAAGCGCAACTCGGAATGAAAATCGGTGCCTTAAACACCGGCCGGACACGTAGCTGCTGTCTACGGGGAGCATTTTAGACGCTCTTAAGCGCACCCGGTTCGGACTTCTTTCTGCTCTCCACAACGGTGCCAAAATCGCGCTTCAGTATTAAAGCAGCATTCCTCAGTGTAGCCCGGCTTTAGCGCACGGCCGTTGCCTAAACCTCTCCTTCAGAGTAATGTGGACACATTGTGGGCTGCAGTATTAAGCTAATGTATGCAGTTCTGCTGCCCAAATCAAATAATGACTCTTTCATCCGTATTAAACATGTAGACTGCTGCTGTATTTGTTTAATGTGCAAATCTTGCCAAGGGGGCCTCAATATCTTTAGAACTGACCTTCTCCATGCCCGAGACGGCAGGCTCCATCATTTCATCCGCTACAGTGGTTTTTTAAGTATTTTTAGTGCACAGCTATTAGCCAGAGTGCAGTAGTGAAGATATGAGGTGAACAGTTAATATAATTTTTATCTTAGTTTCGCTGCTCTTAGTGCCATCTCTCTGAAAACAAAATGGATGCCTATTTTAGCTTTAGCAAACATCTACGATAGCTCCGAACAACATGTGGCACTGGATGCTGGAAAAAAATGGCAATAGCAAAAACATTTTGGTTGCAGTTAGAAATTCTCTGAATGTTCTCTTAAAAAGGAAAGTTTTACATCAGTTTGAGACCCCTGATGATAAAGGAGTGCAATAACAATGGAGGGATAAAGTGAAACACGGGTTCAGCCTAGAGTTGAGTCCAGGTTTAGTCTACAGATAAGTCCAGGTTTAGTCTACAGATAAGTCCAGGTTTAGCCTGCAGTTAAGTCCAGGTTAAACCTACAGTTAAGTCCAGGTTTAGTCTACAGATAAGTCCAGGTTTAGTCTGCAGTTAAGTCCAGGTTTAGTCTACAGATACGTTCATGTTCAGCCTGCAGTTAAGTCCAGGTTTAGTCTACAGATAAGTTCAGGTTCAGCCTGCAGTTAAGTCCAGGTTAAACCTACAGTTAAGTCCAGGTTTAGTCTACAGATAAATTCAGGTTCAGCCTGCAGTTAAGTCCAGGTTAAACCTACAGTTAAGTCCAGGTTAAGTCCAGTTAAGTCAGGTTTAGTCTACAAATATATCCAGGTTTAGCCTACAATTCAGTCTCATGTCTGCTACTGTCACCAGCCACAATCGTGTGTATTCTTGGATTTCAATTTTTCATCTTTGAAGCTGCATCACACCCTTGCTTAAATATTTACTTTATGCACAGTCTAGCAGATGTTTTTTTCTCCAAACCAATGTACAATGCGAGCTGAAATGCGTTTAAAATGAGGCACGGATCACAGTTGCTTTGTCCAACATCACCGCTTTTCCCTCCATAAAAATCCCAAGTTTTGATACTAGCTTATGTAGATATTTGCAGGAGAGAAGAGAAGTGTGTCTGAATGATGTGTTCTTGAACATTGGAAGGAATTCCCAGTTCAGAGGGAGGGAGGACGTTCATTTCAGCACACTGGAGCCAAAACTGGGAGCATAAATGTTTTTGATTTTGGGACCCCAGGAGGAATTGGAGCATCAGACAAGCAGATGTAGAGAAGCACAGACCTCCTATTGGAATGCAGGGAGTGATCGGGTCCTGCAGGTATCAGGGAGAAGATCTGGTGAAGGTTTCATGAGCCGTAACCAGAGTCTTGAATTTGATATGGCCGGCTACAGGGAACCAAGGAAGAGGGACGAGGAGGGGAGAACAGCAGCAATGCTTTGGTATCTCAAACACAGCTCCTGTAGCAGCATTCTGGATCAGCTGGGAGGCTTGATGGTGGAGGCCAGAAGGCCAGACAGGAGGGAGCTGCAGCAGTCCAGGTGGGACATTACCCTGGTCTGGACCAACAGCCATGGGGTGTTACGTGACTGTTTTGTGTTCAACCTATCAAATGTAAAAACAGAAGCAAATAGACAATTAAACGCAGTCAGAACGAACGGCTTCTTAGCCCCGGAGAACACAGATGCCAGGAATTCGGGAAACATCAGTAACTCTGTCATAGCAACAGCGTTTGTGGTCCCTGCAACAGGACTGCAGCGCTTTGGCAGATGGGAGCTACGGAAGATCAGCAGGCTGCCCTAAAGCGCTTGCCTTCACGGGACGAGGTCGCCGCCTGGTGGTCGGAAAGTACCAGTACAGCACCAGTACTGCACTTCAATACATGCTTGCAAAATTTATTTTCTCATAACTGTTTATTAAAGTTCAGTGTTGTGTTTTTGCCAGGGTAAAAATGCCTCTGCTACAGAAGTTCAGGGCAGAATCCCATTATATTCCACCGCGTCCACACACACTGCAGTTTGGAAATGCATATAACACAGTTATACATACAAAAAAAACCCAAGTCAAAAAAATAAATAAATAAAAGGTAAAAAGTCGATTTAATGACACACCAAATTCCTTGTTATCTGTTTTAATGTAAAACTGAGGTGAATATGGGTTCTGATGCAGGATAACCAGGGAAGGGTCAAGAGGAGGGGTTTCACAGAGCTGTGAAAGGCCGTGCCGCTCCAGAATACGATGGTCATGAAGGATAAACGCAGCACTCAACTCATTTCAATCACCAAGCGCAAATAATGTGCTTTTCAGCTCAACATCCCTCCTTAAATATCCACACTGCCAGCTAGCGATGTGGACACAGAGACAAAAGCAAGAAGGTCAGGAAAGAAGCCATGCGGAAACCTGAGTCTGCGCACATAGTAACATCAAGAAGGAGGACAAACATCCAGCACAGCTACACAGCGGATTTTTTCACCATGTTTCCCTCAGAAAAACAGCATCCAATAAATGCGTCTCAAACCACTTTTACGGATAACACGCACAAACAGTGAGGCGAAAACCGGAAGCAGGGCTTTGCCAGAGACGCGAGCAATGATTGAGCAGCAGCTGCCCCATCTCAGATCAAACTTGTCAAACTCTTTCATTTGTCTCCGACCTGAACGAAACATTACATTCTTGGCCAGCGCTGTTATTGCTTATACGCCCTTCCCAAACTACAATGAAGACAATTGAACATGTATGTTGTGTTTTATATTTTTATGCTGAATGTGCACAAAATGAGACAAACCCAAACCTACAATTTGCCTTCCTAATCCAATCCTAAAAACTGGACTGGGAAACAGGGAAAATATAAATATTTATTTTAAAGGGAAAAAAAATATTATACATTTTACTCACACCCCCACTTTTATGTTTTTTGCATAATTTTTTTCAAGACAAAGCTGGGCAGTTAGTTTTTAGTTTAGGCTAAAAAGTGTTACATGTGGAGCTCGGAATTTAAACCAAAATTTTGGTATAAAAAAATAACAGAGGGATGCAGCTAGGGAGGATGTGTACTGGGGAATTGCCGTGCTATAGGTGTGCTATATACACTGTGTATATAAATACATTGGCTCAGTATAGTAAGAAGTGTCTATATCTTTAAAGCTGAATCTCTGTTTAGGTCACTGTTTGTTTGTTCCTTATGCATTGCTTTGTTTTGTGAGCCAAACACTTGAAATCTGGTTTGCAGGTGCTTCTGACTCCAGGTTAGGTTTCTGCATAGTCAAACACACACACACACACACACACACAATAGTGACAGGTGCCTCCAGGCATTTTCCAGCTGATTTGTCAAGATGAAGACAAATAAGCTACATCACACATGAAAACACACACATACATACACGGGCCATTGCACATGCCACACACAACTAACAATATGCAGAAGGCTTTTCACACTAACACAACACATGCTGATGAGTGTTCTGTTTTTTCTTTTTCACTTCACTAGAACTGTACTAAGTACAACCACTGTGATAGTAAAACAGTTTGGTGATTGTATTACATGTTATTACTTTTCACCTTTCCTCCGCAACACTTTCTTGACCAGGTAACTCAGCCAAAATGAAGAATACTGGTTACTTTTCAAGTGGGAATAGCTGCATAGCATTACTTACAATAGCCTGAAAATAGAATAACTGCATTGTTATGATCTTAAAGGGTAATTAAGAAAATGTCAACCTTAACCATAGTGTGCAGCTATCTTTAAATACCCGAATGAACTTATTCCATTATGCCTTTCTTTCCGTGTGGGAGGAAAAAGCCACCTAAAGGAAGAAAATATAGCAAAAACTTCAGCAGAACAACTTGAAGGAGGTATGGAAAGATAGATCATGGGCTACAGTTTGTGAAGAACTCCAAAAAGGGAACTCTGGGCTGAGCAAATGAGCTGAATCTTGTTCTTTTCTTCAACAATTTCATTCAGCATTATCCACTCCAACCCCACTTTTCTTCTTCCCTATTAAACCTACTATTGTCACGGACCCCCACATTTGTGTTCTTGCAGAATTACAGCAACACCAATTTGTTCCTACCAAACCACCACTGACTGTCAGGAAAAAACCAGGTGAGGAGAGGACTACGGAGACTGTGGACAGGTAAGGTGGAGGGATCTGATGGAATCAGACTCAGGTGCTCAAAGTATGTGCCAACGCACCCTTTGAACCTGTCACTGAGACTGCACAAAGTGCCATTACTGTGGAAAACATCCTGCCTCATCCCAGTTCCCAAGAGCAGCACTTGTATGTCAAAGGACTACAGACAGGCAGCTCTCATACCACATCATAGAGACCTTTGGGAAGTTGGAGTTTGGCCACATCAGACCACTACTGCCAGGATGTGGAGGAAGCTACAGTCCATCATGGACATTGGATCGCATCCCTAAATGAAGTGATGGTCGCGAGCGCATTTAGCCACCGGGCTGAAGCATTTCTCAAGGACCTTTTCACAACTTTAAAAACTCGAAAACTTTGTTTTCAACAGTCTGGGTATTGTTTTTACAGGTATGCTGTAAAACACTGTGCCTTGAGATACAGGGAAAATAAAATCTACATTTTATGTCAAAGACACAAGAGGTTACAACAAAGATACTAGACACGTTTTTCAAGATAGATCCCAAATAACCTGGCACCTCACGGGTTGACTGTCTGCTTATCTCACCCCTACCACTACCACATGCCACCCGGACAAGTCTGCACCCCGCAATGAAGTCCTAGTTAAAGTGATTCCCCCAGTCAGCCGGCCTGCATAAAGGCAACATTGTTACACGATGAAAGACCTCAGAAATTTGTTTGAACAAAAATGAAATTGCCCATTTATAAAGATGAGACATTTTCAGAATTGTTTGCTAGTGAAAACTGCTAACATATCATTATTTCCTACTATATTGCTCCCCTGTAGAAATGTGTCAATGACTGCATGGTTTACTGCAGCGTATACTGTAAGTGACAATGGAGAAACGTGTACAAATGAATAAATGTTAATGTTAATGCACGGCTGTTTGAAGGAGCAAAAATTCCAAATTTGGTTGTGTAAAAGCAAAGAAACAGCATTCCCAGTTAAAGTAAGGGTTTTAAATGAAACTCCTCATAGAATCTAATTCTAGCTTCTTGCGGGATGACTGTGCATAAACTGACAGAGATGGACCATTTTAATATTTAGATGCGCATGCATCCGAGCGGATCAACATGCACACGCAGAAAATGGCAGTTTTCCATGGCTGGCGTTTCCCATGAGACCCAAGCAAAAACCGGATTGAAGACGACGACAGAACAGCACGTCCTTTATTCAAGTATGAAAATGTAAAGCACAGAATTCTTAACATTAATAAATAAGTTTCAATCAAAAATATAAATCAACACAACTATAAAAGCAAAAATTAACAATTGTGTGCAACTTTTAGTATATTTTCAAACTTACTTCAGTACTGCATAGAAACATTTGCGCTGAATGCATTAATACTTGGTGTAAACTATTGTCCTGGTTCCAACAGACATTGAACTTGGTCCCTTAACGCAAAATGTAAAAGGGAAATACGGTTTGAAATACAAGTTACTAAATTTCTAGAGTTTGCTTTTCATTTACTACTTAATAAAACTAACCTCAGTAGAACATCATTTAAGCAAAATGTGAGCTTGGGTCTGTTGCTTCACCTGGATAACTTGCAGCAGACTCCAAACAAAGCTTTTTAAAACTTGTGAAGACCAGCAGTTTCAAATTTGCGTTTAATTTTTCAAAACCAGAGTGTCAATGCAAACTTTAATATACTTACAGTAAGTGTACTTTAGTTAAAGCCAGATTACATGTACAATCTTTATGCTGCTAACCACCATAGAACAGAAAGCTTCAGTTTGTCAGTGCCAAGTTATTTTTCCATTCTAAATTAGATAAAGGCACAATAAAAATACATGAAGAAAGAAATTTAGAAGAAAATATTAAATAAATGTACACATTTTGAACCAAGGTTAATACTATTCTCTGAATATCTTAACAGGAACAGAACCGAAAATCTCCTTTAATTAAAAAAGTCTAGAAAATGGAAGAAAAATAGAGGATCACTGTGCCTTTAATTTGGTTTAGTGGTTTACATGCCCTTTTGTTCTGACATCATATAAATCTGTTTTCTGAAAATAAACATTGTGTTCAGCTTGACAAATTGTATGTCAAGCTGAATGGCAGAGAAACTATTGCACATTCACACGACCCTAAACAACACAAGTCAGGTTCAGCCTGAAGATAAACGCAAACAGGAGAATAACACCAACATGCGTAAGACATTTTTTTTTTTTTTTTTTTTTTTTTTTAATAAAGATTTCTCAACTGCTGGCTCTGAGATGAACGCCGGACTTCTGGAAGAGTTTATGACGGTGCACTTAAGCAACCCTAAGAGACCTCAGCACTGGCTGTTTATGGTGACTCATTGGGAAGCGGGCAGTTGTGAAATTCTGGCATTATTCGGTTATTTCCTGGATGTGGAAAGACACCAGACTAAACCAAAGCACACAAATAAAGTGCTTTTAACTGCTGTGACTGCAATGCTGCTAATGCAAGGAGAGATTTTATCCCAGAGGAGATTATGCTATTGCACTACATTCCTCCTGCTGTTAGAAGTCACTTTTGTTGTCCTATGTCAACAGTGGCACAAATATAAGAGCATTCAGCAAATAAATAAAGCAAAAAAGAAAAAAAAAATGCAGACATACATCATATTGAAACATGTAAGTGTCTATATATTTATCTTCGTCTATATTATTATCCTTACCAATCTGAGAAGGAAGGAGTCATTTTCTTGTTGCCAAGAAGAGACAGGTAACAGAGTACATACTACACAGCAGCAATACACTGCACTGGTGTGTCTCCTCTTACAAGAAGGCTGACATGGGTTCCACAGAAAATAAAAAAACCATTGAGCTGGGAGAGTTGCAGCAAGGTTCTAATCGTACCCGTGTCACCACAGGAATGAGTGCTGTAGGTGGGACTGGTTCAGAGGGCTGGTGATGGCTGGAGAGGTTCCACGGGCCTGCAGTCCTGTGAATAGCAGCAACAGCAGCAACAATGTGGTCTAAGGGTGCCCTCAATTCTTGCTCTCAGTCAGCCGTTATGCCTTTCTCCCGGAGCTCCTCTGTGACTCGGACCAGGTAAGTTGGGTCCGGATAGCCAAAACTTTCGTGGGATCGGGAAGAGAAGTGAGAAGACAGCAATCAGTCATCAATACCCTTTTTGTACAAAAGCACTTAAAGTGGTAGTGACAGTGCTTTGTGATATTTTTTAAAAAAAAAATTTTTTAAAAACCAAGAGAAAAGGGACACAAACCATCGTGGTCCTCCCCAGATTGAGGTCTTGTGGTGGATGTCATTCCAGGTGATGACATTTTGCATGCCGGTCGTCATGGAGGTACCGATAGTAAAGATAAGCCGCTGCTCGAAAGCGCGCCGTAACAAACCCAATACACGATTTCCTTCCGGGCTGTCAGGCAGGTAGGCCACTCGGTCTGTCCCTGGATACCTCACCCCTGGGTTTGGGTGCTCAGGCTGCAATTGCCCCAGACATAGCATCGTATGTTAGGAGGGGAAAAAAAAAAATAGCATAAAATAAGTTATATGTCACTACCTCAGGAAACAAATTTAAAAACATCATCAAAAGGCCACATGCGAGATGAATCTGCTACAAATAGTAAATCCTGTAGCATTTAAGGTCAAACCCACATAAGCACTGAGTGATTTCTGCCACGGTGGCCAAAACCTGTAGTTCATCTCTGGGTAGCTTTCACAGAGCAGGAAAGCAAACACAGGGCACTAATACCTGTTCAGTAAGGGGTTTTAAAAGGAGAACAGAGAAAGTCTATTTCACCAGAAGTGTTTCATGAAGTGAAATGAGCCATGCATTTGATAATATGAGGCCTTTTATATAACTCGCAAAATGTTCCACTATTCCTGTCTACCACATTCTGTGTACTTTGCTACGAAAATGGCCCACAGAAGTCACTGAGTAGCCAACACATTATTCCACATTTGATGTACGGAATAATAGGAATGAAGACAAGTTTTCTACCCACTATTATTAATCCACAACTTTTTTCAGTGGCAAGATTAAGTGGGAATGAAAAGATGAAAGAATAAGAATGAATATGCAGTAAATGTCCAGACCATATCCAACTTCAGCACAAACTTCTTTGTGTGAACTCACCGCCTGCATGCCTGGTGGGAAGCTGTAAATGATGCAGACACATCCATATCCTTCGTGTCCTGGCAGCTCAAGGTCTGGATCTCGCTCGACTATCATGCTGCCATTGGCCGGTTGGTTCCCAATCAACTGACCGTAGACCAGACGGCATACAGGACATGCCCGCTTCACTTGAAACGCCCGATCTAGGCAGGCCCGGCAGAAGGAATGACCACACTTGTCCAGGGTTGTCTTCTCTACCATCTCTCCCATACAAATGGAGCAGCTGGAATTGTCTCCTTCACCTGAGGAGATGACGCTGACTTCAGTCTCTCGACCAGTTGGTCCCTCGTGGGACATGGGCAGAGAAAATTCAGTACCTGAATCCACAGATTTCCTGTACTTGAGCTGCTGCCTCTGGGAGCGACGGGTCGAAGGGGGGGGAGGCGGCAACAGGCTTCCCTCACCGTCTGCCTCTGAGACACTGACACAAGGCAGCAGGGAGCGCTTTCTTTTGGGTGCACCCTGCTGTTTGCTCATCTCCTTGCGTGCAGAGCGGCACAGGTCTATGAAAGCCCTGCGGGAGGCTGGAGAGACTGGCCCCGCAACCGAGGGACCTTCCACCGGCCTCAGTCGCACAGAACAGCAGCCTCCGCGCTCACCACGCCGCACGACATCCACCCTCAGTCCCTGTTTGCTCTGGAAGTCCAGCAGCCAAGGCCGCCTGGCTGCGTCCAAGTAGTCCCAGACGGCCTGCGAGACGAGCAGCTCGTCGCTGTCCTGCCCCGCACGCACGCTCATCGCAATCGAGGACACTGCATAGGCACACAGCAAACACGGGAGCCGGCGTCACACACCGATGCAGTATAAGCACACACAATATTTCAGCACACTGGCAGCAGTTATGCTTCTGAGAACATTACGATACATATCAATATATACTACACAGCAAAGATTAGATCATTTACAGCCAGCTGTCCCAACGTACTGTACGTACCCTAAAATGCTCCAAATGTACACTTTGCTCCACGAGTAGTTTAACATTAAAAGTCCCTTTGGAGAAATGCTTCTGCTACATGAATAAATGTACATCAAGAGACTAAAAGTTGCAACTGTAATGGAGGGGCCTCACCTTAAACGTGACCTCTCCCTCCCCCTATTAATTGTGCATAACTCCATTAAGTTCTATACAATGCCTGACAATTTATCCAAGTCTAGCAGTTATTATTCTTGGTTTTCACCCAGGCGGCCCGGGCTCGACTCCCGATATGGGAACGATCACTTTTTATATTAAGTCATTTCCTTTGGGATTAAAAATGTTTTCTGATTATTAAGCTACTGCTAAATATTATTTAGTAGTTTTTACATATGTAGCCATATTTTCTTAGAAATCATGTAATAATCCTTTATTCTGTTTCGCCAAAACACAACTTCTTGCCATCTTGACGCTGAAAGTCGGTCATACAAGCAGTAGCAAAAGCAAGACCTAACATTTCTGCAGAACAAAACACGACGTTTTTCACAAAGACAAAATGAACGAGTTGGGAGGAAGAACATGAAAGTTTCGAGCGCTCCCACCTCCTGAAACCAGGTTCTTGCTTGGCCGTCCTCAACGCGAGGTAACAGTTGGCCCTCGGGTTCAAACCGATGACGCCAAGAGGTAAGCATGCAAACACGCCTTGCACCTGCCCGATACCGCACTTTACTATGGTAAATGAAACACTGCTGCCAGAATACTGAACGCTGGGCATAAGGCTTAGCCCCGTCTAAACGTGGCCTCTCCGTCTCCGTGAGCTGCCCTCCTCCTGCGCCGCAGAGCGAGGCGTCCAGCCGCACGGGCGGACTCGGTCCCTTGTGAACGAACGGCCCCGAATTGAAAGCCGAGATCAGTCTTTAAAACGGGCGTACAGGCTCTGCCGAGCTACTGCAAACGTGGCAGCGACGGAGACAGCAGCGACAGGCGGTATCGCCGTGCACACTGCGGGCCACCGCTGCAAATGCGCACAGGGGGGAGAGAGAGAAATCAAACAAAGGAAAACAACCAAATGTTCCTGCGCCTTTTCACTCCATTAACGTCAAGTTCGCGTTCACTTCCTGTTTGTCTAGCGTACGTGTGATCAATCAAAAATGCTACAATACGTTACCTTGTGATCCCATATATTCTTTTTAATCGTGGATGTCTGAAGTGTCCTAAGTGAAGAAAAGGAAAAAACAAGTACCAGCAATGAGTGCAATGCTCTACAGGTTCATAACCGACCAGGCAAATCAACAGCGACGACTCTGTCCAACTTCACATGAGATGCCTGAAAAATCCTACACATCACGTTTCGCCTTCCTGGCGGCTGGATGGCACAGAGCTGAAAAATTGTGCCGTTGCAAAGTACAACCTACCTTCAGCGAAACCGGAAGAGCGCCTGTGAGAGCCTTGCCAGCTACTGGAAAAATACGGCGCCACCATCGATCAGCGCATCGTCGCTGGTGAAAGCGCCTCCGAATGACACCCAAGCGCAGCTTCCCGGCGAGGTGCGCTTGTGGAGAGGGGACTTGAGGGGGAATCCTACCGCATTACATCAGCGTGTGCGCCGGGTTTGGACCGCTGTCAGTGTCCTACCCATCGGTCTGCAGCTCCCTTCGTCCTTGAACACACACGGGAGCGCACACTTGGGCACCCACAGCTCAGAAACTAAGCAAGTGTCGGGCTGGACTAGGAAGCAATGTTGTTTTGCCTAATATGGGAAAACTGTTGAAGTTGTGTATGCTTTTCGCGTCATGTTCTATTTGTTTATCTTCTCCCCTTTCAGGTCCAACCTCCATAATTCGGGGAGGGGCGGGGAAACTTGTGCAGGAAATGCGTCACAAGCGCTCTTATTGGCCAAGCTTGAATGACGTCATCGCGGACAGGAAATCAGATGGGATTACGACACGAGTTCGCCTCGCGAAAATGGTGCTTTGGTGGATGCGTCTTTACGACGTAGATGACATTATAAGCACGTTTATTGTTTTTTTTTCTCACAATAGTGTCATGTATGCAAACAGCCGCGTGCAAGTATGATCACAAGCTATTGCAGTCCAAGATGTAACGCATGTGGAACATATGCAACCACTATAGTAATATTTGCAAAAGCCACGTTCTCCACTGTAACTCCCTACAACAGTTGGACATGAACTATGTGCACATATGCGACAGTGATTCATGACACGCAGATCCGCAACCCCATCTGCTGCTACAATATTGTAAATGCCAAGTTAAGTGCCAAAGAAAACACCCCAGGGATAAGCTAAAAATAAAATGCACAATGTTCATTTTAGCTGCGGTTTAACCTTATGATGGACTTTAAAAGTGGCGCTTTAGGAACATTGGCTGTGTTTTAAAGCAAACGCACTATGCACAGTATTACTTACCCCAGCTGTACTTCTTTCACATATTGTAGTGTCCCACACTACCCCAGGGCACCCTTTGGAGTAGGGGCAAGAATGGCATGTAAGCAGCTTTCATTTGCATTTGGACATTTAGGAAGGTTTTTACTTGTGTCTGTGGTGAGGTTCACAGTTTCTGTGGCTTCAGGGTTAACTGACCTCTTGGAGGACTGCAGTCCTCAAGTCAGAAGAGCTATTGTTCCTTATTTTACTGCTTCCTTATGTAAATATAGGCTGTATATAAACGTTCTCTTGTGAAAAAAGTGTACTTAAGTACAAGGGTGGCCAAAATAACATATGGGTAGTATATACAAAATATACTTTTAGTGTGCTTTTTTTCACAAGGGTTGCCTTCTGTGTCTTCATAATCTTCACGCAAGTCCACAATTGAGCCATGCAGTATTCACTTCCACAAGAGCTTGTGCATGTTGAGCTTCTTGTTTTACTTAAATCTTCTCAACAGTGGAAATGATATGCTCTGCCACAAAGTTATTGAAAATCATCTTTTATGCACATAACAGATTAGTAAAAATTAAAGAAACTTTGTGCAAACTTTAAACAAAAACTAAATACATCAATGTGTACCAAAAACCAGATTCGGATCGCTACTTTAAACCCTTCTATAGTAATTTTATCTACACCATAAATGCATTGACAGCATGTTTATACTGCTAAGATATCATATTAAAATAATTTAAATGATGCTGAGGGTTATAATAATAATATAGGCAACTTAAATGTAGAAATAGGGGAACAAAGTGCTTCATTTAGATACAGTGCATTATCTTCTTCTTCTTTCGCCCGCTCCCGTTAGGGGTCGCCACAGCGGATCAAAAGCTTCCACTTCCTCCTGTCCTCTGCATCTCTCTCCGTCACCCCCACCACCTGCATGTCCTCCTTCACCACATCCATAAATCTCCTCTTAGGCCTTCCTCTTGCCTGGCAGCTCCATCCCTAGCATCCTTCTCCCGATATATCCAGGATCTCTCCTCTGCACATGTCCAAACCAACGCAATCTCGCCTCTCTGACTTTGTCTCCAAACCGTCCAACCTGTGCTGACCCTCTAATATACTCATTTCTAATCCTGTCCATCCTCGTCACACCCAATGCAAACCTTAACATCTTTAACTCTGCCACCTCCAGCTCTGCCTCCTGTCTTTTGGTCAGTGCCACCGTCTCCAACCCATAAAGCATAGCTGGTCTCACTACCATCTTATAGACCTTCCCTTTCACTCTTGCTGGTACCCTTCTGTCGCAGATCACTCCTGACACTCTTCTCCACCCACTCCACCCTGCCTGCACTCTTTTCTTCACCTCTCTTTCACACTCCCCATTACTTTGGACTGTTGATCCTAAGTATTTAAATTCCCCCACCTTTGCCAACTCTATTCCCTGCATCCTCACCATTCCTCTGTCCTCCCTCTCATTTATGCACATGTATTCTGTCTTAGTCCTACTGACCTTCATTCCTCTTCTCTCTAGAACATATCGCCACCTCTCCAGGGTCTCTTCAACCTGCTCCCTACTCTCACTACAGATCACAATGTCATCTGCAAACATCATAGTCCACGGTGCCTCCTGTCTGATCTCATCTGTCAACCTGTCCATTACCATTGCAAACAAGAAAGGACTCAAAGCTGATCCTTGATGTAATCCTACCCCGACCCTGAAAGCATCCGTAACTCCTACCGCAGACCTCACCACTGTCACACTGTCCTTGTACATATCCTGTACCACTCTTACATACTTTTCTGGCACCCCCGACTTCCTCATACAATACCACAGCTCCTCTCTAGGTACCCTGTCATATGCTTTCTCTAAGTCCACGAAGACACAATGCAACTCCTTCTTACCTTCTCGGTACTTCTCCATGAACACCCTCAGAGCAAACATCGCATCTGTAGTACTCCTTCTCGGCATGAAGCCATACTGCTGCTCACTAATCGTCACCTCCCTTCTTAACCTAGCTTCCACTACTCTTTCCCATAACTTCATGCTGTGGCTGATCAGTTTTATCCCTCTGTAGTTACTACAGCTCTGCACATCACCTTTATTCTTAAAAATAGGTACCAGTACACTTCTTCTCCACTCCTCAGGCATCGTCTCACTTTCCAAGATTCCATTAAACAATCTGGTTAAAAACTCCACTGCCATCTCTCCTAAACACTTCCATGCTTCCACAGGTAATACTTCCGCATTATACTTTACATTAATAAAAAAGACATACAGACCAAACACCAATAAATACCATCCATCTATACTTCTAATGGTGCTGCTCCTTTAGTGTTTAGGTGTTTCCCTCCAATGCAACACAGCAAGTAAGATCACACTGGCAACTACAGTCTGCTAAAACACGAGGAGGATGTTGCAAAGAATATGAGGCTTCCTGCTCTGTTCTAATACAACACATCTGTTTTTGATGTGAACTCCCATTTTCTTGTAGGAATTTCACATCTGGATTGCAGTGAAATGAAGTTCAACTCAACACTGGTTATTTCAGTTCCATTAACCCATAAATAAATCATATCTGTATTACTAACTTTTCTATTGTGTAGCTAATATATAAAGTTGTAAGTATCCAGGAGCTGAAGAACATTACAAATGCTCATGGGATAAATTGGTCAACTATCAGGATACATTAGGCAGTTGTTGAAATTCTGAGTATTTTCAGTAACTGAAATGTTCTTTAATGTAAAAAAAAAACAAAAAAAACTTCTTCTTCTTTCAGCTGCTCCCGTTAGGGGTCACCACAGCGGATCAGTTGTTTCCACTTCCTCCTGTCCCCTGCATCTCTCTCCGTCGCCCCCACTACTTGCATGTCCTCCTTCACCACATCCATAAATCTCCTCTTAGGCCTTCCTCTCTTCCTCTTGCCCGGCAGCTCCATCCCTAGCATCCTTCTCCCGATATATCCCGAATCTCTCCTCTGCACATGTCTAAACCAACGCAATCTTGCCTCTCTGACTTTGTCTCCAAACCGTCTAACCTGGGCTGACCCTCTAATATACTAATTTCTAATCCTGTCCATCCTTGTCGCACCCAATGCAAATCTTAACATCTTTAACTCTGCCACCTCCAGCTCTGCCTCCTGTCTTTTGCTCAGTGCCACCGTCTCCAACCCATAAAGCATAGCTGGTCTCACTACCATAAAAAAAAAAAAATTAAATGGAAAAAAATGTGGAAAAAAAAATTATAACTTAGTTTCTTTTTTAAAGAACTTAACCAGTGAATTAATCGAGATACACATGCATTGCTAAGGTTTTTTTCTTAAATGATGAATTAATGGTAAAAGTGACTTTGACTTTATTAAAACAAATCAAGTTATAACCAGGTATTAAAACTGTTAAGCAATTCGAAAAAACACCGTGCACAATACTCCAAAACCTACACAGGAGAAATGTTAAACTCTAACCTGCACACAGCCTGATGTGTGGACAAAATTTATGTAAGGAAATGGAAATTCATTTTTCGGGCGGCGACCCGGAAGTAGAAGTAATACGACGGCGGGGAGGTGACGATATTGTGCCCGGTCGCCGCTCCACATTTCTCTTTTTCAGCCATCTTGGATCTGAAGCTCTAACACAGTAAGTGTTTCTGTCAGTAATCGTCTGTCATCTTACTTTTAATCACTTGATATAAACTTTTAACGTCACTTGACTTGAACGCTAGATCTTCGCGGAGCCCGTGGGAAGCTTATTTTTTGATTTCCACATGCTGCATGTTGAAAATACCGCTGTTTGTGTGTTGAGTACTGGTTCAAAATGGGGGCAGAGGCGATGTTCTCCGCACTCACGCCTAAGCACTAAGTTAGCTAATGTCAAAGCACAGAGTTACTCTTTTAGTTCGGGAGAATTGCGTGACGCACGGCCTAAACTTTGCTTAATAAATATGTGAAGTGTCACGGGGAAAGTAATTAATTCCTATAAAACCGTTCCCACTCGTTGGGATTTCACCCGTCGGAACGCTCAACTGTTCCGCCGTGGCTGTCCGAATTGTGGCCATAACGACGATAGCCGTCCCGACCCAATGTTATTAACGCGCTTCACAGAGTGACAACTGTTTACAGAGAGAAGACACAACAGGGAGGTGAACTTTGAAAAGGTTGTCGTGAACCTTTAATGTTCGGAACGGCAAGGCAGTGGCTACTTGCCTGTGTTAAGGTGCCTGGCACATGTTAGTAGATGGCAGCGCGGCCGGGCCCTCTGTCCTCTGGGCGAGGACCCCGGGAGAAAGGGCCCATCGCTGCATTTACTTACTTGATAGCGTGTTTTTGTTAAAAGAAATTGGGTGCTTGATATCCTGCTATTTAAAAAAAAAATGTTGTAAAAGAGGTGGGTGGGTGCCAATGACCACCCCATGTAAGGAAGTGTGTGTGTGGGGGGGCAGGACAGGACAGCTGGAGTGTCTCTTGGCTGAGTACTGGATCTGAACTTTTAACAGCGCATGAGGGCTGAATGCATTTAACTTAACTGCTACAAACACGTGAGAAATAATTGATCAGAAGTGCTTTCTATTGAAGTTTTCACTATTATTAATTTTTAAGTGTAGATGCCTGCCATAAGGAACGTTTTTTTTTTTTTTTAAATTTATTTATTTTTTTACAGAATGATTGCAGAAGCCAACTGTTGTTGCTTGATCTTTTTTTGCTTCATTTTTCTTCTAAGCAGTTTTCAGGGCGGTTGTGGTTTTATGTTCGGCTGAGATCCTTGTCCGAGACAGCCTACAGTGTTTTGTTTTTATGCTGAGCTGCTTAACATTGATTTACTCATTTATACAGTAGGGTAATTCTTATAGTATCAGATGCTCAATGTTGGTATCTTGGACAGGGGTGCTGAAGTGGATACAAGGACATGCGGATCCAACACAGTGTGTGTGGGTGGTTGAATTAAATTTTTGCTCCTTCCTTTCTGCAGATGCCCGGTGAAGCCACAGAAACCGTTCCTGCCACAGAGCAAGAAATGCAGCAGCCGCAGGCAGAGACCGGTTCGTATGCTTGCGCATGCATACACCTTTGCATGTGCACATTCCAGGGCGATTAGTGTGTGGGGTCCTGGGTGTCATTCCTTTATGAGCTGCATTATTTGACACTGTCACTATTCTGTGTCCAGACACAATTTGCTGATCTTCTAGAGGCTGTGTTGTAAACATTATCCAGAAGTTTGACTTGGTCGAATGGGGCTTTATACTTTTCACTTATATGGGGTGTGGTGGTGTGTGTGTTCCAGGCAAAACTTCATTTAGACAAGTTTGTTTCTAGCTCATTCAACAGAGGAAGGGACAGCATGCACATGGTTTTAAGAGTATAAAAATTAGCAAGATGAGCAAAATTTCTCTAGTTTAAATTAACTTATTGTATTATATACCACATGAATGAATCTGAAAACTAGAGTAGTTAGGGTGCTACTTTTTCTTTTAAGGATAAACATGTTTGCAAAAAAAAAAAAACTTTGTGAAACTGTAGTTGTTTCCTTTATCTTTCTTGTAAATGCATACATGCTTGCCTGTCCACTGGTGTTTTATACATTGACTTTCGCATGTTAGTTTTGGGTTTTGGTCACGTTTTGCACGGAACTTGATGTCTGAAGAGACAGGACCGTTTATGTTGTGAGGGGAAAAGCTTCGTGGTTTAAACACTGTGATTAGTATTTGTAAGACAGAGCTTGATTTATGGTTGGAACCATTCCCTATTTTCACTTGCAGTTTATACACCTGAGCAACCGTATACACATTCATGATAAACAAGGCAACAGTGCAGTTTAGTGTTTTCAGCCCCCTTAATGGTTACAGGTTTGTTTACGATGGTGGTATTTTAGTAAAAGCTGGAAGTATAACAACAAACAATACTTGCGTTGCTATGCGTTAAGGATTAGCAATATATGGACATTTTGTTAGTTCCCTACAATATATTGTCCTTGAAGGTTAATTCTTTTGGTTCTTTTTAAGTAGAAGTAAGCACTTCCTGGGTATGTCAGGCTGTACAGGTATTACATCTCCTTGCTGAATATTTATAGTTGAACCAATACTTGTGCAGTCAGGACACAACCAGGCTTCTTTCTCTAATTGTTGCTCTTGAGCTGCTTGAAATCATGTAAATGGGTTGACTATGGGTTCACTTGAACAAACTGAATGTGGGCACTGCATGTGATGTCTGAAGTGTGACCACTGTTTGTTCACAAACTCTTTGCTTTTTGAAAACACTGTATTGGCAAGAAAACAAAGACTCCAATTGCATCCAACCAATTGACCTGTCTGAGTTTGATATCATGCTCAGATTTCACAAGCAGTAATGCAATGAGAGTCCCCCAATTCTACCCACTTTCTTCCCTCCTCTGGCACTTTTGGTTAGGACCAGCATGTCTGGGGTAAGCAGTTGTCACTGGGATACTTGGACTGAGGCTCTTTAAATGGAACAGCACAATAGGCAGCAGTCTCTTTTTCAGTGACTTGAGCAGTAACTTCATTGGCCTTACTGGCAATTTGTTCTGTGCACTTGTACCTCAACTTACGAATACAATCGGGACTGTAAGTGTCTTTGTAACTCTGTTGTCCAAGTCAAAGCAGCATATTATGGTAATAATACTAGATTTAATTTATTTTTTAAACCATAAGTTTTTCCCCCCAAAAAACAGCTAGAACAATGTGGGTCTCTGTTCTGCAAGCCTAGGTAGTGTAGAAGGGAGTGCTGATGGGTGCCGGTTCATTGCAGGATTTGGGTTTCAGTTAAGCTACGTTAAAGATGTGTGTTGTAAAATGACTGAAATGAAAGTAATCTCCCATTTGGTGTTGTGTTTTAGTTTATATGTGGAATACGGTGCTGTGTTCTTCATGTACATTAGGTGAGATAAAATGAAGTAGAGCATGATAGAGTGGAATGGAAAGTGGAATGGGTTGAATACGTCAGTGTTCGACTTAACAAATTTTTGTGTGCGACTGACGATAAACAGTAATGAGGATGATGGCATCTAGTAACTTTCACATTGCAATCGAAAAGTGTAATAGACATATAGATACAATTATTGTGGAGTAATTTAGACCAAACCGTATGGGGATGCTGCTCCCACACAAATGGAAACATCGTTTCTATTTTAAGTGTATTTTGCTGCCACCTAATGGTGGAAAGTGCAAACACGGGCCATTTTGGCTCCACAGTAGAGAAATTTTGGAAAATGCAGTTCAAATGCATGCGCTATATTTTCAAGACACACTCATTTCCTAATTAGTTAGTGCTCGTAATATGAGGTACCAGTGTATTAGATTCACGTAGGTGGAGGGATCACACTGCTTGTGGTTGCTTTGGGGGCCTGTCAGTAAACTTAAACGTAAACTGCATTTCTGAGCATCAGTTCTATAAATTTTAGAACTCTTGGCTCTATTTAAATGTGGTCTTGGTCCTTCACAAATGTTTACCGTTGACTTCATTTGCACCTCTTTGTGTTACCTCTTGGTTTTAAGTACATCATTCTTTAAAACATGCCATAAAGAAAACTGTCAGGAGCCGTTGATTTTTTTTCTGCTGTGCTCCTCTTCCGTCCTTTTCCTCCTCCTGCTACTTCCTTTCCTCTCAGCTTCGGGAGAATTAAACACCTCCACCTCCCAAGCAATGTCAGTGCATGAAGTAGCCAAGGGAGTATCTGGAGAAAACCTTGCAGTGGCAGTTGGAGCTGCTGAAGTGTCTCTAGAGTCAAGTGGCTTGCTGGAATCTTTGGAGAGCAGTGGTTCTACCAGAAAAAATCCAGAAGACAAGAGTCTGGAAATTCCACCTGAAGTGTCTGACAAGCATAATGGGGATGTGATGTGTGAAGTTTCAGGGCAGGCAGAGGTGTTGATGGTTTCTGATGTGGCTGAAGCTGTTACCCTATGTACACAGCAGCATGTAGGGACAAAGGAAGATCCACCTGTAAAGCAGTTGAGTACATCATTTGAGGTGATGGCATCAATCAAAGGAGAAAGTCCTATTCAAGCATCTCTTGCTGGTGGAAGAGACACAATCATGGTCAAAGAACTTGTGGCAAAACAGGAAATTGAAGTTGAAGGTCAAGTGATTGGTACAAAACAAGAGTCTGCAGCTGCAGAAGCCGAAATAGTTTCTGATGAGCGTCCGTGTCCTGTAGAGTGCCTTGCCAAGGAAAAAGTGGTTGTACTGACAGCTGTTCAAGAACCATGTACTACTGAAGAAGTGCTTCCAGACAGTGTAAATGTAGTACATGCAGAAGAAACCGTAGTGGCTGAGGCCCCACCAGATGTAGGTGCACCTTCTGACAGTCCTCCTGTAGATGAAGCCAAAGTATTGTCAGCAATGCAAGAACCAGCTACTGCTGAACAGCCAGTTATGGATGTCGTAGATGCACCTCCTGTAGAGAAACAAGCTAAAGCAGCTAATGAGCTATTAGCAGTTATTCCAGATGCGGGTGCTTTTGGACAGGTCATGCCAGATTATATAGATGTACCCCCTGAAGAATCTCCTTCAGAAGAACAAGCTAAAGCAGCTGAAAGACCATTACCAGATCAAGCTAAAGCAGCTGAAAGACCATTACCAGATCAATGTTCTGCCTCAGAACATTCAGTCACAGATGTGGTAGATGGACATTCTGGGAAAGATCCTGCAGAAGAACAAGCTGAAGCAACAGAGAAACCATTACCAGTTGAAGAACGAGCTGCTTCTGCAGTTTCACCTGTTGTAGATGCACCTCCTGGAAAACCATTAACAGAATGCATGCCTGCAGCTGAAGAGCCTGTGGTTGTTGCAGAAAACACCGGTGGTCAGGAAGACGAATCTCAAGAGCCGTCTGCCTCCATCCCGCTTGTAGGAGACGAACATAGTGTTGTTGGTGCCGTTCCAGTGGATCTTGCATCTGAAAACGCATGCCGAGTTGAAGACGCTGCACCTAGTATGCCTGCTGTTTATAGTGGTGGTCTAGTTACTGAGAACGTGAGTCCTAAACAGGCCTGTGGAGAAAATGAATATAATGAAGACAAGGGTAGTATAACAGCTACAGCGGCAGAAGTTAAAATGCCACCTATCAACTTTACCATTACCATACCAAATGAAGTGGCTACTCAGAGTGGAGACCTGGTTACTGCCTTGTCTGAGGCAGTCCAGACTGAGCTGGCTAATTGGTCTGGTCAACCCATAGCAGCCCGGAAAGCTTCAGGTGGGTTGTTTTGTTTGTAGTGTACTTCTGCTTCTCAGAGCGTCACATTTCCATACCTCCCTGGCTTTTAACAAACCTTTAAAATGTGGCTATGTAATTTGAACCTCAATTTGGTGAGGTTTCAAGCAAGAGACTCAAAAAGAGATGTGTATGAGGCAGCCAGTGTTGACGCTACTTAAAATAAATCTTACCTGAATTTGAAAGGTACTTTGCCTTATGGCGTATGTGAAAATGTGTGTTTAAAAAAAAAAACCTTTTCCTGCTTCAGCAGGTAGCTTGTTTTTCCCTACCCACACAGACACAGTAATTCAAGTATTTATGAAAGTTGGTTTTTGTCTACATCTTCCCAAAATCAGAACTGCCATTTTCATTAAGTGAAGACAAATTTTGCAAGTGGGGTTTTCTTTTCATAGCTTGTTATGAAACATTAGTGCTGTCTTATTGACGCTGCTGTAAATTTACCTCAATACCTCTGTTTTATTTAGTAATATGTGATGTACTGTAGAGACTATTGCTCCCTCTACTAGAGAATTCTTAACTGAAATTTTATTCTTAGTTTTAAGTTATGCCAATGAACTATTAGGTCTCTAGTGTTGCATTCTCTTAATTTTGTGAGGCATATTCAAGCCTTATGTGGTGAGTGTGGGTAGGTTAAAGGCAAACACTGGCTGACGAAAATGTTTTCTACTGGAAACTAACTTCATTTCATAAAATCCCTGTTTCTTCCTTGCTGCTTACTGCTTTCAGTAATGAACACAAAAGTCATACCTGAATAGTCTCCCCCCCCCCCCCCAATGATACAAAACTTTCTAGAACTTTCCACCTGGGTTGGATCACAGGTATGTTTAGGTGTCGTCAAAAATGTAAATCTTGCAAATAATTTTTGTGCTATGCATTACTGTAGAGAAATTTACTTTTGGTTTCAAGAATATTATGTGGCATATTGTAATAGAATGACAACAATCTAGATTTTAGGGGGAAGAAGCCTGTCATCGCTTGTTATTCCTATCGTTAGCAGTGAGAAATAGAAAATTTAAATTTTAAATGTTTAATATGACCTGTATTTGAATCTCGGTTGCTTTTATTTCGTGGCCTGTTGCTTTGTTACAAAGCCACTCTTCATTCTTGCGTGCAACTTTACTTTGGTGGGAACTATAGATTGATGGGCAACTGAAGGCCAGTTCCATTGCAATGCAACAATTTGTACCCAATGGAACAAGCTGGTGTTCAGCTCCCACCCTGCAGCTCTGGTGCTTTATATTTGAGCTCTGCTGCATAGTGCTAGTTAGTAGTCTCATTATTTTCTCTATAAGCTGAGTGTTTCAAATTTGATATGCGTCACCCTTTTGGTCCTCTTGCTGTATCTGGAAACTTTTCCCCTTTCCATTGCATATGCAGACTAATGGATATGGCTTTGAGGTTGCTTGTGTTGCATAGTGTAGTAGATGTAGTTGAATTTTGTGACATTGCTTGGGTTGTTGTAATTTGAAACATTAACTTCATTTAAAGGTAAGTGGTACTTGGATTTTTGTTTTTAATGCGTTTCAAACGGTATGGAACATTCCTCATGACTTGTAACGGTGTCGATCCTCCAAATCATTTAGCTCCAGCCCCTCCTGCTGTGATTGCTGCAGAGAAGAAGCCAGGTAGACAAAACCTCAAAACTCTTAAGTGGCGTTCAGCCCTGGTTGTCTGTCCCTCTACTGTGTCTCAGATTGTTCCTCATTCCAGATAAGCTGTGGAGCACTTGTGATTGTATTGTTGCCTTATTTTGATTTTCATACTTTATGGCGTTAAAGCTCATCATAAAGAAAATTGGACACATGGGGCTTTTACAAGGGGCCAGTATCGAGGGACACTACCAGGTCTAATTTACTAATCTGCTCTTGGTGTGTGGTGCGGCCTTAACCTTTACTTCGGAGTTCAGTTTTTTTCCTCCTCCCTCCCCTCTTCCTCTTGCATCTCTTCAGACACCCAACTGAAAGCATGCTAAGTGAGGTGAAGCTATGAACTGTTGGTTTGCTAGTTGGCCAAATCCAAAGAACACACTGTTTTGTTGCTACCCAAAGGAATAAATAGAACACAGAATAAATAAAAAGCGGCATCAATCTATTTGCTTTGCTTATGATAAGTATTGGTTTTAATGTATGCCATAGTGTGTTTTTATGCATGATATTTTCTTAGTTTCATACTGAATGATTGTTTCCTTAGAAAGCAATGCTTTAGAGACCTTTTTCCTCTATTTTTAACGTTTGCTTGCTAGCTCTGAGAAGGTGCTTGTATACTGTAATGTAGTGTAAAAAAAAAAAGTCAATTGAATCCCTTTATTTTCTTCAGCCACTCCTGCTTCCAAGAAAAATTCTACTGCTCCACGCTCTACAGCTGCTAACGCTGTTACTGTGCCTAAAGCTAAAGAAGCTAAAAGCGGGTCCAAGCTGTCTTCCTCGCCTCTCTCCTCTACCTCCAAGCCTGTGCCTGTCACCATCAAGTCCTCATCTGTATCTGCTTCAGCCTCTTCTCCCTCCTCTCCCAAACTCTCTTCCAACTCTCCCAGTGTCTCTTCCCTGCCCCAGTCCACCCCTCCCTCTTCCCCTTTAGCAGCACCCCAATTTGGCTCTCCTGTTCCTGGTGCAGGAGATGCCTCTGTTTCTCATCCCAAGATTGTCAAGGCAGGTGGGAAGGGGAAATCCAAGAAAGGTCCCCATTCTGCAGTAGCTAACACACAACAATCTTCTAAAGCTCCCCAGTTGCCTGACATAGCTGGTGCCCAGGTTACTAAGGAAATTCCCAATAAGAAAGAGACCACAGCCCCAAGTGATGACCCTGCTGTGGCTCAGTCTACTGCCCCAGTTGCAGTTCCAGTTGCTGACCCTGTGCCTGCTCAACCAGTGCTCTCTATTCCTTCCCCTCCATCTAAACCAGACCTGCCACTCTCACCGAAGAATGCCGCTGTACCTGTAGTTTTCAAGGTGGCTTCACAGCCTGCTGCACCTGCTCCAAAATCCTTTGCTGATGCAGTGGCCAGTGGCCTTCCTAAAACTGCTCCTGAAACCCCCAAATTACAAGAGCTAGCTGCCAGTCCTGAGGGAGCCCAAGGGTGCAAAACTGTTTTGGCTGATTTGCCTATAGAGAAGTTGGCTAAGGAAGTCATTGGTGTAGCTTCCTCCCCTCCTGCCTCTGCTCCCACTCCAGTTACATCTCCTGGTCCTCAACCAACCACCATTACTCAGAAATCTCCCAAGATCTCTACATCTTCATCAGGCAGTGAAAAAGCTCCATCCTCCAACATCCAGTCTCCTGTCTCCCCTTTGTCTCCTGTACCCACCCCAGCTCCCAAGGTTGCTGTGGCAACACCTCCAAAACAAGCCCCTCACGTGGCTGCACCCACTCTGGAATCAGAGGAGGAGCTGCCTCCTCTGATTCCACCCGAGGGATCTGTTGGCATGCCTATTTTCCAATCCCCCACACTAGTTGAGGCTCCCACAAAACTGAGTCCTCCTGTGGCACCCCCAGTTGCAGCAGTCTCTTCCCCTAAATCCCCTCCAGCTCAATCCCCTGCCAAGTTGGAGCCTGTTATCAAGAATGACAAGGGTACCTCTTCCTCTGTTTTCTGGTGCACACTGGCTTGACTACTAATATAGTGCAGTTCACTGCTGATGATTCCTGTAAGTTTGTAATTTCTTGCTTTGCACAATTACCCCTCTCAACCAAGTATGTTTTTTTTTTTTTTTTTTTTTTTTTTTTAATTTTTAAATTGCATTATTTTGCATTATCATCCAAATGATTTCGAATTTTCTCCACCTGGAGACGTCTGTCTGTATACGACTGCTGATGTGCACCTAAGTGTGGAGTGTCTACATTTAAGAGGTCATGGGTCTGGTATTGCACTTTGTTTCAGCTGGCAGCTACTGAGAGTTAGAATTAACCCAATGCATTTTTTAAAGGGCAATGAGCAGTTTTGGTCACAGATCGCTAAACGTTTTAACTGCTTGTTGAATGGTTTATTTCCGAAGAAACTGCATTGCCAACATGCACATTTGGAAGTAGTTTAATTTGTGTGCATATTAACCCCACTAACCATTAAAATGAACAAATGTACTACTTATGTGTATTTTTTAACTGCCTAAATTAATTACATTGATGTTTTCAGGTGGTGGACAGGGAAATGCCAAAAAGTTGGAATAGTTATGCCTCAGTGGGTGTTGACTGTGAAATAATTTTTGCAATTTCCCATTTTTAAAAATGTCTATTTTTTAAATGGGAATCCCGTATGACATTTCACTTTAGATAAAGTATTATGCATGTAGTCAGTAATCTATACCTCTGCAACGTGTGCATTACGAAGTCCTACACCCAGTACTTCCTGCATAGAAGAAATTCCATGTTCTAGGACAGCGTGTCCTGTATGACACTGTCTTTAGTGGTGTGGTACATGCAGAAGTCTGGTGTATCATTGTGACCAACTCTGTGGAACTACATACTAGGGTTGATCCAGTCATTGGCCAGAAATTGACCTGCAGTGGCCTGGAAGCACACTCTTTCATTTGATCATTTTAGTCTTGTAACACCTGCAGTAGAGGATTGGTTTACTGTGTTTTACAGTGTAAGGATGTCTGATTGAGAATGTACAGTCTCTTTCAGCATATGTTCCGTTGTCAGTGTTCCTGTTCACCACCTGTGTTTGGCTGTTGTAGTTCTATTATAAGTATAGGAGCCTGTTTGGGGTTTGACGTTGCAAAATCAGTTAGTTGCAGTGCTGTTTGCAGTGTAGTTTTGCTTGTATTAACGTTTACCTTGGTGCAGGTTTATGAAGTGTGTTGCATGGAGATCCTTCTGAACAGCTCTCGATTCTCTCAAGGAGAAAATGTTGTTTTTTGGGCAAAACTCTCTGGAATGTTGGAATCTTGTTCTTGTTTTCATTCTAGTAGGACAAACTTCAGAAATAATGTATGCTATCAATAGACATTACAAATTTGTCACACGTTTCCTGTCTGGTTGCATTAAAATTTATTGCACACGCATCCATAAGCTCTGATTTGCAGCACAAAAATACTATTTTGTGTCTCCGCTTTTGATTCAGGCCAATTTTGTAGTTTGAAGCACGTAGTGCTGAATTGAAACTCATTTCCACGAACTGGAATGATTAATTCTGGGAAATTGGGTTCCATGTTTTTCCGCTTAAATTTTGTGCCCGTCTTTCCGCCTGCTGAATAACTCCTGTGCTGATTGCAGGATCTGGCACAGAGTCGGACAGCGACGAGTCGGTGCCGGAGCTGGAGGAGCCCGACTCCGCACAGGCACAGTCGCAGCAGGCACAGGTATGGATTGCTGGCGTGGAGGTACTGCGCAGTGTTTTGGGCTTCGCTCTAACTGAAACGCACCGACTTAAGACGTCGTCGTACTTTCATTTTGGGCGTCTGTGCAAGTTGTTTTCAAAATGGCGGTAAAAATACGGTCAGTGTTGAGACTCCTGTGTGTGTGACAGAGGCAGTGTAGTGAATGCAAGGCTCAAGTCCACGTTGTAAAATGTCCTCCAAGAGGCCTTTATTTCCGCCTGATGTTTTTTTATATATATAGAAAACTTTGCTACATTGGATTTGTTTGGCAGCATCTACAGCATCTTGTTTGTCTCCTAGCTTGCCGCAGCTGCAGAAATTGATGAAGAGCCGGTGAGCAAAGCTAAACAGAGCAGAAGTGAAAAGAAAGCACGGAAGGTAAGTTGTACTGAAGCGTGACTGGCATTCTGTCAGTAAGGAAACACATCAAGAACTGTGAAGCAGTGGCCAGTCCCATCTCTCCTCCTGTGATGTTAACCAGCATGACTTTCGTTCTTCTGATAACGCTGAAGCCATCCTTTCTGGGCTGAGAAGGAGATGTGAAGCACATACATTTCAGTTTCTTTCCTTTTGGTGGCCTTATTGAGAAATGAAGGTGACACAAAATACCTGTTGCAGGCAATGTCCAAGCTGGGTCTTCGCCAGGTGACTGGGGTCACTAGAGTCACAATTCGGAAGTCAAAGAACATCCTGTTTGTCATCACTAAGCCAGATGTCTACAAGAGCCCAGCGTCCGACACATACATTGTCTTTGGCGAGGCCAAGGTAAGGGTATTGGGGTTCTTGGGTTATAGCGGGGCCGATGGGCTTGGGCTCAAGTTTAGATCTTAATCAAGAACCTTTACTTCAGACTTTCAGCTTTGAAGACCTGGTGGTGTATGAGTTCAGTCTGGTTCTTGAGTTGCTTGACATTCTTTATCTGGTTTTTTTTTAAAAAAAAAAAAAAAAAAAAAAAAAAACCTCCTTCGGTGATGATTAAAATATTTTGACTTTCGTTCTTCTGATCCAAATGAAGCCAAACATCTTATCCTGAGAAGGAGTATCTTTTTAAGAATTTACCTTTTACCACTTTGGTTGTCTGCATCCATTTTTTTCCTTCATTTCATACGTATAAAAATTTGCATACCATGAGTAATACGTTTCGAAATTTCTGACAAGACACCCTTCTGGATTTACAAGGCAAAATGTGCACCTGTGTTGCAGATCGAGGATCTTTCGCAGCAGGCCCAACTGGCAGCAGCAGAGAAGTTCAAAGTCCAGGGAGAAACGGTCTCGAATATCCAGGAAAACACGCAGACACCCACCGTGCAGGAGGAGAGCGAAGAGGAGGAGGTGAGGACTGGGAGCACGCAGTCGGCTTGGCCGCGCAATAATGATGCGCTGCAGCCTGGTTTGGATGCCGTGTTCTGGACCGACCGTTGATGTTTCTTGTCATTGATAGGTTGATGAGACCGGGGTTGAAGTAAAGGACATCGAACTGGTAATGTCACAAGCCAACGTGTCGCGGGCGAAGGCGGTACGCGCCCTCAAGAACAACAACAACGACATTGTCAACGCCATTATGGTAAGCATTTGAAGGAACATTTGTGTCCAAGCTGAAGGCAAGTTGGAAATGCAGTGCCCAATTGCGATGTGCATTTTAATAAAGGCATCTTGCTAATAATCTGATTGACACTGTTTTTTGCAGGAATTGACAATGTGAAAGGCAGGAAGAGAACAGGTTGAGGACACAAGGGTCTTGCTGTTGAGACTACGTTTGTTTGTACAATTTATACCCAGGAGACAAATAAAGGTGTGGATTGCTAAGATGGAAAACTCTCCTGGACTTCTTTTTTGCAACCTAGTTTTTGGAAACTTCTTAGGTTGGTATTTATTGATAATAAATGCGCTACAAATGTTAAGCCCGGTAGTGCACCCGCATTTGCCAGTTGCCACCGACCGACTCTGTGCCGTCAGCGTGTGCGGTGCTGTAAGCTGCCAGCTTGCTTTTGAATGCAGTTGGTTGAAATGAGTGCAAATACGAGCGGCGAGGTTCTCGTCGGCTGTCGATGGCAGAAGTCGCGGGATGCTTACCTTTTCCGAGAATCTCTTAGGACTCGGCTGGATTTGCGTGACAGGCTTCATCTATGTTTGTTACGGTGTCAGTAGCGCTCGGTTCATTTGAAATACGGTTTGGGTTTCAGCCTCGGTATGATCGGACATCGCTGTATGCACATGTTTGTAATAACCGAGCTCTGAATTTGGTGTGGTTCAACTATTGTCCTGGATTAATGCTTTAACAAAATAGTCTTTACAGGTGCTTTTCTTATAATAAAAGTTGTGTTTGCTCAGTTTTCAGTCTTGAGCACAATTGTATAAATTAGCCTTCAGTATTATTTGGATGAGTAAACCTAAACAAAAAGACCAAGCATGTAATGTAGCCGTAGTAACCATAGTGCTAGTTATGAATTACAAGTATTGGTCGAATCATTCAAGGTCTACTTTTGCAACGGACAGAACGTGTGTAACGTTAACTTGCATCTGTACCGTCGAACAGCAGCTCGGGCTCACAAGCAAGAGCCCAGCTGGATCAGAACCTAGAATGACCAAAATTAGAAATGAGTCTTTTAGGACTGAAATGTAAGTCTCGTAGAGGATGGCCAAAGAGGGGATGCGCTTTATTTGCATGAGCACACAAATCCCTTTTGCAAAGGGCTGAAAAGATGGCGGACGGCAGCTTCGGTTTAAAGTGCCTAAAACCGAGCGGTGTTAACAATGCTTACTGCTTGCAAGGTAATTGTGGTGCCACCATCATATCGGGGGGCATGAACTTGGTTTGTTACTCTGTTCAACTCATTTTCATTGGTTCAAGTGAAGGTTAGCAGTAATTTGTCTCAGGGCAAACGGTGATGCGTTTAGGCGTTGAGGAGGCCGGGTAACCAGCAGTCAAAATTCTTTTACCAGCTGAGCTGGAATGTGTTTGTGTACACAAATGGGTACCCTAACTTCGGCAGTAATGACGGGCTTTGGCCATTCCCACATCTATGTGGTGACACCAAGGAGCTCCGAAACTTAAACCATTACTGAATCTTTTTGTTAAAATGCTTTGCTGCTTACATATTTAAACACTAGTGTAAACGTATGTTTTCTGACCAGCATTATCCTGATTTAATACTTCGACTCCACTTTTACTAGAGCACCAAATGCAGACTGACGCCGAATAAATAGGAACGAAAGCACAAAGGGGAAATAAATGCATGGGTGAAACTTTGAAATTGAAGCACACGTAAGAGAAAAAGTAGTGGTTACAACTTTGCGATCTGCAGATGCCTTTTTAAATATCTCCACTCCTTTTGCAGTGCCTTTGACCAAAGAATTTAGCCTGAATCAGTACAGCAAGAATACCCTACAGTGCACCACAGTAAAGCAGTTAAGGACAATGAATGAATGACATTATAAGCCACTTTTGTCAAAGGTGTCAGCTTTTTAAAGGCAAATTTTACATTTGATGTAAATACACAAGATGTTTGTGAAAATAGATTATGTATTGATAGTACCGTATTCTGAATATGACAAAGCCTCTTTTTCTCAATTTTTCTTAAAAGGTTTTTGGATCATATATTTAGGAAGATAAATAATATTTATTTGTATTTACTGTATTAGCATTTTACATTTTTTTGGCTCACCACCTTCAAACACGACATTCTGTAACTTTATATTTCTTGGCCGCTTGACAGTTGACACCTCTGCCTCACTGACCACCACCATCTTAAAACTGGCCTCATAACTCCTCCTCAGTCCTTGGTTAATTTGGCCTAACTTTGAGCTACTTTTTTCCAGATCATCTTGAAGCTTCGCCATCTTTTTTGCTAGCTCTGGTTGATCATTTCTGTGGATAACTGATGCCAGTGGATAGGTGGTGCCATTTACTGGTTTTACACAGTGTACGACCTTTATAGGTCTAGTCATGGAATATGAGGCGACCCCATCTTTTTCAGATGTAATTCCCAGAAAAAAATACCTTTTTGTATTCAGGTCAATATGGTAAATATTTCCATTAAAACATTTTCCTGCTATGTGGTGATCTCCTCACTTAAGGATCTCAGCCTCACAGACAGCATTGACCTGACTGCAGTCAGCTTTCTGTTCTTTAAACTGTCTGTACAGGTGTACCTCAGGGACCAGCGCTGTGACCACCACACTTCTCCCAGGGAAACCTCATCACCTCCCATGGCTTCTATAGCCTTAACCCAGATGATACCCAAATCCCTATTTCATTACTTTCAAGTCTCTGGTATCAAACCCCCTCTCATTTTCCAGGATGTCTGTCCATCACATGAAACTTATCTTTATAATTTGGCCGTCCTCTAACTCCTTCCATAAGACTGTATACTCAGCATCTCAACATCGCACCTTCATCAACTTCCACTGAACTGCTCCTTTATACTCATTCCATCACTTTGGTGGCCCAGACCTCATTTATCCTTTTTTAACATCAGCATTGGCCCTCAATGAACAGCTCACACACCTCCTTGCCTAGGACCTCCACAGACGTGATTACTGCAGTTATTTTCCTGCGTCCATCATCTGCAAGCTCCCTCAGGAATAATGCTGACCACACCAGTATGTGATGCTCCTCTGCTTTGGTCTCTGCACTGTCCTTGTATGTTGTGAGCATTTTTTCAAAAATATAAGCATGTAACTGTAACTATAGGCACGATGGCTGCTGCCATATGACAAAAGCAGTAATGCAGGATACTTCATGGATTTATTGCATGATTTTTGCACCCTTTGGGCTAAATACAAACTCAGATTGAAAAGCTGTTATTTGCAACATTCAGTTGTGTAAGAAAGGAAGAACATCCCTCCCCCAATAAAAGATTTGTCTAACATATTTGAACATGCAGATCCAAAAGACAGGAGGCAGAGCTAGAGGTGGCAGAGTTAAAGATGTTAAGGTTTGTATTGGGTGTGACGAGGATGGACAGGATTAGAAATGAGTATATTAGAGGGTCAGCACAGGTTGGACGGTTTGGAGACAAAGTCAGAGAGGCGAGATTGCGTTGGTTTGGACATGTGCAGAGGAGAGATCCTGGATATATCGGGAGAAGGATGCTAGGGATGGAGCTGCCAGGCAAGAGGAAGAGAGGAAGGCCTAAGAGGAGATTTATGGATGTGGTGAAGGAGGACATGCAAGTGGTGGGGGTGACAGAGAGAGATGCAGAGGACAGGAAGAAGTGGAAACAATTGATCCGCTGTGGCAACCCCTAACGGGAGCGGCCGAAAGAAGAAGAAGAAGATTTGGACATGCAGATAGCAGACCGCCATTTTCGTGCCTTTTGACAGAACTAATGCAACAAATAAGAAAAATGCACTTTGCAATTAGACAAAAATGAAAGTAATTCAGTCTTCTGTTAATTTCTTCACTATGTTCGCTATGAGGAATTTCGGCCCATTCAACTTCACAAGACGTGGTGCCAGAAAGTGTGATAATCGAAGGTATAACTGCATGACACAGCCTACATCAAACCCCCCACAGAATTTCAACTGTATTTAAAGCTAAGCTTAGACCTTTCAAAAGTACATCCTCGCAATCTGCTCACATATGCTGACAAGCGGTTTGAACGCAGCCTACCCACAACCCCGAGGCAGGAAAGCAGCAACTGCCAACTCTCAAAGTTCCCTGCACCATGAGTCCAAAGAAGAATTACAAACCTGATGTCTGTTATTTCGTACAATGGGTCACCTTAATAGTACTGACCTCCCTGGAATGTGCATCTCATCAGATATTCTTTATGTCCAAACATATTAAAAAAGACTAAACATTTCCTTTTGTGTGTTTATTCTCACGCATCACTATAACAAGCAGCATTAAGCACAGGATAATGAAAGTACTATATATGTAATGTTAATACACTTTGCTTTGTGAAATTTCCCACTGTAGAACAGACCTGTGAGAGAATAAATTTGTCTTATTTGAGCTGAATGATGGTACGATCATTCAGTCCGCTGCCATGTCTTCAGATACATGTAAACTCTTTAGCTTAATTTGCAACTAAATACTAAATATTTAATTTTCCACACAATGTTTAGTTTACACATTGTTGTTCGGTTCCGTCAAGTCGATGTCAACTTATGGCAGCTCTGAGGATCGTTGCCCTAAAATGCATCCGGTCTTCAGCAAGTCGGCTAGAACTTGACAAAGGATAGGATCCGAACCTCTGTGACCCTGAGCAGGATAAAGGGGTTAATGATGCTGAAAGGATGGATGGATGGATGGATGGTCTAATTACACAGGTCTGCAACAATGCAAGATACTATAATATGTACAAATGTAAAAATCATTTTTTATATGATGTAGTAGGCAGTTCTGGGTGCAATACTCTTTGAATTTGTTTTCCATTTGATGTACAGTCCTGTATGAAACAAGGCTGCAATGAATCAAAAGTACAGCAATACCAATAAATGTCCTCATAATACACTTACTGTATCTGCTTTCAACCTGAGTCACCCTGAATGGAAATGGCAGTAAAAAATGTGTGATTCTGCTACGACGATTGGAGCAGAAGCAAACTGGGGAAAAGGACATGGGCCCCAATATTTTTAATTTGGGTTTTTTTCCCCCAACTTGTAAGAGTGGAATTTTCAGAAAAGTTGAGTACATTTTGTTTCTGTCCTGCGTTGCTCCACCAGTTGTTGGTATTTTATTTATGTGAGATTAGTGTGTGGACTAAACTACCACAGCAACTGGGATTGCAGAGACTATGAAGATGAAGCAGTTTGCTGTCAGTATCTTTAAATTAGTTGCGATTTGACATAGTTTGAAGCTAGTAAAAATGGCCAAAGTCTAACATTGTGATGGGCCAGCTTTTCACCCGGGGCGTACCTTGCCTCACGCCACGTTGCTACGGCAGGACGCAGGCCCCGGCACTTCTGCAGCGGACGTTCCATTGTCGATGACTGACGGATGAATCGGTTTCTCTGTACGACTCGGGCTCCGTTCGTCCGCTCTCTTTGTACCACGCTGACCGATTTTCTTGCTCTATGCACACAAACACATGCAGGTCCTCACCAGACATCTCACGCCCTACACACATACACGCCGATGTGCTTTCTCACTCAAACGCACGAATATAGAAAAATAATAAAGTTTGGTGGTCATTTTTTTTGCATCTGTACCTCAGTCCAAACAAACTACACACAGGCCGACCCACATCCTCTCACACAATTTCTCTCTGTCATACATACACACAAACTAATGCACTAAATTCAAAGTTTGTTGCATTTTTCCAACATTTCACTACAACCAGCGTGCATTACCTTCTGCGGGTCCGCCTGTCTGCCAGCACCGATGTGTAAATACAACCACTTTAATGGCAGAAGTGTTTGGTGTTTATATAGCGTGTTATTACTACTGTAGTGCTTTATTACTATTTTAGTGTTATTACTATTTAACTCTTCTTCCGCTACACCTTTTGACCAAGGCAGCAAAGGGTAACTGAGCTAAAAAATGTGTTTTCATTGCAACTTGACGTGAGAAGTTAACCCCTGAATACTACACTGAAGGTTGCTTGTATTGTGAAGCTCTTACCGTGAATTTGACGTAAAAGTGGCACAAAAAAATTAAACACACGAATAGACTTTTGATCCCAACCGTGTTCGTTAGTTGCACATTGAAGCCATTTACTTTGCTAGCGGTTCGGAATGCCGCATTTAAAAAGCCAAATCTGAGTAGGAGATACTTAAGTAGTTTCCACACAGCGTTAGCTGCACATTTCTTGACATATCGCTAATGTTGAAACCAAACGAACTTCGTTCAGCGAAGCACAACTATAGCAAAAACGCGTCAAAACGACTCTTTTTAACTGAGCCTCGCAGGCTGGTCGCCCTCACCGAACCGCGTGCAACGCTTTGCGTCTGCGTACGTGCGCGTGGGCGGGCGCTCGCTCGCGAGCACGCGCGGAGCTCTGGCGTTGCTGCGCGAGCGACCGAGGAAGCTCTAGAAACGTCGAGCGCGAGGCCGCCCGCCGTGCTGCGTCACTGCACGAGAAGCCCCGGCACGCGAACCAGCGCCTCAGCGACTCTGCGTCGGGCCCTCGCTTTGCTTCGCCCGATCGCAGCTCGTCTGTTTATCCGCATTAGACAAAATATCGTAGAGGACAGCGCCCAAGGGCAGTACCTCGAAGCAGGAAGGAAATAGAAGTGAAAATATTGCAGCGAAATGTAAGTTCTTGCCGGTGGGTGTGCGGGCGTTTGTGTGCGTGAGTGAGTGAGAGCGAGCGAGCGAGCGAGCGGCGGTGTCGGGCAGGAATGCCGGCTTCCCTCCGTTTGCGCTGCGGGCTTCGCACGAGCCACAGAGGAGCGCGCAGTCCGCGCGCGGCGGCGCCTCTTGGCGGGAGCCTCGCTGCGCCCGCGCGTGCTAGGCCGCGATTAGCTAACGTTAGCCGTGCGGCGGACGCCGCTACCTCAGCCTCGTCTTCCCGAAGGTTTTCGTTCAAAATGGCGCTCTTTAAAGTTCCCCGCCTGCCGACTTTGCGGTGCCGGAGCGCGGGACGCCGCAAGAGTGTGGAAGCTGCAGTCGAAAGTGGGGTTTAGGCGACACACCGGCTCGGCGCCGTGGATCACGTGGGTGAGCAGTGAACGGGTCGCGCGCGCCCAGTCTGCGCCGTTAACGTGCTGTGAAAACGGCGCGTTTTACCGTCATTTCTCCGCGCTATCCCGCTGCATGCGCGACGCGTGCTGCGAAGTCCCAGCTAAGACGTTAGCAACTTTGCTAATAGCCTCCATGCCCGCACGCCAGCCGGCAGGGTGCCACTCTGTTAAGTTAAACGGCGGTTTGCGCCGTCGTTCTTGCCCTGCGGCGGATGGTTCAGCAGCCCAGTTTAGTTCTCACGTTAAGTCGGAAGCGCTCAAAAGTTGGTGGACGTAATGAATGAATTGTGCTTGTGGTTAGACAGGCGCGTTAAGCGCGGGGGGGGGGGGGGGGTTGCCGGAGAGTGCGTGGGCAGGACGCGGGGCGACCTTGGCAGGTGAACTTTGGCCCCGCACCACGTGACTCAGTCACCGCCGCCACACGAGGCCGGGCACCTTGACTCTGCTGCAGGCCCACGCCGGGGAAGTGCGTGCTCTGATGCTCAGGGCTGGAGTCGGCGTGGAGGTTTATGTGCACAGACCATTGGAATCGCTTGTCGGTGCTTCCTGTGTGAGAAAAGCACTTTAGTGATCATTTTAAACCCCTCCATACTGTTTTTCGACGGACCTTGACACTTGTCATCTAGTTATCTAGCGTCGCCGGAGTCCAAGTCAGCAATTTTTGGTGAATTGAATATTTCGTAGTGTTTGTAGTCGTCAGGGTTTTTAACTGCATCAGATGCTTTGCACCATTATTAGGCAGTAAAGCGCAGTGAAATAGAATTGAAACTCAATGGTCTGGCAGACAGATTGGGAGAGCAGCATAGCATCTCAGAGATGTATTGAAGAAACTTAATTATTTTAAGCATCTGAACAATAAAAAAAATAGAAAACCAAACATTTTCACTTGACACAACATCCTTCGGATATTAAAGTCTCATCCAAGAAGGTGACTCCTGATCACCTTTAACATCTTATTCCAATCTATAACTCTTAAATATTTAAAGTAAAATGCATCGCAAATACATGGATAAATATATGCTCCAAACCAAGACAAATTGTTTGGCCAAAGCAAACACAAAACAAATGTTACTGCTTAAGCCTGTAAAATGTCACCAATAATGTCTTGTGTTTAGTTTGCAATTCACATAAGACTTCAAATACATCATCAGTACATATATTGTAAATATACACATAACTAAAATATTTGTTGAAACCTCACAGTATACCTCAGTTTACACATGGAAAGGATATCCCCTTAACACTTCAAACATGTGTTTCACTAAACACCATGTCTTAAATGTTAACCTTCATTTTCTGTATCTGAAACCCACTAGCACAAAACATAATATCCAGCAGTACATAACAACCATACCTCTGCTACATGAAATGCAGTTTATTATTCAAATTACCTACAGCCTTCATTCTCAGTTATATCCAGATTTAAATACAGCACATTACATGAAACACAGCAGTCATTATAATACACCAGTTAACATCAAAACATATCAAACTTGAATTAATAATTTTAACAAACCATTAAAATTCACAATGTCTCTTCAAATGATTTAAGTCCTATCCTGGTCAGACTCTTCTGTACTCTGAAGAGCTCTTGACCTGGGGTGGGGGGTGAAGATGGTTTTACGACAATGTCACCTGCTGCTCCTCAACCAACAGTGGAGGATGTTCCTTCTTGGGCTATTAGTGCAGTGTCTGTAGGTGCACAGCTCCCCTTCCTACGTCTTTTCCTGGTTCCTGATCCCATTGCCCACATCCTTATTCTCAGGTTCAGGGGCAACAGATCTCTCTCAACTCGGGAGCACAGTTGCTGTACCAGCCAGAGTGTGTTTGCCACCCCGGTTCCTGTTGTTTTCTGTCCCTCAGTTGCCTTTGTTTGCTCTTTCTTCCTGATCTTCTCCACCGGTGCTGTCACCACAGAGGCCTCCCTGATCTCAGAGGGCTCACTCTGGGAGCAGCTTCAGGAAAGATAATGGAGTGAATTTATTTTATGCGTTAGTAGTAAATGTGGAAAACCAGCCTCATATTTGGCCATATCTCAGTAAAGGGTATTAAATATTTTCATCTCGTGTATGCAATAACTCCTAAGTCAAAGACTTGTATCTCAAGGCATACCTGTACGTCAAGTCTTCTACTCAGTGTCCCCAGCGCTCACGTGGACTACAGGAAGGAGGCTGTCCTTGGTCAAAAGCCTGGGCTGCCATTAATGACAGAATACGGTGGAGGGCGGCACTGAATATTCAACCTCACAAGGTCTGGGTGCAGGCAAGCATCAGATTCCAGTTCAAGTGCCCATTTCACTCTGCTACATCTTAGAAGTCTCTTTCAGGTCCACAGATTGTTTTAAGAAATCCACGGTGCATATGCTGAGAACAAGGGCTCCTGCGCACAAAAGGTTATACTTTCCCATCCTTGTGCCGTATTGGGCATAAGTTGTGTATGCTTACCCAGGTTCATGCAGTTTTTAGAACATCCCAGCAGGTCTCTTCACTTGCCATGGTCAGGTACCCAAGCAGTCTTTTCTGCTGAAGGCGAATGACCTTGAATACAGTTGCGTAGATGTGTCTTACTACTCTTGATGTTTAGTTTCCAGTTTCTGGGATGAGTTGGAAACATTGTGACTAGTACAAGAGGGTCTGTATTTTAATATGAAATGTTTTTATTATGCTCTTTCCACACGATTCTCTGTCACACTGCAGCTCACCCTGTTTCCCCTACTCCGTGTTTGCTTCTTTTGTGGTACCGTCACGTGTAAAGTGGAACCCAACACCGTGACTAGGAAATAGTCAACTTTTTAAAAAAAAATTTCAGTTATTTTAAAATAGATTTAGCTCAAAAGTCACTCTCATTTTAATAAGAATTAAGGTGTATTACTAAGATTTATGAATGTGATTCAGTGTGCCTATTCTCTTGAGTTGCACAGACTTTGTTTCCCAAGTTGTGTTTGTAAGTTTAGGTACAGGTGTACCGATAAAGTCAAGTAGAAATATTAAAGGTTTATGTTAATAGATTACAATACATATCCGTACCCTAGCCAAGCTTAGCATTAATGGGTCAGCAGCTTGTCCACTTGACACAGGAATGATTTAAAACTCTTTCAGCCGTGCAAGCTTTTGTCCCTTGACGTGGGCTACTGCAAATGATAAATTATTCATGCAAAAGGTGGATACCTGTATATTTCAGGAAAGGTTAATGGATTGCAAATCTCTTAAGTTTGAATTTAGGTTTATTGATAAATGGCTCACCTGATACCTAATGTATGTACAAGTGGTGCACATGTAGTGCCATAAACCTTCTGAAGAAGTATGAAATCCTTAAGTTCAGTTTTTTTGCCACAATTTTAAGGAAATTTCCATAAAGGTAAAAAATTAAATTTGCTAATCACGCAGTGTTTTGATGTTCATCGTGTTACGGTTTAAAATGAGCTGTCTGACATTCCTGCATTTTTTTTATGTCTTCATTTCTTGTGTTTTTTTGTTGTCTGCAGGCAGCCAGCAACTGCTAAGTGGTACGACAGACGGGATTATGTCTTTATTGAATTCTGTGTAGAGGACAGTAAAGATGTCCAGGTGAAATTTGACAAGTCAAAGCTTGACTTCAAGTAAGTAACGCTTGTTCTCTTTACATAATAATGTTCTGCAAATTTAAAAAAAAAAAAAAAAAATCAGGATACATTGTTTGCTGTTACCTTAATGGAACTCAGTTTTTGCATGTACATGTATGTAACGTGCATATTGTTAAAAAAAATATTTGAACTATTGTCCTCACCCCCCTTTTATTTAGCTGCCTTGGTGGAACAGATGGGCTGAAACATCAAAATGAAATTGAACTTTTTGAAGTTATCGATCCAAGTGTAAGCACTGCAACTTCTTTGTTTTGTGTGCAGTGTTGTATTGACTCCAATTTTCATATTTACAGTATTCCGATGTGTTTTATATGAAATCTCGCTGTTTTCACACAGGACTCCAAGCACAAACGCACAGACAGGTCTGTGCTGTGTTGTTTAAGAAAATCAGAATCTGGGAAGGCGTGGCCAAGGTTAACAAAAGATAAGGCAAAGGTGCGTGTAATGGTTGTCGCCTGAAATTTGCTTCATTTGCATATGTTGTATTTGCTCAATGGTGTTTCTAATCTTTACAAGTTATTTAACAAGACATAGACTGGTTCCTCTTTGTCCCTGACGTGTGGACTGTGAGTACATCTTTAAAGCTGTTTCTAGAGTAAGCATTAGGGTGAGGTGCTTGTAGTCAACTATCTAACCTATCACTTTATTATGTGGTGTTTTCACTGGCTGACATATTTGTGTTGGATGTAACTGAAAATGCTAATACTGTTTCGTTTTTATCCTTCCTGTTTCTCATATACATAGAACTTCATTTGAAATATTTATTTACGGTAACTTCTGTGGTCTTTCGTAAAATGATGAAATGCTGTTACACAGATAAAATCTTAAGTTGTTGTCTTTGGGGTTTGGGTGTCTTTGTATTCCTTAGCTCAACTGGCTCAGTGTTGACTTCAACAACTGGAAAGATTGGGAAGATGACTCTGATGAAGAACTTAATAATTTTGACCGTTTCTCGGAGGTAAGTTAATATTGAGTTGTAATTTGTGTGGTCCAGTGCAACTATGTTGTTAATATGGGAAGGAGATGCTAGGAAGGAAGCCTCCTAAGTCTGCAATTGTTTCTGCAGATGATGAACAACATGGGAGGAGAGGATGAACTACCTGATGTGGATGGTGCAGATGATGTAAGATTTTTAACAATAATTACATTTATGAAGCTGGTAAATAGATGTAAAGGGAATTCTTTTACAGTTGGATATGTGCTCTAAATGGTTGATGAGCTCATGGCCTGTTTTGTTCCATATTTCCTTGCACTACCTTCAGTGCCAGCTCTTGCTGTTTAATATAACATTTTCTTTTCTCATGAAAAACATCCATCAAATCACTGAAATAAAAGATGTTTCTGAGGTTTTATGTACTAAAAGAAGGGAGTATTGTAAGGTGTGATTCTCTGCTGTATTTTTCTGCTGAATACTTGATCTGCACCTGTATGCATGTCTGATGAAAACGTGACGGCCAGTTTGTTTGGGTGCATTTCTGAGATGAAGTTTACGCTCGGCTCACATTGTGCTGTGTTGCGATTCACAGGAGGAATCTGCCGATAGTGATGATGAAAGTAAGTAGTCAGACATGACAATTATTCTGTGTTCTGCATTGGTTGTGACTAAAATGTAACTGCAGTTGTGCCTGTAGTAACTGTTCTGCATTACAGGATTGTAAAGAGCCATGTTTGCAATTTTTAATAGTTTATATCCTTTACTGCCATTGACTCTTTAAAAAAAAAAAAAAAAAAAAAAAACCCAAACTTAACCATGAGAATGTCTTATTACCTGAGTGCAAGTTCTTTGGAAGGTGTATTGAAGGGTTAAATGTTGCATTTCTAAGGACTTGGCTATTGTATTTTACACACTTAGTATGTAAATGTACCTTGATACCAGTTTGGTGACTTGCACAACCTTCAACTGATGGTCATTTTGTCATAATTCTGACCTCATGTTTATTTCATTTAACATTTCTTAAAATGTCTCAGGTGAAACACATAATTAAAAAGCACTCTCATACCTGGGCTGTAAAATGTTTCCACCTTGTGCAAAAATTTTAACATGAGCTCCTCTGAAATATGAATCAAGATGATTTGGGCAATTTGAAGTGCATCTGTTTTGGATTTCTTGGCATAAATCGGCGTGCATTACCTAATGCCTTCTGCACATTACTAAATACCATAAACCTGCACCTTTTGTACAATCAATTACTGCTGCTATAAATATAGTATATGTCAATACTATAGTGAAGGTGATCCCTTTTCTGTCCTGCACGGTGTACTGTCTTTGTCCTGGATTTATTGTACTATTGTATTTCGTGTACTCCTCAATCCCCAATGTCTCACACTCTCTGTATATTTGCACTCTGTATAGTCCTGTCATACTTGTGTTTTTGTGTTGCACCTTGGTCCTGTAGGAACGCTGTTTCTTTTCACTGTGTCCCATGTAGATTAAAATGACAAACTCCTACTTGACTTGAAAACAATGTAATTTTAAAGCAATGCAAATGCTTGATGATGACAGTACTTGGATGTATGCAGATTTATGTTTTGGTCTCTAAAGTATTTGGCACTTAAATTTACGAATCTCACACTTTTTGTGTTTTTTTCTTTATTTTCAGAAATGCCAGATCTGGAGTGAAGGAAAAAGCCATGCTTTGGTTGAAAGGAAAAATTTTGCAACTGTTAATCTGAAAAGTAAATAAAGTATAGACAAGAGGTGGTAGCCATATACAAACCGTTGCATCTTTTTAATAGCAGTTTTCTGGGCGGTTACAAAAATGAGTTTTCCTAAGGGTTGATATGCATACCATTGTACAGAGCTGTCTCAGGCCTCGGCAGTGCTGTGCTTTACTGTTCTCTTCTGCATGGACTTCCCATGACGTGTTGTGCGGTATTATTGTTCATTAACCAAAACACTGGCTTTGACAATATTTTGGCAAGCAGGTCTGAAGTTTAATGATGTATGTCTTACCCCACCTGTCCTTTTTTCTTTAAAAGTAACATTGTTTACAGCGGGGGCAAAAGTTATTCATTGTAGTTCTAATGGAAATAATGGAACAATGATGCATTTCAAAGCCACATATTTTTTTTTCAATTAAATGTTTAGTTGCATTTCCCTTGTGTTCATATGGTAATACTGAAAAATGTTTAGTCATTTTTACACTTTTAAGTTATGATGCAAGTCTTACAGCCCCCCCCCCCACCCCCATGTAATTACAAATACTGTTCATAAACATGTCTGTATTGCGTGTACTGATTTTCAGACTTACCTGGTTACCTGGGTCCGAATGATGAGTTGCAGTTCCAGTCACTTTTATGTGGTACCTGCTTTTCTTACCTACATTTGTCAGGGTATTTTTTCATCATTTCGAGTTTTCTTAAGATGTGTTCAGAGTGTATAATTTAAAAATCCTTTTCACAATTTCAGACTTGATGTTAAATGCTTTTGTATAGCTGACATAAAAGTAGGTACCATAACAGTCTCTTCCATATATTGAAAAAAGACTGCATAAATGTTATAAGGCCTGGACTTTTTAATCCATGGATTATTTAATATTTATGTAGTCACTACAGCTGTACTTTTTTGCATTTCAATCTAAAAAGGATGAACATGTAAAGAATTGGATGGTGAAACTGTGCTGTTAGAAGTTGATGCAAGTGTGGGTAAAGGAAATGAATACACTATACCTAGTATATTTGTCAACCTGTTAGTTTTACAGGTTGAAAGACTATAGTTTGTGAAATGCAGTGCAAAGTTTTTTTTTTTTTTTTTTTTTTTTTGTTTGTTTTTTTTTTGGGGTCTCTGTCTTTCTAATAAATTGTCAAGATTTGGTTTCACAAGTTTGACTTCTTTCAATGTTGTGCTACGGGGGTCTTTTTGACAGGAACGGCAGCATATCAACTGTTAGAAATATGGATGGAGTGCTCATAGTACTAAATAAAAGCACATAAACACTACCTTAAACTAAAGAGTGGTCTAAGGGTGGGGGACTAACTTGTCTGTATGACACTGTTTTATTATGTATTGCTGTTTTTTGGCAAATAGCACAATACTGTTCTTAAATATCTTCAATTGTATTCCTTTTTTATCCATTCAGCAGATGCTTTCCTCCAAAACAGTGTACAGTGATTATCGTAGTATTTAGATGATGCCCGCATCCATGGTGGACTGTTTGCCGAATAACTTTAAACCCACCTGTCAGTGCTCTGGACAAGTTCAGGTATCTGACCTATCTTAACCTTCCTGGACTGTTGCTGAAGATGTGGCATTAGTTTTACTGAAGTTGTAACCAGTAGTTTGAGTCTTTGTATTGGCACAAATTATACAGTTTTTGGCTATTGATTTAACTTTTGAAATGTAAAAGCAATTAGAAATTGTTTTCAATTTCACGCATTATGTTTACTCCCCACCGCACTACACTGAATCCACACTCTTAGCTGTTTTATGCCACTGTGCAGTTCTGCTTCTGTATTCGTGTCTGTGTACACCTTCCTCAAGACAGTCCATGCACGCAGCCACAGGAGTTTACTTCATTTTTACACCTTTAATTGCTGCATTTATGTATGACTACACTGTGCTTGTACCTCACCTCATGAGCACAGTCGGGGCTGGAATTGTGTTCATAACTCGGAGCTCTTTGTAAATCCACCTGCTGTGTCACAACACAGTACAGTTGAACCCCTGGGTGGGACTGGGTTCTGTTCAAAATCTACGATTCAGGTGAGAGGATGTAACAAGGCCAGGACACGGGTTTTTGTTGATTAATTTTTAATAAAAATGAGGCAACATGGGAATTAAGTCTGCATGGAAGTAAGTTATGTTCATTACCTGTTTTTGACTGTCGTGCTTTATACACGTAGAATGATGCCACGTTGCTTTGCTTTCTGCTGTACAGGCACCACAGGAGTGTAAAAGCGGGGCAGATTGAGGCATCCACAGCCAGCCAGGTAAAGTATTTCACCTTAAATCCTTACTTCTGGCCACAGGATGGGACAAATTTAGTATATAACCATGTGCAGTCGATCTTCAAATTTCCAGACCGTAGCAAAAATATTCCAGGGGAAAAAAAATTTTTTTGGGAGAAAATAACAATGTTTAAGTTTCATGCTATCTCTCAACCATCCAGCCATCTCCATTGCTAATTTCAGATAGGCAACACAGTCCCTTTAGAGGCCTTCTGATCCAGCCTGTTTTACTGTGCAGTTCCCTGTGCTATGTGTTTGAGTTAGTCAAGTAACTAACTAACAGTTACAGAAGTAACCTGTTTTAGGTTTTATTTGTTTTTATTTTTTTTTTCACTCATACTGCTACCAAATACATTTAATAAAAACACATTTTGTAGCCCTTGGCATGAATTCATCTTTTACAGTCCTCCAGGAAGTATTGTGGCTGCACCTTCAGATCATGTGAGGTTGAAAAACACAACTTTGGTTTCTGAATTTCGCTGCTCCTGTAGAGAAGGGGAGTTGCATTAAGCACACAATGTGCTGTGGATAGATTTACAAATACGAATAGACTTATTTTTATCTTTCCCTATAAAAGACAAAGGGGTTGCATGGTTTTGGTTAACTGTGAGGGGAGATCTGAATTTAAACTGAGCTTTTACATAGAAAAGATGTGCTGTGAAGTAGACTGGGCAGGGAGGATGTATGCTGGAGGGCAGATTTATGTGCTTCAAGCTTCAGTTACCACACAGGCAAAATTGTGTTCATTTATGGCAATGAAAATGAATGATAGATGAACAAGACTTGGCTGAGCCAGTATAGGGAACAGGTACAGGATCCAGGTGTTAAGTGTTTGGGGAAACTGGCTGGCTTGCCGTTCACGCTTTGCTGCAGGTGTCAAATACTGAAAATGAGTGCAATAACACAAATGCACACAGTAGTATTGGGTTTATGGAAAAAAAACTTACTAGTCAGGCTGGTGATAATGTAAGCACTAAACTTAAGAGTGGTGATCAAAATTAGAGAACAATTTATGAACACTTGCTTCTTCTGAAATATTGTTAACCTTCATTGCTCAAAATTTGAAGGAATATTGGCTGTGGGTACATCACTGTTCTACTAGCATGTTTTTCAAAATAAGGCACTTCAACAAAAAGCTTTATTTTGTGGAAAACACAGTGATCAAAATTAAAGAACAGTAACCACTGTAGCAGAAAAGACTACAAGAAACATTTTTGGAGGGTTACAACTTTCAGTAATAAGTAGGAAGTGTAGAGGCCCTTGCTTTTTTTTTGCAGTGTGACAGGCGGCATTGTCTTGCATGAAAATTGCGGGCTTATTGGGAGATGTTCGCAGGGAAGGAACCGCATGTTGCTGAAGGAGGTTCTGATAAACATTTGCAGTCACCCTGCCATGTAGCTGGACAAGAGGCTCAACTCCTGCTGCAGAAAACATCCCCCAAACCATGACGCTTCCTCCTCCAAATTTAACTGACTTTTTTATGCACTTTGGGTTCAGTCTTTTCCCAGTTTAACACTGAACATAATGTTTCCCATCGGACTCAAATAAATTGAACTTGCTCTCACCGCTAAAGTGAACTCTGTACCAGTTCTCTGTCCACACAACATGTTCCTCAGCAAAGGTTAGTCTAGCCTTTTGATTCTTTCTGCTGATCAGAGGCTTGGTTGCCGCAGAGTGGGCTTTCGGTCCGAATTGTCTTAAACTGCGAGATGCCGTACTCCGAGACAGATCCTTACCCTGTTCAGCGCTGAACTGTCCAGCAATTCTAGCTGGAGTGTTGAACAGTGTTGAACTCTCCCGACAGAGTCTCCGCATTATCCTGTTCTTTCGTGCATTTGTCTTATGTGGACGACCAGCATTTTTGGGGAACTTGAATGAATTATTGTTATTGTAAAGCTGCAATATTCTAGAAATCTCAGACTTGGACCAACCAACTTCTCCCTTTGGCCTTCTTCTGGACAACCTGCTGTTGCAGGGTTTCAGTGACCTTAGAGCAGCTCGACATCTTCCAAAGTAGTTAGGAGTTCTGCCAGATAAACAGGGCTTCTCAGATAAAGGAAAGTAGCACCAGGTACCAGATTAACACCAATAACTCGGAGGTATCTAAAAGCGTTCTCCAATTTTGATCAGCGTTCTTATTCAAATTTTTCATTTAAGTTTTTTTTTATATATATATATATATATATATATATATATATATATTGTGCTTCAGAATGTATTTAAATTATGAAATATGCTTAAACTGCCCTTCTATTCCAGTTAGGATAACTTCAAATAGGTATAAGCAGTGGTTTTGAAATTTAGAAAGTTGTAAGTTGTTCTTTAATTTTGATCACCGCTGTATACTTTATGGAATACACTTCACATGGAAAATAAATTATTAGTGAAAAGTGACCCACTCAGAATCGAGCCAGACTTTGTTCAGCATCTGACATGGATACCCATGCAGATGCACTGTGTGTTCAGGACACGTTGCCGTTTTGCTGACCTCTCAGTTAATGCAGCCCTGTATGGTGAAAATCCTCAGTTTTGGAACAACGTTTTTTTGTTTTTTTTTTGCCTTTTATATGATCGCTCTACTTCCATGAACGTTCTTCACGTGATTCTGACAAAGATGCAAATGGCGGTAAACCGATGTAGCCAACTGTAGACAACAGTACAGCACAACTCGATGCAAATGCAGAATAAACAATTGCAGGATCATTTAAGAAAACTGCATCACACAAATTCATGTAACTATTTGCAGAGAATTTAGTGCTTAGTACAACACAACAGTGGAGAACTACATCCTGATAAACTTGACAAATCACAATATCAATTTTTGTCAATGTCATTGTAACATCAGTTGAAACTACGTTATCAATAGCATTATTTGAGTCCCCAATACAATTTATGGTGTTAAGCTACTTACAATTATTTAGCAGTTCAGGGTAAATACTTTTACATTTGAGATTATACAATTTGCTTATTCTGTAAATGTTTTTTATTTTAGCTGTTATGCTCAGCACAAATATAGTACATTACTCTTTTTCCATCCTATGAGTGACTCCTGACAGAAATACTTCATGCTCATGCAGCTATTAACTTGCTTACTTAAATCCTTCTGTTCCTTTCTAGGAGCAGGACTGAGAATGGATTTAAGATGACTCGGAAGCGGGGTTGGTTTGTGTACCTGGCACATGCGGTGTGTGCGCTCTCATTCTCAGTAAACCCCTAGTGCTTTAGATAAATGGGGACATCCTTCCATTTTTCCTGTCGCTTCAGTCCTGCAACAGTCACGGTAGCAGCATCAGATAGTTGCTGGCTGCACATGGGCTGGGCGTGCGTGGAGCACAGAGTCTCCTGCTGCATTCACCTTATACTTTGTTGATGCTCGGCAGGACTGTGATGAGTTGACAGGAGAAGCCACTGATACATGCATTTTACAGCTGTAATAAAACACAGAGGAGAAGGAGAACCCCCATCCCTTTTTACTACATTTTTACTGTCTTTTCAGGGTTACAGTCCCCATATTCTCATGAATGTGAACAATACATTTGGGAGGATGAAAGAAAACTTTGTGATTCCCATGAGAAGATTTTTAGTACCGATTCACTAATGTTCTAATGTAATTGTATTTATGTTTTCACCCATCTAATAGCATAAAAGGGCAAATGAGCCCAATTGGCACTGCTCGGTCGGCACTCCTCTCCTGGGCCGAACCGGCAGGTTACTTTGCAGTAATGTCATCGGGCAGCTGTTCAGAAGCCCACCACCAGGGGGCAGTTTTAGGCAGACCAGCAGCCTGCATGGTCCAGTACACGGTGCCAGTGAACAGAGTTTACCGCACAGCCTCCTATTGATCCCTGCATGATCATCCGGCTCCGTGGCAGAGCTGTTCTGGTGCTCCCTTTCTTCCCTGTAGCTGCTGGCCTGTGGGTTAGGCTTTGAGTGTCCATCTGGCTCAGTCCATGTGGGGCTTACACGGGTTTCCTCTAGGTGCTCTGGTTTCCTCCCACAGGCTACGTTTCCCTGTTTTCTGGTTGCTGGACTCTGAGAGCATTTGTATGTATAGAAGGTATTGGAAAAAGTTCTTCCTGAAGCCATGTCTGGCTGTCTCTTGTGATTGTCCAAGAGTTTTTTTAGAGCCAAGTTAAATATGCGGTGGACTCTTGTTTAGCGATGCCACAGTAGCTAACAGCACAACTTTACAAGGTCCTTTCCAAGCCATCCATCCATTATCTTAACCGTTTGTCTTGGTTGGGGTCATGGTTGTTTGAAGGCTGTCCTGGAGTCACTTGCCATGTGGTTAAGAGAAAATTCCCTGGGTGGGATGACAGCCCATTGTGTCTTCTTCCTTTGACCAACAGCTCATATGTAAGGAAGTGACTCAGGTTACCCAAGTGTGTCAGCAGCCAAGCTATATGGGAATGGAATCCTTTTTAATGTCAGTTTCCAGCCTTGCGGAGGAACACAAATATGCCAAAGTAAGGCTGGATATGACACTCACAGATTCTTGAGGTTTAGTTGCAAGAGGTGCTGCTCCAGCCTTACTAACAGGCGAAAAATGGACTCCAGCTTTAGTGGTGCAGGAGGCTGTATCAGCCCTCTGACACCCGGCCATGGTGGACGTTGGGTTGGAAGCAAAGAAACCTACCTGGCAAAAAGCGATAGCATTGGGATGTCAGCATTGGTGCTGGAGAAGGTGTGCTGTCAAGAGGAAGCAGCCTGACCCACCAAAGCCATATTGAAGCCAAGCAAGGGCAATGGATGAGATGGGAGGGCATTGAGAGGAGGAGGATTACCTGGAAGGATTTGTGGACTGTGAGTTCAAATTGGATGAGCTGTATCCTCGGAGCTACCTATGATGTCCTGCCCAGTCCCACAAATGTAAATCTTTGGTTGGGAGTGGATCTCACATGTCCCCTCTGTTCAGGTCCTGCTACCCTCAAGCATATCTTGCCTGGTTGTAACACCAGTCTAACACAAAGCACAATGAGATGCTGAGGTGTTTGGCAGCAGCACTTGAAGACAAGAGAAGATCCACTACTCCCATGCATCTCAATGCCCAAGTAACCCTCTTATGCTCAGCATCCTTCACCCAGGAAGGGGAAAAATGGGGCACTGACCCCTCAACCCCTGATACAGACTGAACGCAGCCAGGGACTGGAAATTGCTTGTTGACTCGGGCCAGACTCACCTTTTCAGCAAAAATTTCCAGTACCAACCTGAGACCAGACCTGGTCCTCTGAGTCATCTCTCAGCAGTGTGTCTTCACTGAGCTTACAGCCCCTTGGGAGGATGCTGTGGATGAGGTGCAGGAAGGGAAAACGGCAGAGCAAAAAGAGAGAGGCTGAAAAGTAAGTGCAGCCAGGCGGCACGCAGCTGTTTTTAACTTTTAATGTTGTTTTTAAAGCATGGAAACACTGAAAAAAGCTCAGTTATTCTTTGATCTCTGATGAATAAAGTGCAAGTCCAAATATGACAAGCTTACTTTGTCACGTTTGTTTGACAAGTTTGCACCTGAAGAAAGCCAAACTCCGACAGCTTGTTGACATCTCAGCAAGTCATCCATCTGTCCACTCCTGCACACCTGGGCCCATTTTACTATGTTTAGCCTGAAGCAGGAGCGGCGTTTCTTCCTCTGCTATGAAGTATCTCGGGGTGGTATTTTAATAGCAGTACACAGTTTATTTTTCCTTCATTTTTATATCCGGTTTACAGGTATGCCACTAAAATAGGAAAAACCCACCGGGTGGAAAGGGAATAAAACAGAATAAAAAAATCTGCCTTCTGCTGAAATATTAACTTCCTATGCTGAAGTGAAACCCAGCACTTAAGAATATGAGATGACTTTCTTTAGGACAGAAGTAAAAAACAATTTTTTGATGCTGAAAAGATGACAGTTTATGAAGAAAAGAATATGTTAAATTGTGTGAGATTAAGTATATTCTTGCTTTAGTCTTGGAGAGACAAGTGGCCGTGTCCACTACGCAGACAGCCGCATCTGCAAAGGTTGAGAATGGGGGGTTTTACTCGAGCACTGCAAAAAGTTATAGGAATGTTTTTGAGAGTCTGCACGATTAGAGCAAGGAGTTAGTTGTGTTGCTCGTGTTTCCACTTTTCTGTGTTTTCTTTCTCTGGGACAGAAGACCGTTTCGTTTGATTTTTTGTTGACTTCACTGCCGAGCTGGGTTGTTGGGGTTGTTTGTGTGGGTTGTCCTCCGCCATCCCCTACCTCCGCTAACCCACAAATAAATCTTTATTTGTGTGCTATGCGACACTGACTGTTGGCTGCGGTGCTATGGCACCACAGTACATTGGCTGCTTATTTTGCCAACTTGTACGGACCCGTTTGGTTTATAAAAACCTCTCCCTGTGAGTTATGCCTGCATAAAAGCATCATCTAAGCAAACGTACGGACCAAACCGCATCTGTGTTCAATGCGGTGCCGTGTGAACATTTGCTCACCATGCAGGTATGCCTGTAGTCCGCACGCAGGCCCCGCTGTATGCTCTGTGTATGTGATGTGCGTGCATGGGCCGTGCCCAAATGCACACGTGTATTTTGTTTTGATTGTTTTATTTAAATGTGCACACTGTTATTCCTGAGTGGGCAATTTTGGGGGCCTGGCGTGGGCTCGCGAGAGGGTGGTGGTGTCAGCGCTTCAGGCAGAGGGAACAGAACGCGCACACGCAAGCAAGTTTCCATACCCCCTTTCCACCACAAAGGGGGCAGCTTATGGGCCTGGGGGGCCAGTGGGAGGACAGAGTAATCCCTTCCACAATGAGACATGCAGATGATGGCCAGCTGGGTGCATTTTGGGCCTCGCCTGCTGTGCTGCCCACCCCCAACCCACCCCGTGCTGCATGCATCTCTTGTTGCATTCCTCCCTGCTCATGTTTCTTTACAAAATACTGAGCATTGAACAGCAGCAGAGGTGGAAGGGATCAGCTAGAAAGAAAAAAGTCCAAGCAACAGTTGTACCGCAGCCTGCAAGAAGTGTGGAATCATTTAAAGCAGGATTTTACCTGAAAAAATTAAACAACCACCTACCAAAGTGAACTGCTTCAGCTTTGCTTTCTACGCCACCAGCGGCCTAATGTTCTCTGGGTCCCCCTTTTGCTGACAAAACAGCTCTGACCCGTTGAGGCATGGACTCCACGAGACCTCTGAAGGTGTCCTGTGGTATCTGGCACAAAAACGTTAGCAGCAGATCCTGTTGCGAGGTGGGATCTCCATGGATCATACTTGTTTTTCTAGCACATTCCACAGATTTTCAATCGGATTGAGATCTGGGGAATTTGGAGGCTTAGACAACGCCTTCAACTCTTTGTCATGTTCCTCAAACCATTCCTGAACAATTTTTGCAGTGCGGCAGGGCCACTGACATCAGGGAGTATCGCTGCTATGAATGGGTGTATGTGGTCTGCAACAATGTTTAGGTAGGTGGTACGGGTGAAAGTAACATCCACGTGAATGTCAGGACCCAAGGTTTCCCAGTAGAACATTGCCCAGAGCATCATGCATTCTTCCCATAATGCATCCTGCTGCCATCTCTTCACCAGGTAAATGACACACATACACCCAGGTGTCCACCAGATATAAAAGAAAACATGACTTGTTAGACCAGGCCACCTTCTTCCATTGTTCCATGGTTCAGTTCCGTCGCTCACATGCCCATTGTAGGCCCTTTCAGTAGTGGACAGGGTCACCATGGTTACTCTAGCTGGTCTGCAGCCATGCAGCCCCATATGCAGCAAAGCTGCAATGCACTTGTGTGTATTTTGACGCCTTTCTATCACGGCCAGCACGAAGGTTTTAAGCAATTTGGGCGACAGTACCTCATCTGTGAGATCGAACCAGATGGGCATCAATGAGCCTTAGATGCCTATGACCCTGTCTCCGGTCCACCAGTTGTCTTTTCTTGGACCACTTTTGGTGGGTACCAACCGCTGCATACCAGAAACCCCCCATACTCGACAAGTCCTGCCATTTTGGAGATGCTCTGACCCGGTCATCTAGCCATCACAATTTGGCACTTGTCAAATCTGCTCCGATCCAAAGACCCTTGCCCATTTTTCCTTCTTCCAACACATCAACTTCAACAACTGACTGTCCACTTGCTGCCTAATACATCCCCCCACCCACTGGCTGGTGCTATTGTAATGAGAAAATCAATGTTATTCACTTCACCTCTCAGTGGTTTTAATGTTGTGGCCTATCGATGTAAGGGAGGACACAAAAATGCTTTTTTTTTTTTGAAAGACTTGCTTTTAAGAAGAAGAAAATTCTCATTACTTTTTATTTTATTATATTTGCATGAGGAAACAGACACTTGCTGTCCACATAAAGAGCTTTAAGCATCATTTGGCTGGGCAGCACAAGACTTTTTCACGGTGCCACTTTAGCTGGATGACTCTTTGTTCCCGCTGTGCAACCTGTGCATCCTCCTTATTTCCATCCACTGTATTTTTCTACCAAATGCGATTGTGCCGTATGGATATTTAAGCGGATTCTCGGCGAGATCAGCTAACACTGTGCTCACATTAATAATATTGACTAAACGGGTAGGATTATTTTCAACCATTTTTATTTCTCAGAATGAAGCATCTGTCGAAGTTAATAGTTGTTAGGTCAAATGGTTGCATTAATGGTCACCAAATGCATTTTCAGATTCCACTTTTTATGTAAATAATTCATGTAGACATGTATGGTTTCCACTGGGATTGTGTTGCCTTTTGAAGTACGTGACCCTTAGGGAATGCAGCACAGTTTACCGTGTATGATGGTTAAATGTGACTGGCTGCTGAAATGTATTTACGAGAGCCAAAAAAACCCTCTAAATTTGTAGGTGAGGCTCAGGCATGGGCAGTTATTTCTTTTCTGCAAACCTCTGTGTTTTGAGGAGTAAGGAGGGAACCCCAACTTGACCACAGGGGTGTTACCCCACTTTGCTGCAAAATCTGTAGCAGAGCGACAGTATGGAGTAGAGTCAAAAGGCCTGAACGACAAAACTGCAGAACGGAAGACAGCACGGGAGTTCCAGGGCTTCCGGAAGATACAGTCGTGGCCAAAAGGTTTGGCAGTGACACAAATGTTGTGTTTTGCTAAATTTGCGGCTTCAGTTTTTGTGGTGGCAATTCACATTGTTTTTACATTATTGTGCAGAGTTTGCACCTGAAGGAACCATTTGCCGGATCATCAAGAACTTCAAGGCGAGAGGTTCAATTGCGCTGAAGAAGGCTTCAGGACATCCAAGAGTGTCCAGCAAGTGCCAGGACCATCTCCTTCCGAGGAGTCGGCTACAGAATCGTGTTGCCACCAGTGCAGAGCATGCTCAACACTGGCAGCAGGTGGATGTGAGTGTATCTGCATGCACAGTGAGGCGAAGACGTTTGGACAATGGCCTTATGTCAAGAAGGGGAGCAAAGAAGCCACTTCTTTCCAAGAAAAACATCAAGGACAGACTGAAATTCTGCAGGAAGTACAAGGACAGCAGAAGACCAGTGCAAAGTTATTTTCTCGGATGAATCCTCCTTCCGACTGTTTGGGACATCTGGAAAATCGATTGTCCGGAGAAGAAAAGGTGGACGCTACTATGAGTCCTGCGTCGTGCCAAGAGTGAAACATCCTGAGACAATCCATGTGTGGGGTTGCTTCTCATCCGAGGGAGTGGGCTCACTCACAATTCTGCCCAAGAACACTGCCATGAGTAAAGAACGGTGTCAAAACGTCCTCCAAGAGCAACTTCTCCCAACAATCCCGGCGCAGTTTGGTGATGCTCTGTGCATTTTCCAGCATGATGGAGCACCACGTCACAAGGCAAAAGTGACAACGAAGTGGCTCAGAGATCATAGCATTGAAATTTTGGACCCGTGGTCAGGAAACTCCCCAAATCGTAATCCCATTGAGAATCTGTGGTCAATTCTCCAAAATTTGATGTATTTGCCAATAAAAGCCTTTGAAACTTACGAAACGTTTATAGTTGTACTTCAGTATACCACAGAAACGTAAAAAAAATCTAAAAATGCTGAAGCAGCGAAGTTTGCAAAACACATTTGTGTCACTGCCAAAACTTTTGGCCACAATTGTACACCGAAGATCCTGGGTTGGTGATAGAACACATAGATGTAGGAAATGTTCAGCAGGGGAGCTGATTTCATCTCGAAGGCTTTAAATGCTCCTTGAAGAACTGCACTGGAGTTCCCATTGAAGCTTTTTCATAAATAAAGAGAGGTGAGGACCTCGCTGTTTGTTCATCTCTTGTTAGCATCTTCAGCCAACATCTTGTGTGTGCAAATGTATTTGCATCTCCCCATGTGCTGACAACCCAGGTGCTAGATGACAATACCTGTGTAGAACTGATGGGCATGCAGTCCAACTCCAAGCCTGCCTCCCCTCCCCTCCCCAACACACACAAAACAGCAGATGACAACAAAGCCCGTCCTGCTCACATTCTGCACGCTTTCTTTCTGTGAATTAAAACAAAGCTAAATAAAGGCATGAGCACAGCGATATCCTTTCAGCGGCAGGAATCCCACTGACAGCTCTGGACAGCGTGATGTCCCAGCGAAGCAGTTGAATGGTGGCCGCGTGGCCCCGCAGGCCTCTCCAAATGGGGATTTTCCGGCGCTTCGGGGGGCCGCACGCCACTTCTGGCCCTGGCCAAAAACAATACAAACCTCTGGCTAATCACTTCTGTACAGAACGGCCTGGCAGCGGCCGGGGTGAGAGACGGGGGGGAAGTGCGCCACGTGTGTTTACATGAGGGCCTCCTCGCCGGAAGGGCGGGAAGCTTGTAGGAAGGTGGTGGCAGGGTGGCACGGTGGGCTCGGCAGCAAGGCGATGATGAATAAAGCTGGCAGGATGCTCGAAACCCCCAGCCGCTCACCGGAGGTCTTCCCAGCACCGCACTTTACTCTCCCTGCCCAGCTGCGGACACTGAAACCCAGATTAAAGCTCAGTGCTTAAAACAGGAATGCGGCTGCTGGTCCGAACAAACAGGAGACACCGCTCCGTTTTGTACCCAAACTCAAGCACCGGTAATAAATTTTGGAATGAAACTAACTCACGGCAGAGGGAATTTGAGCTCGGTCGCAACAGCACACAGAAATTGACATTTGCACACGCAGTGGAAACTCGCAAAGAAGTAGAAAATTTAGTCAGGAATAAAATCCAGGGCAATAATACAAAAAATATCGGACCTCTTTTATTTTTATTTAGGTGTTTTTTTTTTGACAGCCGAACTGAAATTTGCCAGGCTGCCACCTTTTTTCCGCCTATTTTCTACTTGTATGCCCCCTCCGCAGGTAGTGGGATTTGCCCATCTCTGCAGCAGCCGCATCAGGACCAACAGGATGAACGTATCCAACCCGTCTGTCTGTCGTGTGATTGTCGCACTTTTGTTTGCACCAAACTGTGCATTATTTTGGAGAAGAACATCTGCCAGGTGCATAAACGTTCGAGTGCTTTTTTGCCTCCATGCTGAGTGAGCTGGGCATGGTGAGAGGGTGCTGGTGGGTGAGTATTTGTGCTGCTGCAAGTGTGACCGTGACTGTAGGTGCGGGCAATATTTTTCCGGAGATGAGCACAGACCACGCGGCGCTTTCACGGCAAAGCTGCCAGGTCTGCAAAATCGTAGAGCTGAGCCTGAATTTGAAATATCAAATATTAGCACGAGTGGTTCGCCACTGACCTGTGAATAAAACAAGGACAGTTTAGAAAATGAGACGACGGTTTTTCTCCTTGTTGTTTGCATTTCGGGTCGGTTTCACATAAAGGTTTATTCCCATAAAATGATGTGTTGAGGTGCAAGGCAGGCGATTTCAGCACACAAACAAATGGTTCACTCAAATCACTTCCGCACGGGGCCTCTCTTGTCTGTTTTTTCGGTTCTGTTTTCTTGGTGTCAGCACTTGCTGGATGCAGTAAACATACACAACCCTTTGAAAACGTGACTGAAGCCGCCAAGTGGCGCAGAGAATTCGGGACGTTCATTGTGCTCTTTGCTTTTCCCTCCTCTTACATCCCACATCTTCCTCACACGCCGGCGCCCGTGTCCCCGTGTCCGTCAGGACTCCTTTTGCTAACAGCTCCGCTGGTGGCGTCCACGTACAATAGACATTTGGCCAAAAACTTTGGTGTGATGTTTCAAGCTGATTTGGAAGTTAACAATGTGGCTGTCAGCTTTGATAGTTCACAATTTTGAATGAATGAATAAATGAATGAATGAATGAATGAATGAATGAAATTTTGGGAAGGTGAGGCTTTGTGAAATTAATTTGTATCGAGTAAAAATCTATTTTTGGCACTTATCTTTGCATGAGTAGGTGAAATGGCCTGGACCCCCACTGTGCCAAGGTTTCTCACCCATTTCTTGTGCAGATGAAGCTGCATCGTGGGCAAGCCTGGCCATTCGGTCTCGATGGTGGTGCAAGGGTGAGGCACGGGTTCAGCTTTTCTTTTTTTTTGGTCCAGTGCCCCCTCCCATCCCACCCCCCGCCCCCCGTGACTGTGGCGTCACTTTGGCCCCAGGCCGTTATAAATCCCCCACCGCCCTGTGTGCGCTGTCAGAGAGGCCGAGTGTCTGCAGGGCATGCTCAACCTTCGGCTTGTTGTGTCTCTTTGCTAACTAACCATCACCTTCAACTCTGCATACATGCATAGATCTTGACAAAACCTGCGCTTGCCTTCACGCCTGTTGGCTTATATCTTTATAACCAAGAAAAAAGTCCTGTAAGGAAACTAATAAGCCACGCCGCTTCCTCCCGGCTGTGTGCAGGGCTCTTTACGTGCTGACTTGTCAGTCGATTAAGTCTGCACAGGATTCTGTTTTTTTCTTGTATTCCTTTCCCTCTTTGTTAATTTCCGAAGCCTCGAACTAAGCGAGCTAACGCAATCGCCATCCAGGTAAGATCTCCCAACGCCAGAGGGATTCCGCTGTCCTTTTGGTTGTCCGATACACTTCGAAGGGCTTTTTCCGCCTCCATTTTTCTGGGTTCTTCCAGCAGCTGCCAAGCATGTGGGAGTTCCGGTCGATGTCGTTCTGGCGAGCGGTTTTCGCCGAGTTCTACGGCACGATGTTCTTCGTGTTTTTCGGGATGGGGGCGGCCATGCGCTTCACCACCGGGCCCTACTACGTGTTCCACATGGCTTTCGGCTTCGGTTTGGCAGCCGCCACCTTCATCCAGTCCATTGGCCACATCAGTGGGGGCCACATCAACCCTGCCGTCACCTTTGCCTACCTGATCGGCTCACAGATGTCCCTGTTCCGCGCCTTCTTCTACATCGTAGCCCAGGTGATGGGAGCTCTGGCCGGGGCTGCCGTGCTCTACGGAGTCACGCCAAACAACTTCCGAGGCAACATGGTACTCAACACGGTAAGTGCATGCAGCCTATTAGTACTGCTGGATCCTCATCTCCAGCTCCTGTGCATATGAGGTGGAGGCAAAGCCCAAGGCTGTGGACCACCACCTGAAATCAGATGTAGGCCTTTGATCCCCATACAGACAGAGATGGCAGGAAGCGTTTTTGTTCCTTGAGTCTAACGGTGCCATTGTTGTTGTTTTCATCGCTTCATCTGAACTGCACCTCAAGTACTGAGGTGTGAAACGTTCCTCCGAGGCTGGGCCACAATCTCTCGACCGTTAATATTTAACAGAAGCACCATCTGCTTCAGATACATCATTGTGCATCATACAGTGCAAATCCAAAGAGTGTGGTTTTGCATTGTTTGACCGTTGTCAAACCTTCTTCAAAGTGCACCTTCGCACACCTGAAGCCAAGCTGCGGCAGGTGGGTGCAGCGCTGGAGCGTTTGCCCCGCGCGCAAGGTCACGTCTGGCCACGGCCTCGGATGAAACAGGCCGTCCACGCACAAACTGTGTTGTCGGTCGTTCTCGGTATGTGGATAAAGCTGAAAGAGAGCGTTCACCCCTGGTGTGAAGGAGCTGCACTTGTTATGATAATTCTAATATCTGAATAGACTTGTGATGTCCTCCATCACCTTCAGGGACTTCATAGTGGCATTCATTTGCACGTTTTATGATTCTCCATCTTTTACACACTGTTGCACACGTTCCCAGAGAGGATGGTTGCCATATCAGAATGACAACCATGTTTGTGGTCAATTCTGCATATCCTACAGATGCATGTACACACCCTCACTGAGAAAGTCTGTACAAAGAATCGAGTTAACCTTCAAGAGAAAGGGGATGTGTTTTACCGGGGTAAGGATTTTCAGAGGTCATCTGAGAGTACAACTGTGCTGAGATGCCGCCGTGCGAACCGCGTTCCAGACACTGACCGTCCCGGCCTCCTGTTCCGCAGCTGCAGCCGGGGATCAGCCAGGGCATGGCCACCACGGTGGAGATCTTCCTGACGATGCAACTTGTGATCTGCGTCTTCGCTGTAACCGACGAAAGGCGTAACGGACGTCTCGGCTCTGCTGCCCTGTCCATCGGCTTCTCCGTTCTCATCGGCCACTTGTTTGGAGTAAGAGAGAAGCTGGGTGACAGCAGGACTGGCCGCTGCACCTAGACGGGGCCCATATGACGCTCTTTGCAGAATTTGAACTTTGAGGGTGTTAGCGTCCTAAATCCTCCTTCTCTCCCCATATTTCCAGCTGTGCTTTCTGTCCCTCTTTTAAGCGTTTCTGGTAGCTTAAAAGGGGAGGAACGGGCGATTTTGGCTGCTATGCTAAGAACAAATTTTTGTCTTGTAGATGTACTACACGGGAGCTGGGATGAACCCGGCACGGTCCTTTGCCTCTGCCGTGTTTGTGAGGAACTTCTTCAACCACTGGGTAAGAGGTTTCACCCAAACGTCTTCCTTCTGTCAAGGGTCATTTTGTTTATTGGCGGAAAGAATTGAGCTGCACACCGAAAATCTCGGTCAAATTTGTTGTCAACGCGCATGACGTCACATCTGGGATTTTATGGTTGCCTACGCAAACCTACACGTACAGTAGTTCCGTTCAGTGTTCATATTTGGGCCGCAAACGCGATGCGATGTTCCGCGCCACTGACGCCATCGTGTTGCTGCACTTTTCCGGACGGCCTGTCGAAATGTAGTGTTTGTCTTTGTGTCTGTTCACAGATATACTGGGTCGGTCCAATGGTTGGCGCCGCAATGGGAGCGCTGCTGTATGACTTTATGCTGTTCCCCCGCATGCGCGGTCTCTCCGAGAGGCTGGCCACACTGAAGGGCAGCCGCCCCCCCGAGGCCGAGAGCCAGCAGGAGACCCGCGGAGAGCCCATCGAGCTCAAGACGCAAGCCTTATAAAACCCGTGTGAACACGGCGACACGCTGCCCCCACTCCCTCTTCCACCGACACACTCCGCTAGAGCACACACACAGGTACACACGCACGCTCCCCCCTCCCCACGTGGTGCGGCTATCCCAGCTCTGCCACCAAACCGTGCAGATGTGGGTCCACCGGCTCCCACATCGCCGCTGACCTGCTCCTCCTCTGCTGTTACCTGCCCCCACCACCCCACCCGACCCCCCCGCGGGACCAGAGGAATGAAGATGTCAAAGCGGGGGAGGAAAACCGGTGCCCGTTGGCCTCGCTGTGCTTGGGGCAGGGGGGTGACACCCGGCTAGAGAGGGCAGGGCCATTTGCGCCTGGGCACTCAGGACAGAGGCCTCTGTCTCCTCGGGCGGTGGACTGTCACTCCGCATCCTCTCACCCCATCTCACCCCCCATTTTCTTCCCTCCTCTCCTCCTCTGTTTCCTGCAACTCCTGCACATGACGTGGATGTGCGCTGTAACAGTTCACCAGGTTTATCCTGTTTTTAATTTCACTCTCCTTTGTGTGTGTGCGCGCGTTTCACTTTTTAGTTCAGATTTTTCACTGCCGCCCGCTTGTGTTTATTTTGATACCTGTGCTTTACCTACTTAACCTCAGTTAACCGCTCGAGAACCAAACAGCGCCCTGTGCCCTACTAAAATTTTCCTATAAATTCCAACTCTCTTGGATGCTTTTCTGAGGCCACCTTCAGCTAAGGCCTTCCCCCGTTTTCTTAAGCGCAAGCGACAGCCCCTCGGTCACGGCCGCGCAGGTCTCCAGTGGCAGCGGGTCTGGATCTCTCCATAAGGACCGCACATGCATCCCTGCTCCTCTTGAAATGAAAAATAAATGGCAAACAACACAACACAACGCTGGTCTTCTTTCAACTTCACTTCTCCCCTTGTGCAGTCCATGTCCATGTGATATTCTGTTGGTCTCTGTGACGTTCTTCCTCGCGTTCCCCGAACCCGGAGCAGAGCTCAGATTTTGCTACGGCATCCACTTTGAGAATTAAAGCGCCAGAGCGGCCTGCGCTGTGCCGGACGTTAGGAGCGGTACCTTGACACACCTGCTTTTACACCGGTGTGTTCTGCAGCAGCACGGCTGGCTCGGACCTCTGAACGCCCTGCCCGGAGCTGACGGGTCACCGCGGTTCTAACTCTGTTTCCAGTGTTGAGTTCCTGCTGATGCAGTGGTTTCTGCTTCTTTCTCATGCTAGCACAAACGTTGCCCTTGGGTGGCTTGAGGAGCAATAAGGCTTTCTAATGAGGCGCTTCTCCGACCTTCTGCAGAGTGGCTGACTGTCCTCCAGCCCACGAGGTGCTCGAACCCTTTACATTACAGAGAAGAGTTTTTCTTGAACGTCTGTCGCTGGGACGCCATGGATGTGGGCGGCGAGGTCACTCTTACCGCAAAAGCGCGAGCCCCTGCAGACCCACCTTTACCTCTCACTTCTCACCCCCTGTCCCCCCCTGAGCTCCTGTTGCTATGCCTCCTCCTTGTCCAGAAGTGACCAGAGCGCCTGCAGCTGACAATGGGGTGGCTAAGATCATCGATCATGTCAGCACCGGAGGTTTTTCTTAGTACCCTGCCTTTCAGGTCTCTTTATTTCTGCCTGTCTTATAAAATGGATTGAGCGCAAGGCTTTTTTTTCCAACTTCTTTTTTTTTTTTGATATGAAATTTTAATTTTTGAATGAGAATAGTTTACCCCCCCCCCCCCCCCCACTGGAATGATACTTTTGAACTGGTAAATGTTATGAGGGTTTGGACTGAGACTGAGCGCGTTTGTGTTTCCGACACCCGGTTTGTAATGTACTTTGTGAAGGAAAAGTGTTTAAACTTTTGCAGATGTTAGGCGAGTTGTTAGCAATAAAATTTTGCAGCTGCTGTACACTGTTTTGTTGAGCATGCAACAGCGTGACATCCAGGGAAAGCAATTTTGTTTGGGTCGGCATGAAGTCAGACTCATTTTCTAAACATTCTTTGCTCGAGCGTATTCATCTGTTTATTTATTGTTACGTGTTTCCTGTTTTTTCTTGGCTTCTTTCACTGAATTTCACATTAAAATAGGGGTCAAACATGAACAAGCTTATAGATTCTTTTATTAACAGTTGGGTTAACATGCAGTTTCCTCAATTCACTTTTTTCTAACTAGGATTTTTGGAGAACCTTCGTGGTAATAAATCCTCTTTCGTGCTGTCTAATACAGAAGGCCGCTACTGGAAATGTGAGCGAAGAAGAAGAAGAAACTTCACGTCAGTTGAGTCTGCATTAGTCATCTTTCATGAAAGCGTATTAGATCATCGCTTTCCCGACAAGGCCTCCATGGTTCACCACAGTCTCATCCGCCAGGGCTACCAGCAGATGACGGCGCCTTCAAGGCTGAGTGCAGCACTGCACACCAGGGTCACAGACACACATCAGAGTCCCAAAATCCCACAGGTGCAGCAATCCGGTGCCTCCAGCAGCTTCGTCCCTTCTGCCATCACATTCACGGATAAATTCGGCGCTACCATGAAAACGTAGTTTAGGTTTATTTGTGAAAATAAACACTGCCCCTTGCAAACTGGGCACTGCTGTTTGCGAAAGAAGAATTTTGGCAGAGGGCATCGCAACAACTTTTGACGCTTAATTTCATACTCCGAACATTTAAATTCATTGTTTTATTTGCATCTGTTTTTTTTTATTACCTGCGAACCAAAGGAAAATTATTAAATGAGGTTAAATGCAGAAATTATTTTTAACCATTTTACAGGCCCAAAATGGAGTAAATGGACAATACGGTTAACCCTCCAACATCTCAGGGCTTAGGGGTTCAGACCCCCACGATGTGGAAAAACTGCGCAAAATTTTCGGTCCCTCTAGGTAAACAAAGTGAGCATGCAAGTGTAGCAAAGCGAAGGGAGCCCCCCCCTGAGAAAATGTTTAAGATTCGATTAGTTTTGGGATGTTTTCAAGGCTATTTGGGATGGGTATTTGGTCTTATATTAAGGTCAGTGTTAAGTATAAATACGAGAAAAAAAATGGGAAAAAAATCCATTTTGGTGTTCCGAAGCACGGATATCCACAGCTTTTGCGAAATTTAACTTAAAAAAAGTGTGTATTTATAGTATTAAATAACAAAATACATTATTATACATATATTTTATGCATTTATGACTTACTAAACTTTTTTGCGTTTACTTTTTATTTGCAGTGCTACTCGGTTTCCTGTACAAGGCCACAAAGCTCCCAAAAAACTACCACTTAATTGTTTCTTGCCGACCCATGAAAAATCGAAGCCACGATGTCGGAGGGTCAACTGTTCTTGCAATTCTTTTATTCATTTTAAATGTGTGTTGTGTTTTGTTTGGGGAAAATTTGTTTTTACGTAAATATGGCGGAACAACTATAGCATAAGGTGTATTTTCAACATCAGCCCAATCTTTGGCCTCGCCGAAGAAAGGACAAATTTTAAAGCAAACTTTCAGGTTTTCTGCTCTTTCCATTTCCCTTTTCTGTTGCCTTGTGAAATGCTGCCCCATGGGATGTCATGGCCACAGGAAAAATGGCCACAAGGTGCATAGGAAAGGCAGCGATGCAGAGGGGACGGCGCTGGGCAGCTGCACACGAGGAGGTCTGCGGGCCTGAGCAAAGTCGGAAGGTTCTGTTCATGTACAACACGCGCGGAACAAACGGGGCACAGCAGGCACCGGCCCTCCGTCAGAACTCAAAGAATCACGCCGGTTTCGATGTGCTCTTATAGCTGCACACGACACGGGTTGAATCTGCCTGCTTCTGGATGTTAGTGCAGATTTACTAAAACAGTGCAATACGGCGTTAAGGCTGAGAACAAAACGTTTTGGCCTCCTGAAGGAACACAGATGAGCAAGAGAGGCACTGGGACCCGGCACAGGAAGCACTTTGTGTAAGCAGGGCCATGCCACAATACAAATTCCCCAGTAGTTCGGGCTAAGAAATAACCCCTCCATCATCTTTAACCTGGTCAATGTGACGGTGGTCTGGATGCTATCCCAGATGTGGGGCTCCACACACAGAGGGCAATTTAGAGTGACCAACAAACCTGGAAGAAACACATCTTTGGACTGCAGAAGGAAACCGCAACACTTGGAGGAAACCCATGGAGACATGGGGGGAACTTACTGACTGCACATGCACTGAACAGGATTCAAACCCACGCCCAAGCAACTTGTGTGCTGAGAGGCATCAGTGCTGCTCCCTGCACCACCACAGCAAACCTTCATTACGGATGCATGTAGAAATCAACTTGCCTTTATATTAAATCACTGCAACTGCTATTGAGCAGTGGTTCACTTTGTATTTGGAAGGAAATTTTTATGTACACTCATAGTTGTGCCAAGTTTATGAAAAAAGTCAACAGAGCAAAATAACCAAAGCAGTGCTCAGAGTCAGGCAGCGATGATGCATTTTTCCAATTGACAGAAGCATCTGGAAACTGGACACTTCATAGCCACGACTGACATCAGTCCATGCATTTCTCTCTGAACAACGGCTCTTGTTTTCCAGCACGGAGCATCCTCAAGCTTCCTTTGGATGAGGGCCGAACACCGCAAACACAGGAAGATCACATCGGTTCCGTGCTGGCCCACGCTCGTGTTTTTCCTTCTCCTCCCTGTGTTGGTTTGTGTCCAACTCCGGTTTTGTGTCAGACAGTAAGAATTCAGTAAGAACAAAGTCGGAGTCGGACACAAACCAACACAGGGAGGAGAAGGAAAAACACGAGCGTGGGCCAGTCCACGGCCAATGTGAAGGGCGCTCCAGCGCCATCGCTCTACTGAAGCTCTTTGGCAGTAGGCAGACAGAAATGATGCAGCAACGTGTGACCACGGATGCTGTATGCGTGGACGGATTAGAGCACCGCCCGACCGATGAAGAGAAATAAAAATAAATAATTCATGTTTTTACGTTGACTGCTGTCACTTAGCAATGAGGAAAGCAGAGTACGTATTCACAAATCTGAAAAATCTTTAGCGGAGAAAATATCCTAATGGCTTATAATGGCTTAGAATGCTGAGTTACTTTTAATTTTAGCTGCCGTTTTTGTTTGTCTGCCGGTGCGGTTGTGGACAATCCTTCAGTAACTTTTTGCTGACAGTCAAGTCTTGCACAATTGAGAGAATGAGTTAGTATTTCTGGAATAGGCATTCCTGAATGAGCGCATGCAACAGGAACACGAGTAGGGATCGATTCTGGTGTCTAACAGGTGCTTTGGAAGCCTGAGGTCATGATGTGAGACTCCATCTTCTAGCAGCCGAAAGGAACCGCAACAGCACTCGGCTCTGGTTTGGAGGAGCACGACGGGGAGAACACGCAGGAGAGAAAAGAAGAGCCACGGCTTTCCCTGTGGTCAGATGTGTCAGACAAAACCAATGTTTCAGCCAGGAAGTGGACAGTCAAAGTCACACGGTCCACCCATCCAACAGTCACGTACAATTTGGAAAATAGAAGTGACATTTCTACATGGCCACTGTAACACGAACAAGAAAAAGGCGCCCAGTTTCCAACTGTTCCCAGCATTTCGGCGATTTACCTAGAACAGGTGTGCTTCGCAGTTACTGTGTAGCGCAACAACTTAGACTGAAGGTGGTTTTACATCAGACTTCTTTATCTGCAATAAGCTGTGGAAGTTCAGCTGTAAAGTCAATGTGCATCCTCAAAATTACTCCCATCTAGGCCACACAAATGCTTTAAATTGTGTCATGTTTCAGTTCTTCTTCCAAGCCAACCCCACGAGCTAATGGTTAGAACATCTTTCCCAAGTGTTTGTATTGCTAGTTGCTATGTAAAAAAACCCGTCAGCCACACCTTACATTCCAGCACAGCTGTTCCACTGAATTACAAGCAAAAATAGTCTTGAATTTCATATAAACTGATGAGCAAGTGAATCTTGTTTTTGTGGAATGCTGCACGCAGATCTTCTCAGTCTTGAGCACAGGCTTTGCCATTCCACAAGCGAGGAGAACTGGCATTAAGGAACGGGCCTGAAAATGACTGTTCCGAACCAATGAAATGCAACTTTTCTAGCATCGCAATAGTTTCACACATGATGTCAGCATTACTAAGCATTTACTGGGGCCACAGAGATTTGGCATGCGACACGTGCACAAACGTCTTCTCGATCCGAATGCTAAGTATTTGATCAATTTTATTTTCAGGGGTGACTGTAAACCTGGAAAAAAGTTTGGTTTATATACAGCATATTCTACACAAGGTATATCCTGGCAGCCAAAGAATAGCACAATACACTTTTTCAACTATGAGCACCTAGCAGAAGGCTGAGAGGAAACTATGGTAAAATGATGATGTTGGCCATTAAAAATCTGAACATATTTGGAAAGGGTTCTCAAAAAAGCATGATGCTTCATGTATTTCACGTTGTCCATCTGGACCATTGTGCTCTTTAAAAATATGAAAAGTTCTCCGGTCCGCACACAGTTTCCTCGGGTTATGCAATGTGGGTAAATATTTCCATGATGGATGCGCGCCTTAGTGTGTCATGCTGGGAACTGCAAGTGGTTGTTGTTCCGGGACAGAACAAAATGCTTCCGTAGTCTGATTCCCATCATATACAGGTTTTCACACAATGGCAATGGTGTGTCTAGATAAAAGAATAAAAAAAAAAAAAAATTCAATCGATGAATGTAGCGTTCTTTTATATGCAAGAAAATCGGTTGTTTTCCAGATCCTGTGACCAACTGGTGCTCTTCCTTCAGCCAATGTTCTCCTTTCACTGCTTCCTGAAATGAGCAATCTCGTCCGCTTGGCTTGCAGTTGCTTCACGATGACATTGGGTAGATCTCAGACTCCAGAATGTCTTCTAGCTCCATGTTGGTTTGCTGCTGAGGCTCAGATCTGGAAAAAAAAATGTGATTCTGTGTAAGCTGCCAAAGTACAAATGCAGCAAAGTGCAGCTATTCCAGCCACATAAGAGTAATGAGACTCACAGATCTGGAAAGAGCCCGATGGGGACCGGGTCAAGGTGGTACGGCCCAGGTGGGACCCTTGAATCCGTGGGGTAGGACGGTTGCAGCGGTTGGCTGAAGGCAGAGAAATGAAAGGCATTAGGGGACCCAATGCAGCGATGGCAGTTTTTCTACACTCTCTTCACTGCCATTTTAAAGCAGTGCGTTCTTTGCAGATGAACAGCATGTGTGTGCTGTTACCGCAACCCTTTTCTCTTTAACCAATGCTTCTCTGTTGCTCACCTGATCTAAGGTAACCTGAAAAGCTCGACATGCACTTCACTCTTTTACTCGTCTACACAACAAAGCAGCGCAAAACACAGCCTGAGGGCTATTTAGAATTACAGATCAACCTGAAAAACATCTTTGGGCTGTGGGAGGAAGCTTAGCCGATAACAGGGACAACATGTAAACCCAACACAGACTGAGCAGGGATTTATCCCACATCCACCTGCACACCATCCTATTGTTTGCAAGCGGTATCGAACATGATTTAATTCTAATCTTGAGAAGTACAATATTCTTATGGTAGAATAATGCAAATTTAGAAATGCATTTCTGACCCTTCTGTCATCTCCCAGAGCACTTACGGGGAGAAGAATGGAGGGATATTTGCCACTCCCACCAGCACGCCTCCATTTCCCATTGGATCCCTGAAATAGATAGCAATTTAGCTTTGTTTGCATGTGACGGAGAGGCAGAGAAAGTGAAAATGTGTTGGACTCACAGGTTTGAAAATACAGGGCCACCCGGATATGAGGAGTGACCGGGTGGAAGGGTGGTGTCCTGAGGGGTCTCAGCACGGGGCGTCATGGATGAAACAGATGGGGATGCAGGGCGTGTATCTCTGAAATAAAGAGAGCAGCAATAAACCCAGTTAGCCCCACCCATAATGCAATGAGGCTTCAGCTACCTTTTTAATACCCCCTGCTGTTGCACCTGTCAAATTATTGCCTGCTTTACTAGCTTTAAAAGGAATATGCGGGTGTCATCGAAACCATTTCTCAGACATAAATACAACAAATGAATTGTGCATTACTTTTTTTTTTTTATTATTATTACTCACCCTGCAACTTTGGTCTGCATAGTCACTCCAATGTATCCATGGTTAAGGGGCTGTGAATCATCTGGTTGAACAGACAAAAGAGCAGAGGTTGAAGTTTTTAAGGAGTCTTTGTGAGCGTTACCTAAACGCCCCACGATGCTGGCAATTACTGTGTCCTATTCAAAGCTGGGCAGTAATGGACCAAATACCTTGCTATTGGTTTACTGCTTTCTGCAAAATGGTACTTTTCAGAGTTATTTCTGATGTACTTAACCTTTTCTTGAGTACAATTGTAAAGGAAAAAACCATACATTTACTCCATTACATTTTTACAACTTTATTTTAGTTAAATTTTTGCATTCAATTTTTTTTTTTTTTTTTTTTTAAACTTTCCTTAAAAACAATAGTTTCGACACTGCAACCTCAATAGTTTTCACTTCATTTAGCTCATTTGGAATTTATGTAAGTTTGTTCAAGTTGTTCTTGAACTAAGCCATTGGGTAAATTGCTCATAATTTACTAATTTAGCATACGGAATGCAGTAACAGAAAATGGGCCTTTTTGCTATACAGGGTGATTATAAAAGAACCGAACTTTCATATTGCTCGGTAACTAAGTACGAACATATTATAGTATACTTGTGGAGATACAAAACAAGTTGGTTTAACCTACACGTTCATATGTTACTTACTGAGTAATCCTTCTAATTCTTTTTGAACAACCTTGCACTTTCACTTGACTGCCATGCTTGGGTTCCCTACCCATTTCTGACCGTGGCTGTAATTCTATAATTTTGAACAATTTGCTCTCCAGAGAAAACGTACATAATCGCTACCTCAGGCATACATGAGAAGAGGCTGAAATCAAATTCTTGCCTATACCATTCTCCCTTAACTCATAACACGAACGACTAAGCACTTAAAATGAACGGCCAACTAAAGCTAGTTTGGACGTACCTGTGTAATATTTCTTAAACACATCATTTTTTGGCAGATCTGGGTAGACATGTGTGATGAGCTCAATATCTCTGATGCGGTCACCAAGGCAACGAATCTCTAGGTCCCGTTTTGTGAAGGGCTGGATGTTTTGGATTTTCCTACCACCATCTAGAAAAGAAGAACGAATGAACATCATCATTCATTCATTCATTCATTCCAACTATAAATGCTATGCAGAAAAATGAACGATCTTACTCTCCTGCCACAGGGCGCAGTGGATAAGTACAGTTTCACTGAACAGCACAGGGTCACTCACTCTCTGATGGAGCAACATATGCGATGGTGATGCCTCCAATCTCAGAATCACTGAACCGCAGAAGGAAGGTGCCATTAGGTCGGTCTTGCAGGATCAGGTGTAGATGCTGCTTGCCAATGAATCCAAATATCAACCTGGAAGACAGAAGACACTTTCTCAAGGTTTCAGTGATCGAGTAGCGCTGACTGTCACTGGCTCATTAAAATCTCTGTTACGGCTGCCATGAACTGGCACGTTCCTTAACTTGTTAGTGAGTGAAACAGATGACTAAAAAAGGTGAAATACAACATCTGCTTAGAGGCGCATAAGAAACAAGCAAACCATGAGCAAAAGTGCGGTCAAACCAACTGTCACTGAGACAGACAGACAGTTACCCATCGCTCCAGTAGCTTTTGAGGTGTTTCTTGGTAATCTCCATAACCCCGTCAAACCACTGCCAGAAGGTGAAGGGCCGTCCTGGTAACACCTCCTGAACCGTAAACCAGAGACAAAGCGATACGTAGGCATGCGAGTATTATGATCAAGTAAGATGAAAGTCAAGTAGTGCTGTCATGTTTAGAGCGTTGCCACCAATGCAGTTTAGCCCAAAGAGCTCCCGTTCCTGCTAGTTTAAGTAATAATTTCCCTTATTTAGTTCACATAAAAGTGTCTCTGCACAGAAGATGTTAAAATGACAGTTCTGAAAACATGCAGCTACGATAGCCACCGAAGGCCAGGAGTGAACGTCTATGATCGGCAAACTGCATTAATGGTAACATTTAAGCTTTGTCCTTTTACATCTGAATGAAGTATTAGCTTGGTTTTAGTCGTCTTTCAGGTTATGCACCTTTATGCTGCTAGACTGTTTTTTGAATATGGTAACCGAATGTGACTATTGTCTTGGTGCAGTTGCTGGACCATCTTGCATGCTCTGGTGTTGAGCTTTTCATTCCGCAACATCACTTTTACAGCTTACCTTGTTGAACTGGGCCCAGGACACCAGCATGTTACTGTAGTCTCCTGAGATATCAGGCTTGTCAAAGATCTTCTGGGCCAGGAAGTGCTGATTGAACCGATCAAGACGCCGCTGTGTCTGCACTTCTGATGTGAACTTGCTGTCCAGAGTCTTGCACATCTGCTTCCAAGGCACGCGCTCCGGAACCACAAATGGTACTCGATCCTGGTACAGGTTTAAAAAAAAAAAAAAAAAAAAAAGGTTAGACCTATTAAATGTACTGAACCATGTTTTCAATTTCCTACTTAACAACATCCTTTCTACTTGACCTGAGCAAATGTGAAGAATTTACCTTTCACAGGGCTGCATGACTGAGAGGTATTATAATATTCCAGAGGAAGAAAACCATTGCTATACTCACATGTTCGGAGAACGCACAGTCCCACAGGATTGTGGCTAGAGCATTGTTGTCTTGACTCCCATGAACAATCACAACAACAGGAAGAGATATCATCTGCAACAGGAAACAATTTCCACAACATGTTGTTTATTTGTAGGCTTGGTGCTCTATCCAGTGTCCTTTAGATTGTTCACAGAATCCTGCATTGGCGCTTTTACCTTTTTAAATGACAAAATATCTCAACTAATGCTAGATTAGAGCATATTTTCATTAAATCGCTCTGTCCATCCGCTGCTTTCTGTCAGCATAGGTGGGAGGCAGAGCACAACCTGAATGGAATGCCGGCCCATCGGGTCTCAAGCGCATGGACATTTTATTGGAAGTGTAGACTTACTAGTTCACATACAACTGCAGGTCAATAATAAATATAGAGAAAACACGGGGAAAATGGCAAGGCCAGGATCTGACTGGTTTATCAGAGAGAGCAGAGGACTGAGAGTGGAATTCAGGGCAAAGAGACGCTCAAGGACAGAGACCTGTACGCTGAACGGAGCATCACACCCCGTGACGCTGATTTCCGTGGAGAAGAGGAGGGCAAACTTCTCCTCTGTCACTGACTCTGAGCCTTTCCTGTCAGCTCTCTTGATCTTCTTTATAGACTGCAGAAGAGATCCGAGTGTGGAAATGAATAAATGAATTCCTTGCAGACACATAAGAGCATCTTCCATCATCTACATTACCCACAGTAGCAATCTGCTGGCCAATGTAAAAGTATACACAGCTAAACAGTCTTCTTCTTCTTTCGGTCAATACACAGCTAAACAGTTTAAAAAAAAAAAAGAAAAAAAAAAGAGGAGTCCCTTTGGGATTTGTTTGTGTGGGTCTCATTCTTTATTGCTGCTGGAAAAATATCTGAAACTGTCAAAAAGTCAATTTGGCAAAATTGCAGGCTTTACTCCTCTTCTTCTGTGGTGGTTCACTTTCCACAAACATACTTGTTCTACCTTCACAGAATCTGAGTTATGAAAATTGATGAGACTCTCTGGGAAAACCCAGTCTGGGTGGAACTTACACAGTAATGGACACTGACAAAACTCCAGACCCTCACACGCACCGCATTTCACACGAGCACATTCAGCAGCACGCAGGGCCAGGCGCTCTGTTCCATGACCTCACCAGGTCTCTCCCAGTCATTTCTACCAGCAGCCACCGGGTGCTCAAGTCCTTACATTGCCTGGATGGTGACCTACAAATGACCCTTCTGAATAACCATATCCTTGTAACTCCTGCACCACCTCACTTCACCCTGCCTTCTCATGTGCACGAATATGCTTTCCTTTGTTTATTTAACATCTCTGTGTCATTACTGTATGTTGTATACTGGATGCTACTGCAATACAATAGAATTTCCTTGTGCGATTATTAACATTTTCATTCATTGATTCATTGAATGGGTGTACGGTTGTTCTGGCATCCTGCTGTACCAACCATGTTCCTGAAGGTGGCGCATGTGCTCTTGGTGGAAGCATTGTGCTCCAGGATGGCTGTATTGTTGATGAGCTCACCGACGTTCTCTCTGAGAAATACACAATAACACAGTGGGCTTCTGGCCAGCACACTAATGCTTCCAAAATTTAAACTGAATTTCTCCCTTAAATCTGACTTCACTACATTTTATTCCAGCCACACTCGGTATTACAATTTGTTATTTTAGTTCCATCCAAAAACCAGTTTCACTTGGCAAATCAGTACAGTTCACATCTGAGGTGTGGGTCCTTAGCTTGTGTTCTAATGAGATTTGATCCAGTTAGAGCTTTTCTATACCACAAATATGCTTCCACAACACATGGAAATTAATGACCATTCCAATGTTCACACATGTGCGATATAATTTCAGGCAAATTATGCCTATAGACCATAAATTCCAAAAAGAGGTACAGAAGATAGGTGATCGGCTAGAATATGTTACACAATGGCTTTATGGACAGCTTTAATGCGCCACCAATAATTAGCAGTACAAGGTATCAGTGCAGCGGTACCGGTTGTCCCTGACACCAGTGTATAGTGTTTTCATAGCATGTGTTGTAGGTGTTCATAACATCAGCGTTTACAAGGCAGTCATCACCTGCATGGGCAATACTTACGAAGGTATGGTCCCCAACTGGCCAAGGTTTCGTGCTTGCATCTCGGTGATGATTTGGGCTTTGAGCAGCACGGGCTTCCCTGGAGCCACCTTCTCTCCCAGCAGGTAGCGCACTGTGGTGGAGAACTTGGACTGGGTTTTGATGACCTGCGGCGGCTGCTTATCTACAAGAAGCGAGCTGCACGAACACACAACGACAGGGCTTGTTCAGTCGTCTTAAGAAGCTGTCTAGGTGTACCAATATATGTGAAAAGGTAAGCTAAAGGTGTGCTTCAAGCCCACAGCCTCCATCTGAACTTTATCCTAATAAATAACATGTTGGGTGTTGTCAGATTAGCCAGTCTTGTGCTCCTTCTCACATACCTCTGGACCAGGGTTTGGAGCAGCAACCCCAGCCTTTCCTGTAGCTCCGCAATGGGCTCAATGATGACTTCTTGTTTGAGCTTCAGATTCACTCCAAACAACTGTTCACACCTACCAGCAAGTCAGTAACATATTTTAGGAGACATGTTGAATGCATTATTCATCCAAAAAAGGCATGTTCCCCAGAGCAACCCAAGGATTTTAATAAACATTTTAAACCTTTTTTTGGGGGTATAAAACATTGTCTTTATAAAGAACTTCTGCATGATTTTGGTCCTTTCACTCAAGAAATGCATCAATGGTGATATGGAGTGCAGAAGCCCTCACCAGGTCTGCAGAGGTGCCAGGTTGTCATCGAATGGGGCCCCGATGGTGGCCAGGTGCTGCTCCCTCCTCCAGGCCTGTATCCTGTGAATGAGGCGCATCTGACACTGCTCCAGGCAACACGCGGCCTCCTGCAGGAGCTGTACGCGTGTCTGGGGAATACAGGCACTAAGCTGTGACAGTGCCACAAGCATACATGCATACACACTACGCAAAGACACAAACCTATGCATAGACATGCATATGTGCGCGCGCACACACACACACACATACAGTCTAGTTCGAACCTGGTCCCTGAGTGGCCACTGTTGGGTAAAACAGGCAGAAATATATTATAACAGCAGAAGTACCTCCCAATGTTGTGCATGTAGCTGTGCGCTTTGTGGTTACCTTGGCAATGGCTTTGCCATTGAATTCCAGCTGTTGAATGTGACTCTGCAGCTTAACAACTTGTTCGGAGAGATTCGGGTCCAAACCATTACTTGGATGGGACTGCAGCTGGACTGAGGGCGATTTGCCATGAAAAGAAAAATGCTCAATCATCACAGGTTTCTGCATCTTGTAGCCATAATGATGCTCTTAAAAATGCTTTTCATCACAGCTTTTATGGTAATAATTTCACATTTTCATAGGCTTTCACACTTATCTTGAAGATGCTTCTTCTAGTGAGGAAGGGAGCTGAAAAAAGTCGGAAAGTACTGAGAGCTGTCGCCCAGCAATGGGAGTACTAGGTGTTAATATCACATTTACATACTCTATATAGAAATGACAGAAGAGAACTCTTTTTGCAAAAAATAAACAGCATGCATTTTAGCTGTGCTGTTAAGGCAGCTGTAGTCATAGCCATGTGCTCTTATTGTAAAATGAGGCACTTTCACACGATGATTTACTATAAAATGAGCAATAAGTATTGTTCCACTGGCGCTCAGGGTTTTTTTCACATTTGGAGCCTTTCAGACAACTTAAAAAAAAAAAAAAAAGAAAAAGTTTCAAACCGCTCAGTCTCACATTTTTGTAAATGACAGCTTAGTTCAGACCTGTAACTCAGAAGTGCAAGCTCTGCTATTCATTCTAACTCGGAGTTTCCAGTCGACGCAACGCAGCAGATATAACAGCATCACCACAGTTAAGCTGAAGAAGTTAATGGGTTGGGACAGACAGGAATTAAAAGTTACAGCTGGACTCCTCATAAACTGAGCTGTTTTGGTTATGTGCCATATAGGAACATCACAGTGTCATTTCTCACCTCTTCTTTTTCGGCAACAGAAACAGAAGAAAGATGCTTTACGCTGCGTGTCTTTTGGCTGCCTATACAAACGTTCTCCTCCGAATGCACAAAGTGAACAACAGCAGACTTCTCTGTATCTAACAGCTATATTGCTGCTTTACCTGCAGAATGTTTGGATTTTACTGTAGAGCAGAACAGCGCTGTAGCTGTGTTTCTCCTCCTGCTGTCGGATGCTCCTAACCTGTTACTGTCTGAATGCTACTGAGCTCTCTCTTCTGAGTTTTATTTACTATTTGCACCTTTCTATGCATGTCTGAATGTGCTATGTGTTGATTCTAATGTCAATCCAGTGTCCTTTGTCACTATGTTGTATGAATGTAGCCTTGCTCCTTTAGGATCAATTAAGTTTTGTCTTTATCTGTCAAAAGCTGGACAGTTGCTGGGTTGGAATGAAATGGGTATAACAGGGCAACGCTAACCATGCACATTTCCTAGTTTTGGTGTGAATGTTGTATTAAAGTCAGTGATATTAATATGCAGACAACTTCTTGTTAAGAGTTGACTTGTTCAGTCTGATGTTATCTTTCTTAGATGAATAATTCTATTGCAAGTGTAAAAGCAGTGCTTCAGGGTTTCCCCTACCACAGATTAAAGATTTTGGTACCACTACACTAAGATGATCTCTGCCGTATCATAGACAACTGGATTTTCCGAAAAAAATTACCATACATTTAAGTCTGAAAAACAGCAGTTATACATATACATACATACATACGTGTGTGTGTGTGTGTGTGTGTATATATATATATATATATATATATATATAAACAAAATAAGAAATGTGTGGTGGTAAATCATAACACCTACCCCACTCAACAAGGTTTCAGCCTAGTGCAAGACTACCAAAACTATGTAGGGGAAAAAACTGGTGATTTAAACTGAATTTTTACTGAAATTTCAAAACTGTGCTTTAGCACTGGCCTATATACTGTACAGCACTCCTATTTTCCCCAAACGTAACGTCTTTCTTCTGTTGCCTTTCTTTAGTAATTCAAATAATTACTCATCTATTTGCTTTCACATTTGCTTTAACAGTGACAAATGATATCCATTAGGTTTCTTTTCAAGTAAACTAAAAAGTAAAAACCTCTTCCTGTTTGAAAGATTTTTACAGTGGTTCATAGTGGCTTTTTCCATTTAAACCAAAAGCACAATATTTTAAGGAATGCTATCAGTCTGCTATGGAGGCAAGTTGAATATTGATCATAAATGACACCAACAGCACAGTAACAAATAATATGGCTTGTTATTTTTCTGAATCATTAATCCATTTAAAGTATGTAAAAATTTAAATATTTATTACTTAGCTTAGCTCTCAACAGTAAGAAGGATGAGGATACAGAAAATCAGCGCTATGTCCTCTGCACTTCAAAGTATCTTACGACATCCAGCACTCAAGTTATGTGTCATGCATATTAAAGTGCATCTTGTCTTCAGATGATGCAGTCAGCCCCAGCAATGCGTCTGGAAACCTGAAGTATGCAGATAAAATTACTATGAAGACATCATTACCCCCTGCGGTGCTGCCCATGGTCACATCACCCACCTTGCAGGGACTCAAAGTTCTGCCTCTCCCAGTTGAGCTCCTCCTGCAGCTGGTGGATTTTCTGCCGACAGCTCTGGATTTCCAGGACCTTGAGAACCAGAACATCCACATCCCTGTTGCTGTCTGGCAGCTGTGAAGGAGATGGGGAGAAGCAGGATACAGAAGGTACCTGAAAGAAGAAGTGGGCGACAATTACTGCTTTTGTGGCAACAGCCGGCATTCAAGCTGTTCTCATATATTGTGAAAATACATCACTTGTGTGAAACAAAGCTATACAACCAGTGTGAGCCTTAGCTGCTCAATTTCATATGTTTTCCAAAACTGTATAGTCCAAGATAAACAGAAATCACGTGACTGCACACATCATTGTCACAACCTGGTACAATAACAAAGCTCTAAATTATGGAATGAGAATGGCACTTTGCTAACTGCTTGCCTTGAAACTGTTTCATTTAAGGGGACTCAGTACTCCAGCTGAGTACCATAACAGTCAACAGGACTGTCATGCTAATTCCCTGTCAAGAGGACAAAGTCTTCCTCTATTTTTAACCGTAGTGACAGCAGACTCATCGATGTACAGTAAATACAGTAAAATGAAACTGTCAGCAATTTTTCCTTCAATGTTACATCTGAAAATATTTTAAATGCTTACTTTTATTCGCTTAGCAGATGCTTTTCTGCAAAGTAATGCACAATAATTAAACACCTTCATTCGAGGTGATTTATGATGTAAAATACACTGCAAGGAAGTGAATGCTATTCAATTATTTATTAGCAGAACTAATCTAACACGAAAGAGATTTTTAAAAAGCGAATGATGTGTTGGCCATTCAAGCAGCATGAAAAATATCATTAAAAAGAAGTAGCATGAACAGTTTGATAGCGAGGCAAAAGATTAAAGTTTTTCTTTTTTTTAACACTATTAAAAAAAAAAAAAAAAAAAAAAAAAAAGTGAAACCCAGGGGTTATATTTTGAATGCAAATAACTGACCCATGAAAATAGCAAGGGCTGCATATCTGCCCTTTCCCTCTCAGAAGATGCACATGTATGACACACAGCGAGCCATATGGAAATCTGTGACCATATCAACGAGAATCTGTGAAATGGGTGTTGGAAGGAGCAATTCACAGGCAAAGAAGAAATGAGAGAGGAGGCAAAACTACCGTCTGACTGAGCAGGACCCTCTCCTTCCTCAGGATCTCCTGGACTGTCTTTACCAGCTGCAGTGGCTGTGAGCGGAACACACTCTGAAAGATAGAGACACTTGGCCAGTCAACTCTAGAGGCTTATGGGGAAATGCACTCTCACATCTTCTTACTGAAAAGCAGAAGTTGTTCTCTTCCCTTATTTGCTCCCAGCTGCACTGAAACACATTCTCTCAAGATCCTTTTTGTCTGTGACAAGTTGAAAACTGCTCAGTATCAGCCCGGCTTCTCCCGTGATGATGAAGCAAACGTTAATGTGCACACACATACATGCAGAACCGAACATGCCTGTCCGCTTGTGCAACATGTAGCTGCCTTTCCTGAGAGCTGTAAGGCGTGCTGTTTTTTCTTGTAGTCATGGCAGTAAATGGTGTTGCACTTCATTTAACTGATGTTCTTGTCAATTGTTAATAAAAACTAACAGCAAAGTAAACCAACATATGAAAATGCAATAAAAAGAATGTTCATCCATTATCCTTAACCACTTGCACTGGTGAGGGCCACAGGAGTCTGGTGCCTATCCCGCAACTGCTGCCCATCCAGAGGCCATTCTACAGGCCAGTGATTTTGGGACAGGCGCGGGACTGCCACAACCATGCTCAAGACAAATAGTTTGTAAAAATGGATGAATGGATAGATATTTGTTTAGACCCAAATTTTCTATTTATATTCTTTTTTTGGGCGCCGCATCATTGCATAGTGAGCAGCACGATTGCCGCACAGCACCTGGGTTGTTTAGGGGAGCGTTTCAGTGCAGCTCAGTCTGTGTGGAGTGTAAATGTCCTCCCTGTGTCTACGCAGGCTACTTCCAAGTGCACCCATCCAGGATAAACACCACTGCAGGGTGGCTACACACAAGCACACCTTAAGGGCAAGACCATTTAACCAGAGCCAGAATGTTTCTGGACTATGGGAGCCCTTTTAATATTTTTGCATACTTATTTAAAATATTACTTGAGGAAGATTCTATATCTAATTGATAAAGAAGTGGAAAGTTCAAGCTTTTGAAGACCAAAAACTTGCTGGTTTCGTAACTTAACTCACAACCAAAACATCACGAATTATTTTCAGCCACCATCAATACCATTTTTACTCTTCCCACCCATAGTGGTCACAGTGCAGGAATGCGGTGGTCATCTAGAGTCTCGTACGAAGTGCAAGAAGAGAAATCAGACGGACAGAGTCAAGCTACCATATTCCTGCTGAACTGCTGCAGCCGTAACTTCTCCACCACGTTGGTGTTGCGCTGGGCCAGATCCTGCAGCAAGGAAGTGATCTGCTCCAGCAGGCCCAGGGCACGGGCTTCCTGCTCAGAGCTGTCCATGGCAATATCCTCCCTGAAGAACCAGAGACAAAGAGCATTATGAAGGTCATGGGGAATAGTAAAAGGAAGGAGAAGAACAGGGTAACAAGCCTGCCTTGTTAACAACAGTGGCAACAAGTTATTATTATTATTTTTTTTTATATATATATAAAGCAAAGAAGGATCCGGAAACACGAAAATATTGAAACAAAGGTGATGTCCCAGTCTACGTCACATCCTCAAATTATACTTATTATCAACTCTATTAATGTTAAATATTAATTAAAAAAATGTTTTTAAAAGCTGTCAGGTGGTTAGCGCAACTTTAAGTGCTTTTAGTGAAACTGCAGACCTCTCCTTGTTACACAAAATGACGGAAACAAATTTGTTACAGATGTCTGAAATGCTCTTCGGCGGGCTCCTACCAGGACTGTTCCTCGATCCAGTTGGCCAAGTAACACCTAACATCCATGGGGAAGGTCTGGGGGTACAGCTCATTCAGTGTCTTGGTGGACAAGAACTGAACCTGTTTCTGGACCTGCCTCCACTGCGCCATTGTGCAGGAGAGCTGCGAAGGACATCGAGAAGGTTGAGAAACAGGTTGATTTCTGCACGTTTCACACTGCAGCAACTCTGACAACAACTACCATAAACCATATTACACCCTTTGCTGACCAAATAATCATCAACACAAATGCATACTTTATTACTGGAACTGCAGACCTTTTCGAAACTCAACCCTCAAAAGCCTGGCTTTATGGCGGTTTCGCATTTACGCTTCAACATCTGAAAAATTACACCGACAAAGGAATGAACACCCATTAATTTAATTATTTATCGAGAATCTCTTTTCTAATTTGTCTTTGTTGCACCGAGCATGTTGTAGGCATAAGAATTTCCCTAAAGATCAATGAAGTTTTATCTTATTTTAGAGCATAGCTGGCATATTCAAGAACTGGAATTTTAAAATATACATATATTTAGAGACATTTTAACGGTCAGCTGTACATTGTACCACTCAGTTTATACACGTATTATGTTTAAGCTCTCAAAAAGTCCACTGACAAAGATATTTAACACCCTGCAGGCCTCAACACGAAGAGTAAATAAACAAATTTAAAACCAGTGGGTATGGACCACAACCGTATCAAGGAGTCGACTGCTAACCGATTGTCCGTTACTGTATCATAAAAGATTTCTGTGAAGTGGAAAATTTACAGGCTAATCCAAAGACCGTCAGAATCAGGAGAAACACAGGAACAAAAGGGCCAAAGTACAGCGGCATGCAACATGTCAAGGCTATCTGGTGAGTTTGTAGCACGCATTTGTGAATGGAATGCATTGAAAACACTGGGCAGAAGACTAAGGTTTTCACCAAATATCTACTTCCCAAATCGAAAGCAATCGGAACAATATATCACTCCGGCATCCTCACGCTGGTCCTTCTGCAAGGGCTGACTGACGCCAAGTAGCACTGCTGCGATATCAAACACCTATAGTCTGCGATTAATGCTATTGAAACCACACAACGGTGCCGAAATGAACCTGGGAAGCAGATCAGTTCTTGCTTTACGCTGCGGTCTTTGAACCAGACCTTAAACTTCATTGTACGGTGACAAATGCAGCGTATCAGTCCCGTAGGATTTCAGGTGGCTTAATGTTAGCTGCCAGAACACATGGCCGCCCAGACACCCAGAGACAGACCCTCCCACGCTGGGTAGGGGCCTTCAGAACAGTGCGTTTCAATTGGCCAAAAGGCTGATTCATTTCACGGTGGGCTGTGGAAGGGTTTGTCTTGGGCCTCGCCACATGTCCTTTATCTCTCACCCCCATATTGAGACACACAGCATGATACCCACGGCCACCCCATTGAAGGGGCTGATACTTCCACACAGCACGACCATTTTTATACAAACACACGACTGAACCGAATCAGCAACTCATGTTTAAAAAAATTTTTTAAAAAAAGCCAAATGATTCTGGCCAAAAGCTAGACATGTTTACACACTGGCAGACAGTTGGAAAAAAGTTAAACAATCTATGTCTTTAAAACATCTGACATGAGTGGTGTGTTAAACTTGGAAAAGAAAAGAAAAAAAAGCTACGCGAACTAAGCATGCCCCACTGACTGCCAAGCAGTATCAGGAGTGACAGTACAGTACTTCCTGTTCTGTGCACAGTAATGGCTTCCTGTTTCACTTTGATTGTGAACACAAGCCGGTCAAGTGACTCGGGTACCACTTGCCGCGGAGTAGCTTCGGTGCCCGCGAAGGAGCCGAGGAGACTGTGGTGAGAACTATGGCTATACCCTGGAGCTGACTTTCAGTAGCCTGTGCAGAGTACATTTGAGGAGCATGTTGGGTCTTGCTTCACACAGATAGAGGAGTGTGGCACACTTCCTGATACAAGCCTCTCAAAAAGGAACAGATATCTGGCAAGCACCTATCCCCTCCCAGATCTTACAACATTGTCAGCACCCACTAACTCATAAGGACAACTCCTCTCTTCTGAATGCATCAGTAGAAGGAAGAAGCTTTGTGAAGAAAATAGAATCTCTATTCAGCATGTATATTCTTTCAACAGACATATAAGCTCCTGAGACCCAGCAAAAGGTTTTTAGTTATGTCTCTAGGATTTCCAGGAAGCTACCCAGACCTCACTTCTAAACATGTGATGCTGGTTATATAGAAAAGACTTTCCTCTTTGGCTTGCATTAGGATTCACAAGTGTACCAGGTACAGCCTGGGAGATTCCCTTAAAAACATTTGCATAGAAAGCACAAAATTGAATGGCTGGCTCCCTGCAGGATTTAAAGTATAAACACAGTTGCAGAAACACAAACACAAGAACAAACCCACATGTAATCTGTGGGAAAAAAACAGTGCAGCTAATTTAAATGTATATTTATCACTGCTGTCTTGACACGAGTAACTTAAACCACAGTTCAGGCAGATCTACGCTGGAAACTTCTCTTTTGTCCGCTGACAGCAATTGTGAAATAGCTCATTCAAAAGTGCTGAAAACATGTTAAGAAACAAGTGGTAAGAACATGATTGTTCCATAGGAAACAGTGTGATTTGTTGCAAAACTATAACTTCGGATATTTGAAAAAGCATGCAAGTACAGAGATAGCACAGACCTGGTTAGGCTCATTGACTTACAGCTTGGCACTTTTCTGCTTTGGCATTTTTGACAGCGAATTCTGCCCAGAGGGTACAAAAGAAAACAAATTCGGATCATGCATCGACACTGTACTTCCTCTTTAAATGCTGCTTTTTCAGATGGCAAAAAAAAATTCCTACGCAGGTTGTGCTTTATCTGGATTGCGAAGCCGAAGTGGGCTGGCAAGGCGGAATCTTTCCAAAGCCGCACTTCTTCTTTTGGCTGCTCCCGTTAGGGGTCGCCACAGCGGATCAATTCTTTCCACTTCTTCCTGTCCTCTGTATCTTTCTCCGTCGCACCCACAACCTGCATGTCCTCTTTCACCACATCCATAAATCTCCTCTTAGGCCTTCCTCTCGCCTGGCAGCTCCATCCCTAGCATCCTTCTCCCGATATATCCCGAATCTCTCCTCTGCACACGTCCAAACCAACGCAATCTCGCCTCTCTGACTTTGTCTCCAAACCGTCCAACCTGTGCTGCCCCTCTAATATACTCATTTCTAATCCTGTCCATCCTCGTCACACCCAATGCAAATCTTAACATTTTTAACTCTGCCACCTCCAGCTCTGCCTCCTGTCTTTTGCTCAGTGCCACCGTCTCCAACCCATAAAGCATAGCTGGTCTCGCTACCATCTGATAGACCTTCCCTTTCACTCTTGCTGGTACCCTTCTATCACAAATCACTCCTGACACTCTTCTCCACCCATTCCACCCTGCCTGCACTCTCTTCTTCACCTCTCTTCCACACTCCCTGTTACTCTGGACTGTTGATCCCAAGTATTTAAATTCATTTACCTTCGCCAACTCTATTCCCTGCATCCTCACCACTCCTCTGTCCTCCCTCTCATTTATGCACATGTATTCTGTCTTAGTCCTACTGACCTTCATTCCTCTTCTCTCTAAAAGCATATCTCCACTTCTCCAGGGTCTCCTCAACCTGCTCCCTACTCTCGCCACAGATCACAATGTCATCCGCAAACATCATAGTGACTCCTGTCTGATCTCATCTGTCAACCTGTCCATTACCATTGCAAACAAGAAAGGACTCAAAGCTGATCCTTGATGTAATCCTACCTCCACCTTGAAAGCATCCGTCACTGCTACCGCAGACCTCACCACTGTCACGCTGTCTTTGTACATATCCTGTACCACTCTTACATACTTTTCTGGCACACCCGACTTCCTCATACAATACCACAGCTCCTCTCTAGGTACCCTGTCATATGCTTTCTCTAAGTCCACGAAGACACAATGCAACTCCTTCTTACCTTCTCGGTACTTCTCCATCAACACCCTCAGAGCAAACATCGCATCTGTAGTACTCCTTGTCGGCATGAAGCCATACTGCTGCTCACTAATCGTCACCTCCCTTCTTAACCTAGCTTCCACTACTCTTTCCCATAACTTCATGCTGTGGCTGATCAGTTTTATCCCTTTGTAGTTACTACAGCTCTGCACATCACCCTTATTCTTAAAAATTGGTACCAGTACACTTCTTCTCCACTCCTCAGGCATCGTCTCACTTTCCAAAATTCCATTAAACAATCTGGTTAAAAACTCCACTGCCATCTCTCCTAAACACGTCCATGCTTCCACAGGTATGTCATCTGGGCCAACAGCCTTTCCATTCTTCATCCTCTTCATAGCTGTCCTAACTTCCTCCTTGCTAATCCATTGCACTCCCCTATTCATAATCCCTACATCATCCAACCTTCTCTCCCTCCCTCTCTCTCATTCTCTTCATTCATCAGCCCCTCAAAGTACTCTTTCCATCTGCTCAACACGCTCTCCTCGCTTGTGAGTACGTTTCCATCGCTATCCTTTATCACCCTAACCCGCTGCACATCTTTCCCAGCTCGATCCCTCTGCCTAGCCAATCGGTACAGGTCCTTTTCTCCCTCCTTAGTGTCCAACCTCTTATACAATTCACCATACGCCTTTTCTTTAGCCTTTGGCACCTCTCTCTTCGCCCTATGCCTCATCTCCTTGTACTCCTGTCTACATTCTTCATCTCTCTGTCTATCCCACTTCTTCTTTGCCAGCCTCTTCCTCTGTATACTCTCCTGTACTTCCTCATTCCACCACCAGGTTTCCTTGTCCTTCCTCTGTCCAGATGTCACATCAAGCACCTTTCTAGCTGTCTCCCTTACCACTTCTGCTGTAGATGCCCAGCTCACTGGTAACTTTTCACTGCCACCCAATGCCTGTCTTAATTCCTCCCTGAACTCCACCTTATAGTTTTCCTTTTTCAATTTCCACCATCTGATCCTTGGTTCTGCCCTCACTCTCCTTCTCTTTTTGATCTCCAATGTCATCCTACAAACCACCATCCTATGCTGCCTAACTACGCTTTCCCCTGCCACCACTTTGCAGTCTACAATCTCCTTCAGTCTGGCCCTCCTGCATAAGATATAATCCACCTGTGTGCATCTTCCTCCGCTCTTGTACGTCGCTGTGTTCCTCCCTCTTCTTAAAATACGTGTTTACCACAGCCATGTCCATTCTTTCTGCAAAATCCATCACCATCTGACCTTCCGCGTTCCTCTCCTTGACACCATACCTACCCATCACCTCCTCATCTCCTCTGTTCCCTTCACCAACATGCCCACTGAAATCCGCTCCAATCACCACTCTCTCTCCCTCGGGTACTCTTCGCCACTTCATCCATATCACTCCAGAATTCTTCTTTCTCATCCATCTCACACCCAACTTGCGGGGCATATGCACTAACATTCATCATCGCACCATCAATTTCCAGTTTCATAACCATCACTCTGTCAGACACTCTCTTCACCTCCAAGACACTCTTGACATATTGTTCCTTCAGGATAACCCCTACCCCGTTTCTCCTCCCATCCACACCATGGTAAAACAGTTTAAACCCACCTCCGATGTGCCTAGCCTTACTCCCCTTCCATTTGGTCTCTTGCACACACAATATATCAACCTTCCTTCTCTCCATCATATCAGCAAGCTCTCTCCCTTTACCAGTCATACTACCAACATTCAAAGTTCCTACCCTCACGTCCACTCTCTTAACCTTCCTCCTCTCCTCCTTCGGCCAACAGTAGCCCAATTTCCGCCAGCACTGCTGGTGGCGATCGTTGTTAACCCGGGGCTCAACCGATCCGGTATGGAAATTTCTATTTTTGTCCGCATATTTGGTTCGGCAAATTTTTACGCCGGATGCCCTTCCTGACGCAACCCTCTCCATTTATCCGGGCTTGGGACCGGCACAAAGAAATGCACTAGTTTGTGCATCCCCTTGTGGCTGGATTTTTCCAAAGCCGCACATTCTTGAAAAATATTTACATTTCCACATAGCTAATCTGTTAATTTGCAAGCAGCTATTACAACTTACTGCTTTTCTTAAGCTGACAGTACAAGGCTCTGCTTTCTGGCGATGACATTCAACACATCTCACCATAATGGTGATGCAGCCATGCCCTCTTCCGTTACTCTTAGTTGGGGCTCATGCTGCTCCTACAACGGCCGAGCCACAAGTCATACGCAGAGTTCTGCTCGCATAATATTGGAATGTCACAAGTGTTTAAAGATGCACACTGGCTTATAACCTGTGGGATGCACACTCATCTGTAATACTAATGCTTATTTACGTTTCAGTCACACAGGAAGCACAAAGGTTACAAAATGCAAACTTAACATTTGTGGCTTTGTTTTCACATGGCACTCCAAAATCTTTGAAAGTAAATAGCTGTAGAAAAGTAGCAGTGACTACATTTAAACAAAATGGGACAACTTCAAATACGATTCATGAAGCAGCTTGGGATATTCCCATAATCGGAGGACATGACAGCAATTATTTGGTGTGTTCAAAAAATGTTGTCACTTAAATGTGGGGGGAAATGCGTTCAGTTCCAGCTACCAACCTGTGCAGAGATGATGAACACAGAAACGTTCCATTTCATTAAACTCTTATGCCTCTACACTTGATTTAAATATTAAAAATGTACAAAGTCAATTAAATATGTAAAACTTAAATGCCCCATTTTGGTTCCCTTACCTGGAGCCGACTGTTGCATGTTACCGTATATGTTCAAACACACTAATAATTCATACAAAACACTAGCAATTCACCTAGAAGAACAATTGTACTTAATGAAATATCATTACAAGGATTCTGCTGTCATGTCATTGTTTATAATTAACATGACTATAAAGAAGTTGTGTTACCACATTTTTGTCTTTTAAACTCGTTCGCTGCTCTATTGTTAACACTAGAGCAGCACGGTGTTATGTAAATGCTCAGAGATAATATAACACAAAAAATACTGAAAATAAGTGGAATGGCTATGATACATTTTGTAAATAACATACATCCAAATAAAGGAAAACTGAGTAGGAGAGTGTTTTGAGGGTGACCACGGCCAGTAGTGAGCAAGCGTGAAAGTGACAGTGACCATGAATAATGCCTCACTGAATCACGTAGACAGTAACACTGACTTATTTATACTTGCTTTCAAAAGTGAAAGAAATCAAGTGGATAAAAAAGAACAGAAAATGTACAACAGAGAACTGTGAGTTTATTACTGCTTTATGAACACGGATCATCAAAGTGAGAACGCATGGAGAGAGACGCCATCTGATCTGGTCTCTGTGGGCATTGAGCTGGGGGAACCTGGTCACATCGGAAGTGCAACTGATGCTGAATGTTGACTAGACAAAAGTGCAGTCACCCTCAATTTACATGGTCTCGATTTACATCATTTCACCAGGATGTGATTTAGTTTTAATACTGTTACTCGATTTACGTGTCAATCTATTCAATATGCCCTCCAGCAAATAAAAAAATGTGCCAAAAAAAAAAAAGTAAAAGTACACACAGATCCCTATGTGCTTGCTGTGGATGTCTGTGCCCTGTGCAAGGCAGGTTCTCTACCTGTGTGTGGCAGCATGCATGCTGCACCAGGTGTGACCCCAGTATGTTTGCTGTGCAGCAGGATTATGGCACCTGTCTGTTGTTACAAATGGGATATCTCTATAAGGAGTGGCATTTGTGGGAAAGGTGTGTCTGCCTTCTGTTTGACCGAATAAAGAAGTGTATGGAGCAGTTAGTAGAGACAAGTAAAATAATTGTGTTTAACAGCAATATGAGCCTGGGATAAAAAGAGGGCACAACTGTAGTTCTCACAATAAACTAACTGTCCTCAATAAATTCCTCTGTTGGGTTCTTATCTCACCCTTCAGAAGAAATGGTGAACTTTAATGTGGGAATTAACCCCAGAATGAGGACTGAAGCCCTGAAAATATTTTGTCTCTTGGAGACAAACAATAGAACAATTTGGTCTAAACAGCATTGTTGCAGTCCATTAGCCAACATTAGAGGCCATCATTGGGGGGTGTGAAATAACATCAAAGGTTTTACACACACACACACACACACACACACACACAAACCATTCATTTTCTAGTACCTGTTTATTAGTAACACACAACCTGAATGTAAATATTTTAAATATTAAAAATGTATTTGGCTACAACACATACTTATAAACATATCGCTGGTATTCAGTTGGCACACAAGACGTCTGTGGCTTCTCCAAATTTGCGCAGCTCACCTTCAAGTCCTAAAAAGTCTACCTTATTTCCTTAAACTTTGCTTCGATTATTATTGTACTGATAAAAAATGTATTATCCCCCCCCTTTCTTGTTTTGCCTTCAGCCCAGGTGCAGGCGCAGCGTCGTCTATTGTTCTCTGCTTGCCCGTACGGGTGTTTCACTTTCTTATTACTATCGACACAGTCATTTTACCATTTCGTCTGGACTTCGTTTCCAAGAGATATGATGCGTTTCTGGAGTGGGAACGCCTGACATGGCGCCTTCCACATCCACGCTGCGTACTGCGCCCGGGTGCCCACCACTTCCACGTTTCCAGCAGCACTTTCACAACTTTTCGCAGTAACGCGGGCGAGGAGCGCCAGACTTCTACACGTGGTTCGGAATGCGCCAGAAAGTTTTCGCCGAGAAGGCGCGTCGTCTCTTCTAATGGCTGCCATGTTTTCCAGCGCTGTGAACGGATCCGAGGGACGACATCTCCGCTACCGTGCGAGCTACGCGCTAGTTGTGATGTGGCACTTCGGGGCTTTGCCTCCGACCCAGAAACAGGCGCATCGAGGCGCTTTTCTTGCCAAAACCACACTGTTGCACCATTTGCGTGCTTAAGCTCTCGGTCCGTGCATGCGTGCTAGGCGCGGACGCGGAAAGAAAGCAAGTTTTAACGTCAGTCGCCGTGACTCGCGGCATTTGTTCCGAATACGACAGCCGCGTATTTCTGAGCATTAAGTCAATCTGCGGGCTTGCGTGCGTGTTGCTGGACGTGGGAAGGTGACCGTGTGGGCGCTTCCCGTTCGGGTCCTACGCGGCCCGAGCGGGCCTGCCATCTGGGCACAAGGCGCTGGCGGCCGGCGCGGTTCCCCCCCGGGGGACGCGCCGTCGGTTCGCTGCGGCAGAGGCCGCGCTTACCTCGCGAAACTGTCGATGATTCCGTCGATTGGCGTTCGCATCCGAGTCGCTCGGCTCCTCCCGTCACCGCATGCCGCCTCGGAGCCTCGCTCGCCGCGTCAACACGACATTAGCAGCACGAAGCCACGGTCTGAGCGCCGTCCCGCAAAAGTGCGCCGCGCACGCGGCCAGCTGTCATACTAGCGACGTGCGGCGCGCCGAGCCGCGCAGACGAACGACGGCGCGAACGGAGCTCCTGAAGCGAGTCGGCCGTTTCTCGCCAAGCACTTCGTGTAGTTGGGTAACGTCCGCGAGTGAGGCGAGCCCTGCTTGTCCCCGCCTCGCTTCGAGGAACAGAAAAAAAAACACACACACACATTTCCTGTATGGCAGCTCCGTGGCGAACGAGCAACGCAACGCCGTGCCGTGCCGCGCCGCGCTTCCCCGCTCGCCCACCTGTCCGTCCCGGCGCTCCACGCAGTCGTCTCCCTCCGAGGCGCTTTTTTCCCCCGCGGGAACCCCTTGTTTTCCCCCAGTTATACAGCTAACTGGTGTGACACTCGCAGGATCCCGTCTGCGGTGTGTTAGGGTCCAGTGCGTGAGACATCTGCGCCTCTGAGCTTCGATTCTTGCAGTACATTGAAGTGAAGTAATGGCGCCGCTGGGGGGGAAAAAAAAAAAACCTTTCTTAAACTTCATCCATCCGTGTAACTCGCACAGATTGTTCGCTGCCTTTTATATAAACGCAAACTGCAAGATACTCTAGCGGTTTAGAACAAACTCTCCGTAAAACAACGGAAATGAGACAATGTGATTTTTTTTTGTCGGCATATTTCGATACATTTACTATTTAAAAGTTGACATTAAAATTTGCCACAACTTCTCCGCGTGTGTTTAAGCGGCGAAGCGTCTTAAATTTTAGCCGAGAGCCGAATGTCACGTGATTGCTACAGCCCCCCCCGCCACCCCACTTTTCTGGCCGTTATTTCCACCCAGGTGATTTAAGGCGAGGGGACCAAGAGGTCGGACACGGGACGGAGACCAAACCCAATGTTTATTTATTTATTCTTGTTGGCGGAAATATACCTTTCGCCGCGCTGGAAAACATTTGGTTGAAAGACGGGCAGCGAAAAACCGGCCAATTTTCATTCCTGCGCGCTTTTGTTGTCAGGTGCTGCGCAAGGTGCGGAAGTAGATAGCGGAGCCGTACTCGGTACTCGCTACTCGCTACTGTGAGTACCGCTGCGCACTGTGGAGGCTGGATCCAAGCTGAATGACACAATCGTGGACTGCGAGCGAAAGCATTTCAAGTCAGCTGCCAGCTCGGTTTCACTTTCGAGACGCCATGTTTGGCCCGGTTCGGCCCGGGAGCGGAGACCTGCGGGCTGCTACGTGTCGGCGGCTCTGACTCAGTTCGTACACTAAAATGTCTCGTTGAGCGTTATCCGTGGGCGGGATGAGAGCAGCCTAATTTCGGATTTTGCATGCTGTCATTTCCAGTAAAGCGATTCGAAAGTCGTGTTTCCGTGGTAAAACCAATGCTACATCATGTTTGGGGTTTTACGTTCACGTTCAGCGCCATTTGGCTGCACCAAACGTGCATCTCGGCCGGGCCCTACGTCTTACAACATTTTTTTGTAGGGTGCAAACACGGCCGGCGGTTCTGCACAAACGTACGTGGCGATTTAGAAATAAAAAGATGCATAAATGTACCACGAGTGCATTGTTTTAAGGGGAAAGCAGTTTTGTGGGAGTTCGCTCGAATGAATACAAATGTTCCGAATAAAATACTATGTAGAATCTCAGATGGGCCACGGTTTCAAACACAGAAGTGAGCCGTGACGTGGAGACAGCCTTAGCATAAACAAGCAAATTCTATATATTACCTGCTTTGCGTGTTATCGTCACCCGTGTCATCGAAACACAGTGCTGTTCGTGTCAGAACCCGCGCTTCAAAGAATGAAGCGTCTAAAAAAAGCTTCTGAATTATTTTGGTTGTTTTCGCACAGATTTGCACAAAATTCGGTGCCACCGTTTCGTTGAATTTTCCTCGTTCGGCCCGATGTCAAATGAGATCTGTCGGGGTCACAAGGAGCAAACTGGCATTAGGTTTTGCCGGTTTAGGTAACGAAAGGGATCCATAAGCAGAGATTGCCAGCTATAAAGGGTCAATATCATAAAGTCAATATTTTTAAGCCAAAAATTATTGGCACAGTTCAGGTCGTTTCGTGCAAAGATCACGAGAATCCTGCGCGCGTGTCACTCGGCTTGTTTTTGTGCCGAAAATGCTGTCACAAAGTGAAATCCTGCAACGCGGACACCGAGGGGTAAACTTTACCGGGTCCCCTGTTGACCGAGTAAGAACTGGCATTCGTAAAAGGTCCACAAGTGTTCTGGCCTGTGCGGAGGGGGAAACGGCGCAAGAGCCCCAACGCCACCGATTCCGCATCACACCTGACTAAGAATGCAGCCATTTTACAGTTTTCAGTATAAAACAAACTCGATGCTAAAGGAGCTGTGCTTTCCAAATTTCATCACATGCTTACTATGCACATTTGTATTACTTATAAAGCACAATCCATGCCTTTTATACACGTAATTTGCCTCTTCAAATTTTTTGTAAGCCAGAATGTTCTATATCAACCCATTTTGTTTTTACAATAAAAATTACATTTTGTTCCGGAGCACAAAAAACTCGCAAATGCTGCGATACGAAGAAAAATAAATCATTAAGTAATTTCATGGCAGCAGTTTATGCAAGCAGCCATTTGCAGCCGTTGTTGTATACAGGGCAGTGCAGTTCCTACTCCGCTGCTGACCTTGTTTGTACTGCAGTCTAAGTTGTGCATAACATTTGTATTACATGCAGCTCAGTTTAACAAGCAGATCCAAGATGTCAGACATTCATCAGGAACAGAAGGTAGCATCAAAGCCTCGGTTTAAACAGGCATCTGGGAGCAGCAAACCCGAATTACAGCACAGCTTAGCCGGTGAAAAAGTACTGCCTGAAAAGGTGAGTTTGCAGTCTTTGTGTTAAGACTACAACAAACATCATGCGATGCAGAAAAACTGTAGGATGTTTCATACTTGGGATTCCAGACATTATGTTTGTAAAAGAATGATGTTCAAAATGACAAATAAAAATAAGTCGCATAATAGTGAGGGTTAGGAAAAGAAATGATACCTGCACTGTATTTCATCAGTAGGTGAGATTAGGTTTTATGATGAGTTTGGGTTCCTGAGTTTTTTCTCTACTTTACCACTACAGCAACCTGTAGACAATACCGGATCGCCGGATTTACGGTGAGTGAGTGACACGGGGCAGGTTTTAGCCGGAGAAAAACCAAGCAGTTGGCCACGGTGCAATGGTGGACCTTCGTAGCCAGCAGGATGCTTTCTTAGCGCTGTCTTGATGCATCAAGGGTCTTAAACCACAAGGCCACTAGGATTCACATTTCCACTGTGAAGTGATGGCACTGCAGTAGGGAAAACAGCCTCCTTCTATCATCACAGAATTGGAATAAAGTCAGCCTTAGCCCTGTTTCACTCACACTTCCGCTTGTTTGCTTTTCAACCCAATGTTTCTCAACCCATAGGGTTTTACCCTGGCAGAACAAGGTAGATGAGTGGAATATGCTAAAGTGAAAGGGTTTCTAAGTCACACCAGCATGCTACAGATCAATTATTCTCCTTTCTTTTCATACAAAGTAAGTTCCTTATTTATTTATTTTTCCAAATAATTTGTTGTATTTCAATTTAGCCTGTGAGAAATGAATCTCAAGTTTAGTAGTGGAGTAATGCACATGGTGATGAACATAAGTACAGTTAAGCGCTGGATTTACGGTGAGTGAGTGACACGGGACAGGTTTGAGCTGGAGAAAAACCAAGCAGTTGGTCACGGTGCTCTGACATGGCTTACACAGCAGCAGGTTTTACTGAAATGTGAGGTGTACACGTGACGTTGAGAAAAAAAAAATCTTATTTTGTGATTATTTAATGATTTTTCTGTTTGTTTTGTGCTAACAGTTTTGAATAAAATACTGAACATTTTTGAAATGTATGACATGACTAATATTTAGTGCTAGGGAGCACCTTGAATTTTCATAGGATAATTTATTTTATTCATTTCAATAAAAAAAAAAAAAAGCTTGATCATTGCCCAGATCTTAAACCTGAAAAAAGTAAACTGCGTTTATGCACAATTCAGTGCAAACTGTGTATTTGAGCTAAGAGGAAATTTTGTTTGCAGAAACTGAACGTGTGTAAATGCTTATGGAACCGTAGTCGATTAAAATGAATTACTTACAAAATAAATGCAGCAAAACTTGTTTTTTCTGGCTGAAGGCGAAGCCAGGGAGCACCAGAACCCACAGCCCCATTAGGTTTGAATTTGGGGGGTGTGGGAAGGTGTGACAGCTGCATTTATAAAGCTTGTTGAAATAATGATCGAAAGGGGCAGATAAGTACGCCAGGTCTAGATCCTGCAACTCTGTTTGTGCATTTTGTCATCTTTAACTTACGCAGTGCAAAGCATTTGAACCCAGGACAGTTATAGGTCAGTTTGGTTTAAAAGTGTATTTTAGCTTTGAAGCAACATTTCACACTGATACTAGGGTGTTCTGGCCACCAGTGAGGATGTGAAGTGAGCAAAAGTGGGTGCGTGGGAGCGTGTTGGTACAAAAGAGTGATGAGAGTGAAACATTGTTCATTCATTTAAGGAGCCGATGATAAGAGATAAGAGATGAGACAACTAGGCCAACAGAAGAGTTACAATGCTCGACCACAACATTAAAACCACCTGCCCAGTAACGTCTAGGCCTCCCTCGTGCCACCAAAACAGCTCTGACCTATCGAGGCATGGACTCCACCTTCAGTGCCAAAGTCCTGTGGCATTTGGCACCAAGACGTTAGCAACAGATCCTTTACGACCTGTAAGTTGCGAGGTGGGGCCTCTGTGGGTTGGACTTGTTTTTCCAGCGCATCCCACAGATGCTCGATCGGATTGAGATGTGGGGAATACGGAGGCCAAGACAACACCTTCAACTCTTTGTCATGTTCCTCAAACCATTCCTGAACAATTTTTTCAGTGCAGCAGGGCCACTGCCATCAGGAAATATCGCTGCCATGAATCTGTCTGCAACAACGTTTAGGTAGGTGGTACGGGTCAAAGTAACATCCACGTGAATGCCAGGATCCAAGGTTTCCCGGCAATACTTTGCCCAGAGCATCATGCTGCCTTCTTCCCATAATGCATCCTGCTTGCCTCTCTTAGCCAACGCTCCCCACGTGCATCAGTGAGCCTTGGGAACCCATGACCCTGTCACCGGTTCATCAGTTATCCTTCCTTGGGCCACTTTTGGTGGGCACTAATCGCTGCATACCAGGAACCTCCCATACCCCCACAGTCCTGCCATTTTGGAGATGCTCTGACCCAGTTGTCCAGCCGTTACAATTTGGCCCCTGTCAAAGCCGCTCAGATCCAAAGACCCTTGCCCATTTTTCCTGCTTCCAGCACATCAACTTCAACAACCGACTGTCCGCTTGGTGCCTAATAGACCCCCCCCCCCCACCTTTTCACAGGTCTCACTGTTGTTCACCTCTCAGTGGTTTTAATGTCGTGGCTGATCAGTCTACATGTCTGCTAGAATGTTAGCTGGAGGTAAGCCTCAAAGTAATGTTTACTGCATAAATTTAACATCAGAAGAAGAGTCTGACTGTTACATAAGGCAGATTTGGAGTAGAGTCCAGCATAGAGCTGAAGGAGACATCAAGACTGGATCACTAGTGGGAGCAGAGGTACGTTCATGTCTCCAAAGTATCACCAAGGGTAACTGGAAAAATAAATATTTATTTAACATGAAAGAATTTAGGAAGATGTATATCAAATATGCATGTGGGGTTCCAGTTCAGGTCCTTGAACCTTGCAGGCTTTTTGTTGTTTTTATTTCCTTTGAAGCACAGCTGGCACAACCTGATGCTAAATACCTCGACTTACATGAAGCATTAAATCAGCCGAGGCCTACGTGACACCTTGTGGTGGACGCTACCCTTCCCTTGTTGCTTTTTCTCTTGAACGGAGTAAATTATGTAAGAAGTCAGTCAGTATTTACTACAACAGCTCCCTCCTGTGACAGTTTTCCAGAAAATGCAAGAAGTGTGAGGACGGAAAGGACAGATAACCCGATAGTAACCGGCAGTCAAGCGGAAATATGTTGCATGCTTTAAAACATACGGCCGGAATTTAGATGAAAAATTCCTGGTGCCTAAGAAATACAGTATGCAATAATTAAAAAATGTATATATAATGACTTGAAATTTGGCTAAACCTGTTGGCTTGCTGTCAACAGCACTGTTAAAATGGATAGGATCGTGTCCAGGCAGGGCTTATTTATACCAAAATGATGAGTCCAACAGCATGACAATTTGTGGGAATGCAAGATCAGATTCTGGTGAGGAACGGGAGTAGTGAAGCGTCCACGCAGCTTCAGGAAGCTTTGAAGCAGATTTCGTGCGGGACTTTCCAAAGAGATAAAAGCCGATTAGCTGGTAATAGGAAGCATCTATGCCTGATACCATAGATCTAGTTTCAGGGGTAGGTCTAGTGGTTCTGCTGCACGACAGTTTGCCGCAGGGCCTTACAGGACAGCAGTGCTCATACCTGAAAGACGAGATCGAGTGTTCTTACACACCCTACCACGGTCACATTGAGCGCATGGCATAATGCACAAGATATGTTAAGAACTCTTGTTGACTGATTTATAAAAAAAAAAATGTGCTTGGAAAACAACATTGCAGCTAGATGTAAACAATTTATTGCTCGGCGTTAACAGTTTATCATGTCCTGAATTGTTATGCCGGGAGGAGCCCAAATTCAGTGTTAAAAAACAACATTTGAGATAATTTGGCTGGTTTTGGCTGAGTGTAGTTTTGCTCAGACTTATTCACCTTGTGAAATATCTAGGAGGGAAAGGCCAGCGACTGTTTACCCACTGCTTATTTTGCCATGACTCACATCCATTCTCCTCAGGGTGAGCTGGCATAAACATTCCAAACGACAAATAAACCCCCGCAGAACTGAGAGTCAGGGATGGTGTCTTTTTGTGACCTTCGACATATTGGCACATTATTCCATTGTTTTCGTGACACTTTTTATCCAGAGACTCAGAATTTAGTGAAACGAAAATCTTTTTCCCCAACCATCCATGTTTTAAGGGGCTTCTGGAGACCTGAGCCAAAGCGAGCTTAGCAACTGGCTGGTTAAAAGTCCAAGTCCCTAACTTTTATGATCTGTCTCTGTGTGCATGGTGGAGTCCATGAAGAGGTTGGCATATATTAATAAAATGCTAAAGAGCCTCAACAACTGTCAGAAACACCCATCGGCTCACATGGGGTCACTTAGTATTCTTGGCCTGCATTTGGCTGCACATTGAGTATATATTGTTCTTGGAAATCTGTCAGTGCAGTCTATTGTCATAAATAAAACTCTTGTTGTTGTTACAGTACGTCATAGAGATGTTGGCTCATGGCAAGTTTGAATAGTTGTTCCGCATCACAGTTTTTCCCAGTTGGTTTTGCACCATGATCAAATGGCTTCCCCTCAGTGAAGCAGCACGATCATCATCATCTGCTCCCTCTGCAGAAAACCTCAGTGAGCTACAATGAGCTAAAGCCTGAAAACACTCAGCTGCGCAAACAATCGACCGTGACTGTTCACTCCCTGTATGTTCTGTAGTATGTAAACATGACAGAAAGAGTCAAGGAGCAAAATGGAACAAAAAAGCAGAGAGGGGAAGAGGTTCAGGTTGATGCAGAGGAAGAAACAGATACAAATCAAAGAATATGAGAGCCTGTGGTTGACAGTGTCATCAGCTATGACATGAACATGCGAGAAGATGGCCTGTGAGTTCAGGCACATCCGATCGGTTATACTGTACTGTAGGTGAGTTTCACGGTAAAGCTGCACAACTATGGCTTGTCTACATCTGGGAGACACGGTGACCGTTCCGTTACTGTGTTCTGCAGAGCTCAGTGAAGGCCGTCTGGTGGGAGGAAACCGTGTCTTCGGTCAAGAACAAAAAGAAGAAATCATTGCAGTGATGGCTGACCACCGCTGAGGTGGGTGTAGAGTTTTGCCAAACGTGTGCAAGAGAAGCACAAACTGTGTCAACACAACAGGAATGTGTTTATAGCTGTGAGCAGAAGGTATGTGGATCTGTGGTGTTAACATGAGCTGTTGACCACCTGGGGAAGTCATTCAGTCACAGTGGGCAGCCAGTTGGGAAAAACTGTAAAATAATAGAGAAAAAAAAATAATGTTTTGTTACTCTCTGCAGACTTTATTGAACATATTAACAGGGAAGTTAAATTACATTACAGATTTTGTTGTCCTCGGTACACTTTTTTTTGCTACTTTTGTTCTATAATGCATTTTGTCGGAGATAAAACCGATTAAGGAATCCATGAAATTTTCTGGAAAAGTGCAGATGATACAGATTAAATCAATTTAGTGAAGTCTGTAATGTAGTGAACACGTGATGCAAGAACCATATCTCCATATTTCCTACCACTCCAGCGTCACCCAAAGGGACCCGCTGCCATCGAGTATCGCAGACGCCAAAACCGGTGTTCCGTCTGTGTGACGGGGATTTCAAATGCCTTGAAATGTTCACATCTGAAAGAAACCTTTATGATCTGTAAAAAAAAATCTGCATGCTAAGCTCGGTTTGGGAAACATCAGCAATCTGTGTTTTATGTCTACCATAAACTCCCAAATTTGGGTTTAAGACACTTGGGCCTGGCAAAGCTTGCTGAAATATAGTCAGGTTCTCAGCAGATTTGTATATCCACCATTGCCCAGCAACACGATCGGTAGAGATTTCTATCCCAACTCCCTTGTGCAAAGGTCTTTATCCAAAGCTTAGAACACATGAATGTTTAATGGTGGATGAATAATGTATGGAGGTGATTATGGCAGCTACAAACAATGGAATTTGCAGCACAAGAAAGTGTATGCCTGTTAAGTAAAAAAAAAATCCAGGAAGCTTTGTTCACCACTGGTAGGTAAGCAGGTGTTTTGTGTTTCAGCGTCAGCTATCATCTCATGACTTATTTAATGTGCGTGTATGTGTATGTGTGTGTGTGTGTGTGTGTAAACATGGCCATTTAATCTCCTTATCGCCAACTGAGTCAAAGCCGCCTTGTTCCCACCCAGACCACGGAGAATGCTTATAAAAATGAAAAAGACTTAGGGGAGGTGTCACTGCATCGTTTTGGTACTGAAATCCCTTGAGGATAATGTAACCTTTCTGCAAATAAGTTTTTGGAATATGACTATTTTGGAACGCAAATATTATTGTCTTTGCGGAGCGAGTGAGAAAAATAAAACCCAGAAAAGACGTGACTGTGCATAACTTGCTTTGCCAAAAAACAGGGCCCTGCTACTCATAGTGTCAAGTTTGTGATAGACTTATTCTGCTGGCTTTGCATTTCACCTTGCTCTGTGCTAGAGGTGAAGGAACATGTTTTGGAACCGTTTATGGCAATTTATGGTGTTTTACAAGCATGCACTTTAGCAATATGTCATGTGATGCTGAAAAGTGTGCCATAGAAAGGTCTAGAAAACAAAAATTTTCACACTGGTTCAAACCAGTTTGCACAAAATTTTGCCCTTATCACAACACCATCGCTACTTCCAGCAAAAAACTTCAGCACTATTTATATTTGCACCATTTCATTTTAAGCGGCATACGAGAAAAGAAAAAGGAACAAACTATTCAAAAGTCGAAATGTTGTGGCTTTTTGGGGGAATGCGTCCACATGGGTTGGGCAAGGCCTCAAAAGGTCTTGCAATGCAAACTGAAAATACAGAAATAGGCTCTTTTAAAGCAGAACCGTGGTAAAAACAATATAGATTAAACCACAACAAAGATAAAAAATTCTAAAATTTCCCCTTTACAACAGGCAGCACCACCCACCGCGAGTCCTTCGGTTCTCCATAAAATTCAGACCTGTTCCCTTACACCATGCCAGCCAGCAGGTGAACTTCATTTACCCAAAGAACAGGTATGGGACACCATCCACATCAAGCCATCTCACGGTTCCATCTCCTATCAGCATTTTTAAACGATGAGCTCGACAAAATCCAGACGGGCAGAGTCAGAACCAGACGGACGCCTACAGCCCAGGAGCTGTGCGGCACCAGCACTGCCCACCTCACTGCTGTGCCTCCCCTATTTACAGCAAATCGACAAGGTCACATACTGAAGAATAATCTATGGCGCAGCTCCACCGGGCTCTCACAGTCTGCTGTTGTCAACCCCGGCGGTTCAGCAGTGATGTGAAAAACGAAAGACGCAAAACGGGGTTTCACTTGCGTTGTTCAGGTCTGCAGACTTCTGCATAAAGAAAAGATGGGTATTCACATCTCCCATCATGCTTCAGGCTGTAGCTCCTCGCCGGTGCCCGGCTCAGTCGGTGCTGCTGCTGCTTGGGATGGGGGGTCACGCAGTGATGCAGATCACCTGGGAGAGGTGGTCATAAGCAGCAGACGGAACAAGCACTTTGGTAATATTTGCTGAAATAAAACTTCCAGCAGCAGTTAAAATGGTGCGGTGATCTTTTAAGCTTACGACTGTAATTTCTAATCTTAATTTCCATGCCTTCCGCATTCATTTTTTTACTTTTGCTTTCAGGAAGACTTTAAAACAGTCCGTGACCTTTGGGGGAAAAAAAAGTGTCACGATGGGATCTTGGAAAACCCATTTAGAATAGATGTGTACCTTTGCAGCATGGAATGAGTGCCTCTGTGAGGAAGTAGTGCATGATTCCAGCACTAGGAATGCATTTCAGCTCCTTTATTTTTTTCCACTTAGACAATACCCCCCTGCCACCACCCTCCTGAGTCATTTCCTCGATTTGGTTTTCCAAATGCAGTAGCAGGGCTGAAGCGAGTTTACAGCCTCTCATCGGGAGCGCTGTTTTGTGTCAAAGGCCTCAGCTGCTGCCACTGAGCGTCTTTAGACCTCGGCCACATTCGAGGGCTAAAACTACACAGCTACAGAGGTATTTTCCCAGTTCACTGCTCTTTCATCTAAAGGGATGTTTTTCTAGCACCTTTTTGTTTCTCTGATATTTTCACTGGACCAACTCGGCTTTTCTTCCTTTTATAAAAAGCAGCCGTGGAAGATTCCCCTTCAGAGGAGTCAATAATTCTGATTTCGTTTTATTTTACAGGTGCAGTGCCTCACCCCCTGCTACACGGAAGTGGACGCGTTTGCTGTCCCCACCTGTATGTTGCTGTCACTTTGTGCTGCTCATAAACCTGACAAAATGAGACAGATATTGGACTTGAGGAGCACAAGGAGAGGCGCTAAATCTCGACTTAAACAATGCGCAGAATAAGAAAACGTATAGGGTGTTACTGAGAACGTAAGAGAAAATG